>JARHVA010002884.1:640000-1875000 GCA_037957365.1 Torreya grandis | reverse complement strand
TGGACCTATCTAACATTTTTTGGTGAGCTTTCCTATTTTAGATTCCATTTCTAGTCATTACCATTTTTATAAAAGTATGAAATTGGTCATCATCATATATCACTACCATCTCTTTTAAATCTCTTTCTTACTAATCCAAAATTTGTTTTCCAATATCTTAGTCACTAGTCTTATTCATGTGTACATCTCTCTATATTTTCATTTCTATTTTTAATTATCAATTTCTCAAGGTACCTCCATTCATTCTACATTAGAGTATATATTTATTTAATATATTTATTGTATTTAGATCAAAATTTTCCTAGTACATTATTTACATTAATTGACTTGGTGTTTTGAATACTTATGTACCTTGTATGCAAATATTTTGGTGAATTTACCATTTTTGTAATCCAACCTTAAGGTTTTATGCTTTATTTCCCTTTAAGGTTTTATGTTTTGGTGGTTTCATATTTGATTTATCTAGGGATTTACTTTATTATTTAAATATAATTGGCCCTATATTCTTGCATGGTCTCTATGTTTTTATATTGTGTTAAAAATTAAAGCTAGATATAAAACACATATTAGGCAAAGTGCTAGATTGAGTGGTATACATATTTATTTGGTTTAATTCTTGTGTTTATTATTCGTGTTTTTTTGAAATATCAAATGGTTAACATTTATGATATTCATACTCCTTAAATTGATGATGATAATGCAAATGGTACAAATGTGAATGATAAATATGATAACACGTGTGATGAAAATGCCAATGTTTGTAATACCAATGCTTGTAATGATTATTATGCTTTGAAACTTACTACCATGGGTAAACATGATTTGAGAATTATCTTTTGTCATATCCTAAAAAATTTAATGCTATGATTTATGTTACAATGGAGGAAAAAAATAAGTTAAATTAGCTAAGGAATCTATATATATGTAAGTGCATGTTACAAATGAATTTTTGAATGCTTCTATTTTGCCTACTAGAAGTTATCCTTTTATATTATTTTTAAATGCTTCTATTTTTCCTACTATAAGTTATCCTTTTATATTAGGTCATGATTTTAGTGCTCATATTTTTCCTACATTTGTGCTTCCATATACTACATCTACTCAAGTTATAATGTCTTTTACTTCTTGGCTTAATGTTTTTTTGGTGCCTCTTACTAGTTTTTGACCTTCTCGACCTACTTCTCAATCTCAATATTTAAGAGTTTTTATTCCCACATATTATTATTATGATTTGGTTCATACAACTCAAGATAAATTGATTCAATAAACTATTCAAAAATGCAAGTGCAATTTCAACAACTTTTTGAAAGATCTCAGAGATCAAGCCATGCAGTTACTTCTCATGAGATATTACACAACCCATTGACTTGTGAGGTCCTTATCTACCATTTTATTATTAGTTTCATTATAACTAAGTTTGAAATATTCAACTTCAAGGGTGATCCTTCACATCATATCAGATCTTTTATGCTTCGTGTTTTGAATTTATACAAAATGATAAATTGTTGACTAAGCTCTTTTTGGTAAGTCTCAAGGATTGTGCCTTGGATTGTATTTATACCCAAACATTAGGCTTTATGTGTTATTTTAATTTTCTAGCTAATAGATTCTTAGGTCAATTTTACATCAATATTAGTTAAAATTTCATGATTTCACAGATTGTATAGCTTCAATAAGGACCAAATGAGTGTATTAATGATTATGTGCATAAATTCAAAATTATGCTTACAAAGATGTCCCACTAATTACCTAATAGTGAGTTACAAAGTATTTTCTCTTAAATTTTGTTGCAACCTATCAATGAAAAATTAATTTTTAAAGTATACATCTTTCAATTAGCTTTTCCATACAACTTTTAACTTGAGATCAATATTTTAGAGGTCAATATGCTTAAATATGGGTCTAATGCCCCTATTTATAGGGGTCCCAAATATCAAAGTAAATCAACATTTAAGACTAAGATTAATGATACTCTTAATTTTCAATATTTTTTTGAGTTCAATAATGTTGTTAACATGGTATCACAACCACATAATATGCATGTCATTTATTCTCAATAGGATAGAAAATTTGCATGTCTAGCTAAGAGTCCTCACCAAGTACTTAAATTATTTATTGACTTGGACTCATCTCAACATTGAGAAATGTATTATTATGTGAATGCATATTGTGATTATCATATGTATTTAGGTCATATTTTAGACACATAAATTAACATTTATGCTAAAATCGTGCAATTGTGATCACCTTTTTTGTTAGGACTTGATCCAAAGTCTTAACATTAGGTTAGATTTTGGGTAGGTTAATTAATATTATTGTTAATGGGGCATGCATATTTTGGTTCAAGGAGTTATCAGTGGTATCAGAGCATGGTAATTTTAGGAGCTTGGTGAATTTGAAGGAATGCAAGGTGAAAAGTCAAATTCACATGATATCATTTTGGCATGAAATAAGGTATGTCATATAATGAAAAATTTTATTGGTTTAAATGTTTGAAAAATTATTAAATTATTTTAATTTTTCAAAATTTTTTTACATTTAAACCTATGTATTTTCCATATACCACAATCTGGTCATTTTGGCCATTTGATACTCCATTTTCCTGTGTTCAAACTCCTAATTTAGAATTAAAAAATGAATTTTTTAAATTTAAATGTTATTAAAATTCATTGTTTTTTTGTAAAAACTAGACTTGTACAACCTGTTTACTGGTGAAAAACTTTTTTAACTTTCATTCATGGCTACCATTATTGATTCATTTCATTTTCAGCCCTTTTGAATCCATAAACACCTGATAAACTGGTTAAAACCCCTATTTTTTAATCCTCAAGGAAAATCTTTTTTTTTTAGCTATACGGATTTGTACGGCCTTCCAAATGGCCTGGATTCAATTTGAATTCATTCCCTACAAATAATATAGACAAGAAGGAGAAAGTGATGACCAAAAAAGGTTTTGACAACTACTCATAAATCTTAAAGATGCAAATCTAATTATTGATGATTGGAAATTATTGATGTAAAGAATAAATGGTGTATTACACCCAAGCATTAGGGAATATTTTGACAATGCTATTCATTTATTTACAAGAAATGATAATGTGAAAAGTCATAATAGAATGAAATTAAAATCATTAAAAGGACAGATTGTATAGAGCATTACAATTAGAATATAATAATAAGTAAGGATTTGTATGGCCTGTAGGAGAGAGAACATGTGCAAAGAAACTTCCCGGAGTAGCCATGGCATCCCAAGGAAGAATGGTGTAGGTTTAAACTCAGGGAAATAAATTTTTTGCTGTTTCTAAAGTTTGATTTGAATATTTCTCTTAGCTGGGTCCCACGTGAAAAACCCTAAGTGAGAAGACTAAAAAAAGGCAAAAGTTTTGATTTATTTACACACATGTAATTTTTTTTTTTTCCCCTCATAGAAAAAATCTAGAATAAGTAGAAATTTTTGAGTATCATATCTTGAAAGTGCTCTTAGAGCAATTGGTTGAAGTCATTTTGTAAAAAGTTTGCAAAGGAGGAGGTCAAGGGTTCAAATCCCTTCTTTTTTGAAAGAAGTTTTATTTTTAATTTAGAATATACTTTTTTTGTAAAAAGAATATTCCCTTTTAAAATCTAAAAGTTGTAAAATGCATCGTATTTTGTTGTTTTAAAATTGAAAAAGGGGGAATTCAATTCTATTTATTTTACATTGTTGTGGTGATATAAGGGTGTAACTAGTGGAATAAGGTTGTAATTTGGTGAAATAAGGGTGTAATCATTGATTTTTTGGTGAGGTTAAGTACAAAACCCATCAAAAATTCTTGTTTTTTCTTTTGCGCTCTACACAGAGGTTAAGTGCAAAACCCCGTAGAAGCAGTGTCTTGTGCAGTGAGTGTGATATTTGTTTCATCTCTTTTGCATTTTGTCACACTTTTTATCTACTACACTTTCTTTCATTTCAAGATGCCAAAAATTCAAAATTTGCTTTCAGATGGTGATAGATTAACAAGTTCCAATTATTCTGATTGGAAATGATTGATGGAGGCTTCACTAGTTTTTAATGAGTTATGGGATATTGTTAAGAATGAAAATCCCACATTGCCAATAGAGAAAGCTAAATTAGATATATTCAATTTGCGTGATTCTAAGGATTTAGCTCTTATTAAATGTTGTTGTACTCATGATACTTATGTTCATATTGAAAATTCTTGATCCGAGTGGATCCATGTACCGTTCCATTTTTAAAGTCTTCAAATTCTGGTCAAACCATTTGCACATCATAGAATTCATCGAGAGATTTCTGGTGCTTCTTTTGGAATGCAAAATGGAGTCTAGATGTTTGAGATATAGCTTGTTAAAGCATTCTTACGATAGGCAAATAATGGGTGTCAAAAAGTGATGTGGCACTATTTAAACATGCCAAGTGGTTCAATCACCATTTGACACATGGCAATATTAATTGGTGCAAAAAATTTGGTTTGGTGTTTGGTTTTAGCCTCCGGTCTTTGATAAGCAGTCATATGAGGATCTGTGGGCCCTATTATTTTCTCACTAGGGGCCCTTAATGAGGTTTGACACACTCTTGTGGAGGGGTGACTTGGATACCTATACTTCATATGTTATTGTTTCCAACATTGTATTTAAGTTACAAAGTCTGCTAAAGACCCACCAATGTGGGATAATTGTTTTTCTATTTGTAATAAGAAGCCATGAACCAATACATGGTAGAATCACCAACCAACACATGTCATCCACCTTTGCCATGCCAAGACCATGAGTTTGCCACATATCTCTAATGGTGGTCTAACTTAGGCATTTAGCTAAGTTTTTCACCTTGGTCTCCTTCAAAAGGGATGTCGACATTTGTTAAGGAGGCTGACCCCTTTAAAAAAAAGCATACAAATAGTTTCAAACTCCCAAATGTGGGATAAAGATAAGTGTTAAAGCACCCAAGAAGGAGGTTGATGCCTTGAACCCAGCACCTCTTACCCAAAAGGATAAGCCTTGACCATTTAAGCCATGGGCTTCAAAGTGTTATAAAGGGAGCAAATCTCTAATTGAAGGGTATGAGACAACCGACTATGTAAAAGAAATAAGAAGGTTAGAGATTTATTTATGCCTTGTATGGCCTTGGGCCATTAATGATAGGTCTGAGAGATAATTTTATATGCAAGCAGAGATTAGAGAAGGTGAATTTAAGACTTGTATTGATTTTTTAAGTCATTTTCTACACAAAATTAATGGAAATGGTCCTCACTTCAAACGGACCCAGAGACGTAGGCTATTGAAGCCGAACTCTATTATCAATTTGTTGGTGATTTCTTCTAATTTTTCTCTACTATTTTATAATTCTAATCTTCATTTTAATTTTGGTATTAATTTATTTATGCAAAATTTAAAGGAAAAGTCAAGAAATAGAAAGATCTTTTAAATGTAAAAGTGTGTTATTCAAATTTGCTACACTTGCATTTTCAGTTTTTAGATCAGATTTTTGGTATTAGAGTGGTTGTTATTTAATAGTGATTACTAGTGTATGTTTACAAGGTCTAAATCCCAAAAGGGTGAAGGAAAAATCATTGAGTATAATCCAGAGATTGGCTCAAGGCATGCTTCAAGGATGGCCGAAGAAGAGATGGAATCTGAACAAGCTTTTCGCCGAGCTTTCATGGAGATGAGAAGCATGGTTGAGGAATTATACCATGAAAGACAAAAGAAATCTGAGAATGAGAAAGGTGATTCACAAGAATCAAAAGGTAAAGAAATCAAAAAACCTTCTTCATTGGATGATGGTAAAAAAATTGTGGAATCTCTCCCTTCACTCAAATTGGATAGTAATTATGAATTACCAATGTTTAATGGCAAAGTTAATGCCAAAAAATTGGATAATTAGATCAAGAAGATTGAAGTTTATTGCAGGGTCCAAAAGATTGCAGGGGATGAATCAAAAATTTATTTGGCTACTCTTTGTATGGGAGGCACCGCTCTCATCTGGTGGGAGAGTAAGTTGAAGGAACCTGAGCTTCAAAAAGGTAACTCGATTTCTACATGGAATGAATTTGTTGAAGAACTCAAAAATCAATTTTATCCTTTAGGCTATATGCAACAAGCCATGATGGATTGGCAAAATTTTAGACAAGAAAAAGGCCAAAATGTTCAAGATTATACAAAAGAATTTAGGAAAAAAACTTTATGTTTGAATATTCCTCTTTACACACAAGAAACACTGCTAAAATATATAGGTGGGCTACATAGTTACTTAAGACATGATTCTTATGTTCAATCCCACTTATTTAAATGCAGTATGTGTACAAGCCACTCATTTAGAGGCTAGAGGAAAACAATCAAAAGAATCTCTTCCTAAAGTTAAAAGTAAGCAATCTAATGTTAAGAAATCCAAAGGGGAAAGTTCATCAGGAAAGGGTAAACAAAAATCCACTTTTACTGTTAAAAAAGAAGAAGGAAAACCCTTTTGTAATCATTAAAAGAAAATTCATGATGAGTCTAAGTGTTGGAAACTACACCCTGAGTTAAGGCCTAAAAAGTTTCAAAAGAAGGAAAAGAAGAGTAATGCTATGGTTCAGGACTTAGGTTCAGATTCAGGTGATGAAACTAAGATCATAGCTATGGGATTGCATAATGATTCTTATTTTTCAGTTTCTATCACTAAGTCATCAAATGATGCATCTTCTTCTAAACAAATTTTTTTGCAAGTTGATAAGAAAAGAAATGAATTGTTCCACATTAGAGTTGTTTCAAAACATACTAAGATTGACACTCTATTTGATAGTGTTTCACAAGAAAATTTAATTTCTGAAGAGGTTGTTAAGAAGTTAGGCTTACAAAATAATCCCCATCCAAATCCTTATCCACTAGGTTGGGTTTGTGACAATGCGAAGCTATAAGTCTCACAAACTTGTAGACTGAGGTTTGCCATCACATCCAAGTTCATAGATGAGGTTGAGTTGGATGGTGTCCCATTGGACATATGTGGGATTGTTTTGGGAAGACCATATCTTTATGATAGAAAAGAAATATTTTATAGAGAGGAGAATAAGTACTTGCTTGTTAAGGATGGCATTGAATATATAGTGAGAGCACATCACATTAAAACAAGTCTTTCCTTGGTTACAACAGGGCAAATGAAAAGACTAGTTAATTCAAGCAAGACTTTTTATCTCATGTTGATTAAGTCTAAGAAAAAAGAATATTCTCAGGCTTTGGAAAATTGTGATCCTAAACACAAGAATGAATTGATTTAAATCATTTCTACTTATGATGATGTATTTCAAGATCCTAAGGGTTTGCCCCCTAAAAGGGGAGTTCAACATGAAATTCAACTATTTCAAGATTCTCCTCTCCCTAACATTGGCATGTACAGGTTATCAGTGGTGGAAAATGAGGAAATCAAAAAATAGGTAATGGATCTATTAGATAGAGGTATTATTCATCCAAGTTCATCTCCTGTTGGTTCACTAATTATTTTGGTGCCAAAGAAAGATGGCACTTGGCAAATGTGTGTTGATTTTCATGCTTAAACAAAATTACTATTAAGAATCGTTACCCTCTTCCTCGTATTGATGATTTTTTGGATCAATTAAAACATGTTATTTATTTCACTAAGCTAGATTTGAGAAGTGGATATCATCAAGTAAGAATTAATGAAGGTGATGTGTGGAAAATTGCCTTCAAAACAAAACAGGGATTATTTGAATGCCTTGTTATGCCTTTCAGGTTGTGTAATGCCCCGACTACATTCATGAGATTGATGAATGATGTTTTTAGACAGTTCCTTGATGATTTTTTTATAGTCTACTTAGATGATATATTGATTTTCAGCAAGTCTTGGGAAGAGCATGTGATCCACATTAAGAAAGTCATGGATGCATTACGAAGGGAAAAACTTTATTTGAAAATGTCAAAATGTGAATTTGGCAAGACCTCTTTGATATACTTGGGTTACATTATAGGACATGGTGAATTGAAAATTGATCCTGCAAAAGTGGCAGTCATTGTTAACTGGCCTACACCCACTAATACAACTGAGGTTAGAAGTTTTCTTGGTGCAGTATAGTTTTGAAGAAAGTTTATTTCTCAATTATCATATATTGCATCACCTTTGCATTCTTTGACAAGTGTGAAATAGGTCTTTCAGTGGGGAGGCAAACATCAAAAAGCCTTCGACACTTTGAAAGAAAAGATAAGTATTGCTCCATTCTTGGCACTTCCTGATATACAACAACCATTTGAGATCGAGATGGATGCAAGTGAGTATGCTATGGGAGCTATTCTAATGCAAGGTAAGAAACCAATTTTCTATCATTATGAAACCTTCACAAGTGCAGTAAAAAAATATCCAACTTATGATAAGGAATTATATGCATTAGTTCAAAGTGTTAAAAAATGGAAACATTATTTAATGGGCAAAGAAATAATAATACATACAGATCATCATCCCTTATAGTATCTCCAATCACAAACCAAACTACAACAGTCTAGACATTTTTGTTGGATGGGTTTCTTACAACAATTTCATCTTATGATTAAGTACAAAAAGGTGTTCAGAATAAGGTTGCAGACATGCTATCTAGGCCTCCTATGGTTGTTGTATATATTCTTTTATAACATGGTTCTTTATCTCATGAAATTTATAAAGAACAGTATGTTAATGATCTCAATTTTTAGGATGTCTATAAAGAATTGATGAGTAGTAGACAAGTAGAAGAATTAGATTATCATGTACACAATGATCTTTTGTATCATTTGGGTAAACTATGTATTCCTCAAAATGAGAGGGTGCACATGATTAGAGAAGCACATACTTCTCTTATTTTTGGTCATTTTAGAGTTTCTAAGATGGTTGCACATTGGAAAATGTATTATTACTAGCCTCGTATGTAGGAAACTGTTGCTAAATATATTAAGGGATGTACTCTTTGTGCCACAAGCAAACCTAGTAACAGGAATCTAGGACATTACACTCCTCTGCCTATTCCTACTCACCCATGGGAAAGTATCTCCATGGATTTTGTGGGGGATTTTCCTATGACACAAAGAAAACATGACTATTTATATGCAGTTTTGGATAGATTTAGCAAGATGTGTGTTTTGATTCCTTAAACTAAGTAAATTACTGGGGAAGTTACTGCACACTTGTTCTTTAAACATGTATGGGTTCATTTTGGTTTGCCTAATTCAATTATTTATGATCAAGATTCTCAATTTATTGGGGAGTTTTGGTCAACTTTGTGGGGACTAATGGACACTAAATTAAAAAAGAGCACTGCATTTCATCCACAAACTGATGGACAAACAAAGGTTGTGAACCGCACTATGGTACATTTGCTTAGGGGTTATAGTAATAAACATCCAAAGTTATGGGATGAAAAATTGTGTTACATACAACATGCATATAACCAGGCACTTCATTCTTCTACAATGAAATATCCATTTTAATTTTGTTATGGATACTTGCCTAAATCTCCTCTAGATGTTTGTTATGGATAGGATACAGCTGTTGGTGAACCAAAAGAAGCCATTCGAGCTAACAAGTTCATTCAATAAATATAGCTTATACATCAGACTATTTGTACTCAATTGGAGAAAATTCAAGCCAAGTATAAAGCCAGACATGACAAACATCGTATTGATCACTAATTTTTTGTAGGTGATATGGTATGGCTTCACATCTGTAAGGAAAGACTGACAAGTCAAAGTAAAAAGTTGAAACCAATCTGGTATGGTCCTTTTTGGATTACATAAAAAATTGGTACAAATGCTTTCCAATTAGAATTACCATCTTACATGTAGATTTATTCAGTTGTAAATGTAGAAAATCTGAAATTGTATGAGCCTCCAATGATTATTGATCATGATGAAAGTGTATCCATTCCTTCTATTGATGATTTTGCTCCTGAATATCTAAAAAAATTATAGGAAGATACTACTCTTGACAAGAATGTGCAAACTTCATGAAGAGGTGGTGTTGAGTATCTTCATGTTGGTCTAAAAAGGATGCACCCAAATAAGGCCAAATGGATGGAAGCTGGAAGGGTGAGGGAGAAATACCCTCACCTCATTACCAATTAATTCAAACTTTCAGAGGTCTAAAAGTTCCTAGTGAGGAGGAGTGATCCAGGTGGATTCATGTACTATTCCATTTTAAAAGTCTTCAAATTTTGGCTAAACCATTTTCACATCATAGAATTCATCGAGATCTTTCTGGCGCTTCTTCTGGAATGCAAAACGGAGTCTAGATGTTTGATATAGCTTGCTGAAGCATTCTTGCGATAGGTGAATAATGGGTGTCAAAAAGTGATGTGGCACTATTTAAACATGCCAAGTGGTTCAATCACCATTTAAAATGTGGCAATATGAATTGGTGTAAAAAATTTGGTTTGGTGTTTGTTTTTAGCCTCCAGTCTTTGACAAGCGGTCATATGAGGATCTGTGGGCCCCACTATTTGCTCGTTGGGGGCCCTCAGCAAGGGTCGACACACTCTTGTGGAGGGGTGCCTTGGCCTCCTACACTTCATATGTTATTATTTGTAACATTGTATTTAAGTTGAAAATTTTGTTGAAGACCCACCAATGTGGGATAATTGTTTTTCACTTTATAATAAGAAGCCACAAAACAACACATGGAAGAATCACCAACCAACACACGTCATCCACCTTTGCCATGCCAAGACCATGAGTTTACCACATATCTCCAATTGTGGTCTAAATTAGGTGTTTAGCTAAGTTTTTCACCTTAGTCTCCTTCAAAAGGGATGTCAGCATTTGTTAATGTAGACACTGAAATCGTGTTTATCCCTTGGTCATCCTCCCCCTTGGTCTCTTGGGTCCACCTCCTAAACATTCTTAACCCACACACTTATTAATTTAAAATAAATTAACTATTTTAAATTAATAACCCCCTTAACACATCACCCATGCCACCTCACCCCACCTTGGATACCTTTCCTTGGATGCCTCCCTCACCCCATGCCAAATCTTATTTACTTAAACCCCATTTCATCCCTCCCATTAACCTCTCACGCTCATTCAATCCACCTTGAACCATTTTCCAATGGAAATCAACCCTGGCAGTTGGAAGAACGGGCAAAAGGTTAAAAATAGCCTCTTTTCCCATTCTTCAGCCGCCGATGTTGGTCAGTATATGGCCAACATCGACGGTTTAGTCGACATCGATTCCTTTAAGACTGCATTTTTGCTTCTATTACCCCCCTTAGTGACCGTGAATTCTCTTGCTCCAGACTTCAAGCTCTCTCACTCTTTGACTTCTTGCAGGCATCAGCATTTCAATAGCACTCTCCAGGCTTAGAGGTTCTGCACCAGTCATTCTACACCAGATTGAAGGTTGCACAACATCTCCAGCATTAGCCATAATGGAAACAGGACTCCTACACCTCTGCCTCTCCTCCCACAGCTAAGTATTTGTATTGGTATTATTTTATTGTCCTTTTAAATACATTAGCAATCAGACTACTACACATTTCCAAGCATTCTTGAAACAACCCAGTCTGTTCTTCCTAGAGAGGCTGAAAAGCCTTCTCTCACCTTTATCTCCCCTTTTTCCCCTGTCATCCATTTGGCCCCCTTTTTAGCCACACTCTCTGACCTGCAAAACCCTACAAAAACCATCAAGACTCCTAGACTACCATAGAGCATTCCATCGACCAGAGACCCATCCAGAACCCGTCCAAGGCCATTTCCCCGACCAACACCGGCCTCCAAGCCCATTACCCCTACCAACGTCGGTAGACTAACCGACATCGGCAACCTTAACCAAACTGACGTCAACAGATTAATCGGCATCAACGACTATGATAGACCGACAGTAGAATATAGGTATGCATTATCTCTATTTCTTTTGTTCAGTCTTTCATCATTTCTCTTGCTAGCAATATTCTCTTTATCAATAAGTGGATTGTCATCCCTCAAAGAAGTCTTTGTACTTTTGGGATCGAGCTTTGCTTGGTAGTCCACCATATGTCTATCTAACAATCTCTTTGTTTAAGTCTTTCTCTCTATAGGTGTCATCCTCCATAGCCAAAGAGGAGTCCCTACAACATCTGGATAACGGTGTACAAACTTCATTTGGGTATGTACAAACCCCTAACCATTACTTCTAGTTTCTTATTTCCTTTTGAATGTAGAAAAGAAAAAATAGTTTGAAACATTCTGGCATGCCCGGTGGGACCCTAGGACTTTTCCTTGGGTTCATACTTTTTCTTCTAAAAACAAACTTTTCATATAGGTGCATTAGGTCTCTTCTTGCATCTTTTTCTTCTATCTCTTCCAAAAGACACTATCAGCAAAGTTAAAAAGAGTCCTTTTTCTTTCTTTCCTGCATCTAGAGTAGTGAAGTTCATACTCTTAACCCCTTTCTCAACTTGTCTTCATCCGAACACACATTTCAGTTTGGGCTTAAAATCTATTGCATCTCATTTCTATTTGAATGCATATTTAGTCCACTCATCTATTAACTTAAAACACATTATGAATAAAGCTTAGTCCACTTATGTTACACAACCTGACCACTTTCACAAACTAAAACATCTAAACATACCTGAGATAAGGCCCGACTAGGATTTCATCACCTAGCGGATACCTTACCCTTCCCGGTAATCCTGCTTGGACTTCACTACTAAGGGGAGAGCCCACTCTATTCTCTGGCAGAGTATAAACTCTAGGGGAAGTATATACTGGCTAAGCGACCCAACTTATCTCTGGGCTCATGAAGTGAGGGGAGCTTTCTCCTTACCACCAGGCCATGTACAAAACCTAACACAGACTCTTGAGCACCGAAACTAACCTAAAACCAACCTTAGACTGCTTCTTCCAGGACCCGTTCTAAAAGCCAACTTCCCAAACATACTCTTCTAAGGCATAAGCCAACAAGACTCTAAAAATTATTCTTGGGAATTAACTTTTAGTGTCTGCTTGTATTCATCTATTTTTCTATCTCTATCTAAATTTTTGAGCTAGTGAGGATGCATTTTTCTGAGCTTCAAACAAATCAGAACCTTTTTTTTCTTCCTTCCCAACAACACAGTAACCGACATCGGTTTTACCACCGATGTCGGTAACTTTTTTTCACCGACATCAGTTATTCTACTGACGTCGGTCACTATCAACAAAACTTATTCCAAAATAGCAACCTTAAAACCTGACCATTTTGTTGTCAAAGACACACATTCTGGTTTTTGAAATTGAAAAAACACAGTTTCTAGAACCTGACCCTTTTTTTGCCTTGAATGGTTCTAACATGTAGTCAAACCAAAACTCTTGTTGACTATGTAAGGCAACAACCACTCCTGCCTTTTCCATCTATGCCTAGTCCTTTAATGGGGTATCATTTAGACACTGAGACTACTCCTATCCGATCAACTCCAACTCAACATTCAATTGTCCCTTAAGGGGACCAAAACTTTGAGAGACTCCTTGACCACAATGTCAAGGCTCTCCAACACTATCTCGCAAGAAACCAAATGCGAGACCTTTCGGGTGAAGAGGCGATGACATCAACACCATCCACTACCCAGCCTTTTATGACTCAGACTATTGCCTCAACCATTAACCCGACCATGGCTAATACGCATAGTTTGGCCTCCCCATCTATTTTTGGACCGACCTCCATCAGGGTTTCATTACCCCCTCAACCACACGCAATTCAACCAAGTTCTACATCATGCCAAAACTTGATTGTCTCAACTCCACACACTCTCACACCTATAAATGTAGGAGTGTCTACCTCCCCTTTTGCTAATGCTGCCATTCACCCACCTTTGGTGGTATCTAGTCAACTTGTGCCTTCCAACTTCACGGTGTAATCCCCTTTGACCTCCACCTCAGTCCCTATGACTAGTTACCGATATGTTGTGCCTATACAAGCGTAATCAAATACTTCATATGCCCCTCCTAACACCCTCCAAGTACCTTACAACCTAGGGGGTGCCCCTCACGCTAATCCATCAGCCGATCTTATTAAGATGCTAATGGATAAGATGTCTAATCTTGAGACATCCATTTCTGGTTCAAGCAATGTTATTTCATATGAACAAGTCTGCAATGAACCCATACACCCTTCTGTCCTGATTAGGCCATATCATAGCCAATGGGAGCTTCCCAATTTTACTCACTTCCAGAGTAAGGAAGACCCACAACAATATCTACGAGCATTTAGACATGCTTGTTATCTTATAGCACATGATGATGCATTGTTGCTACGCACGTTTCCCATGTCACTTTCTGGTGCTTCCCTCGATTGGTATAGCTCTATTACCATTCACTCCCTTTTCACATTCACTAAACTCGCCCAACTATTCTTCGACCACTTTTCAATCAAAATCACCAAAAAGGTCTCCATTACAGACCTATACTCTATCAGACAATTTGATGATGAATCCATAGCCGACTTTGTTGCTCATTGGAGAGGCTTAATTAACCAACTCTCCTTCTCCTTACCTCAAATTGATCTCATTGAGATCTTTTCTAGAGCATGTGCCAAGCACATCTCACCTACTTTGTGGGTTCAGACATTCCACACATTTGACGAAGCTTTCACCATGGCTAGGAAGCTTGAACTCTGTGTGGTTGAAGAAGATAGAGTCAAATTACATAGTAACACAAAATCCAATGACCCTTCTTCTTCCAACCTTCTTCTTCCCACTCCAAACTTGAGGGGTCGACAAATGTTGTGGTCTTTAGATCACCATCTTCAACAATAACTAACCAATCTCAACCTTCCACATCACAAAGCATCACCAAACAATTCCAACAGCGGTATATATAGTGTCAGTATACTCTTATAGGAGAGTCATACGCTTCCATTTTGGAAAAACTCGTCAATTAGGGGATCCTCAATCTCCCTCAAATTTGACCACCCCAATTTGACCCCTCAACAACTATCCCTGTATGGTACAGGGAAAATGACTTTTGCCACTATCATCGTGTCAAAGGTCATGACATAGACAACTACAAAACCTTTAAAAACATTGTCCAGGACATTTTAGACAAGGGGGATCTTATTTTGGATAACCCAAATGCGCCACCCAACCAAAACATAGACATCTTCAGACAACCTTTTCCTAACCATCCCCCTTATCAAAATAACATTCAGACCATGGCCAATGACCCCCAAAATCATAATATACGCATAGTCAACATGGTCTCTCCTCTTATGCCTAACCAACCTCTCTCACAGTCTGAAGAGGTTAATCAACCTACTTGTCCACCATGGGTAGAGGAGCCTTCCTCTCCTATTTTACCTCCACCAATGGAGGATAATCCTCCATCCATACCTCTTTCACATGTGGGAGGATCTACCTTGACCTCTCACATATTGGAGGATGCCTTGACAACACCAACGCCGACTACCTCACCCTCATCCTCCTTATCATCAATGGGGGATCATACTTTTTCTACTCTTTGACCACGTGAGGAAGCCATTATCATCCCAACGCTCTCTCCAACTAAAGAGCCACATTATCCAATTCCTTTTCCACCGAGAGAAGAACTTATCACTTCACCAACTTCGACCAAAGAAGATCTAGTGACGATTCTCTCACAATCACCTCAATATTTTAAATGACCGACTATAAAACCTCATGCAACCTCATCTAAACCCTTGCAGTCATCTACCATGCCGAAATAGGTTAAATCCCTTGGTGTGCGCCCTACATCCAAACTCACTCACCCACAAGTGACGGTAGACTTAAACTTCACCCCACACAATAGTATCCCTCACACTAAACCAAAGAAGGCTACTAAACCCCATTGGAGAGCTCCTCCCCCACCTTCTCCATTACCATCCATCTAGGGTCCACATCTGTCTACTTTAGCAGGATTGCTCCCACATCCAACACATCTCAACAAGAACGTGTCATCTCCACATGTGGCCATACCACCAACTAAAAAGGTGACATGACAAACTCTCCAAACAACTCTTAAACAAAAATCATCAACCTCTATTGAAAAAAAGAGCGCAGACCCATTAAAGGGTTCTTATGCTTCGATGTTATGTTGATTATTGTAGTCATCTAGCATCGTCCTCCTGCCTATCAAGCCTTACCAACCTCTCAGACCAAAACCACCTTGGTTTGATGACACTAAAATATGTTGGTATCATCACACACTGGGGCATGACACTGAGCGTTGTTGCACCCTTAAGGCTATCATCCATCAACATCTGGTAAGGAACACCCCTCACATTGAGGCTTCTTCTGACCACTCTTTTGACCAACATTCGACACCATCACATGCCTCCAAAACCTCGTCACCTAAATCAGGATCCCCACACAATACTATGGTCCCTCAACCACCTCCACCACCTTTATTTGAAATCAACACTGTTAACGTGGCCACCAAGCCCCAAACTGTGAAGAATAAAGGAACAGACCAAACATCTACACCTTTGACATATCCATTATTCGTCAAGACCTCTCAACCAACACAACCCAAGATTTCTATATTGGACATGTCTCGACCATCATCTCTGGGGGAAATTCCTCCTAACCTCACTAGTCCACATGATGCTTGGTATAAGCGACTCGTGGACTACTTGACATATTCTATCATCCCTCCCAAACTCTTTAGCAATAGACGGCGAGCTTTTATCAAGAACACTGCTCGCTACACCATGCTAGGGGGACTTCTTTACAAGCGAGGTCTCGACGGCCTCCTTATCCAATGCTAACAACATCCTGACCAAATTCACATCCAACATCCACCCAAACATGCCAACAACACATCAACCAACCAAGCATCGACTGAGCCTCGACCAAGCCTCGACCAAGAACCAACCAAGCATCGACCAAGCTTCGACCAAGCCTCAACCAAACTTTGACCAAACATCAATCAAGCCTCGACCAAGCATCAACCAAGCCTCGACCAAGCATCAACCAAGCCTCGACCAAGCATCGACCAAGCATCGACCAAGCCTCAACCAAGCCTCAACCAAACTTTGACCAAACATCAACCAAGCCTCAACCAAACTTTGACCAAACATAAACTAACCAAACAATGACCAACATGTGACCAATTTGGAATGAAGCAAATGGGGCAAGTTTGCTCCTAATTGACTCGGACCTTACATCATAACACAAGCATGGGTCAGGGACTTATTAGAACCTGAGCCCCTTTATGCCTTACCTCTTTGACCAGTCTACTGTTAGTCAAGTAATCATTCACTTGACATTTACTATGAGCTCATCCCTTGAGCAATCCCCATCATCGTCATTCCTATTCCTTTTCAACCTTTAACCCTACAAACATTAGTTAACCCTTTTGTCAAGCATGAATGCTTTGTCCTAATAAAAGGGAAGCCCTCTAAACCTCTATAGTCAAGTCCATGACCAAAAATTCAGTCAACAAAAACATATAAAATTGGGATGCCTATTCAAAGGTCATAAAACTATAAATGTAGACTGCTCCCTTGAAGGACAGCTACATAATTGTTGTAATTGATAGACTACTCCATTGAAGGACAGTTTTTCAAAGCCCTCAAATATATAAATCAAAAATATAGACCACTCCCTCGATGGATGGCTATGCCTAAACATCTTGTTATAAAATAACACTTTCTTAGAAGCTTCTCGCATTGATCATCTTCACAAACGACCACAAAACAAAATGACATCTCTACGTAGAATTCCCACATTGATTAGTCTGCTCAAAAAAAAACTGACAAACAAAACTATTAAGTCATGGACTTGTCTATAGTCATTCTTAGGGTCACCTATAAAAGGGGCAAAGTTATCCCTGCTGCAAAGGGTTACCCCATCCTTACATATCACATCAAACCTATCTACCCAACATACTCAAGGGATTTCGAACTCACTTAATGTCAAGTGATTCGAGTACTCCTCTAACACAATCAATGGTCAACGATGTAATGCATGAATGGGGATTTTGTTTGCAAAAACCCTTATCTATGCCATCATTATGGTCCTTGTCAATGAAAGAGCAATGCACCTTTCACTTTTTTCACATCTTGGTCACATACAACCAAACCAAATCCAAAACCAAAACCAAAACCCAAACCCAACCAAATCAAACCAACCATTCTCAGACCACTGACATGACATGGTCCATTTCACATAGTTTCTATGGAAAACAATACACATGGAAACTATCAACCAGACACAATTTATGTTAAGCATAAACCATTACTTGCTGAAGCATAAATAGACTCATTCATTTTTAGCATACACCATTACTAATATGGAAAATTTCTAGGGATGAAAGACCACTCAACCAATGTTATAGAATACACCATCACCTAATATGGAAAAGGCTATAACATCATCATACCCTCATCATTTATAACCATGACCAAAATCAATCATCAACTATTTTGACTCTTCACCTAAACTACATTGGCCTGAGGCCCTTCCAACAGGGGCTATGTAGGCAGTACTCAGATGACATGACATTTTCTGGGGTTAGCTCGGCCATATGTATTTGTTCGTCTACTTGATGGACAAACCATTTAACCTTTCACCATGACTTAACCTGGTCACGACCCAATCCATAATTGACCCTCTTCCTCCCTTTTTGAGAGAACTACATTGGCCTGAGGCCCTAACAACAGGGGCTATGTAGGCAGCACTCAGTTGACATAAGGTCTTCTGAGGTTAACTCAACCATTCCTTTGTCTATCCTCGACCAATGACCTTGGAGATTGTAACTATCTCCTCAGACCATGACCACTTCCAAGACAACTTTGCCTTGGTTGTTTTTGCCCTTGCTACCTCACAACTAGTTAGCAAATTTTCCATGACCCCCATAAGTATTAGATCATGCTCTAATTGATCCCCACTACTTGTGGCCTTTTTTGTGTTTTCCAAGAGCACTTCTTAAGCCCAAGATACTTGGCACATGATGACCATTGAAGCTACAGCTTGGATCATTTAACCCAATCAGCTACGACTAAATGCTGGGGCCTGATTATTTCAATTTTAGCACTCCTCGACCCTTGACCTGTGACAATTTGACCTACCTATCACGTGGTGTGGCATACACGCAATCCCACCCTTTGCAGTGTTCACACCCTAACCTTCACCCTTTCCATCCACTCTCTGTCAAATTGACACCCGGTCTCAGGTTCCCTTCCCTCGACTCCCGCTTTGAGGGGGGAACACCTCATCCCATACTTGCGGTAACCAACTCCTATTTTTGTCTTGCAATTCGTCAAGAATAACCAACAAGATAAAAAGGGGCAAATGTAGACACTGAAATCATGTCTATCCCTTGGTCATCCTCCTCTTTGGTCTCTTGGGTCCACCTCTTAAACATTCCTAACCCACACACTTATTAATTTAAAATAAATTAACTATTTTAAATTAATAACCCCCTTAACACATCACCCATGCCACCTCACCCCACCTTGGATACCTTTCCTTGGATGCCTCCCTCACCCCATGCCAAATCTTAATTACTTAAACCCCATTTCATCCCTCCCATTAACCTCTCACGCTCATTTAATCCATCTTGGACCATTTTCCAATGGCAATCAACCCTGGAAATTGCAAGAATGGGTAGAAGGCTAAAAATAGCCTCTTTTCCCATTCTTCAGCCACCGATGTCGGTCAATATATGGCCGACATCGGTGGTTTAGCTGATGTCGGTTCCTTTAAGACTACATTTCTGCTTTTATTTCCCCCTAGCGAACATGAATTCTCTTGCTCTAGAATTCAAGCTCTCTCACTCTTCGACTTCTTGCAGGCATCAATGTTTCAATAGCACTCTCTATGCTCAGAGGTTCTGCACCAGTCATTCTACACCAGATTGAAGGTTGCACAACATCTCCAGCATCAGCCACAATGGAAACAAGCCTCCTAAACCTCTACCTCTCCTCCCATAGCTAAGTATTTGTATTGGTCTTATTTTACTATCCTTTTAAATACATTAGCAATCAGACTACTACACATTTCCAAGCATTCTTGAAATAACCTAGTCTATTCTTCTCAGAGAGGCTGAAAAGCCTTCTCTCACCCTTATCTCCCCTTTTGCCCCTGTCATCCATTTGGCCCCCTTTTTAGCCACACTCTTTGCCCTGTAAAACCCTTCAAAACCATCAAGACTCCCATACTACCATAGAGCATTCCAACGACCAGAGACCCATCTGAAACCCGTCCAAGGTCATTACCCCAACCGATGCCACCTCCAAGCCCATTACCCCTACCGACGTCGGCAGATTAACTGACATCGGAAACCTTAACCAAACTAATGTTAGCAGATTAACTAACGTCAATGACTGTGACAGACCAACAGCAGAATATAGGTATGCATTATCTCTATTTCTTTTGTTCAGTCTTTCATCATTTCTCTTGCTAGCAATATTCTCTTTATCAACAAGTGGACTGTCATCCCTCAAGGAAGTCTTTGCACTTCTGGGATCAAGCTTTACTTGGTAGTCCACCATATGTCTATCTAACAATCTCTTTGTTTAAGTCTTTCTCTCTACAGGTGTCATCCTCCACAGCCAAAGAGGAGTCCCTACAATGTCTAGATAACGGTGCGTAAACTTCATCTGGGTACGTACAAACCCCTGACCATTACTTCTAGTTTCTTATTTCCTTTTGAATGTAGAAAAGAAAAAATAGTTTGAAATAGTTAAGGAGGCTGACCCCTTTAAAAAAAAGCATACAAATAGTTTTAAACTCCCAAATGTGGGATAAATATAAGTGTTAAAGCACCCAAGAAGGAGGCTGACACCTTGAACCCAGCACCTCTTACCCAAAAGGATAAGCCTTGACCGCTTGAGCCATGGGCTTTGAAGTGTTATAAAGGGAGAAAATTTCGAATTGAAGGGTATGAAATAGCTGACTGTGTAAAATAAATAAGAAGGTTAGATATTTATTTATGCCTTGTACGACCTTGGGCCATTAATTATAGGTCTAAGAGATAATTTTATAGGAAAGCAGAGATCAGAGAAGGTGAATTGAAGACTTGTATTGATTTTGTAAGCCATTTGTTGCACAAAATTAATGGAAATAGTCCTCACTTCAAAAGGACTAGGAGACATAGGCTATTGAAGCCGAACTCTATTATCAATTTGCTGGTGATTTCTTCTAATTTTTCTCTGCTATTTTATAATTTTGATCTTCATTTTAATTCTATTATTAATTTCTTTATGCAAAATTTAAAGGAAATTTAGGAAATAGAAAGATCTTTTAAATGCAAAAGTATGTTATTCAAATTTGTTACACTTGCACTTTCAATTTTTAGATCAATTCTCCTCATAGTTACACTACATGGAAAACATTGTCAGATTTATATGATAAGAAACCTAAGCATAAGAAGATAGATATTCATATCAGTTGTTTACCTTGTCATTAGATGAAGATGGGGATATGGGAGAATATATGTCTAAGTTGAAAAATATCACTACTGAGTACATGAAGGCTGGCTTTGGAAAACTAGATGATGACCTCATAGTTACTACTACTTTGAAAGGACTACCATGGTCTTATAGGAATTTTTTTGAAATGTTGCATGTCTCTAACAAGATCACAGGCATCACCTTTGATAATTTTGTTGAGTTGCTCATCTAACATGACCTCTCTCTACCCAAGAAATCTAAGAAAATTGAAGAAGCCCATGTTTTAGAGTCAAATCCTAGTTCATCTTCATTTGGGCATCAAAACAATAGAGGAAACAATTATAGAGGGGGTCAAGGTTATAGAGGAGGTAGATATAAAAATAGAGGTAGGGGTCATTCAAATAATCAATAATCTAACCAGTCAAATTCACATGAAACAAGTGATCGAGGACATGGTCACAACTCATATAGGGGTAGAGGTCAAGGTAGATCAGACATTCAGTGTCATAGATGTGGAAAATTTGGTCACATTGCCTCATAATGTAGGATTCCTTTTGATAAAATTTAGAGGCCACAAAAAGTGACTAAGTCTAACTCTGCTCAGTATGTTGATCATGACTATGATGAATCCAGTAATGTTGTCCATGAATTTGCATTCACTACTTTGGGGCACATTGATTATATTGAATATGAGGCTAGAGATGAGCTCATAGATGTATGGTTTTTAGACATAGGAGCAACCAAACACATGACATTTAGGAGATATTTCTTTTGGTCTTTTAAGGAAGCTTCTCTCTCTCCATTTGCCTTAGCAGATAAGTCTATGCATACACCACTAGGACTTGGATCTATTAGGATTCTTCTTTCTAATGGGTCTATAAAATACTTAGAGGATGTTTGGTATGTTCTCACATTGAAGAAACACTTACTTTCTTTGGTAACTATTCGAAAGAAAGGTTATCAAATAGTGCTTGAAAATGGAATCCTTTACATCAATTTAGTGAAGGATGATTATAAAATAATGTATACAGGATATGAAGATGGAAACTTGGTTAGATTGCATTGTAAAGTGTTTCCTCCCACCATAGAACTTGTGGTAGTTGTTGACATAGGTACAGGTACTATGTCTACATAGTGGTTATGGCATCTTTGCTATGGACATTTGAATATCCACTCTTTAGTGGATTTGTAGAGATATGGTATGGTGAATGGGTTTCCCACTTTTTGCAAAGATAGTATTCTTTGTGAGTCATGTGTTTTGGGCAAACAAAATTGGGAAAAATTTCCTAAACAGTCATCTTGGAGAGCTAACGGATGTTTACAGTTAATTCATAGTGATGTATGTGACATGAAAAAGTCATCCATTGGTGGGTGTAGATACTTTGTCTTGTTTATTGATGACTTTTCTCTGATGACTTGGTATTTTTTATGAAAAACAAATATGAAGTTTTCGCTAAGTTTGTTGATTGGTTACACTTAGTCAAAAAAGAAATAGGTTCTCATTTGACCACTCTTTGTTCAGATAATGGAGGTGAGTATACCTCAAATGAATTTTTAGATTATTGTAGAGAACATGGAATTCATCGACAATATAGTAATGCTTATACTCCACACAAAAATGGAGTATCTGAATGGATGAATAGAACTTTAAAGGGCATAGCACGTGCCATGTTGCACTATAAATAGTTTGATGATAAGTTTTGGGCTGAAGCCATTGGTACTATAGTGTATTTGAGAAATAGGTCCCCCACAATTGTATTTTTGGGACAAACTCCATATGAGGCATGGTATGGATTTAAACCAAAAGTTAAACACTTGAAAGTGTTTGGATGTCTTTTTTTTGCTTTGGTTCCTATTAAACACAGAACTAAGTTGGAACCATGAAGTCAAAAATGAATCATTATTGGTTATTCTAAAGATAAAAAGGGGTTTTGTTTACTTGTATAGGATTTAGGAAAATTCATAGTGAATCAAGATGTAATATTTGATGAGTTTGGGACTATGAACACTGCAGAGATTGATTCTCAACTTGATAGATTAGAGAGGAAAAATACAAAAAGAGATAAGGGTTTGAATAATGGGGATAACTCTTCGAAGTTATGGTATGAGACTAAAATTCCTTTACTTTCCTCTCCTTCATCTACAAGTTCACAGGTTAATGACTTAGAAATTGTTGAAAATTCTCTAAGTCCCCCTTTGAATGATGCACATGATGAGAATTTTGGAGTCCCTAATTTGAATAATTTGACTAAGTATCCAAAATGGGCTCAAAGTACTTTTTTTTTATTTGATAGCAGATGAAGTTGGTTCAATAGGGCCCAATAATTCTTGAAAATAGGTAAACTATGTTATGGTTGTTAGTACTTCTTCCACTGAGCCATCCACTTTTGAGGAGACATCTACTGAACATGTTTGGCAACAGGCAATGAAATGTGAGTATGATTCCATACTTAACAATAATACATGGGTTTTAGTTGATCCTCCTCCACATGTTAAACCCATTAGATGTAAATGGGTTTATAGGACTAAGTATAAATCAGATGGCTCCATTGATAAACATAAGGCATGACTTCTTGTAAAAGGATATGCGCAATAAGAATGTATTGACTATGATGAAACATTTGCAACAACTGCCAAATGGCACACTGTTCATATGGTACTTGCCTTAGCAGCACAAAATAGTTGGAAAGTACATCAATTGGATGTTAAAAGTGCTTTTTTAAATGGTGATTTATAGGAAGAAGTGTATATGAAACAACCTCAGGGTTTTGAATAGGTGGGTACCGAACACAAAGTATGTAAATTGATAAAAGCTTTGTATGGGCTCAAACAAGCACCCAGGGCTTGGTATGAGAAAACGGATTCATACTTGAAATCCTTTGGTTTTCATCATAGTGAATCCGATGATACTCTCTATTTTTGAGTGTAGGGTAAGAAAATGGTGATACTTGTTCTCTATGTCGATGACTTATTTATTACAGGTAATGATGAAAACCATAATAAGTCTATGAAGAAGGAATTAAAAGATGGGTTTGAGATGACATATCTTAGACTTCTTCACTACTATCTAGGCATAGAGGTAACTCAGAAAGAGCATAGTATTTTTATTTCAAAAACTAAGTATATTTCTGAGTTATTAGATAGGTTTGGCATGAGTGATTGAAAACCTACCCTCACTCCCATGGAAAGTAACTTGAAATTGTCTAAGGATGATAGAAGTGCCTTTTTTGATGGCACCACATATAGACAATTGGTGGGAGGTTTGATATACTTGATGACTACTAGGACCGATATTTCATTTTCAATTGGAATTTTATCTAGGTTTATGCATGAGCCTAGAGAAATTCATTAGCATGTAGCAAAATGAGTACTTCGTTACCTTCAGGGAATGAAAACATATGGCCTTGAATACCACCGCAACAAGAACTTCAAACTTGTTGGATATTGTGATGCAATTTTTGGTGGATGTGTGGATGACAGAGTGTCAACCACATATATACTATGCATATGGGTTCAGTTGTCATTGATTGGTGTTGTAAGAAGTAGGATATAGTGGCAAATTCATCAGTAGAATCAAATTATATTGTAACATGGGATGCTTCCAGAGAAATTGTTTACCTATGTCATATTCTTGAAGATCTTCAGGTTTCTCAGTTTGCTCCTACATAGTTATACATTGATAATAAAAGTTCAATCAAGATGTCCAAGAATCCAGTGTTTCATGCCAAAACAAAACATATGGATGTCAAATACCATTATCTGTGAATGTTGGTGGCAAAGAAAGCTCTTGATCCAATATATTGCCCAACTTCTGATCAAACAGCTGATATCTTCACAAAACCCCTTGACAGAATCAAATTTGAAAAATTTAGAAAAATGCTTAGTATGTGTCCAAAGACCTGACTTTGGATCATAGGGGGGTTTGTTAGGACTTGTTCCAAAGTCTTAACATTAGGTTAGATTTTTGGTAGGTTAATTAATATTATTGTTAATGAGGCATGCATCTTTTAGTAAAGACACCCCCATAAAATAAACTTACTTAGTTTTAGTTTTAGGTAGTTTTATATTTTTGAGTTTATTGAATTAGAACTACCTTACAGGTTATTTTCCCATAAATAGTTGGTTATAGGTTAGTTGTTTTTACCGGTCATTGGTAAAAACTATATAAATCAATGTTTGCTATGAAAAAGGGTTAATGGAGTAAAGGCACCCATATGTACTTGATTTTTTGAATATTAATAAAATACTTGCGCACTTGCACTAAGCAGGGACAAGGTTCAACCTATTTGATTCAAAGAGTTATCATTTTTGACACACTTAGCTCGTGACTTATTCTAGGGCCTTTTGACCACTTTCCTTCAATTTTTTCATGGTGACTCACTTATTCAAGTACCCCAAATCACTTTAGAATGTCTCCATATAATTTTCTCAATATCCTAGGCTCATGAGCAAATGGATTCATACCCTAAGATTATATTTTATTTCCCTTAGGATAGGAGTGCCCCATTGGGACAACAATGAACCTTGTTATTGTCCACCTCTAATAAAAGTTATCCTCCCACCAAGTAATGACTTTAGTTCAAAATTCAAAGTTGTGTAAGGGTCAAACCATAAGTTTTAGCAATTTCCCTCTAAATAAATTCCAAAAATACTACCATATAATCATATTTCAAACCATTTTACACATAAGGGGCTTCCACACAAAAAATCATTAGAATTCTAATTGCACATTGAGATAAAAAACCCTACTTCTCCCAATTCTAATCACATACAGCTCAAGTAACCCTGAACTAAAGTATGAATACAACTCCAAGGTCACAAACCATGATTGAAGCACTTAATCACACCAAGATTACACCAACACATAAAAAATTTCACTAGTTTCACACACACCACCTTAGTATGGGAAAACTACATGGAGTTTGATCCCTATTTGGATTATTTGTTTATATGTAGTGCTCAACACATGGGGTGTTTAGTTCAAGCACAAATTCAACTGGTGACCACTTTTTACTCCATGATTGTATCTTATAATTATTTATCTAGGGTTTTCAAGTGAGAAAATAGTTACACAGTGGTCACTGAAGTGAATCAAGATCTCCTATACAATCCAAAGAATAAATAGGTGAAGGTGAACATAACCAAAAAATATGAAGATCTTAATGTTTAGTTAAACACCAGTGTTCCATAGGGACAATAACACCCCCACTATTATTCAGTTATATCACTCATATCCAAGAACTCTGATAGCTCCTATTTTTGATCCACACATGGTCAACACAATCAGTTTATTAGTATCAAATATAGAATCATGTTGCATCTTAGTTTTCTAGATAAGTTTATATTTCTCTCTTAAAATTTTCATATTTATGAAGATTCTAGATTTATAAATATTCAAATCAATGTGTCATTACATTCTGATTTTGCACATTAGTTTATATAATTAGGGTCTAGCATTCACCTAGTTTCCCAAATTTGATAAAACATATTGGTGAACTCATATTTTGGATTGAATGTTGAAAAAACTAACCATACATGTTTTTATGGTTTATATGTTTCTTCCTATTACTTCCCATTGATGTCTTAGGGTTTTTATCTCTAATGAAATATTTAATAGAAATAATATTTCAAGCTTTCTTTTCATCTTATATATAATCTAATAAAATTAGTTCTATTTCACTTAGATGAAGTCCAAGATTAAGTGGTATTATAACTTACCATACTCAAATTTATTTTTTTAAATTACTTAACATGGATAAGAATAAGGGTATATATGAACATTAAAATTCTAATGAACACAATGATCATGTATAAATTCTTGATAATAATTTAGAACATGACCAATATGATCAAGATAACCTTGATCCCCAGAATGGATATCAAGATTAACTTCTACTTATAAGTGGGGAATAATTAGTTATAAATAAAGAGGAAGTTATTAAAAAATTTCAAGAGAGACTTCATGAGCAACCTCTAAATCATCCTATGATTCTATAAACTCTTTTGTATGTCAAGAGTGAAAGCATGGTACAATAATCTGATACTTCTAATCTTATGACCCTCGTCAATATAACTTTTGTACCACCATATACCATGGGGTAAACCAAATGTATTCAATAGATTACTATTCCAATTTATACTCAACCATTGGGAACAACACCTTTTGTTAGCATGCATTATTTTTCTGTAAATTTACATTCCATTATGCATGAGCTTCATACTCTACAAGCTAAAGTATTACATTTGAGAGTATTTCACATAGCATGTTTGGACTATGTGTCCAATGATAGATTACTAACTAAGTTATTTCAAAAAAATCTAAAGGAATGTGATTTACAATGGTCTTATAATTCACTTAATCAATTGGTACATGCATTAAATCCTTTGCCAACATGTTTCTATCCCACTTTTCAATAAATATCAATGAGAAGGTCTCATATTATCATATTTCTCAAGTCAAACAAAAGTCTAATCAACCTCTTATAGAATATATCTTAAGGTACAATAAAATGATATCTAAGATGAAAAATCCTATGGTAGACAAAGATATACAAGATATATTCAAGTAAATTTTACTTCCAACCCTCCATGAATCAATCATGTTCAATAATTTTTTCTAATTCATATATTTATGCCATATAGTAAAGGAAATAGAAATCAAGATTTCTATAATGACTAAGCTCAAGTATGGAACCAACATAGATTCAAATACAAAGATTGCAAATAATCCACCATACAAGGTGATGATAAATTATAATAAGAATGATCAAAAGATACTAGTACAAGAAGTTTTAGAACCAACTCCACACATTATCTTATCAGATCTTCTAAGGAGATAATTTATAAATCTACCAAAAGCTTCATACAAGGTCCTAAAAACACTATTTAAATGCAATGTCATATCTCTCCCTCCCAAAAAATAGGTTAATGTAATCAACCTCTTCCAAAAGGTTTTGATTAGAATTATTTTTGTGATTATCAAAGTGTGGCACACTACTAACATGTGCATAAGTTTAAGGCATAATAGTCATGATTTGATAAATGCAAATATCATTAATGTGAACACACCTATAAAAATTTCAAATTTGAAACCAAGTGAAAGAAAATCAATGAAATTATTAAGTGATACTTTTCCTAAGAATAAAATTAATGAGATAGAAGATACATTGTGTATTATGCATACAATGCACACCTTCCATTAGTTTTTTATCACTCTTAGATAAAGGGAAACCCTCCTTTTAATGGCATTATTGGAATGTATCATACTTAATTACCTTATAGTCTTACCATTACATGTATAGATCATGATATATTTTATGATGATTATGATTTGTATTCATTCTTCATTTGATCTTACATTAATCACCAACCTATTCACAGTGTCTAGTTGATAATGGTTCTCACATGAATATGTGTACAAAAAACTACTCTATCATCTTGGATACATATATTAGGATTTAATTCCTACCCCTATGGAGATAAAATAGTTTAATGGTCATATTCAAACTTATATTGGTGGGATTACACTACCACTATAGGTTAGTCCAGTGCATGTGGCCACTAGATTCATAGAATCACCTAGTGCATGACATCTTCGATATGTTATTAGGCCACCCTTAGATTCAAAATATCCACACAATTATTTGTATATTTAATAAATTTTTAAATTATATGTATGATAATGAGGTAACCATAGTTTAGGGTTTCTCATATGAATACCCCTAAACACATTTTTATATGGTTCCATAACCAAAATTTCCAATTAAGGACCCCACAAAGGTACAATATATAAAAATTATTCAATATCATATATCTAACCTTCCAAGATGGCCTATACTTGAAATGCCACTTTTGTAAAGATTTCTCACATATCCCAGTGATCTTCTTTTTACTACTACACATCCCAAATTGATATTAGAAGGAACTAAAGGTGTCACATATAAGGTTCCACCTCAGAGTTCATCCACCCCATGATGGGTTCCCAAAATTCATAGAATTCACCATACTCAACCAATTTCATAATATGCTACCAATAATAATTATGCTCATGGAAATTATAGTATAGAGGGAAATAAATATGCAAATTTAGAACTCAATTCACTTTAGTCTCATTAGTATGACACTTTCCATTTATGAAAGGTCACTATTACTAACTTTGAAACATGACCCATGGATTGTGAGTCCTTTGTGAGACTCATCAGTTAACATCCTTCTCCCATTTTTTCCTTTTTAGTTCACACATTTATGCAAAATACAAAAAAAAATCTAAAAAAATACAAAATCAAGACCTATGCATGTTTATGTTTAGTTAATTTACATAAATTAATTTTTGAATAGTATTCAATACTTACTTTTATCCAATTTTTATATCATGTATGCTTCACAAGTGAACAAGAGTGATTTTAGAGCATATAAATTATCATCCCTAGACTCAGTTATAGGTTATTATAGTCTTAGACATGTAAGCTTCTATTCAGAATATAACACCCTAGGTGGATACGAGTGCACCTTGCTATTGTCCACTCACCTCACTATTGTCACAATGAGAACAAACTCCTATTTCTTAAATCCATACCATACATAGGCCTTATACAGTTTGTATATATAAAATTAATCTCACTTGGGGCATATCATACATAGGTTTTCTCTTTCTATGGCTTTCCCTTATTTCTCACATCTTAGTTCTTTCATTACATTACATCTATTGATATTTCTCATACACTAACACATTGATATTTTATTATTCATCTAAGTTAATGAATTCACTCATGTTCCAAATTGATTATGTTGATCAGTAACACATATCCATGCATGTTATTCATTTTTTATTTCATGCTTCATGTCTATTGTCTATTTCATTATTTTTATGTCTTAGGACATTTGAATATGTCTTTATGTGTGGTTATAAGCCTTCATTATATGATTTTATGTGTGTCAAGACATTTAAACATGTTCTTGTGTGTGTCTCTATATTTGATGACATTTGAATGCCTTTGTGTGTGGTTATAAGTCTTCATTATCTAATTATATACATGTGATGACATTTGAACATGTCCTTACTTTTGTTTCTATGCATGTGAATGACATTTGAATATGTCCTTTGTATGTAACCCCTTGGCCTTCTATTTGTATGCCTTATGTGCTTTGTATACTTATGTTGGTGTGCATCATGGCCATGACATTTAAATGCTTTTTTACTTAGTTTTTATGTCATTATATATATCATGCATCTTCATGGTATTTTATGCTCTTATCGATATCATGCATCCCTCCACAAGTAGTTTTATTCAACTTCTCATACTTAGTTTTGATTATTTATATGTGTGTCCATGCTAACATATATCTTGACACTCACACTATGTATGTTTGTTCTTACATGCATCTCACATTATTATTATATTCATTTTATATGTACGATGATGCCATGATTCTCCATGTTATCACTAATACTCAAATTCACATCTTTTACATAACATATATCACATATTTTTCTCTTTTGACTTAAGTTATTGTGAATACTCAACAACTCACCTCAAAAATTGGGGCATACATAGTGGTTTGTCTGAGATACTTAAGCCTACTCAATACAATACATAGATAGGCACAAAAATAACTTTATAGTCCTCATAAAGTAAATCGCATAACATACTCATAGAGGAAATTTAGAAAGTAGTGCTCCAAATGGACATGATCACTCCCTATTGTTATTTAAACAAGCATTATTATCCCAAAACTCAAAAAATAATAAATTTTAGTCCTAATCAGTTTGTAATAGGTTCATATTATTAGTTCTTAAAATTTACTCAAATTTTCTCAGTTTGGGGGCATCATGTGTGGCTTGTGTTCTAGATTAATACAAAAAAAAATTCTCATAATTTAGTTTTTATTACTCATCTCATAAATTATATACACCAAATATTAGATTAGGGGTATGTGCATGACACACGGCTTCCTCCTTGTGAAACTTTTCACTAGTTATATAAATGTAATGGAAACACTTGTCATTATCCACATTGTATACACTATAACTAGATTATACAAACTATTTACTCCAGTTGTGCACCAATTTTTCACTAGAAATTAGTCAAATTCCATCTACAGTGATTGGTTATTTGGGGTGCTTGAAGGAGTGATTCACCATGTATAAAGTGAAAGAAAGTGATCAAAATGCTATAGAATAAGTCATGATCTAAGTATCAAAAGGGTGATCATAAATGTATGATTGTAGCTTAAATATTAATTTATGTGTCCACATTTATCCCTTTTATTATAGTAATGCAACAAAATAAAAGTACTAGAGTAAAAGGAAAAAGTGCATACTTGAACTTACCTATGAAGTGTTGTCTTGAATGTAGGCCATAATTCTTAATTATGCTTCACACAAACCTAAAATGAAACATGTGTAAAATCAATATTTACTTAAGATGAAAGTCAATAATAAAATACTATAAAATTTATATATCTAATAACAAGGAACAAATACACTTGATTTGGTACCTTAGCTATTGTGTTTTGCAAAATTAGTGACTATAGAGGGTGGGTCCCTTGTAGATTTAATTTTCATTGAAAATATTGGTTTGGGTTGTTCATACCCTAATCCCCATTGATTATAGGAGTTTTATTAATAAATCAAAGGTATGATTGAATCCATAATTACATATTAAAGTTAGTGAAATTAGATCTATAACTTTTCTAGTATTTTATTATTGACTTTAATCTTAAGTAAAGATTTATTTTACACATGTTTCATTTTAGGTTTGTGTTAAGCACAATTAAGCATTGTGGCCTACATTCAAGACATCACTTCATAGGTAAGTTCAATTATGCACTTTTTCCTTTTACTCTAGTACTTTTATTTTGTTGCATTACTATAATAAAAGGGATAAATGTGGACACATAAATTAATATTTAAGCTACAATCATACATTTATGATCACCCTTTTGATACTTAGATCATGACTTATTCTATAGCATTTTGATCACTTTCTTTCACTTTATACATGGTGAATCACTCCTTCAAGCACCCCAAATAACTTCATAATGTTTCCATAGTGTTTGATCAATATCCTAATACCATGATTAGATTGATTCATATCCTCATATTGGTTTATATTTCCCTTAGGATAGGAGACCCCCATTGGGATAATAACATATCGTAATGTTGTCCACCTTTGATAAAAGTTGTCCTCCTACTAACTAATGGTTATTTTAAAAAAATTAAAGTTATGTAATGGTTAGCCCATAAGTTTTAGCAATCCCATATGAATGAATTCCAAAAAAAAATATTATGTAATTAAAATTAAAATTTATTTTCACATAGAAGGCTTCCACATAAAATACCACCTAAATTATGATTGCACATTGACATAAAATTCCTTACTTCTCCCAGTTTTGATCATATATAACCCTAGTAGCCATGAGTTAAAGTTTTAATACACATCCAAGGTCACAAGTCATGACTGAAGAACTTAATCACACCAAGATTACATTATCATCTAGCATTTTCACCAGTTTCACACACACCATCATAGAATCAAAGAACTAAATGGATTTTGATCCCTCTTCAAAGTATTGGTATGTAGGTAGTGTTTAAAAAATGGGGTGTTGAAGTCAATCACTGACCCCTTTTTACTCTATGATTACATCTTGTCTATTGAGCTAGGGTTTTCAAGTGAGAAAATATTTACACATTGATCATCAAAGTAAATTAGGATGTCTTACATAGTCCATAAAAATATGTGAAGGTGCACAAAACCCAAAATTCATAGGATCATGATATTTTGTTAGACACTAACACTCCATAGGGAAAATAGTGCCTTCCACTACTATCTAATCATACCACTCCTATCCAGGAACCCTACCAGCTCTTATTCCTAGTCTACACATAGACAACATAGTTAGCCTAACATCTAAAATCATCTTGCATCTCAATTTTCTAACTAAGTTTATGTTTCTCTCTTGCCTTTGCACATTTTTTTAAGTTTCCATATTTATCAAGTTTCAAATAATTTTATGTAATTTATTACATATATGTAGCATTCAGATTTTACACAACAATTTGTCTAGTTATGGCATAACATTCACTTAGTTCCTTAAATTTTCTAAAACACATACTAATAATAAATATTCTGAATTGAGATAAAATATTCAATATATAATTGATAGTAATATTATTCAAGAGGAAGGACATAATATAATATCAAATAAATCAGTTGCTCCACTGAATCAAAACTTGAAATTGTTTACCAGTCCACTTCTAAATCATGATATTAAAAATCGAGATAATGTTCACATGGTATCACCTAAATAAAAATCAATGGTTTAAATTTCTCATATATTTTATTTTTCATAGGTTTGGTCATGGATGCATGTAAATAAGTTCTTTATATTAATTTATATGACCATGATATTCTAACAAATGATTTAAATAATGGACCATGATTATACAACATTTTATTGATTCACATCCTAAGTTAAGAAATGGAATCATGGTTAATAATGGCTCAAATTTTAACATATTTACAATGAAATTTATTACTAATGGAAGGTATATTCAAAACAATTGAATTGGTAGAAACAAAGTTCTCAAAGGATATGATGGTTTTATATGAACACCTCTTGGGAGTATCACATTATCACTCAACGTAGATATTATTGGCACTAAATCATGCACCTTAGAGGAGGTTTTTCAATCCTAATATAATATTTTGGAAACATTAGAATAACTCTAGGCCTATGGGTTCCCTATAGTAGAGGTAGACCTCTAGATTTAAGAGCTAGCTCCCTAGATTGACCTTTAAGTGTTTATCACCTATACTAACTTATTGTTTGTGTGAAAAGGGGTAGAAATATGCATGAAAGTAAAATATTATAAGGGTATGATACACCATGAATATATCCAAAAGATAATCATACTCTTGCACTAAGATCAAATACCTACAACACTAACTTCAAAGTCCTAGGATATGCTAACATTAGTATTTTAATACAAAAGTGATATGCATGAGACTACTTAATGTAAGTGGACTAGAGATAAAATTACAAACTCCAAGGGAACTTATACACTTTAAGGTAATAAAACATACTAGATGCACTCCATATGACCTGTTAGAATGAGAACTTCTTGTACCAAACATGAAAGGACAAAGAGAAGCAAGGATAGAAGCTTATCACTAGACCTAACCATATGTCACTTCACACAATTAGAAACTATGTTTATGAACTCAAATAAATATTTAATATATTAATCAAAGTAAAATTACAGCATAAAACCATTAAGGCTTCACCATATTAGGTGTGTAATTGGAAAATAATATCCAAAATGGCTAATACTTATAGAATGAGAGAGAGGAGAGAGAGAGAAGTGGAGCTCAAGGGTCACAATGCCACTTTTCAAGGCATGATAATAAATTATGTTATATATTAATTTATTATGAAATATACCCTAAAATATATCATTGGAAAAATGTCCCTCCAAGCATGAAAACTTCTCAAAACTAGCATAGGATCCTTTAGATACCTTCTTGGAAATTGCCTTCTTCCTCTGACCTCTCTTGAGCACTTTAAAGAAGACAAGGGAGAGATTAAAAATGTGAAATATGATGTAAGGGTTATAAAAAATATTAAACATGAATTGTAAGTGTCCCTAACCATTCATATTATTTTGGTCCAGTATTCTCATCATCTACAGTTACCATCATCCTTCTTTCACTCATTCCTCACACTTGTCATTCAAGTGACCTTCATTTTTACAAAAAAAATAATTAAAGGAGTGATATGGAACATTTAAATAGTATTATTACTCTTAAATCCATCATTAAAACCTTAAAAGGCCTCCCAATTGTAATTATCACCTTCCCACTTGGTGATCACCATTCATTCTCATTATCTTCAATAAATTGCCTAAAGTGAAGGTGCTTTTAGAGGTGCTTGTGTGTTTTTATGAAGTAAAACATGGATATGAGGAGTTATATTAGGTCCCACTTGACCTCCCAAAGTGATCATCATCCTTTAATACTCCCCTAGACTTGAGAAACATCCAAAAAAAATTTAAAACCTATTTTGTACCCTATCCACTCAAATAGGGTACAAGTCAATCTAATGGGAAGAATCATGAGGGATTTATCTACAAGTATAAATAAATTTCCAACTAAACTAGATCATTTGGATACATCTTCTTCCTTATCTTTACAATTAGGTCATGAGCAAGGGTTTTAGAGGATTTTAAGTGATTTTGACCCTTAGGGATTGTTAATACACTCTTGATGTGTAATCCTTAGAAACATTCCACTAGAATCATGTTTATATCCCTATTAAAAATATCCCAACTCTTTTTACCTCAATTATAAGTTTATCTCGAGCTTGGGAGTGCAATCTGAGTAAGTTTGAGGTGAAAAAGGTCTAGTTTGGCCAAACTATGATGAATATATACAACTTAATGGCTCCCACACACCTCATATCCACCCATGAATATTATCCAATGAATTTTTAGGTTCTTATAGTGATATAAGTGAGACTAAACCCCTTTAGGGATTTTAGGCCTAATAGGCTTAATTGTGTACCTGATACCCAAAACTAACCTATGTAGTTTCTAATGGTTTTAAGGTCTTTCTTATGATTTTTATTGTTTATAACAACCTACCATACCATTATTAAATTCTTCCAATAACTTCCAACTCATTTCATTATTTTACCTACCCTTACTTATAGTTTTGCACTTCTAGGAGTGCCCTCTATTTGAGATAAAATAGAGGGCATCTCCCCTATCTTCTCAATAAAATAAAAATTATGAGGGGCTCAAATAGGTCATGGGGACCCTTTTCAAAATATCTCAAGTCTAGATCAAATTTTTAGCACCCCTAAACATCACAAAATCTAAGGCATACTTATATAACACTAACTATGTGCAAGGTTGGTATATGGACTGTAGATTGTCTATTGAAACCCTCCATATTATTTTTACCTATTTTGAGAATCTCATGAAGTGTATATTACTAATTTTATGGTCCTTTTAAACATTTATAACATTATACTCTCTGCAAACTCCTCAAAGTGCACTCATCTCTACTTGACTAAGCTGGCTTGGTAGAGTATGTACTATGTTTCTCAAACAAAGGAAGTTTCTTGTAGGGTATCACTTAGAGATATACCTTATGTCATGTTTATATTCTCATTTAAGTCATAAATACCATATAATAGACACTAATACTTGTTCACATCATACATATGCTAGGCCAACCTCTAACCATCATGTTCTATTACACAATAACTCTATAGCCAAACTGTGAGTGATCATTCTGAGGGAGAAAAGACACATGTATATGACCTTTATAAAAAACATTATTTATTGAACTCTTTAGATGATATGGATACCATGGTGTTCTCTCCATCCAAGTGGGGTAATTTTTTTTAGATTCTACCTCCCTCATTCCATTGTTGGGCTATGTGGTCATTGAAACTCAAAACATTGTTGATAATACTGAATGACTGCAATGAAGAAATACTTGAGTTTAAAACCTTATTATATCACCGCCTCTTATCCAAACATTAGTCTTAATTTGAAATGAATTTCACCTACATGTTGGATACATGATGGAATCATTTAGATATATCTAGACCTCATGTCACACTACCATATTATGGCACCAAGTATGGATAAGACCTTGTTTCATAGAAATTAAGGTAGTTTATCCTTAAAGCAACTTCATCAAACCATGAACATGATTTTTAATTTTGCCTATAATATGATGATTCCACTATTTATACCATGACATCCTTCATGTTTTTATGTCTTTATAAAGACCAAATAAGCTTGAAACACCTATATTCAACTTTGCCTAGTACTCTATTGGGACCACCTATAGGTGTATATTTAGGCTACAAGACTATGAAAGCAAGATATAAATAGCGTACATGATGGATGGTTTCAAAACCAATCCTAAGCCTCCCTATATTCTTTAAATTGATCCTTTCCACCTTGAAATACTTCAAACCAGTTCCAATGCTTTATTCTAATCATGATTAGTCTTCTATAGGGCACCTGTAGAGCACATACATTATATATAACTATGAAGGGATGATATAAGACTTTGTGCATGATGAATTAGTTATTTTAACCAATCTTAAACCATTTACATGGTTCAAACATAATTATCAACACCTAAAGGAACTTTGACTACCTTGCCATCTCTTCATCACATCACCATGATAAAGTAGGGATCATTTGATCTGTCTATAGGTGTTTGTCTATAGGAAACTAACTATGTGTACCTAATTTAGTAGTTTTTGGAATATTGGTGTATTATTCCTAAATTAGTTAAAGGGTCTGAGCAGTAAAATAAATAAATAAAATGCAATATTTAATCTACTAATTTGTATAAATTTGATTACAATTTAAACCTTTTTAAAAAGAGTAATAAGGGCTATAAAAACAAGACTTAGTTAAAAACTAACTAAGATAATTGAGACAAATTCTAGAATTCATTGTGTAGGACTGGGACACTATCATAATTTAGGATCTCACCTTCATTTTATGATTGGATAGGAGTGCAAAAATAAGACACTAGTAGCACTGGCATTGTAGTCTACCTCTATCACTATTATCCAGGAGACTTGAGATTCTTGAGTTTTGTTACATATGTCTGTGCGACCATATCTATGAAGTTTTGAATTCCATATGTCCATGGAACTCCCTATAGAGAAGATTATGTCTTACACCCTAGACTCTTTTATAATTTGACCAAATTTGAGAAAGAGGGGGGTTAGTGTGTGTAAGATACACTAGATGTGTATCCACACCCCTCGTGTGGTCACACTACCTATATACCAATACTCTAAAGAGGGATAAATCCATATTTAGTATTCCCACTTGATGTGCTTTATGAAATAGTGTGTATGAACATGAAAATGCTAAACTAGATGTTCTTGAGGTGGCTAGGGACTGGTGTAAAGATTTGAATAAGATTGTAAGTGTATTGGTTGGTTGTATGGAGAGAATAGGTAAGATTGCCTGAGTATTATTGATTGTATTATTGCTTGCTTAGTGATAATTTCCAACCCTTTCCAAATGATATTTTAATGGGATTTCATAAGGATCTATTGGTCATGGGTTGAATGTTCTCACATTAGGTTGACAAAGAGAAATATGGGGAACTAAAAGAAACTAACCATTGGGGCCAAAAATGCACTTATAAAAGAGCACCAAAATTGGATAGTAGTGGCACCAGTGATGTTGTCCAAGTTGGGTGATATTGTCTTTAACTGACAAGACCTGAGGGAATGGATTTGTCATGGAGAGAATAGTCTAGCTAAGCTAGAATTAGATATAGAAGGCTATGGATGACTAAGAATCAATGAAAAGATGCCTATGAGGGTCATGAAAGAAAGTAGGAGGGACCTATGGTTTGGGTGTCATTAGCCACACTCAATTTACCAATTTTCACATTTCAAACAACTACATTTGCCCAGCTTTATTATAGTGATGTAGCAAAGCAAAATACTAGGATAAAGTAAAAATAAAAAGCATACCTAAACTTAACTTTAAGGTTGAAGCTCATAAAGCTATATGATTTTGGGTGTGTGTATAAAGAGAAAACTATGATGTTTGAATCTATAATAAAAAAATAGAGAGTAGATTAGTTTTTACTAGAAACATGATTTCTAAAATAAGAACATACAAAGATGGGTTAAAGAGAGAGGAAAAGAAAAGAATGAATACACCTCACCAATTATACAAACCAATACAAAACCTTTTATGATGCTGAGTGATGTTGAGTAATATTGGATGTGTGTTGAACCAAGATTAATATCATGAATAGAGCTAAGTGCTCAATTCCCCAAAACTTACTCAAGATGGTAAAGGTTATCCCTTTGGCTCCATCATCACCCACTAAGTGAAGCTAGGTGGCCATACGTGTGTTGATTTATGTTTGGACTGTGTCCAATCCCTCTAAATAAGTGTCTTAAGAGTACAAAGGCTAGCCAGTCCTTTGGCTCCATCATTGCCCTGTGAAGTGAAGCTATGAATTGATACTGGTATGAAATGTGTGTTGTATGAGATGGCTCCTAAAACCCATGAATATACTATGATATGACAATGTTGGTGTGGATAGTTTAATGTCTACTAGAAACTAAGCCACTCTTGGCCACTCCAAAATTTGGATATTAGACTTGTATGAAATCCAATCCAAAATGGGTGCACTAGGATTATATGAAAGCGAGTCTAAAATGTGGAAGTTAGGCTTGTATAAAATCCACTCCAAAGTGATGCCAACCACCTATAGATTGAATAAGGCATGTAACTATTGAGAATGTTTTGGTAATACTAAACTTAGAAATAAAATAAAATAAATGTGTGACACACATTACCCCCAATCACTAGTGTCTAAAACATGGATTTTGATCTAGAAGTTATATCAACTATCGTATCTAAAATTAGAAGTGAGATCCATCATGCCAAACATGATTCCACCTATCTATTTATTCTCTAAGTAAATGTGTACTAAAAACTACTTATTTTAAATTGGTCTGACTGTGTAAAACTATAGTTGAACCTACATTTTTGCTTGCTTCTAAAAATTCTATTTTTTTTATTGTTTGGACAAGAGCACCAAAAATGGATACTAATGGCACTAGTTTTGTAGTCCAATCTTGGCATTATTATCCTAGGACAAATCTAATAGTTGTTCTAACATTTTCACTATCTATTTGGTTTGTTCTGTCAAGTTTGATGTTTGGTTTTTGTTATAGGTGTTCTAAAAGCTAAAAAATTTACCATTAGGAGCTCTAATTTATGTGACAAAACCCCTATTTATTTCCCCCTCTTATGAGGGTAGGAATGAAGACCCTGCAATGACTACCCTTAGAATAAATATCCCTACAAGTGTGTTATGCTACAAAGATACATGATATGCAATGATAATTGACAATATATCTCAGTATATAGCATGGTTTGTAAAGAGAGATTGTTAAATCAACATGGGTATGCCTAGATAGATATAATGATGTAATAGCATATGCAATGTAATGAATGAGAACTGGAAGTCTGGTTAATTATTAGTTGTTAGTTTTTAGTTGTCAAGGAGGGATGGAGCATGATGTCCATCATCGCATCCAAAAAATCAAGATAATGCATGATGTGGATCATGACATTACAAATAATGAGAAGAAAAAAATAAAACAAGCACACAATGCAAGAAGCAAGAAGTATATAAGGGTGGTCAAGGGACCAAGCAAACAAGCATACAAGGCATGTTTAAATTTCACATACACAAACAATTAAAACAAGCAAGGTTGGTATGAAATCCACAATCACATAAAAGAGTGCAGGCAAAAGACATTGGAAAAAATCCTAAGGCATATACATGAATAGAAGCAAAGGACATTAGCAAATGTCCTAAGACACATATAAGAGACAAAATTGGAATTGAGAAATATAATCACATCTAGCTATGCAAAGAAAGAAAGGAAATCATATAAAAACTAGAAACACAATTACATATAACTAATCAAAGTAATAAGTGAATGTATGCAAGACATGTTAGTACAAGACTATGTATATGCTAGGAAATACATAAGTGTTGTATAATAAGGAGATGTTGATAGAGTAATTTGTGTAAGTGCCTAAATAATGTATATCATCATGATAACTATAGTGTGTGGTATATGAATGACATAACCTGGATGGTGTAGTCGTGTAAAAGATGCCCCTAGTGGGTATGTATATCGATATGTGTCTCTAATGTACAAGGATTCCCCCTCAATGGGGGAGTGAAGTAATAAAGGATATATATGTCACTACACACACTCAAAGAAGATCAAGTGAAGCATGATAATGTAGATAAATTGATAAACAATAGCATAAAACAATAAATGTAAGTATAATATGATAGTATAAATGTACATCATGGATGATACATACAATAAAAATATTTTTAGTGTTTTTTTTTAATTATTTACATGTTTTTTTATTTTTAAATATTTGAATGTTTTTAGATTTTTTATATTTTGAGCTATGTACAATCAACTATAGGAAGACTATGTACAAGAATTTGAAAAGAAGCTATGTACAATCAATCATAAGGAAACTATGTACAAGAAATACTAAGAAGAAATGATATTAATTGATGAGTATCATGGGAGACTCCCTATCATGGTATCTATTATCAAGGAGAGGAATTGTACATGATTGTGAAACACAATGGAAGTACTATGACTATGGCTCTAAAAGTTGTATATGTTATAAATGCTTTGCAATCTCTAAAGTATAAACCAACTATGAGGTCCCCCTACAAATATAAAAATTGGATGAAATTTTAGGACTCTTAGGGACCCATCTATTAGTAATATAAGATTTATGAACATGTGTTCTATGTGTAGAGGCATGAGATATCAATGATACTACCCTAGGTGTGAACACTGTCACTGAAATCTATCTAGAATCCTAAAACTATACTTACTTTGAAATAGAACTCTATGGAAGTGTATAAAATCTTTGTGTTGGTGATGGAGGCCTCAACTGTGTCTAAATATAAAATAGAGGAATAACTAAAATAGGTGGAGAAACTAGAGCTGGAGGTTGAACTAAAACTCGTGACTATAAAGTAGAAGATGGCTCTGAAGTAGGGAGTGTTAACTCATATAAAACTCCACCAATTATAAAAACTTTATTAGTTTGAATTAATTTCACACATTTGTGAACTATAGAAGGTAATACTCAAAGTTTCTGAATCCATGGTTAACCAAGTAACATATCAAAAAATGGTGTGGCCATGTGTGTTGGACCAACCTATAGAATAAGTATAATCTCATCCAATGAAATATGTGTGTGCCCATTAAATCCATTAATAATTATGTCCATTGGATTAATATCCTAATTTAAATATCCTAAATTCTATAATAATGTCACAGTACACATGTTCACACTATATCTATTATCTATGAGAACACTATAAATAGGATGATTATGAATGTAAGCTCTGATAAAGAGTGCATGATGATCTGAATCATCATCAACAATCTCTTGTTCTAGTAAGGAAATGGAAGGTCTAGTTGGAACTCTAGAATTGTATACACCAATCATTTTACTCAAAGGATATGTCTCAACTAAAGGTGCCTTGTATGCATTTGATGGTGGATATGAATGATATACATGGTGAACCCCTAATGTGTCCCTTGTATCTTGTTTAGAATGCTAAAAAAAGGGATATAAGAAGATTTTCAAAGCTTTATCCTATGTTTTATTTTCCTGAGGAGGCTCAACTAAACTGCCAAGATTAATATGATTACCATCTATCAAATCTTGTATCTTGTGTCTCAAACTAGTTCATATGTTTATTGTATGGCCTGGTGCCCTATGAAATTCATAATATGTATTTTGATCATATACCCATGGAAGAGGCTTTTTTGGGTCAACTTCCTAAATATAAGGGAGAGATATGATGTAACATTCCAATAGCTATTGTAAAACTTTGGATGTAAAAATTAGTAGATTGGTAAAGGTTTTCCAAGGAAGTGTTGATAAAACCACTCATTGAGGGGGCTCAGAAGCCACATTAACTATCAATTCATTATTAATCTTGTTATCATTGATATTTACCTTGTATGGGACTTTTTTTTTACTCTTGTTTTTTGTTTTTGAGATACTTGTGTAGTTGATTTTTTCCATTGAAATTAGTTTGAATTCTATTTCCTTTAGTGTGTGACATAATTCAATGAAGAGAATATTTTGAACATAATTGATTCATGTAAAGGTAAAATATAATTGACATAATTCAATGAAGAGAATATTTTGAGCATAATTGATGTGTGTGTGTGTGTGTGTGTGTGTGTGTGTGTGTGTGTGTGTGTGTGTGTGTGTGTGTGTGTGTGTGTGTGTGTGTGTGTGTGTGTGTGTGTGTGTGTGTGTGTGTGCATGTGTGTGTGTGTGTGTGTGTGTGTGTGTGTGTGTGTGTGTGTGTGTGTGTGTGTGTGTGTGTGTGTGTGTGCGTGTGTGTGCGTGTGCGTGCATGTGTGTGCGTGTTCAGGCATAGTGTTTAAGTCTATGGACTATGTAAATGCTTAGTTAACATGACATAAAAACAAGTTAAAAGTTTGAATAATGCATGATAATAAGTTTGTGGTGGCATGAAGATAGTTTTATAGAGTTAAATTGGCACAAATTAACCTTTGAGTAATGTTTAAAACCCTTAGGAGGTTTTAAATGCACTTTTAACCCTATATTCCCTTACACAGGTAGACTGTGTGAAATAGGATTATGGAAGCTAGGTTTAGAAAGAGAATATAAGTCTTTAAATAAGGACTAAGGTTTGAATAAGGTGTAAAACATGTGGGTATATGATATTATATCAACACATAAGTGAAAACCCTTGTTTTAAAACTTGAGTCAACAAATGTCAACCCTCTGACTTACACAAGCAATGTTATGTTGTAAACCATATCAACTTGTGTTTGGAGAGTGACTGAGAATTGATCAAGGTGATATAAATATTGGTAAAAGTTAATTGGGTGTATCCAAACCTATATTACATCTCAAGTTGTGTTAAAATAAGTGGAAACAAAATATTTTCATTATTGTTCTTTCTCTTCCCTACACAGTCAACACTAGTGCACAAAATTCTACATTTGGGATAATTTTAAGAAAAAGAGGATCTATAAAGGGTTATTATCTATTGTAAAATATGTATAAGGTAAAAATATACCTTACAGTGGTATTTTTACCCTTTGAAACTTAGTATAACTCAAGTTATTGAATTTATTAGGCTCCCAGGCCTATGCAGGGAAAGAAAAACCCTAGATTAGGGTTTTGGTGTTTGAGAGAGTTTTAAAAATTATAAAATCCTATAAACTTTTTATATAACACAATTTTATATGATTAAAGTTTTAAACAATGTTTTTTAATTGGAGGTCGTACAATACCATTTCTAGACCTGGGGTATGCTTAAGGGCTAATTAGGCCTAATAAAAAGATGGGTTACAAAGGAAGTTATAGCTAAATGTGGATTTGGGATATTAAATTTGAAATGAGAATTAAATAGAATATATTTTTATAAAAACTATTCACATATCTTATGAAAACCTGATAGATTTGGTAAACTAAGTGAAAAACTCAAAAAAAAGGCTACAAGCCTAAGGAGATCAATGTGACCTTAAGGTGTAGAATGAGAATATGGGGATGGTTTGAGAAATTTAAGAAGTATATAATATATTTAATAAGTTAATATAATCATATTTATGAGATAAGGATGAGTATTTAATGCCTTTACCAAGTTTTGGTCCTTGAGACCTAAGAGATTTACCTAATTAAAAGTTAGTGAATGCAAGGTGAAGAAGTTGTCAAAGAGAATGAAGTGGATGAGGTAGACAATGGATGTGACTATCATGGGAGAGTTAAAATTTCATAAATAAGTTATTTTAAGTTCAATATAAATAGGTGCATACTGAAAGAGATAATTAAGACCAATAATGAAGAGAAAGATTAGATTTGTGATGAGAACACCAAGACAAAGCATAGCCTGTGAATTTAACCAATTAAGTTTAGAAACTAATAATTAATGAGATATAGACATTTAACCCATTAACTCTAAATAATTTATTATCATATCAATGAATCTCTTTATTTCATTTATTTTAATTTGTTCAAGTTTATTGATTTGAGATAGGACAGATATGCTATAAGGAATGCTTGAGATGACACCTTGCAATATTGAGAGAGAAGAGTGTCAAAAAGAAGAATAAGCACCATTTGGTTTTATCTAAGTATGATGAGATTAAAATTTAATTTTAATAGATGTAACATGCATTAAATAGTGAACTATAGCATTTGGAATACCTCATAGAGGTAGAAGATCCATGGACAAGTAGACTAAATAAGACCAAGAAGAGGACAAGCAAGAGTTTAGAAAAAAAAAGGGGGAGAAATAAATAAGGAGAAGTAGTATGCTGAGTATAAATTACCCTCAAATTTGGAATTGGAAGGAAATAAAAAAAGTTAGAGGATTGAGTTTTTCTCCCTCCCAAGAAGTATGATGCAGGAGCATCAAGCTAGAAGACAATGTTTTTGTGTTTTTGTCAATAAGAGGTCAAAGATGGTCAAAGTTTGATGTAAATGTGTGTGAGGGACATTTTTAGGTCCATTTATGTCTTTGGAGTCCATTTGGAGTCATAAATTTGTGTTATTTAGCCTCTAGGAGTTTTCCCTCCAAAATAGGTAATTTGAAAATTCAAATATTATAATAAGGTTAAAGGGCCAAATGCATGGATAGAAGTGGTTAGGTGAGAAAAGTTGGTTTAGGGTTCCACTAAATTCATGAGAAGGAGGTTTTCATACATTTAATTTTTATATCTTAATTCAAGTCATATGAGCATAATTGATTCATGTACATGACTTCATTTGCCCTTGAAGAAACTTCATCAAACCATTAACATGATTTTTAATTTTGCCTATAATATGATGACTCCACTATTTATGCCATGACATCCTTCATGTTCTTATGTTTTTATAAGGATAAAATAAGATTGAAAAACCTATATTAAAAATTTACCATTAATCTATTAGTACCACCTATAGGTGTATATGTATGCTATAGGACTATGAAAGCAAGATATAAGTAGTGTACATGATGGATGGTTCTAAAACCAATCTTAGGCCTCCCTAGAGTCTTTAAATTGATCCTTTCCACCTTGAAAGACTTAAAACTAGTTTCAATGCTTTATTATAATCATGATTAGTCTTTTATGGGGCACCTATAGGAGCACATACATTATATAGAACTATGAAGGGATGATATAAGACTATGTGCATGATGAATTAGTTGTTTTAACTAATCTCAAACCATTTACATGGTTCAAACTAGATTATCAACACCTCAAATAACTTTGACTACCTTTCCATCTCTTCATCATACCACCATGATTGAGTAGGGATCATTTGATCAGTCTATAGGTGTTTCTCCATAGGAAACTGACTATGTGTACCTGATTTAATAGTTTTGGGAATATTGGTGTATTATTCCTAATTTAGTTAAAGGTTTTGAGTAGTAAAATCAATAAATATATATGGAATATTTAAGCTACTAATTTATATAAATTTTATTACAATTTTAACCTTTATAAAAATAGTAATAAGGGTTATAAAAATAAGACTTAGTTAGAAACTAACTGAGATTATTGAGACAAATTCTAGAATTCATTGTGTAGGACTAGGACACAATCATAATTCAGGATCTGGCAATCATTTTATGATTGGATAAGAGTGAAAAAATAAGAAACTAGTGGCACTATCATTGTAGTCTACCTCTGTCACTATTGTCTAAGAGACTTGAGCTTTTTGGGTTTTTTCACTATGTCTATGTGACCATATCTATGAAGTTTTGAATTCTATATGTTCATGGAACTCCCTATAGAGTATATTTTGTCTAAAACCCTAGACTCCTTTGTAATTTGAACAAATTTGAGAAAGAGGGGGGATTAGTGTGTGTAGGATGCATTAGATGTGTATCCACACCCCTTGTGTGGTCACACTACCTACATACTAATACTCTGAAGAGGGATCAAGCCATTTGTAGTTTTCCCACCTGATGTGCTTTGTGCAATAGTGTGTATGAAGATGCAAAATGCTAAACTAGATGTGCTTGAGGTGGCTAGGCATTGGTGTAGGTATTTGAATAAGCGTGTAAGTTTATTAGTTATCTATATGTAGAGAATAGGGAATATTGTCTGAGTAGTCTTACTTGTATTCTTGTTTATTTAGTGATAATTTCCAACCCTTTCCAAATGATATTTGAATGGGATTTTATAAGGATCTATTGGTCATGGGTTGAATGTGTTCGTATTAAGCCAACAAAGAGAAAGATGGGGAACTAAAAGAAACTAACCATTGGGGCTAAAAATGCACTTGAAAAGGAGTACCAAAAGTGGATAGTAGTAGCACTGATGATGTTGTCCAAGTTGGGTGCTATTTTCCTTAACTACTAGAACCTAAGGGAATGGATTTGTCATGGAGAGAATAGTCTATCTGAGCTATAATTAGATCTAGAAGGCTATGGATGACTGAGAATCAGTGAAAAGATGCCTATGAGGGTCATTAAATCAAGTAGAAGGGACCTATGGGTTGGGTGTCATTAGCCACACTCAAGTTATCAATTTTCACATTTCAAATGATTACATTTCCCCCCCTTTATTATAGTGATGTAGGAAAGCTAAATACTAGGATAAAGTAAAAATAGAAAGCATACCTAAACTTAGCTTTACAGGTGAAGCTCATGAAGATATGTGATGTTGGGTGTGTATATAGAGATCATGCTATGAAGTGTGAATCTGTAATAGATAGACTATATCTAAAATAACAACATACAAAGTTGGGTTAGAGAAAAAGGAAGAGAAAATAATGAATACACCTCACTGAGTATACGAACCAATATAAAACCTATTGTGATGCTGAGGGATGTTGAGTAATGTTAGATGTGAGTTGAACCAAGAGTAATATCATGAATGAAGCTGAGTGATCAATTCCCCAAAATTGTCTCAAGATGACAAAGGTTATCCCTTTGGCTCCATTATCACCCACTAATTTAAGTTAGGTGGTCATATTTTTGTTGATTGATGTTTGGACTATGTTTCCAATCCCTTTGAATAGGTGGCTCAATAATACAAAGGCTAGTTAGTACTTTAGTTCCATCATTGCCCTATGAAGTGAAGTTATGAACTGATACTAGTATGAAATGTGCGTTGTATGAGATGGCTCATAAAACCCATGAATGTACTATGATATGACAATTTTGGTGTGGATAATTGAATGTATACTAGAAACTAAGCCACTCTTGGCCACTCCAAAAGGTGGAGATTAGGATTATATGAAATCCTCTCCAAAATGGGTGCACTAGGATTATATGAAAGCCACTCAAAAATGTGAAAGTTAGGCTTGTATGAAAGCCACTCCAAAATTATGCCAACCACCTATAGATGGAATAAAATAAATAACTATTGAGAATGTTTTGGTAATACTAAACTTAGAAAGAAAATAAAATAAATGTGTCACACACATTTCCCCCAATCACTGGTGTCTAAAACATGGATTTTGATTTATAAGTTATATCAACTATTATATATAAAACTAGAAGTGAGATCCATCATTAAATTCATGATTCCCCTATAGCTAGATTCTCTAAGAAAAAATATACTGAAAACTACTTATTCTAAATTGGTCTGATTATGTAAAACTATAGTTGAACCACTTTTTTCTTATTTCTAGAAAGTCTAGTTTTTTTATTCCTTTGATAAGAGCACCAAAATTGGATATTAGTGGAACTATTGTTGTATTCCAACCTTGAAATTATTATCTTGGGATAAATATGATAGTTTTTTTGACATTTTCACTATCTACTTGGTTTGTTCTATCTGGTTTGATGTCTGGTTGTTGTTTTGGGTATTCTAAAAGCTAAATTTTTGACCATTAGGAGCTTCAATTTTTGTGACAAAGCCCCTATTTATTTCCCCCTCTTCTAAGGGTAGGAATGAAGACCTTTAAATGAATACCCTTAGAGGAAATATCCTTGAAAGTGTGTTATTCTATAAAGATACATGATAAGGTAATGATAATCGATAAGATATCTCAAGATATAGCATAGTTTGTACAAAAAGATTGTTAAATCAATAGGGGTATGCCAGATAGATATAACAATGTAATATCATATGCAATGTAATGAATCTGAACTAGAAATAAAGTTAATTATTAGTTATTTGTTGTTAGTTTTCAAGGAGGGATGGAGCATGATGTCCATCATGACATATAAAAAACCAAGCTATTGCATGATGTGGATCATGAAATTACAAATAATGAGAATCAAATAAGCACACAAGGAAAGAATCAAGGATCATATAAGGTTTGCCAAGGGGCCAAGAAAACAAGCATACAAGGCATGTTTAAATGCCACATACACAAATAATTAAAACAAGCAAGGTTGGCGTGAAATCCATAATCACATAAAAGAGTATAGGCAAAAGACATTGGCAAAAAATTTAAGGCACACACATGAATAAAAGTAAAGGAAATTATCAAATTTACTAAGACACATATAAGAGACAAAATTGGAACTGAGAAATGCAATCACATCTAGCTATGCAAAGAAAAAAAGGAAAGCATGTAAAAACTAGAAATACAATTGCATTTAACAAATCAAAGTAATAAGTGAATGTATGCAAGATGTGTTAGTACAAGACTAGGTATATGTTAAGAAATACATAAGTGTTATATAATAATGATATTTTGATAGAATAATTTGTGCAAGTGATTAAATAATGAATATCATTATGATAACTAGAGTGTGTGGTGTATGAATGACATAACTTGGATGGTGTAGTCATGTAGAAGATGCACCTAGTGGGTATGTATATCGATATGTGTCTTGAATGTAGTAATATTCCCCATCAATAGGTGGAATGAAGTAATTAAGGATATATATTTCAGTACACACACTTAAAGAAGATCAAGTGAAGCATGATAATGTAGATAAATTGACAAACGATAACATAGAACAATAAATGTAAGTCTAGCATGATATTATAAATGTAAAGCATGATGATGAATATAATCAAAATATTTTTGGTGTTTTTTTAATTATTTACATGTTTTTTATTTTGAAATATTTGAATGTTTTTAGATTTTTGATATTTTGAGCTATGTATAATCAATTATAGGAAGACTATGTATAAGCATTTGAAAAGAAGCTATGCAAAATCAATCATAAGGAAACTATGTACAAGAAATACTAATAAGAAATGATAATAATTGATGAGTATCATGGTAGACTCCCTATCATGGTGTTCATTATCAAGGAGAGGAATTGTGTGTGATTGTGAAACATGATGGAAGTGCTAATATTGTGGCTCTAAAATTTATATTTTTTGTAAATGCTCTAAAATATTTGAAGTAGAAACCAACTATGGGTTCCCCATATAAATATAAAAAGTGTATAAAATTTTATGACTCTTAGGGACCCATCTAGTAGTAGGATAAGTTCTATGAACATGTGCTCTATGTGTAGAGGCATTAGATATCAATGACACTACCCTAAGTGTGAACACTGTAATTGAAAGTTTGTCTAGAATCCTAAAACTATGGTTACTTTGAAAGAGACCTCTGTGGAAGTGTATAAACTATTTTTGTTGGTGATATAGGCCTCAACTATGTCTGAATCTAAACTAGAGGAAGAACTGAAACTGGTAGAGAAACTAGAACTGGAGGTTGAACTAAAACTTGTGACTATAAAGTAGAAGATGGATCTGAAGTGGGGAGTGGTAACTCATATAAAACTCCACCAATTGTAAAAAATTGATTAGTGTGAATTAATTTAACACATTTGTGAACTATAGAAGGTACTACTTAAAGTTTTTGAATCCATGGTCAACCAAGTAACATATCAAAAACTCCTACACTGAGAACTATAGTAAATGGTGTGGCCATGTGTGTTGGACCAACCTATAGAAGAAGTAAAATCTCATAAAATAAAATATATATGTGCCCTCTAAATCTAGTTATAACTATGTCCATTGGATTAATATCATAATTTAAATATCCCAAATGCTATAATAATATCACAGTGCACATGTTCACACTAGATCTATTATCTATGAGAACACTATGAATAAGATGATTATGAATGTAAGCTCTGATAAAGAGTGCATGATCATCTGAATCATCCTCAATAATCTCTTGTTATAGGAAGGAAATGGAAGGTCTAGTTATAACTCTAAAATTGTGTACACCAATCATGTTACTCAAAGGATGTGTCTTAACTGAAGGTGCCTAGTATGCATCTGATTGTGTATATGAATGATATACATGGTGAAACCCTTATGTGTCCCTTGTCTCTTGTTTAAAATGGCATGAAAATGGATCTAAGAAAATTTTCAAATCTTTATCCTATGTTTTCTTTGCCTGAGGAGGCTCAACTAAAGTGCCAATATCAATATGATTACCATCTATCAAATCTTGTATCTTGTGTCTCAAACTAATGCATATGTTTATTGTATGGCCTGGTGCCCTATGAAAATCATAAAATGTATGATGATCATATCCCCATGTAAGAGGCTTTGTTGGGCCAACTTCTTTAATAAGAGGGAGAGATATGATGTTACATTCCAATAGCTATTGTAAAACTCTGGATGGATAAATTGGTAGATTGTTAAAGGTTTGCCAATGAGGTGCTAATAAAACCACTCGCTAACGGGGCTCAAAAGCCACATTAAATATCGATTGATTATAATTATTTTTATCATTAACCTTGACTTTATATGGGACTTTGGTGTTACTCTTGTTTTTTTTTTTTTGAGATACTTATGTAATTGAGTTTTCCCATTGAAATTAGTTTGACTTCTCTTTCCTTTAGTGTGTGACATAATTCAAAGAAGAGAATCTTTTGAATATAATTGATTCATGTAAAGGTAAAATATAATTGAACATAATTCAATGAAGAGAATATTTTTAACATAATTGATTCATGACAAGATGAATCATTTTCTTCCAACCCTTCATGAATCAATCATGTTCAATAATTTTTTCTAATTCATATATTTATGCCATATAGTAAAGGAAAGAGAAATCAAGCTTTCTACAATGACTAAGCTCAAGTATGGAACCAACATAGATTTAAATAAAAAGACTAAAAATAATCCACCATATAAGGTGATGCTAAATTATAATAAGAATGATCAAAAGGTAGTAGTACATGTAGTTTTAGAACCAACTCGACACATTATCTTATCAGATCTTCCAAGGAGATAATTTACAAATCTAGCAGAAGCTTCATAAAAGGTCCTAAAAACACTATTGCAATACAATGTCATATCTCTCCCTCTTAATAAATAGGTTGATGTGAATCATCCTCTTCCAAAAGGTTTTGATTAGAATTATTTTTTCTAATTATCAGAGTGTATCAAGGCACACTATTAATAGGTGCATAAGTTTAAGGCATAATAGTCAAGATTTGATAGATGCAAATATCATTAATGTGAACACACCTATAAAAAGTTAAAATGTGAAACCAAGTAAAAGAAAATAAATGAAAATATTAAGTGATATTTTTCCTAAGAATATAACTAATGAGATAGAAGATACATTAAGGGTGTATTATGCATACAATGCACACCTTCCATTAATTTTTTATCACTCTTAGATAAAGGGAAAACCTCTTTTTAATGGAATTATTGGCATGTATCATACTTAATTACCCTATCATTACATTTATAGAGCATGATATATTTTATGATGATTCTAATTTGCATTCATTATTCATTTGATCTTTAATTAATCACCAACCTATTCACAGTGTCTAGTTGATAATGGTTCTCGCATGAATATGTGTACAAAAAACTACTCTATCATCTTGGATACATATATTAGGATTTAATTCCTACCCATATAGAGATAAAATAGTTTAATGGTCATATTCAAAGTTATATTGGTGGGATTACACTACCACTACAAGTTAGTCTAGTGCATGTGGCCACTAGATTCATAGAATCAATTAGTGCATGGTGTCTTCTATATGTTATTAGGCCACCCTTAGATTCAAAATATACACATAGTTATTTATATAGTTCATAGATGTTTAAATTATATCTATGATAATGAGGTAATCATAGTTTAGGGTTTCTCATATGAATACCCCTAAACACATTTTTATATGGTTCCATAACCACAAAGTCCAACTGAGGAACCCAAAAAGGTGCAATATATACAAATTATTCAATATCAGATATCTAACCTTTCAAGATGGCCTATCCTTGAAATTCCACATTTGAAAATATTTATCACATATCCCAATGATATTATTTTTACTCCTACACATCCCAAATTGATATTAAAATGAACTAAAGGTGTCACATATAAGGTTCCACCTCAAAGTTCATCCACCCCATGATGGGTTCCAAAAATTCATAGAATTCAACATACTCAACCAAGTGCATCATATACTACCAATCATCATTATTCTCATGTAAATTATAGTATAGAGGGAAATAAGTATGCAAATTTAGAACTCAATTCACCTCAGTCTCATTAGTATGACACTTTCCATTCATGAAAGGTCACTATTCCCAACTTTGAAACATGACCCATGGATTTTGAGTCCCTTGTGAGACTCATCAATTAATATCATTCTCCCATTTTTTCCTTTGTAGTTCACACATATATGCAAAATACAAAAAAAAAATCTAGAAAAATACAAAATCAAGACCTATGCATGTTTATGTTTAGTTAATTTACATCAATGAATTTGTGAATAGTATTCAATACTTACTTTTATCCAATTTTTATATCATATATGCTTCACAAGTGAACAAGAGTGATTTTAGAGCATATAAATTATCATCCCTAGACTCAACTATTAGTTATTATAGTCTTAGACACGTAAGCTTCTATTCATAAAATAACACCCTAGGTGGATAAGAGTGCACCCTGCTATTGTCCACTCACCTCACTATTGTCACAATGAGAACAAACTCCTATTTCTCAAATCCATACCATACATAAGCCTTATATAGTTTGTATTTATAAAATTAATCTCACTTGGGGAATATCATACATAGGTTTTCTCCTTCTATGGATTTCCCTTATTTCTCACAACTTACTTCTTTCATTACATTACATATATTGATATTTCTCATACACTAACACATTGATATACTATTATTTATCTAAGATAATGAATTCACTCATGTTCCAAATTGATTATGTTGATCAGTAACACATATCCATGCATGTTATTCATTTTTTCTTTCATGCTTCATGTCTATTGTCTATTTCATTGTTTTTATGTTTTAGGACATTTGAATATGTCTTTGTGTGTAGTTATAAGCCTTCATTATATGATTATATGTGTGTCAGGACATTTAAACATGTTCTTGTGTGTGTCTCTATATTTGATGATATTTGAATGTCTTTTTGTGTGCTTATAAGTCTTAATTATCTAATTATATACATGTGATGACATTTAAACATGTCCTTACTTTTGTTTCTATGCATGTGAATGACATTTGAACATGTCCTTTGTATGTAACCCCTTGGCCATATATTTGTATGCCTTATGTGCTTTGTGTATACTTATGTTGGTGTGCATCATGGACATGACATTTACATGTTTTTTTACTTTTTTTTTATGTCATTATGTATATCATGCATCTTCATAGTCGTTTATGCTCTTATGGATATCATGCATCCCTCCACATGTAGTTTTATTCAACTTCTCATACTTAGTTTTGACCATTTATATATGTGTCTATGCTAACATTTATATAAATTTTGGGGGCATCATGTATGGCTTATGTTCTAGATTAATACAAAGGTTTTTTCTTAGAATTTTGTCTTTATTACTCATTCTCATAAATTATATACACCTAATATCATATTAGGGGCATGTGCATGACACATGGCTTCCTCCTTGTGCAGATTTGACTAGTTATATAAATGTAATGGAAACACTTGTCATTATCCACATTGTATACACTATAACTATATTATACAAACTATTTACACCATTTTTTCACCAATTTTTCATTAGAAATTAGTCAAATTCTATCTATAGTGGTTAGTTCACCTTTTTGTACCAGAACATTCTATTAAGATTCATATAAAGATTCCAAGTTATTTCATTAACTTTAGTATGTAATTATGGATTAAATCATACCTTTGAGTTATTAATAAAACTCTTATAATCAATATTGATTAGATTATGCACAACCCAAACCAATATTTTAAATTAAAATTAAATCTACAAGTGACCTACCCTCTATAGTCACTAATTTTGCAGAACACAATGGCTAAAGTACCAAATCAAGTTTATTTGTTCCTTATTATTAGATCTATAAATTTTATAGTATTTTATTATTGACTTTAATCTTAAGTAAAGATTTATTTTACACATGTTTCATTTTAGGTTTTTTTGAAGCACAATTAAGCATTGTGGCCTACATTCAAGACATCACTTCATAGGTCAGTTCAAGTATGCACTTTTTCCTTTTACTCTAGTACTTTTATTTTGTTGAATTACTATAATAAAAGGGATAAGTGTGGACACATAAATTAATATTTAAGCTAAAATCATAAATTAATGATCACCCTTTTGATACACTTAGATCATGACCTATTGTATAGCATTTCGATCAATTTCTTTCACCTTATACATGTTGAATCACTCCTTCAAACACCCCAAATCACTTCATAATGTATCCATAGTGTTTGATCAGTATCCTAATCCCATTATTATATTGATTCATACCCTCATATTAGTTTATATTTCCCTTAGTATAGGAGTGCCCCATTGGGATAATAACACACAATGATGTTGTCCACCTCTGATAAAAGTTGTCCTCCTACTAACTAATGATTATTTTTAAAAAAATAAAGTTATGTAAGGGTTGTCCCATAAGTTTTGGCAATCCCATATGATTTAATTCCAAAAACAATATTATGTAATTAAATTTTAAATTTATTTTCACATAAAAGGCTTCCAAATAAAAAACCACCTAACTTATGATTACACATAGACATCAAATTCCTTACTTCTCCTAGTTTTGATCATATATAACCCTAGTATCCATGAGTTAAAGCTTGAATACACCTCCAAGGTCACAAGTCATGATTTAATAACTTAATCACACCAAGATTACATTATCATCTAACATTTTCACCAGTTTCACACAAATCACCATAGCATCAGATAACTAAATGGATTTTGATCCCTCTTCAGAGTATTGGTATGTAGGTATTGCTCAAAAAATGGGGTGTTGATGTCAAGCACAAATTCAATTACTGGCCCCTTTTAGATCTATGATTACATCTTATCTATTAATCTAGGGTTTTTAAATGAGAAAATATTTACACATTGATCATCAAAGTAAATAAGAAGGTCTTACATAGTCCATAAAAAATATGTGAAGGTGCACAAAACCCAAAAATCATAGGATCATGATATTTTGTTAGACACTAGCACTCCATAGGGAAAATAGTGCCTTCCACTACTATCCAATCATACCACTCCTATCCAAGAACCCTACCAGCTCATATTCCTAGTCTACACACTGACAGCATAGTCAGCCTAGATCTAAAATCATCCTACATCTCAGTTTTATAACTAAGTCTATGTTTCTCTCTTGATTTTGCACATCTTTTTAAGTTTACATAGTTATAAATTTTCAAATAAGTTTATGTCATTTATTACATATATGTAGCATTCATATTTTACACAATAATTTGTCTAGTTAGGGTATAACATTCACTTAATTCCTTAAATTTTATAAAACACACACTAATAATAAATATTTTAAATTGAGATAAAATATTCAATATCTAATTGATATTAATGTTATTCAAGAGGAAGGACACAATATTATATTAAATGACTCAGTTGCTCCACTGAATCAAAACTTAAAATTATTTACCAGTCCACTTCCAAATCATGATACTAAAAATCAAGATAATGTTAACATGGTATCACTTAAATAAAAATAAATGGTTTAAATTTCTCATATATTTTATTTTTCATAGGTGTGGTCATGGATGCATGTAAATAAGTTCCTTATATTAATTTAGATGACCATGATATTCTAACAAATGATTTAAATAATGGACCATGATTATACAATATTTTATTGATTCACATCCTAAGTTAATAAATAGAATCATGGTTAATAATGGTTCTAGTTTAAACATATTTAAAATGAAATTTATTACTAATGGAAGGTATATTCAAAATAATTGAATTAGTAAAACCAAAGTTCTCAAAGGATATGATGGTTTTACATGAACACCTCTTGGGAGTATCACATTATCAATCAACGTAGATCTTTTTGGCACCGAAAAATTTACCATAGAGGAGGTTTTTAAATCCTACTATAATATTTTGGAAACATTAGAATACTTCTATGCTTGTGAGTTGCCTATAGTAGAGGTAGACCTCTAGATTTAAGAGCTACCTCCCTAGATTGACCTTTAAGTGTTTATCACCGATAGTAACTAATTTTTTGTGTGAAAAGGGGTAGAAATATGAATGAAAGTAAAATATTATAAGGGTATGATACACCATGAATATATCCAAAAGATAATCATACTCCTACACTAAGATCAAATGCCTACAACACTATCTTCAAAGTCCTAGGATATGCTCACATTAATATTTTAATACAAAGGTTATATGCATAAGACTACTTAAGGTAAGTGGACCAAAGATAAAATTACAAAATATAAGGTAAATTTTACACTTTAAGGTAATAAAACACACTAGATACACTCCATATGACCTGTTAAAATAAGAACTTATTACACCAAACATGAAAGGACAAAGAGAAGCAAGGATAGAAGCTTATCACTAGACCTCACCATATATCACTTCACACACTTAGAAAATATGTTTATGAACTCAAATAAATATTTCATATATTAATCAAAGTAAAATTACAACATCAAACCATTAAGTCTTCACCATACCAGGTGTCGAAATGGAAAATAATAGCCAAAATGGCTAATACTTATAGAATAAGAGAGAGAGGAGAGAGAGAAGTGGAGATCCAAGGTCAAAATGCCACTTGTAAATGCATGAAAATAAATTATTTTATAGATTAATTGAGTATTAAATAGACCCTAAAATATATCTTTGGAAAAATGTCCCTCCAAGCATGAAAACTCCTCAAAACTAGCATAGGATCCTTTAGCTACCTTCTTGGAAATTGCCTTAATCATTTGACCTCTCTTGAGCACTTCAAAGAAGAAAAGGGAGAGATTAAAAATTTTTAATATGATGTGAGGGTTATAAAAAATATTAAACATGAATTATAAGTTTCCCTAACCATTCATATTATTTTAGTCAAGTGTTCTCATCATCTACAGTCACCATCATCCTTCTTTCACTCATTCCTCACACTTGTCATTCAAGTGACCTTCATTTTTAGAAAAAAAATCATTTAAGGAGTGATATTAAAATTTTTTAGAGTATTATTACTCTTAAATCCATCATTAAAACCTTAAAATGCCTCCCAATTGGAATTATCACCTTCCCACTTGGTGATCACCATTCATACTCATTATCTTCAACAAACTGCCTGAAGTGAAGGTGATTGTAGAAGTGCTTGTGTGTTTTTATGAAGAAATAAATGGATATTATGAGTTATATTAGGTCTCATTCAACCTCCCAAACTGATCCTCATCCTTCAATACTCCCCTGCACCTAAAAAACATCCAAATTTTTTTAAAAAACCTATTTTGTACCCTATCCACTCAAATAAGGTACAAGTCAATCTAATGGGAAGGAGCCTGAGGGAGTTATATATAATTATAAATAACTTTCCTAACCATACTATCTCATTTAGATGAATATTCTTCCTTATCTTTACAATTGGGTCATGAGCAAGGGTTTTGGAGGGTTTTAAGTGATTTTGACCCTCAGGGATTGTTCATACAATCTTGATGTTTAATCCTTAGAAACATTCTACTAGAATAATGTTTATGGCCATATTTAACATATATAAAATCTTTAGACATTCATCTTAATTTTATGTACCAATTTGATCTTATAAAGGTGGCCTCTCGAGCTTGGGAGTGTAATCTGAATAAGCCTGAGGAGAAAAAGGTCTAGTTTGGCCAAACTATGATGAATATATACAACTTAATGGATCCCACACACCTAATATCTACCCATTAATATTATCCAATTAATTTGGATATTATTCTAATGCTATAAGTGATATTACACCCCTTTATGGATTTTAGGCCTAGTCAAAGCCTAATAGGCCTAACACATGTCCTTGATACCCAAAACTAACCTATGTAGTTTCTAATGGTTGTAAGGTCTTGATTATGATTTTTAATGTTTAGAATAACTACCCATACCATTATTAAATTATTATAATAACTTCCAAATCATTTCCTTATTTTACCTACCCTTGCTTATAGTTTTGCACTTCTAAGAGTGCCCTCTATTTGAGATAAAATAGAGGGCATCTCCCCTATCTTCTCAATAAAATAAAAATTATGATGGGATAAAATATGTTATGGGTACCCTCTTCACAAGATATAAATTCTAGATCACATTTTTATCACCCCCCAAACATCACAAAATCTAAGGCAGACTTATATAACACTAACTGTGTCCAAGGTTGGTATATGGACTGTAGATTGTATATTGAAACCCTCCATGTTATTTTTCCATATTTTGAGAATCTCATGAAGTGTATATTAATAATATTAGGGTCCTTTAAAACATTTATAACACCCTAATCTTCTACCAACACCTCAAATTGCACTCATCTCTACTTGACTAACTAGCTTGGCAGACTATGTACTATGTTTTGCAAACAAAGGAAGTTTCTTGTAGTGTATCACTTTGAGATAGATATTATGTCATGTTTATATTCTCATTGAAGTCATAAATACCATATCATAGACACTAATAATTTTTCACATTATGCACATGCTAGGTGAACCTCTAACCATCATATTCTAGTACACAATCACTCTATAGCCAAACTATGACTGATCATTCTGAGGGAAAAAAGACACATGTAGATGACCTTCATAAAAAAACCTTATCTATTCAAATATTTAGATGATATGGAGACTATGGTGTTCTATCCCTCTAATTGGGGTAAAAAAAATTAGATTCTACCTCCATCATTCCATTGTTGGGCTATGAGGTCATTGAAACTCAAAACATTGTTGAGAATACTGAATGACTATAGTGAAGAATTACTTGAGTTTAAAACCTTCTTATATCACCCCCTCTTATCCAAACATTCATCTTCCTTTGAAATTCATTGCCCCTACATGTGGGACACATGATGGAATCATTTGGATATATTTATACCTCATGTCACACTACCATATTATGGCACCAGGTATGGACAAGACCCTGTTTCATAGAAATTAAGGTAATTTACCCTTGAAGAAACTTCATCAACTATGAACATGATTTTTATTTTTTCCTATAATATGATTACTCCACTATTTATTCCATGACATCTTTCATGTTATTATTTCTTTATAAGGATCAAATAAACTTGAAACACCTATATTCAACTTTGTCTAGTACTCTATTAGGACCACCAATAGGTGTATATGTAGGCTACATGACTGTGAAAGAAAGAAATAACTATTGTACATGATGTATAGTTTCAAAACCAATCATAGGACTCCCTTGAAAGACTTCAAACCAATTCCAATGCTTTACTCTAATCATGATTAGTCTTTTATGGGGGCAGCTGTAGGAGCACATACATTATATAAAACTATGAAGTGATGATATAAGACTATGTACATGATGAATTAATTGTTTTAACCAATCTCAAACCATTTACATGGTTCAAAATTGATTATCAACACCTTAAGGAACTTTGACTACCTTCCCATCTCTTCATCACATCACCATGATTGAGTAGGGATCCTTTGATCTGTCTATAATTATTTGTCTATAGGAAATTGACTGTGTGTACCTAATTTAATAGTTTTGGGAATATTGGTTTATTATTCCTAATTTAGTTAAAGGGTTTGAGTAGTAAAATCAATAAATAAATATGCAATATTTAAGCTATTGATTTTTATAAATTTGATTACAATTTTATCCTTTTTTTAAAAAATAATAATGGTTAGAAAAGCATGACTTAGTTGGAAACTAACTAAGATGATTGAGACAAATTCTAGAATTCATTATGTAGGACTGGGACACTATCATAATTTAGGATTTGGCCTTCACTTTATGATTAGATAGGAGTGCCAAAATAAGACACTAGTGGCATTGACATTTTATTCTACCTCTATCACTATTATTCAGGAGACTTGAGCTTCTTGGGTTTTATTTAATATGTCTGTGTGACCATATCTATGAAGTTTTGAATGTCAGATGTTCATGGAACTCCCTATAGATTAGATTTTGTCTTAAACCCTATACTCCTTTGTACTCTAACCAAATTTGAGAAAGAGGGGGGTTGGTGTGTGTAATATGTACTAGATGTGTATCCACACCCCTTGTGTGGTCACTCTACGTACATAACAATACTCTAAACAGGGATCAAGCCATGTAGTTTTCCCACTTGATCTGCTTTGTGCAATAGTGTGTATGAAGATGTAAAATTCTAAACTAGATGTGCTTGAAGTGGCTAGGGACTATTTTAAGGATTTGAATAAGCTTATAAGTGTATTTGTTGGATGTATGGAGAGAATAGGTAAGATTGCCTCAGTAGTCTTGCTTGTATTCTTTCTTGCTTAGTGATAATTTCCAACCCTTTTCAAATGATCTTTGAATGTGATTTTATAAGGTTTTATTGGTCATGGGTTAAATGTGCTCACATTAGGCTGACAAAGAGAAAGATGGGGAACTAAAAGAAACTAACCATTGGGGCCAAAAATTCACTTATAAAGGAACACCAAAAGTGGATAGTAGTGGCACCAGTGATGTTTTCCAAGTTGGGTGCTATTGTCCTTAACTGACAAGACCTGAGGTAATGGATTTTTCATGGAGAGAATAGTCTAGCTAAGCTAGAATTAGATCTAGAAGGCTATGGATGACTAAGAATCAGTGAAAAGATGCATATGAGGGTCATGAAACCAAGTAGGAGGGACCTATGGGTCGGGTGTCACTAGCCATACTCAAGTTACTAATTTTCACATTTCAAATGACTACATTTCCCCCCCCCCTTTATTAAAGTGATGTAGCAAACCAAAATACTAGGATAAATTAAAAATAGAAAGCATACCTAAACTTACCTTTAAGGGTAAATCTCATGAAGCTATGTGATTTTGGTTGTGTGTAGAGAGAGAAACTATGAAGTGTGAATCTATAATAGAAAATAAAGAGTAGATCAGTTCTTACTAGATAAACTATATCTAAAATAATAACATACAAAGTTGGGTTAGAGAGAGAGGAAGAGAAAAGAATGAATACACCTCATTGAGTATATGGACCAATACAGAACTTGTTGTGATGTTGAGTGATGTTGAGTAATGTTGGATGTGTGTTCAACTAATAGTAATATCATGAACAGAGTTGAGTGCTCAATTCCCCAAAAGTGGCTCAAGATGGTAAAGGTTATCCCTTTGGCTCCATCATCACCCACTAAGTGAATCTACGTGGTCATACGTGTGTTGATTTATTTTTGGACTATGTGTCCAATCCCTTTGAATAGGTGGCTCAAGAATACAAAGGCTAACCAGTCCTTTGGCTCCATCATTGCCCTATGAAGTGAAGCTATGAATTGATACTAGTATGAAATGTGTGTTGTATGAGATGGATCCTAAAACCCATGAATGTACTATGATATGAAAATGTTGGTGTGGATAGTCAAATGTCTGCTAGAAAATAAGCCACTCTTAGCCACTCCAAAAGGTGAAGATTAGGCTTGTATGAAATCCAATCCAAAATGGGTACACTAGGATTATATTAAATCCACTCCAAAATGATGCCAACCACCTTTAGATAGAATAAATCACGTAAATATTGAAAATGTTTAGGTAATACATAACTCAAAAATAAAATTAAAAAAATGTTTCACACACATCGCCCCCAATCACTGGTGTCTAAAACATGGATTCTGATCTAGAAGTTATATCAACTATCATATCTAAAATTGGAAGTGAGATCCATCATGCCACACATGATTCCCCCTATATCTGGATTCTTAAAGCAAAAGTGTACTGAAAACTACTTATTCTAAATTGGTATATTGTGTAAAACTATAGTTGAACCTACATTTTTGCTTGCTTCTAGAAAATCTAGTTTTTTATTATTTGGACAAGAGCACCAAAAATGGATACTAGTGGCACTAGTGTTGTAGTCCAATCTTGGCATTATTATCCCAGGATAAATATGATAGTTGTTCTAACAATTTCACTATCTACTTGGTTTGTTTTATCTAGTTTGATGTCTAGTTGTTCTTCTGTGTGTTCTAAAATCTAAATTATCAACCATTAGGAGCTCTAAATTTTTTGACAAAACACCTATTTTTTCCCCCCTCTTCTAAGGGTAGGAATGAAGACCCTATAATGACTACCCTTAGAAGAAAGAGACCTGCAAGTATGTTATGCTACAAAGATACATGATATATCAATGATAATCGATATGATATCTCAAGATATAGCATGGTTTGTAAACAGAGATTGTTAAATCAATAGGGGTATGCCTAGATAGATATAACAATTTAATATAATATGCAATGTAATGAATGAGAAATTAAAGTTTGGTTAATTATTATTTTTTAGTTGTCAAGGAGGGATGGAGCATGATGTCTATCATGGCATCTAAAAAATCAAGATTTTGCATGATGTGGATCATGACATTACAAATAATGAGAATAAAAAAAAAAAGCATATAAGGAAAGAATTAAGATGCATATAAGGGTGGCCAAGGGGCCAAGCAAATAAGCATACAAGGCATGTTTAAATGCCACATACACAAACAATTAAAATAAGCAAATTTGGCACGGAATCCATAATCACATAAAAGAGTACAGGCAAAAGACATTGGAAAAAATCCTAAGGCACACACATGAATAGAAGAAAAGGACATTGTAAAATGTCCTAAGACACATATAAGAGATAAAATTAGAACTGAAAAATGCAATCACATATATCTATGCAAAGAAAGAAAAGAAAGCATTTAAAAACTAGAAATACAATTTCATCTAACTAATCAAAGCAATAAGTGAATGTATGAAAGACATGTTAGTATAAGACTAGGTATATTCTAATAAATATATAAGTGTTATATACTAATGAGATGTTGATATATTAATTTTTTCAAGTGATTAAATAATGTATATCATCATGATAACTAGAATGTGTTGTGCATGAATAACATAACTTAGATGGTGTAGTCATGTAAAAGATGCCCCTAGAGGGTATGTATATCGATATGTGTCTCGAATGTATTAGTGTTCCCCCTCAATGGGTGGAGTGAAGTAATCAAGGATCTAGATGTCACTACACACACTCAAAGAAGATCAAGTGAAGCATGATAATGTAGATAAATTGACAAACAATAGCATAGAATAACAAATGTAAGTCTAGCATGATAGTATAAATGTAAATCATGGATGATGCATAAAATCAAAATATTTTTATTATTTTTTTCAATTATTTACATTTTTTTTATTTTGAAATATTTGAATGTTTTTAGATTTTTGATATTTTGAGCTATGTACAATCAATTATAGGAAGACTATGTACAAGCATTTGAAAAGAAGCTATGTACAATAAATCATAAGGAAACTATGTACAGTGAATACTAATAATAAATTATACTAATCGATGAGTATCATGGGATAATCCCTATCATGGTGTCCATTATCAAGGAGAGGAATTTTGTGTGATTGTGAAACACGATGGAAGTGCTAAGATTGTGGCTCTAAAAGTTGTATATATTGTAAATTCTTTGAAATATCTAAATTAGAAACCAAATTTGGGGTACCCCTTTAAATATAAGAAGTAGATACAATCGTAGGACTCTTAAGGACCCATTTAGTAGTAATATAAGTTTTATGAACATGTGCTCTATGTGTAGAGGCATGAGATATCAATGATACTACCTTGGGTGTTAACACTATAATTGAAAGTTGTCTAGAATCCTAAGACTATGGTTAATTTGAAAGAGACATATGTGGAAGTGTATAAATTCCTTGTGTTGGTGATGGAGGCCTCAACTATGTCTGAATTTGAACTAGAAGAAGAACTAAAATTGGTAGAGAAACTAGAACCAGAGGTTGAACTAAAACTGGTGACTATAAAGTAGAAGATGGCTCTAAAGTGGGGAGTGGTAACTCATATGAAACTCCACCAATTATAAAAACTTGATTAGTGTGAATTAATTTCATACATTTTTGAACTATAGAAGGTAATACTCAAATTTTTTGAATCCATGGTCAACCAAGTAACATATCAAAAACTTCTACACTGAGAACTATAGTAAATGGTGTGGCTATGTGTGTTGGACCAACCTATTAAAGAAGTATAATCTCATCCAATGAAATCTATATTTGCCCACTAAATCCACTGATTACTATGTCCATTAGAGTAATATCATAATTTAAATATACCAAATGTTGTAATAATGTCATAGTGAACATGTTCACACTAGATCTATTATCTATGATAATACTATGAATAAGATGACTATGAATGTAAGCTCTAATAAAGAGTGCATAATGATCTAATTCATCCTCAATAATCTCTTTTTTTAGGATGGAAATGGAAGGTCTAGTTAGAACTCTAGAATTGTATACACTAATCATGTTACTCAAAGGATGTGTCTCAACTGAAGGTGCCTTGTATGCATCTGATGGTGGATATGAATGATATACATGCTGAACCCCTTATGTGTCCCTTGTCTCTTATTTAGAATGCTATGAAAAGGGATCTAAGAATATTTTCAAATCTTTATCCTATGTTTTCTTTGCCTGAGGAGGCTCAACTAAAGTGCCAAGATAAATATGATTACCATCTATCAAATCTTATATCTTATGTCTCAAACTAATGCATATGTTTATTGTATGTCATGATACCCTATGAAACTCATAAAATGTATGTTGATCATATCCCCATGGAAGAGTCTTTGTTGGTTTAACTTCCTAAATAGGAGGGAGAGATATGATGTTACATTCCAATAGCTATTGTAAAACTTTGGATGGAGAAATTGGTAGATTGGTAAAGGTTTGCCAAGGAGGTGTTGATAAAACCACTCATTGAGGGGGCTCAAAAGCCACATTAACTATTGATTGATTTTGATGCGTGTTATCATTGACCTTGACTTTGTATGGGACTTTGTTGTTACTCTTGTTTATTGTTTCTAAGATACTTGTGTACTTGAGTTTGCTCATTGAAATTAGTTTGACTTCTCTTTCCTTTAGTGTGTAACATAATTCAATGAAGAGAATATTTTGAACATAATTGATTCATGTAAAGCTGGTAGAAGACTCTATTTGAAGAGATCTTGTAACTCTTGATCAGCCATGGGGCTAGTCATCTTAGCCAAAATAGTCTTATATCAAAGAACATAATCTATGAAATTATCATTTGACTTTTGTTTCTATTGTGTAACCTCAGCATATGAAACCTTATCACCAATGTTAGTGCTGGAATGAGTTAGGAACATGTCAGCTAAAGGATTGAATGCATTGATCGACTAATTTGGTAGACTGTAGAATCATTGTAAAGCATAATCCTTTAGGATCCATAGAAATAGCTTGCTAAGTAGCCAATAATTTGGTACATATTCTAATCATGTTATGTGAAAGCTCTCAAATGTGTCTCTAGATCACCTTTGCCATCATATAGAGTAAGCTAGGTTGAACAAAACCTTGTGGCAAGGGTGTAGAATAAATGTGATGTGCCAATGGTGTATGAAATAGAGCAAAAGAATCCAAAGCTTGCATAGGTCTAGAGGTACCTTGCTCAAGATGTAGCACCTTGGATTGAAGATATATTATATCTTACACACGGGATACTACATAAGGAGACCAAGATGCACTAGCTATAGTTGGTGTCATAGAGATAGGTTGGGATCCTATAAGGGTTGTTGAGATATAGTTTCCCCCATAGTGTCATTTTAAATTGGTTGATCCTTTTTTTGATAAGATTGACCATTGTTCACTTTTTGTTGTTTCTCATGAAGTATTTTAAGCATGTCATCTTACATGTTAGGGTGTTTAATTAAAATTTCTTGAAGTTATCTTTTATCAGTTTCATCAAAACTGATGTATTGGGCCATTGTTAAGGTAGGAAAACAAATTAAAAATTGATTAAATTTTTTGTAATAATTTGTAATAAGCAAGGTGCTATGGAAGGAAAGTACTGAGTATAGAAATATAAAGTCCTAAAAAATGAACTAAAAATTATGTAAAAAGGATACAAAACTCACAAACATCTAAGGTAATACCTCAATAAGTAATGGGACCTAGTATATGCAGCTAGGGTTTGAAAAAATAATTAATTTGAAAATTACTATAAAATTTTGAAATTTAAAATGAATTTCTAAGTTAGGTATGCAAGTAAAAAAATCATAAATTTATTGGAAATTTGATGAATTAAAGAGACCTAATAGATGAAATTAAGGTTTTGAAAAATAAATATTTCTAAAAATTGTTATTGAATTTTGAAATTTGAGGTGAATTTCTATTTTAATATTCCAGTAAAAAATCAATAAGTTATTGGAAAATTACTAGGAAAATACTGGGACCCAGTATGGAAAACTAGGGTTTGAAATAAAATTATTTTTAAAATTACTACAAAATTTTAAAATTTAATACTAATTTTTTAATTTATTATATAGGTAAAAAATTAGAAAACAATATAAGAAAAATAAGTAAGAAATTTACCCTAAGGTTTTTAGGGTTTTTATGCACAAATAAAGTAAGTTAGGTTCACCAAATGATTTAACAGTTTTGGGAATATTGGTGTATTATTCTTAATTTAATTAAAGGGTTTGAGTAGTAAAATTGATAAATAAATATGCAATAATTAAGATACTGATTTGTATAAATTTTATTTCAGTTTTAACCTTTCTAAAAATAGTAATAAGGTTTAGAAAAACAAGACTTAGCTAGAAACTGATAGAGAAGATTGAGACAAAGTCTAGAATTCATTGTACAAAACTAAGACACTGTCGTAATTCAAGATCTAGCCTTTTTTCTATGATTGTATAGGAGTGTCAAAATAGGAAACTAGTGGCACTAGCACTATAGTCCACATTTGCCTCTATTGTCTAGGAGATCTGAGCTTTCTAGGTTTTGTTCATTATGACTGTGTGACCTTACCTATGAAGTTTCCATAGAACACTCTATAAAGTAGATTTTTTATTCAAACCCTTGATTCCTTTATGATTTAACAAAATTTGAGAAATATGGGGGGGGGGGGGGGGGTAGTGAATGTAAGATGCACTAAACATATATCTACACCTATTGTGTGGGAATGCTACCTACATACCAATACTCTGAAGAGGGATCAAGCCATATGTAGTTCTCCCACTTGGTGTGTTTTATGAAATAGTGTGTATGAAGATGAAAATTCTAAAACTAAGTGTGATTGAGGTGTATAGGGACTAGTGTAAGGATTTTAATAAGCTTGTAAGTGTATTTACTAGTTGTATGCAGAGAATAGGGAAGATTGCCTAAGTAGTCTTGCTTGTATTCTTGGTTTCTTAGTGATAATTGCCAACCCTTTCTAAATGATCTTTGAATGGGATTTTATAGGGATCTATTGGTCATGGGATGAATGTTCTCATATTATGCCAACAAAAATAAGGATGGGGAACTAGATGAAAATGACCATTGAGGCCAAAAACGCACTTGGATAAGATCACCAAAAGTGAACAGTAGTGACACTGATGTTCTTGTCCAAGTTGGGTGCTATTGTCCTTAGTTGATGGGACCTAGGGGGATGAATTTTTGATGGAAATAGTAGTTTGACTGAGCTAGGATTAGTTATAGAAGGCTATGGATGATTATAAATCAATGAAAATATGCCTATGAGGGTCATGAAAGTAAGGAGGAGGGACCTATGGGTTGGGTGTCATTAGCCACACTCAAGTTACCAATTTTCACATTTTATATGACTACAGTACCCTTATTAACTTCTCAATCCCTCAAGATATGAATTGGAGATCAAAACTCCTTGGAAGAGAATTATCATCATGTTTTGATCCAAAATAAGAAGGAAAACTCCATTATTGAGGAAATCTTGTTTGTAGACTACGATAGTGTCTTTCACTAGCAACATGAGATGGTTCATGATTTTATATTTCATCCCACATGTTAAAAATGAGTTGAGATCCATGTGATGATGATTTCCACCAATTGGTTTGTACAGACCAATGCAAAAAGTAGAGAAACCTTTAGGGTATGGGGATAAGCAAGCATAAAGGAGTAGTCAACTTATAAACAGTTCATAGAGCATAAAAAATTTATCCTTTAACTCCTCCCATGAAATTTAATTAAACTAATATCACTATTTACCACCAAGTGTATTTGGCCTAAATCAACCTCTATTATTTGTACTAGACAAAAACAGGTTGGTCATTTTTGCCTACCTATTAGAGTGATGAAAGAATAAAATGATTTTAGGCCATTTTCAAGTGTTTCAAAGTTAACCAAATGTGATAATGAGTTTATGTAAGTTGAATAGCCACTATATAATCCTACCACTCATTCCACACTCTTGTAAATTCTTTACAACTGCCAAAACCTCCTCTTTTCCAACTGTTTTCATGGTTTCAATGTAGCACATATAAGTTTTAAGTTAGGACTAATAATCTGAAAATGATCTAACATGTAGGAAATTTAGAAACACTTGGACACCTTTTTCCACTTAAGAAGACTATACAAACCTCATAAATGACCCTAAACATGCTTAGTGACATGAAATGACATAAAGGACTAAAGGTGGCTATGACAAAGATAATGACACATTGAATGACATTTATAGGACCATGACACATCCTATAAAATCTTATAATATACTTATAAAAAAAATTATTATAGGGGGTTTACTTATTTTAATTTGTGGTCAAAATAATAATCATTCTTAGTGATTTCCTAGGGGTGGAATGCTAGTTATGCCAAAGACCAATAGCCTACTCCTATCTGTTGGGATATGGAGTCACCTATACACAATTTTGACACTCAATTTCCTTTGAAACCACACTAAACAAAAAATAAATACACACCAAATGAAACACACATGTGTTCTCAATAACACTTATGAAACATAACACAACTAAAACAAAGATACACCTATCCTAATATTTACAAGACATCACTACTTGAGGTGAAGAAAAACTCACCATGCTTCAAATAGGGTCAAAAATGGTTCCTCTTACATCTTTATTTCTCCATGAAATCAACTTAGCATGTGAAGCATTCATTTCATCAAAAACTTTCTCATGTTGATAGTCAAAAGACTTACCATCCTTGGATCTTCTTTTGGCTAAAAGTTTGTTGTTTTGAGTTCTCAAGAATGTTCTATTTAGGCATCCAAGAAGCTTGTTTGAACCTAAAATATTCTTTACTCTTACCATGTTTGATTATCACTTCTCAAAATGCAATCTAGGTATGAACAAGGTTATCACAACCTTACCTTATTTTTGGGAATGATGTTCTTACGGTATGGGATCATCAAGCTTGGTCTTTTCATTATCTATCACATCTAAAAATTACTTATCTTTAGGCTAAGGTCTTGAATGTCCTTCAAGCATGAACATGTCTACCTTAGCTTCACTAGGTTTCTCTATGACTTCAACCTATTTGACAATAGTAAGACATACATTCTCATGTTTGATAAGCCTTTCTCTTTCTTTCTCAATAAGACACTCATCATCCTACTTATTAGGATCATTATCAAACATATCATCATATTAACACTTCTTTGAAGGGGAATAGTCTTACCTATTTGCTCAAACTCTTGACTTATGGCATTGAAACTTTGCCATAGGTCATCTTCTTCCTCATGAATGTCATCTTCAAGGGTTGCTTCATCAATTATAGGTACAAGGACATTATTCTTCTCACTATAGTGATCTATCATGATTCCCAAGCTATCATCATCATACACATGAATCAAATAATTACCTCTAGTAATTTGTGAGAGAGAATGCTCAATGCTTACCTCAAATTTCTCAAATGCTCCTTCATGGATGATGTAGGTGCCCAGGTCATTTTTTGTCAAAGTAGGTATATGGATCATATTCATAAGCATCTATACCATACTCATCTAGAAACAAGTTAGATATGCCTTCAAGATTAGAATAAGCACCATCATCCATAATAGACTCCTCTTTATCACTAATGACATAATTTAAGTTGGATATTGCTTCTACATAGGGATCAATGTGGAACCTATCAATTTTTTGAGTTTTAATGGTCACTTTTGCTTCATATCTTGTCTTAAAGGCTAAGAAGGACCAATCAATTGAGAGGTAGCCTCCTATATTAGTTTTGAAATCTATATGAAATCTAAATTTCATGATTTACATAAATCAATCCTATATCAGATAAGATAGAGCACACCTACACTTCCAATTGGGTATACACTTGTTAAGTAGGAGCATCACCAATATTGGGATCCACTAGACCTGATTAAGGGATAATTTGTATCACTTGTCACAATGTATCATGATAGTAAGGATTCCAAAGCCTAAAATCTAACACAAATACACAACAACCCTAAAAGAGTCTTATGATTTGATATTTCACTTATGATAAAAAACAAGAGAGTAAACTATTCTAATAACAAGAAAAGTAAACTAATCTAGTGCACACCGATGCTTGTGGCACAAAGTGGGGGTTAGAAAAAAATAAATAAATAACAACTAAACTAAAAATGCATAGGAGACATATACTCACATCAATGTATACAAAATCCTAATATATGGAAGAGAAGAATACATACTACATTATCTATCTACTCATACAAAGGAGAAATAAAGTTAGGAATTCTTACCTTTGAAGATGAACCTATCGATCCTCAATCTCTCCCTTGGTCAAGGTGCTTCACAAGAGATTATTTTGGTTTGTAAGGATAACCAAGATAAATTGGCTCTAGGCTACACAACCTACCTAAGCATCCAAAATACTTCTCCACAAGACAAGATTGGAGCTCTAAAAAGAGTATTGAACACTAAAGTTTTATTCCCCAAGTAGAATGGTCAATAAGTAGATGTTCATTTGCACTTCTTCACTTAATTCAACTCTCGCTTATAAAATGGTGTTAAATGACCTTATATATATAGTATTATCTTACCTAAAACCTTTTGGACATGTCAGTTATACTAGGTTGATTAGGTCAACCTAGCACATTTTTGGGCTAACTCACTAGGTATATGCTAGGTTGACTAGGAGGCTAACAAACCAAAAGATCTAAAGTGTCCCCAAAACACACTAGGTCAACCAGGTTGACCTAGTTTGTTAAATAGGTTAAAAGGGTAACAAGGAAAGAAATGAAGGAATAAATAATGACAATGATTGGAATGGATATGAAAGAGATAAATAAGCTTAGGGTTTAAGGTTTTTAGGAGACAAGTGTGTAGATGGAAAGTAGCAAAAGGAAAAACAATCTTACAAAGCATCGATGGTTTGTCCACCCCTCTCTCGGTGCACCCCTTAAGGCATACACTTAGAGAGATTGAGACTCAATAGGTTCATACAAGACACAAAGTGTAAATAATTAATAAAAGTTTGAAAATATTATGTGTATACATATGCCCCAGTTAAAGCTCATCATGTGTGGTGCTTCAAAAATAGAACATGATAACACATAATGTTGATGCTAAGTATGGTACAGTAAGTAACAAATAAGATAAATGAAAGGATTAAATTGAAAAATCCATACCTTTAACTTACCTTAGTGCCATAGATAAAGAAGTGGATTTTAAGAAATGAAGGTGTCCAATGTAAATCACACTAGGTGAACCTATAGAAGTTAGTGCAAAAAATAGCCAAAAATTGAATTTTTTGGAAGATAGACATATAATATGTAGTGGGGATAAAGATTTAAGAAAATTGGAAAAAGAGGATTGTTAATGCAAGGTTTAGAATATTTAAGGAAAAGAAATGATAAAAGGATGGAAAATGAAGTGACAAATGATAGAAAATAAATGACAAATGATGGCAAATGAATGATAAATAAATGACAAAAAAAATGTCAAATGAATGACAAATGATTGGAAAATAAATTAAAAATGAGAGGAAATAAATGACCAAATGATTGGAAAACATGGTAAATCATATTAGAAAATATCTAAAACATAAATGGAAAAAAGGAATGTATAACATATTAAATCATATGGGAAGCATGTATAACATGAATGACAAATGAAATATCAATGCAAGAAAAATCTAACAAAGATATGGAAGAAGATAAAAAGTAAGCTCATGTAAGATAGGCATAAAAGAATCAAAAATAAGGAAAAGTAAGAAGGAATTTTGAATGAAATGTAATTCAAGATGTAAGACAAACATGAAGAAGGAATACATAAAGAGAAATAGGTAATAATGGAAAATGGGTGTGGATTCAGTTGTCCATAACAGAAGGGTAGTAAAACAATGATAAATGAAAGAAAAGAGTGATTCATAGTTACTCAAACATTTTTTGCTCTAAGGATAGATAAAACTGAAACAAAGTAGTGCTAGCATGTTTTTAAGAGATGAAGAAGAAGGAATAATAGAAAAGGGAAAATAGATTTAGAATCATAATTTGTATGTCAATGGGGGGGGAATAAAATGAGTGGAGGGGAGAATGTATGAAAAACGAAGGTAGAGGAACTCTTTATCTAAGTCAAGACACTCAAATTAGGTTTGTCAAAATAAGAAAAATTTCAACTGTAAGGACTTATGAAGAACTTCTCTTAGAGACACAAGTCTTGGGTAAATAAATGGAGTATATAGATCATCCCATGAAGGCTATATTCATGAAATGTAAAATGGACCTACCTACCCATGACATATTCCCTACTCTTCAAGACCCCTTATAGAGTCATCGGTCTACTGTGAATATTGGGTACTTGCATGAGAAAGTAGGTATCACCATAGATTTTTTTTGAATTATTCTATTCCAATCTACTAGCCTACTCCACCCCAAAGGACTTCAACTCTATGTGAAGCCAACTGTGGAGTTTGGGCTTTGATTGGAGATAAGAGATGTGTTTTTAATCATGTATTTTGATGTGATTTTGACTTTTAAGATTTTTAATGTTGCCTTTTTAGATATCATTACCTTTTGTTTCAAATGATTTTGATTTTAACTTTCTTTTGATGGCTTTTTTAATTCCTCCTCCATATAGATTTGGAAAACCAAACATGGGTGTTAAAAATGACTTTCATTTGAAAACTTGAGACAAGGTTGCTAAGAGAGAGAACTTTAAAGAGCATGGGATCTAACAGTCTCATAAATATAAGTGAAATAAAAGTTCTATCTTGACTTTGACCTTGTTTTATCCAATTTGGAGTGAAAGAAATGGGGAAATCAAGAGGAAATGACACGTGAAATTTTTTTAATTGCTTCAAATCACAAAAATGTGTGACAAAAGAAAAAAAGGGATTAATGATAGTAAGGTGTGATTCCTTATCATATGATCCAAAACTCAGAAGTTCTGGTTGATAAATATTTCAATAGTATAGAAATAACATAGTAATAATGAATTCTCTGAGAAGAGATGTAGTATTACTCAAGATCGCAATACACATATATGCTTATCTCTAGGAAGAGATGTACATCTTCACATTTTATGTTATCTCTTCTTTTATACACATTTTGAAAGCATGGGGAGGATATGAAATGTCACGAATCTTGAGAGAGATCAAGTGGTTTGACTTCTAATATTTAAAACAATACAAAATTTAAGGAATTACTATTTTTAGAAACTTACTATTTTTAGACTGCACTACTAAAATTGAAATTTGGGGCACTTCCATTGGGTTTTCAAGGGTAAAAATTAATTGAGTAGATCTCAATGCCATCTCATGATTTTTTTATCATTCTTATCTTTCCAACGGTTGAAACGGCGAGTCAATTGGAGCTACGGTGCAAAAGTTATGGCTCCCAGAAGTTTCGTCATCAATTGGGGCGAAACTGTCACCCGAATTGTCGCCTAAATTGTTGCCTGGATCATCATAAGACTTAGGTAAATGGAGTAAAACATGATAAAATAGATTTTTATACAAATTCCATCTAGAAAAATAAGCAAAATTTAATGTCTAATAACAAGGATCACAAAGAACATGAAAAGAATGGTAATTTTATGAGGAGGGTCGGGTCTTATCCACAGTATTACCTTGCAACTCACAAAAGAAAAACCCAAGGGGTGTTAAAAAGATAAATAAGAATATGGTACATCAAGAGGTAAATTATAAATAAAGGGGAAAAAATTATCATAAATCTAATAAGGCAAAGAATGACATAAAAAAATACAAAGAATAAAAGAGATATATAAGGACAAAAATGAAAACAAATGACAAATGTGATGTATAAGAAAGCCAAAATAACATAAAGGAAAATGATGATTCTTAGGAAGGTAAAAAAGAAGAAAAATTCATAAAAATAAAGAAACATGAGACAAAAATAACAAGTAAAATCTATGCTAATGTCTATATCAAAGATGAGCAAGTGAAATATAAGTCTATAAGTCTCAGAAGGTCTCTTAAAGCTAGATGTATTTATTATTATGCATTGGAGAAGAAGAGTGGTCATCACAAGATGCCCTAGAAGGTAAGTGGATGTAGATATGGTCATTTCAATATGCCCTAAAGTCTTAAGGGATATGTTGATGGGCATCTCAAGATGCCCCAACATGTGAGGTGGAATGAGGTAACATTGAATTGTTAAAATGATTTGCACTACGTTGTTAAGTGCATTTGGAGATAGGTAAATTTTTTGGGTTTTTAGATTTTAAAGGGGTAAAATGTGCCATATGATGTGTAGGAGAGGTATGAGGAGATAAAGGAGGTAAAGGAGGACCATGTATGATATGCTTTGGAGTAGGCATTTGAACTAGGTATTCTTTTGGTTCATGTGACTTAAGAGGTTGAGGTTCAATGGATGCCACAATATTTTTAAATTTGTTCATGTTAGCTATCCTTTCCTTATTGGTTTAGGAAGAAGGATCAATTTTTATTTGAAAAAAATTAGTAGATGAGGTATAGGTATGGGATGATTGTCATTGTTCATTAGGTAGTTGATGTTGATGTGATTTTGGTTCTTGAGATTCAATGTGAGAAGCTTGAAGATAATCTTGATAACATTTTTTTGTGAGAGTTTCAAGATTGAAATGTGGACCAAGCAAGGAATAAATAATAAAATGGTGAATATCATGACAAGACTCATGATAATGGCCTATAGTAACATGTCACCAACAAAGTTTATCCATATTGTACCATTTTGGAGGAGGTTTAGAAGGATCAAAGCTCATGGGTTTATAGGGTGGCAATTTCATCATAAGTTGTTCTAGACTCAAGGGAGGGTGGGTTGGGTTAAAATTGGTTAAATTGGATGCTCCATGTTGAGGTTGGGGAGACTTGGATGAATCAATGGTATGAGAAGAAGATTGGAAAGATGCTTTAGTAGTTGTTTGAGGTGTTTAAAATTGAGTCATAAGAAAGTCTTATCTTTTTGCTTAGTCTAAGGCTTATTCTAAAGTTTTTGGTGAAAAAAATTGAACTTTATATTGAAGAGAAGGTTTAAGAGTAGTGACAAATGGTTTTAGAAGAGTGTCATCATTCATGTTGTGGTCCACTTTATGAGAAAGAGACTTCCATTATTTGATGAAAGTATGAGCAGATTCATTAGGAAGTTACTTGCCATTGATAAAATGGCTAAGGTAATTTTCAATAAGGTCATCATATTGGAATTACCTTACTATATCATTGACTAAATCTTCTAGTTATGAGATGGAATGTCTAGGTAGTTGGTTATACCATTCAAGTGCATCACCAACAAAGGTTTTGGATAAGATATTGGTGGTAGCAGAGGTATTAGTTTGGACCCATTCCTTATATAGATTGCCAAAAGACTTAAGAAATAGAGTAGGGTCTTTTGTCCCATTATATGTGATTATTGGAGAAATATTTCCAATATCTATGGATGCAATCAATGGAGCTAAAGGTTCATTTTTTAGATGTTGAAACATTTTGTTATTCATTCGAGGTTGAGGGATAATATTTCCATTAGCATATCTAAGAGGAGGAGGGACAAAAATTTGATTTGGTTGAGGCATGATTATCTAAGATGGTTGACTAATCATGTTGCATAATTTTTGTTGTATGTTCATCATTTGAGATTGATTGGTTATTTGCATGATGTTCATTTATTGAATAACTTGTGCAAGAAGTTGAGTTGTATCAATAGGTGGATTGGTGCTTGTAGAAGGGGTATTAATGTTGACAAGAAGAGGATTTTTAGTTTTGGTGGAAGGATGATTATTATTAAGTGGAGGATTTCCAACATTGGTATTAGTTGTCTTGAGTGTGGTAGAAGAAGAAGGAAGCTTGGTAAGGCCACCATTCTTGTGAGGAGTGTAGATAGTATTATCATGAAGATTCTTGAATATTTGGTAAGCATCTACATTATCAATTTTATTGGTATGATTTAGTGAAGGACACCCAAAATTGGTATTGGGAAGTGGATTATGACAAATGATCTCAACTACATTACATTGTGTAGTGAGTGGTTTAGGCTTAGGATAAGGGGAAGGAATAAATGGGATAGTTTCATCAAAGGTAATGAAATAAGAGAGGTTAATATCCAATTCTTTAGTAATACAATGTTATTGACTAAGGTAAGGATATAAATATGTCATCATGATGAAACAAGACTAAATAAACACACAAGGAGAATAATAAGTGACAAAAAATAGTAATAGGTTGACCTAGTCGACCTAGTGAAAAAAATAAGGACTATAAAACTATATAGGGTCAACCAGGTCAATTTAATACAATGTATAGAGACTATAAAAAAAGGTTAAAAAGGCTAAAAATAGTGTTAGGTTGACTAGGTTGACCTAGTACAGTACACAGGGGCTAAAAAAGATATTAGGTCGACAAGGTTGACCTAGTACAGCAGATAGGTTACTTATTTTTGTCTATAACTCTAGTTCTACTTATCCATTTTGCAAACCTTAAAATTCATTGGATTTATGATGATGTAGGGAATATGTGAAAGTTGATATCAAGTTTTGAATTGAAACAATATAATTTGAAAATAATGAAAATCAATAAGTACTAAAGAAAAATAAATAGTCAATTGAATTGATGCTAGTTAATCTAATTGATCCACACAAAGAAAAATATTTCACTAACGCTAGTTAATGCAAGATTTTGTACACACAATTGATCAAAGAGAAAGAAAACAAATTGAAATTGAAACTAGCTAATTGGTCAACCTATAATGATAATTAGATTATTAAGAATAATTTTAATTGATAGGAATTTGGTTGTAAGGTACTAGATAGCAATCTATGGATGGTTTTAGGTGAGTTTAGAATGAAAGGGATTATAGTGGAAATGATACAGGCTTGGTATTAAGGCCTACCTCCTCACTTCACACACTATAATGATAAGGGTGTTGGGTGCTTAGCTAGAATATACCATTAACCATGCTTTATACTTAACTAGAGCATTAAGTTGGCTTCCCCCTTGGTGATGAAATCCAAGTAGGTTGGTTTGGATAGTCAAATGTTAAAATGATTGTTGATGTTATGTGATTTGGCCATGTGTGCATAAAATAGAAATAGTGAAACTAAGTGGTTATTTAAAAATATTTTTTAACCATATAAAATGTGAAAATTGGTGACTTGAGTGTGGCTAATGACACCCAACATATAGGTCCCTCCTGCTTGCTTTCATGACCCTCATAGGCATTTTTTCATTAATTTCTAGTCATTCATAGCCTTCCAAACCTAATCCCAACTCAACTAGACTGATCTTTCCATGACAAATCTATCCCTCTAGGTCCTATTAGCTCAAGACTATAGCACCTAACTTGGACTACAGTGTCAGTGCCACTAGTGTCCTATTTTGGCACTCCTATCCAAGTGCATTTTTAGCCCCAACAATTAGTTCCTTCTAATTTATCATCCTTATCCTTGTTGGTCTAATACAAGAACATTCAACCCATGACCAATAGAGACCTATAAAATCCCATTCAAAGATTATTTTAAAATGGTTGGCAATTATCATTAAGCAAGTAAAAACACTCAGGCAATCTTTCCTATTCTCTACATATAGCCAACCAATACACTTGAAAGCTTATCCAAATCCTTACACCAGTCCCTAGACACTTCAAGCACATCTAGTTTAGAATTTTACATCTTCATACACATTATTGCACAAAACACATCAAGTGGGAGAACTACATATAGCTTGATCCCTCTTTAGAGTATTGGTATATAGGTAGCATGCCCACACAAGGGGTATGGATATACATTCAATAAATATTATACACACTAACCCCCCCCCCTCTTTCTCAAATTTGGTCAAATTAAAAAGGATTATAGGGTTTGAAGATAGAATCTAGTCTATAAGGAGTTTCATAGACATTTGATAGTCAAAACTTCATAGGCAAGGTCATACAAACACATCAAATAAAACCTAGAAAGATTAGGTCTCTTAGACAATAGTGATAGAAGTGGACTAAAGCACTAGTGCCACTAGTGTCCTATTTCATTACTCCTATCCAATCATAACATGAATTCTAGATCCTGATTTGTGATAGTGTCCTAGTCCCACATAAGTCGAGACTTTATCTCAGTCATCTCAGATAGTTTCCAACTAAGTCTTAATTTCTATACCTTATTACTTTTTTTAGAAAGGTTAAAATCACAATCAAATTTATAAAAATTAGTGGCTTAATTATTGAATATTTATTTACTAATTTTAATACTCATAACTTTTAACTAAATTAGGAATAATGCACCAATATTCCCAAAATTGTTAAATCATTTGGTAAACCCAACTTACTTCATTTGTGCATAAAAACCCTAGGGTAAATTTTCTACTAATTTTTCCTATATTTTTTTGATTTTTTACTTGTATAATAAAATCAAAATTTAGCATTAAATTTTAGAAAAAATTAGTAATTTTAAAATAATTTTCTTTTAAACCCTAGTTGCCTATACTAGGTCCCGATAATTTCCTAATATTTTTCTTATATTTTAATGATTTTTTACTTACATATTTAAATAAAAAATTTGCATCAAATTTTAAAATTCCATAGTAATTTCAAAAATTCATTTTTCCTCTAAACCCTAGTTGCATACACTTGGTCTTTTGAAAGAATTTTTCACTAATTTTCTAATTTTTTATTAGCATATTTAAATCGGAAATTTGCATCAAATTTTAAAATTTAATATTAATTTTCAAAAATAATTATTTTTCAAAACCCTAGTGGCACATCCTAGGTCATATTAAATCACAAATTTTCTAATAAATTTTTTATTTTTTACTTGCACACCTAACTCAAAAATCCACTTTAAATTTCAAATTTTCAAAGTAATCATCTTTCAAACCCTAGCTACATATACTAAGTCTCATTGCTTCTTAAGGTATCACCTTACATCTAAAATCAGATTTCAAAAATGGATCTCACTTATTTTCAAATATTTCTTACTTTTTTATCAAATAATAAGGAGACCATACTTGGTCCTATCATGTACATGAATGATGAAGTCTACCATATGTTAATACAAAGCTTCATTCTTTGCATTTCATGCTTATTTTTTATAATATGGGATGATATTAAGAGAATTATTATTTAAAATGTTAAGATACCTCTTTCGTCACCTCCCTTAGAGCCTTTATCCCATGTCGAGTTATGTTACATGGTCCATTTTACTCTTCCCCAGGTCACTACCCATCACCAAAGAGCCCGATTGACACCCTTTGTCCTTCTACCACCTTGACCTATCAATTATCTTTGTTTTCCTCCCTTAGCTACTACTAGTCCTATATGGATAGTAGATAATGTAGTTAGAGCTATTACTCGATGTGCCACCATGCCTCCACCTAGTTAGAAGCCTCATCACCCTCTTATTCCTCTCTTTCCAAGGCCCAACCCACCTACATAGGTAGATCCATACAAGGCTTATAATATTGTTGATCAATTGAGAAACACTCCAGCTAAGATTTTTATGTTAGAATTACTTTAGAAATCTAATGTGTTCAAGGACATTCTTTATTAGGCACTCACTCAAATTTCCATGCCCATTGATTCAAAGCCTTATTATTTTATATCAGTAGTAAACACTTTAAAAACTATAGAATATGTAATTTATTTTTATCATGAGGAAATTCCATCTTAGATAGTTATTGATCAAAATTTACCACTATTTATACAAGCTCAAGTCAAAACCATCATAGTAAAAAGAGTCCTAGTTGATAGTGGTTCTGCACTTATATATACAATATAACATTCTTAAAAACTATGGGCATTAATATGGCATCCATGAAAAAATAATATAAGAATATTAGAGGGTTTGATGACATACCATGATAGACATTGGGTGCCATGGCTTTGGATATAATAGTAGGGCCAAAAAACCTCTATACATAGTTCTAGGTCATACCAGGTCCTCTTCATTATAATCTTTTACTTAAATGACCTTGGATACATTCCATGGGGATAGTTACTTATACTCTTCATCAATGTGTTAAGTTTTTCCATGAAGGATACCTATACACATGCCTAGAAAATAACTAGCCATTCAAATATTTTCAGATTATAGAGTCATCTTCAACTATCTTTCCAGATGGGATACCCCATATCATAATTCAAAAACCACCTCATTGCATTTATCTTGAGTAAATACATACATATGAGGTAGGAAAGACTATCACATCTCACACTCCTCCACTTATATTTATGTTCTTAGCTCCAAATATTCATCCAGTCATAGTTGCTTCAATCATACCAATTGATTCTATAAATATAATTACTCTATTAGTTACAGATACTCTCACATCACTGCTATCATCTACTACTAAAATTGATGAGACTCCCATATCATATCTACCCCTTGTGGTAAATATTGAGTTACCATATGTATATGATGTTGATACATATTTTCAAGCTACTTCAAATGATGATATGACTCCCACTCTCATAGGTGACTATTTGTGTGGATTGAGATTTACACTAGTTAGCCTATGGAGGGTATCGAGATGACTCTAGAACGCTCAGTACACATCCTACATCACTCTTAGCATCTCATACTACACTCTCAAGATATATTCCACATTTACAACCATAGATAGATCACTTGTCACATGCAATTAACATGGTTACCTCTATGGATATAAAGCTAGTAGTTAAGATTCAGGTAGGTAGTAGACAACATCGGCCATATATTATGTTATAGGTGTTACTTGATCATGGATTAATCACACTACCTATAGTATGACACATATCTATTAACAAATTATCATATCAAGATGGTCATCCATTTTGTCTTTTTCATAAGATCACAGGCCATGATACAAACTCATGTATAGCTTTAGAGTGGAGATTGGATAAACTACAAGTTCAAGTTATTATTTAGATTACATCACCACCAGCACCAACTTCACCACTTCCACCAAATCCATATATTACCAGATCTAAACATCCCAGAGGAGAATCTTCATCTTCACCATTAGAGCCACTTTAAATTTGACTTTGGCAAAATGACACCATGTATACCAAGTTTTTGGCATATGATGATACTTTTGATGATGATCTTGAGGCATTTGATGATGGTCATGATCCCTTCCTCCATCTCCATCCCTAGCAGGCTCCATCCTTGAACCCTTTGTCCCCTCTAACCTAGTCTTTTATGTCATTATGTACATATTGCTTTATTTATATGTTTGTATATAGCCTCTTTTAAATTTTCTATACATAACTTCTTTTCAATTGATTATACATAGTCTTTTTATGATTGATTATACATAGCTAAATACAAAATATCAAAAATACCAAAAATAATATAACATTTAAAAATACAAAAACATGTAAATAATTCAAAAAAACAAAAATATTTTAATTGTATTCATCATCCACGATTTACATTTATACTACAATGCTAGACTTACATTTTCTATTTTACGTTATTATTTGTCAATTTATCTACATTACCATGCTTCACTTGATCTTCTTTGAGTGTGTGTAGTGACATCCAAATCCTTGATTGCTTCACTCTACCCATTGAGGGGGCATCCTACTTCTACATTCAAGACACACATTGGTATACATATCCACTGGGGGCATCTTCTACATGACTACACCATATAGGTTATGTCATTCTTACACCACAAACTCTAGTTATCATGTTGATGTACATTATTTACTAGATTACATAGATTACTCTATCAATATTCCACTAGTATATATCACTTGTGTATTTCTTAGTATAAACCTAGTCTTGTACTCCATGTCTTGCATACTTTCACCTCTTGCTTTGCTTAGTTAGATACAATTTTATTTCCAATTTTTACATGCTTTTCTTCCTTGATTTGTGTAGCTATATGTGATTGCATTTCTCAGTTCCTGTTTATCTTTTATATGTGCCTTAAGACATTTGACAATGTCCTTTGCTTTTATTCATGTATGTGCTTTAAGATATTTTCCAATGTCTTTTTCCTCTACTTTTTTATGTTATTGTGGCTTTCACGTCAATCTTGTTTGTTTCAATTGTATGTTTATGTGGCATTTGAACATGCCTTGTATGTTTGCTTTCTAGTTTGACTGACATGTGCCTATGCCCATTATTTGCTTGGCCCCTTGGCCATTCTTGTATGTTTTTTCCTTCTTTCCTTGCATGCTTATTTCTTGATTTTCTTCCCATTATTTTTAATGCCATGATCCACATCATTTGTTATCTTAATTTTTTGGATGCCATGATGGACATCATACTCCATCCCTCATTACCAACTAACAACTAACTAGACTTACAATTAAAATTTAGTACATTACACATGTTATTTAATTTTATATCTATTTAGGCATACCCCTATTGATCTAACAATATCTTATTACAAACCATCCTATATCTTGAGATATCTTATCAATTATCATTACTATATCATGTATATTTGTAGCGTAACACACTTATAGGGATCTTTCTTATAAGGGAAATCATTGTAGGGTCTTCATTCCTACTCTCAGAAGAAGGGGGGGAAAATAGAGGTTTTGTCATAAAGATCAGAGCTCTTAGCAATCAAAAAATCAGCATTTAGAATACTTAAAACAATAATTAGACTTCAAACCAGGTAGACCAGACTAGGTAGATAGTGATAATTTCATAAAAATAATCATATTTAGCCTAGGACAATAGTGTCAATATTGGAATATAGCACCAAACCATCTAGTGTTCACTTTTGGTGCTCATATCTAAATAGAAAAAAACCAAACTTTTTAGAAGTAGGCAAAAAAGTAGGTTTAGCTATAGTTTTATAGATTTAGACCAGTTTAGAATCAATAGTTTTTATTACAATTTTGCTTAAAGAATATAGATATATTTGGCATCATGCATGGCATGATGGCTCTCAATTATAGGTTTATATTAGGTAGTTAGTATAACTTCTAGATCAAAATCCATGTTTCAGACACTAGTGATTGGGGGAAATGTGAATGGCACATTTATTTTCTTTTATTTTCAAGTTTAGCAAATTAAAAAGGCATTCTCAATGGTTGCATGCCTTACTCTATCTAAAAGTGTTTGGAATAATTTTGGAGTGTATTTCATACAAGCCTAACCTTCACATTTTAGACTGGCTTTCATATAATCCTTGTGCACTAGTTTTAAAGTGGCTTTCATACAAGCCTAATCTCCATCTTTTAGAGTGACCAAAAGTGGCCTAGTTTATAGAATGCATTCAGATATCCATGCCAACATTTTAAAATTATATAACATTTATGATCTTTAATAACCATCTCATATGACACATATTTCATTCTAGTATCAATTCATAGCTTCACTTCATGGGGCAATGATGGAGCCAAAGGACTAGCTAGCCTTTGTATTCTTGAGCCACCTATTCACTTAGTGGGTGACAATAGAGCTAAAGGGATAGCCTTTGCATTCTTGAGCCACTCATGGAATTGAGAACTCATCTCCATTCATGATATTGCTCTTGGTTTAGCACATATCTATCATCACTCAACATCACTTAGCATCATAATAGGTTTCATATTTATTTGCATACTTGGTGAGGTGTATTCATTCCTTTATCTTCCTCTCTCTATCTTACCTAACTTTGTAAATTATTATTTTAGATATATAATATCAAATAAAAATTTATCTAATCTTTGATTTTTCTTGAAGATTTACACTTCATAACATTCTCTCTCTATGCATACCTATCATCACATAGCTTCATGAGCTTCACCCTTACAGGTAAGTTTAGGTATGATTTTTATTTTTCCCTTATCCTAGTATTTTATTTGCTACATCACTAGAATAAAGGTGGGGTAAATATAATCATATGAAATGTGAAATTGGTAACTTGAGTGTGGCTAATGACACCCAACCCATAGGTCCCTCCTGCTTACTTTTATGACCCTTATAGGCATCTTTTCAATAATTTCCAATCATCTTTAGCCTTCCATACCTAATCTTAGCTCAGCTAGACTACTCTTTCCATGGAAAATATATCCCCTTAGGTCTCATTATCTCAAGACTATAGCACCTAACTTGGACTAAAACACTGGTGCCACTAGTGTCCTATTTTGATGCTCCTATCCAAGTGCATTTTTAGCCCCAATGGTTAGTTCCTTCCAATTTCTCATCTTTTTCCTTATCAGCCTAATGCGAGCACATTCAACCATAACCAATAAATCCCTATAAAATCCCAATCAAAGATTATTTGGAAAGGGTTGGAAATTATCATTAAACAAGCAAGAATACAAGCAAGACTACTCAAGAAATCTTCCCTATTATCTACATACAACCAAAAAATACACTTACAAGCTTATCCAAATCCTTAAAAAAATCCCTAACCACATCAAGCATATCTAGTTTATAAATTTTCATCTTCATAAACATTATTTCACAAAACACATCAAGTGGGAGAACTACATATGACTTGATCCCTCTACAAAGTATTGATATGTAGGCAGCATGCCCACATAAGGGTTGTGGATACATATTCAATTAATCTTACACACACTAACCCCCATCTTTCTCAAATTTAGTTAAATTAAAAATGATTCTAGGGTTTGAAGATAAAATCTACTCTATAGGGAGTTCCACAGACATCTAGCAATTGAAACATCACAGGTAGGGTCACACAAACATAATAAACAAAACCTAGAAATCTCAAGTCTCCTAGACAATAGTGGCAAAAGTAGACTACAGATTCGATACCACTAGTGTCTTATTTTGACACTCCTATCAAATCATAAAATGAAGTCTAGATCTTGATTTGTGATAGTGTCCCAGTCTCACATAGTGAATTCCAGACTCTATCTCAGCCATCTCAGATAGTTTGTACCTAAGTCTTAATTTATTTCCCTTATTACTATTTTTAGAAAGGTTAAAATCATAAAAAAAATTATACAAATTAGTGGCCTAATTATTGCATATTTATTTACTGATTTTAATACTTAGGCCCTGTAATTAAATTAGGAATAATACACCAATATTCTCAAAATTGTTAAATCACCTCCTAATTGGAATGTGTGAACTATTCTAAGTAATCAATCAACTAAAATAAAAGATGTGATTAACATAAAAGGTGACTTATAACTTTATAATAAGTTATAGTGAAAAAACTATATGCATAACATATAGAACTAGGTTGATAGGGTCGAGCTAGTACTATTGAAAATAGGGTCTGAAAAACCTACTAGTTCGACCAAGTCAACCTAGTTGTTTCAAACAACACATAGAACATAGAATTGGGTCAACTAGGTTGATCCAATTGGTTATGCAGGGGTAGTTTTGAAGACTGCAAACTTGAAATAAAAGTTCAAAATAGAAAGAGACAAAAAATAAAAGACTGACCGTGATGGTTTAGAGATTAAAATGAAGGAGATTGTTGATCTAAAACCTTAGAGAAAACTATCAAAAATTTTCAAATTGGGTTGAGTTAGTAGACCAAGCAATATAGGAACCTATTGAAAAAGTGCTAAAAAGGCACTAAGTCGACCATGACCTAGTAGTCTAGAAACCTAAAAACCTTCGCATAGAGATAAATAGTTGGGTCAATAGAATCGATCTAGTAGGTCAAAATATATGATAAAAATGATAATAAAAATAATGAAAGAAATTGAAATAAATATTGCAAGGGTTTGATTCATGTCAAGTTCATCAGAATATATGCAATCAAAATTTCATGATGTACATGAATCAATCCTAGATCGGATAAGATAGAGCACACCTACACTTTTATTGGGTATACACTTGTTAAGAAAGAGCATGACCAATATGGGGATCTACTAGACCTGATAAGGGGATCATTTGTATCACTTGTCATAACATATCATGCTAGGAAGGGTTCAAAATCCTACATTCTAACACAATCACACAACAACCCTAAAAGAGTCTTATGATTTGATATTTCACTTATGCTAACACACAAGAGAGTAAACTATTCTAATAACAAAAAAATTAAACTAATCTAGTGTGCACCAAAACTTGTGGCACAAAGTGGGGGTTAAAAGAAAACAAATAAATAAAAATTAAACTAAACATACATAGGATACATATACTCACATCAATGTATACAATATCCTAATACATGGTAGAGAAGAATTCATACTACATTATCTATCTACTCTTACAAAGGATAAATAAAGTTAGGAATACTTACCTTTGAAGATGAACCTACCTAACCTCGATCTCTCCCTTGGCTAAGGTGATTTGTAAGAGATGATTGTGGTTTATAAGGATAACCAAGATAAAATAGCTCTAGACTACACAACCTACCTAAACATCCAAAATACTTCTCCATAAGACAAGATCAGATCTCCAAAGAAAGTATTAAACTCTAAATATTTATTCTCCAAGTAAAATGGTCAATAAGCAGATTTTCATTTGCACTTCTTCACTTAATTCAAATCTCTCTTATGAAATGGTGGTAAATGACCTTATATATATAGTAGTATCTTACCTAAAAAATTTAGACATGTAAGTTGTAATAGGTCAATTGGGTTGACCTAGCACATTTTTGGGCTAACTCACTTGGTCTATGTTAGGTTGGTTAGGAGGCTAACAAACCAAAAGAGATAAAGTGTCCCCAAAACACACTAGGTCGACTACATTGACCTAGTTTGTTGAATATATCAAAAGGGTAACAAGGAAATAAATAAAGGAATAAAGAATGATAATGACTAGAATGGATAGGAAAGAGATAAATAAGCTTAGGGTTCAAGGTTTTTAGGAGACAAGTGTGTAGATGGCAAGTGGAAAAAGGAACAAAAATCTTACGAAGCACCAATGGTCTACCCACCCCTTTCCTGGTGCACTTATTAAGGCATGAACTCAGAGAGATTGAGACTCAATAGGTTCTTGAAAGATATAAAGTGTTATTAATTAATAAAATTTTGAAAATATTATGTGTATACGGAATCCCTTGAGAGGTAGATAGCAAAGTGGGTAGGCAAGTCAACAACCCAATGTCTTGGAGGATGGGGAAACTAGGACAATCATGAATGAAAACCTTCAACCCTTTGATCAATATTACTAACTTGGCACATGTAACATATAATTGAAGCACTCATTTACTATGTGGTTCATAATTTAAACCCAATTTTTCAGCTACAACCTTGGGCATCACTGATGTGTTAGCTCTATTATCAACTATATAGTTATGGATAAGTTTATCCCGCATAATGAAAGTGAGGTAGAAATGTGGAGGATTATCAAAATCAGTATAGGGTTCAATAATATTATTAGGATCATTGTTAAGAACAAATTTTTTATGACCATGGCTTGGTGATGGATGACTAACATGAATAATGGATAATTATTTTTTCAAGAGCTCCTTTTGGTCACGCATATGAAGGACATCCTAAAGAGAAATGGATGCCTTGTCATTCTTTAATGATTCTAAAATGTTTAGAGAATAAATAATTACTTTTTATCATTTCCTTGGAGGTAAGGAAATGTTTGGAACTTGAGGTATTGAATCAGTTTGAGTAGACTTTCTAACATTCTAAATTGAAGAAGGTGTAGGAGTAGTAAGGACTACCATCCTTGCATTCATTCCTTTCTACCTTGTATGAGGACTATTTTTACTTGTAGGCACACAATTATCATCTCCTAGATCCTTCCTCTTATCTCTAGTATTGTCTACAATTGAATTTCTTTGATTAAGCATAAAAGTGTCTTCAATTACGAAGTTAGTGAAACTTACTCCTTAAGGTTTCCACCCTTCACTTGCTTACATTATGACTGCATCTTATACTGATAATAAAGGAGTGACTCCTCCTTGAGAAACTACATCTTTCACTCCACTTTCATTAGCATCCATGAATTGACCTTGTTTCCATTCCTCTCCTTGGACCATATTGTTGTGTACTAGTACCATTACTCTTGTGTTGGTAGTTAAAGTAGGATTTTATGCATTAGCAAACCTATTGAAGTTAGGTTACCCTTGACCTCTCTTTTTCCCATATTGAGGACCATATTGATAATGATATGGTTAAGTGTTTTGATGAGCATCTTATTAAATTATTTCTTTCCTTAGCTAAACTTCTAAGAACTGAATTCTTGCATCTTTATCCATGGCATTATATGTCTTCTTAGGAGTATCTCTAGGCTTGGTGTTTGCATTAGGAACTTGGGCAACACTTTGATCAATATCATAAGTATTTGGTATAAGAGGCATATACACTTTTGGATTCAAATTTCCATCTTGTATGAGGCCATTCTCAGCTCTAATGGCAAGTTCATATGCCTCAAGTAATGTGAAACCACCCATGGATTGTATTATGATGGCTATGTTTATGCCAATGGCCCTCAAGTATATAGGAAACACAAAGGTATCAAGTGGTCTCATGGGAAGAGGTAACCTATGTCAGGTCCTTTGTAATATCTCATTAAAATCATACATTTTATCATTGGGGTCTCTTTGAATCACATTGATTTGGTAGATGAGTAAAGTGTGGTCACTCTTATCTTAAAATCTTGATGTTAGTAGCTCTCCAAAATCATCCCAAGTTGTAATACAACCACCATGAAAAGTTCTAAACTAGTTAAAAAACTCTACTAGAAGAGGACCTAGTAAGGAAAATGAATTATTATATTAAATATATGACAAAACAATGATCTAAAACTATATTTTACCTTGAATGGACTCGTCAAATATTGAGTAGCACACCATATGTAGCTGTGATGTTTTTAAGACCAACATTCACCTTGACAAGTTATCTTTAGGATAATGGTCCCACTTTTCATGAAAAAAATATTGGCACAAAATATCACACCTTATATGAGGTTTTTAAATCCTAATCTAATATTGAAAAAACATTGGAATAACTATAGGCCTGTGGGTTACTTATAGTAGAGGTAGACTACTAGATTTAATTGTTAGTTCCCTAGATTGACCTTCAAGTGTTTATCACCTATAATAACTAATTATTTTTGTGAAAATAGGTATAAATATGGATGAAATTAAAATATTATAAGGTATTTATACACCATCATCATACTTTTTCACTAAGAGCAAATAGCTACAACACTAGCTTTAAAATCCTAGGATATGCTAACATTAGTTTTTCAATATGGAGGTGATATACATGAGACTACTTAAGGTAAGTGGCCTAGAGATTATATTTTATACTATAATGGAAATTTTATACTTTAAGGTAATAAAACACACTAGTTACACTCCATATGACCTATTAGAATGAGAACTTTTTGCACCAAACATGAAAGGACAAAGAAAAGCAAGGATAGAATCTTATCACTAGACCTCACCATATATCACTTCATACACTTAAAAAATATTTTTATTAAATTATATAAATGTTTCATGTATTAATCAAGGAAAATTACAACATCAAACCATCAAGGCTTCAACATACTAGGTGTGGAATTGGAAAACAATAGCCCAAATGGCTAATACTTATAGAATGAGAGAGAGGAGAGAGAGAAGTGGAGCTCAAGGGTCATAATGTGACTTGGCTGGGAATGAGAATTAGTTATGTTGAAAATTAATATATTATTAAATATACCCTAAAATATCTCTTTATACAAATGTCCCTCTTAGTATGAAAACTCCTCAAAACTGGCATAGGATCCTTCATCTACCTTCTTGGAAATTACCTTCATCATTTGACCTCTCTTGAGAAATCCAAAAAATAATAGAGAGATATACCACATGTTCACTATTATGGGTGGTTAGAAACAAGCTTCAAGATGCATTAGAAGTATCCCTAACCACTGATCTTCTTTTGGTCAAGTCTTCTCATCATCATCCTTTTTTCACTCATTCCTCACACTTGTCATTCAAGTGACCTTTAATTTTCCAAAAAAATCATGAAATTGATGATATTATACCTTTAAATAGTCCTCTTTCTCTTAAATCCATCATGAAAACCTTAAAATCCTCCTAATTGAACTTATCACCTTCCTAATTGGTGATCACCCTTCATTCTCATTATCTTCCACATACTACCTAAAGTGAAGGTGATTGCATCAATACTTATGTATTTATATGAAGAAATAATTTTATATAAAGAGTTATATTAGGTCTTACTTGACCTCCTAAAGTGATACTCATCCTTAAAGACTCCTCTGCACCTACAAAACATAAAAATTTGTCAAAAAACTTATTCTTGACCATGCTCATACAAATAAGGTACAAGTCAATCTGATGGGAAATATCCTAAGGGATTTATCTACAAGAATAAATCATTTTCCTAATTAACTAGCTCAATTGGATGCATATTCCTCCTTATCTTTCCAATCTGGTCATGAATAAGGGCTTTAGAGGGTTTTAAGTTATTTTAACCCTTAGGTATTGTTCATACAATCCTGACATTTAATCCTCAAATAAATTACACTAGAATCATGTTTATTACCCTCTTCAACATCTCCCAAATCCTTGTACCTCCATACTAAGTGTTTGTACCAATGTGAGCTTCTGAAGGTGGCCTCTTGAGTTTGGGTGCAATCTGAGTAAGCCTAAGGTAAAAAAAGTCTGGTTTGTCTAAATTGTGAAATTTATAGAAATTAATAGTTCTAAAACACCTCATAACTCCCCATGAATATTATCCAATTCATTTCTAGGTTCCTCTAGTGATATAAGTGAGACTACACCCCTTTAGGGAATTTAGGCCTAACTATGTATTTGATGCCCAAAACTAACCTATGTATCTTCTAATGGTTTCAAGGTCTTATTTTTATTTTTTCATGTTTATAACAACCTAAAATACCATTATTCAATGATTTCAATAACTTCTAACTCATTTCCTTATCTTACCTACCCTTGCCTATAGTTTTGCACTTTATGGGAGTGCCCTCTATCTGAGGCAAAATAAAGGGAATTTCCCATGTCTACTCAATCAAGTAAACACTATGAGGGGATAAAATAGGTCATATGGACCCTATTTATAATATATTAAGTTTTTATCACATTTATATCACTCCAAAACATCATAAAATCCAAGGTAGACTTCTATAATACTGACTGTATGCAAGGTTAGTGCATGGACTGTAAATTATATATTAAAACATTCCATGTTATATTTCCATATTTTTATCATCTAATAAATTTTATATCACTATTTTTACATCCCTTTAAAACATTTATAAACCATACTCTTCTTCCAACTCCTCAAAGTGCACTCATCTCTACTTGACTAACCTAGCTTGGCAAATTGTGTACTGTGTTTCTCAAACAAAGGAAGTTTCTTGTACGATGTCACTTAGAGATAGACCTTATGTATTGTTTATATTATCTTTTAATTCCTAAAAACCACATCATAGTCATTATGACTTGTTCACATCATGCATATTCTTGTCCAACCTCTAAACCATCATGTTCTAGTACATAGTCACTCTACAGCCAACCTATGTGTGATAATTCTAAGGGAAAAAAGACAACTATAGATGACCTTCATACTGAAACCTTTTATATTCACCTCTTTGGATAATATAGAGACCATGGTGTTATCTCCATCTAAGTGGGTTCATTTATTTTTAGGTTATATCTCTATCATGTCACTGTGTGACTGTGAGGTCATTAAAACTCAAAACACTACTGAGAATACTGAATGATTGCAGTGAAGAATTACTTGAGTTTTAAATCTTCTTATATCAACCCCTCTTTTCCAAACATTAATGTTCCTTTTCAATTCATTTCCCCTACATGTGGGATACATGATGAAATCATTTGGACCTATCTAGACCTGATGTCACACCACCATATGATGTCACCAAGTATGGACAAGACCCTATTTTGAAGGAATTAAGGTAATTTATCCTTGAAACAACTTCCTCAAACCATGAACATGATTTTAAATTTTTCCTATAATATGATGACTCCACTATTGATTCCATGACATACTTAATGTTATTAGGCCTTGATGAGGTTCAAACAAACTTGAAACACCTATATTCAACTTTTCCTAATACTCTGTTGGGACCACCGATAGGTATATATGCAAGCTACAAGACTATGAAAGTAGCATATAAGTAGTGTACATGATGTATGGTTCCATAACCAATCCTAAGCCTTACTAGAGTCTTTAATTTTATCCTTTCTACCTTGAAAGACTTTAAATGAGTTCTAATGCTTTATTTTAATCATAATTAGTCTTTTATGGGGCACTTATAGGTGCACATACAGTATATAGAACTATCAAGGGATGATACAAGACTATGTGCATAATTAATTGGTTATTTTAACCAATCTCAAACCATTTTTATGGTTCAAAATTGAGTATAAACACTTCTAGTAACTCTTACCACCTTGCCATCTCTTCATCACATCACCATGATTGAGTAGGGATATTTTTATCTTCTTGTAGGTATATGTCTATAAGAAACTATGTGTACCCTTCTTGACTTCTCACTCCCTCAAGAGATGAATTTGAGATCAAAAATCCTTGGGAGAGACTGATCATCATGTTTTAATATGTGGATAGCCACATCAACTTTGATTTGAAATCCAAAACAGGAAGGGAAACTCCATTATTGAGGAAATCTTATTTGTAGACTATGATAGTGTCTTTCACTAGCAAAATGAGATGTTTCATGATTTTATATTTCATCCCACATGTATAAAATTATTTGAGATCCATGTGATGAGGATTTCCACACTATCTAGAAACACTTTCACCATTTTTTGGTATGGACCAATGCAAATAGGAGAGAAACCTACAGGGTGTGGGGATAAGCAAGCAGAAAGGAGAAGTCAACTTATAAACAATGGTTCATAGAGAATTAACAATAAATCCTTGAAATCCTCCCATGAAATGGAGTTAAAATAATATTAATATCTACCACCAAGTGGATTTGACCTAAATCAACCTCTGTTATCCATACTAGACCAAAATTAGTTGGTCATTTATACCTACCTAATGGACCAATAGAAGAACAAAATGGTTTTAGGACATTTTCAAGTGTTTCAAAGTTTAAAAAATGTGATAATTAGTTTAGGTAAGTTGAAGAGTCACTGTTGAATCCTACCACATGTGTTACACTCTTGTAGAAGCTATACAACTACCAAAACCTCCTCTTTTCCAATTATTTTCTTGGTTTTAATGTAGTACCTAAATTTTTTTAGTTAGTACTAACATTTATAACAATAATATGACATAAAAGACATTTAAAAACACTTGGACACCTTTTTCCACTTAGGAAAACTATGAAAACCTCATAAATGACCCTAAATATGACCTTAGTGACATGAAATGACATAAAAGACTAAAGGTGGATATGACAAAGCTAATGACACATTTAATTACATTGATAGGACCATGACACATCCTATAAGATCTTATAATACCCATATAACAAGTTTTTTACTATAGTGGGTTGACTTATTTTGACTTGTGGTCAAAATAGTCAATATTCATGGTGATTTCCTAAGGGTGGTATGTTAGTTATGCCAAAGACCAGTAGCATACTCCTATCGATTGGGATATGGATTAACCTATACACAATTTTGACACTCAATTTACTTTAAAATTACACTAAACAAAAAATAAAGACACACAAAATAGGACACACCAAAGGAAACACACGTGTTCTTAAGAACACTTATGAAACACAACATATCTAAAATAAAGACACACTTATCCTAATATTTACAAGACATCACTAATTGAGGTGAAGAGAAACTCACCATGATTCAAATAGGGTCAAAAATGGTTTCTCTTTCATCTTTATTGCTCCATGAAAGAAACTTAGTATGTGAAGCATGCTTATCATCAAAAACATGCTCATATTGATGGTTAAAACACTTATCATCCTTGGATCTTCTTATGCTTGTAAGTTTTCTATTTTTAGTTCTCAATGATGTTATATTTAGGCATCTAAGAATCTTGTTTTAACCTATAATATTATTGACTCTTTCCATGTTTGATTGGCACTTCTCAAAATGTAATCTATGTGTGAACAAGGTTATCTCAGCCTTCCCTTATTCTTTGGCATGATGTTCTTGAGGTATGGGATCATTAAGCTTGTTATTTTCATTATCTATCACATCTAAAAATGACTTATTTTGAGGCTGAGGTATTTAATGTCCTTCAATCACAAACATGTATGTCTTGGCTTCAGTAAGTCTCTCTATGACTACAACCTCTTTGACAATAGTAAGACATACATTATCATGTTTGATAATCCTTTCTCTTTATTTCTCAATAAGACACTTGTCATCCTACTTATTAGTCTCATTAGTAAACATATCATCATATTCACACTTCTTTGGATAAGGAATATTCTTACTTAGTTTCTAAAACTCTTGACTTATGGTATTGAATCTTTTCCATAGGTCATCTTCTTCCTCATGAATGTAAACTTCAAGGGCTACTTCATCAATTTTAGGTAGAAATATGTTATGATTCTCACCATATTGATATATCATGATCCACAATATATCATCATCATACACATGAATCAAATAATTTCCTCTAACAACTTGTGATAAAGAATGCTCAATTCTTACCACAGATTGCTCAAATGCTCCTTCATGGATGATGTAGGTGCCCAAGTTAATTTTATCAAATTAGATATATGGATCATATTCATAATCATATAAACCATAATCATCTATATAAAATTAAAATATGACTTCAATATTGGAATAATCACCACCATCCATAATAGACTCATCTTTGTCATTAATGACACAATTCAAGTTGGAGCTTCCTTCTACATAGGGCTTAATGTAGAACCTAGCAAGTGGTTGAGTTCTAATTGTCACTTTTTTCCATATGTTATCATGAAGGATAATAAGGACCAATCATCTGAGATGTAACCTCCTATCTTTGTTGTGAAATTCCTTGAGAGGCAAATAGCAAAGTAGGCAAGGAAGTCAAACCACAATGTCTTGGAGGTTGGGGAAACTAGGACAATTTTGTAAGAAAACCTTCAATAATTTGATCAATCCTAATAACTTAGAATGTGTACCATCTAATTGAAGCACTCCTTTACTATATATTTCATAATTTAGACCCAATTTATTAGCTACAACCTTGGGCATCACTGATGTGTTATCTCTACTATCAACTATGTAGTTATGGATAAGTTTATCCCACATAATGAGAGTGAGGTAGAAAGGTGGTGGATTTTTAGATTTGGTAGAAGGTAACACAATATTATTAGGAGAATTTATAAGATCAAATTTTTTATGACCATGTATTGGTGATGGATGACTAACATGGATAGTGGATAGCTATCTTTATAAGAGCTCATTTTGGTCAGGCATATGAAGGACATCCCAAAGAGAAATGGATGCCTTAGAATTATTCAATTATTCTATAATGTTTAGATCATAAATACTTACTTTTTATTGATTCCTTGGAGGCAAGGAAATGTTTAGAACTTGAGGTATTGAATCATGTTGATTAGACTTTCCAAAATTTTGACTTGAAGAAGGTGTAAGAGTAGTAAGGACTACCATGCTTACATTCATGCCTTGCTACCTTGTAAGAGGACTATTTTCACTTGTAAGTACGCCATTATCATATCCTATATCCTTCCTCTTAGATATATTATTGTTTGAAACTAAATTTCCTTGATTAAGCAGAAAAGTGTCTTCAACTATTAAGTTAGTGAAACTTATTCCTTAAAGTTGCCACCCTTCACTTGCTTACATTAGGACTTCATCATATACTAATAGTAATGGAGTGAATCCTCCTTGAGAAACTATAACTTGCTCTCCAATTTCATTAGAATCCATGATTTGAAATTGTTTCCATTCCTCTCCTTAGAAAAAATTACTATGCATCAGTACCATTGCTCTTGTGTTGGTAGTGGACGTAGGATTGTATGCATTGGCAGGCCTATTGAAGTTTAGATGCCATTGACCTCTCCCTTGCCCATATTTATGACCACAATTTTGATGATAAGGGTAAGTGTTTTGATTATCACCTTGATAAATTATTGCATGCCTAAGCTGAGCTTATAATAACTAAATTCTTGCATCTTTATCCATGACATCATCTATCTTATTAGGGGGTAGATCTATACTTGGTGTTTGCATTAGGAACTTGGGCAACACTTGGATCAGTAGAAGAAGTATTTGGAATTAAAGTCATGGACACTTTTTAGGAAAATTTATAGCTTGTATGAGGCCATTATCATATCTAATTTTAAGGTTATATGCCTAAAGTAAGGTGAAACCACCCATGGATTGTAGCATGATGGCTATGTCCATGCAAATGGCCCTCAAGTATGTAGGAAACACAAAGCTAGTATGTTGTCTCATGGGAGGAGGTAACCTATGTCAGGTCCTTTATAATGTCTCATTAAAATAATGTATTTTCTCCTTGGGGGCTCTTTGAATCGCATTGATTTTGTGCATTAGTGAAGTGTGATCACTCTTATCTTTAAATCTTGATGTTATAAGCTCTCCAAAATCATCCCAAGTTATGATACAACCACTAGGAAAATTCCTATTCCAATCAAGTGATTCACCTATAAGGGGCATGAAAAGTATTATAATGTCAATATTGACCTCAATGATATTATAAAACTATATAAATTTGATATAACCCTAATGTGATCACTAGAACTGACATGGCCTTCACCATTGAATGTAGGGACACTAATTGTAGCATTATGGAGAATGTCATCATAGGCATCCAGATGAATTATATTTTCAGTGTTAAAGGTTGGGAAGGCATGTTGCCTAGACTTGTTTTCTTCAAGTTATCCCTCACTTTCTTGGTCTTCCTAGCTATCAAATTCCTCTTTCTCTTCAAAGGGAAGAATAGGCTAAGGATGTTGAACTTCAAGAGGATGTTGAAGTTGAATAAGTGGGTTTATGGCATTGAAAAATCTAATAGAAAAGGAAGAGGACCTAGTAAGGACCATGAAGTATGAGCACAAAAATATGAAAAAATAATGGTCTACAACCATATTTTACCTTGAATGGACTAGTCAAATGTTGATTAGTACACCATATGATGTTTTTATGTTGTCAAGACTAGAATTCACTATGACACGAGATCATTAGGATAATGGTCCCATCAGGCATGCCAAAAATATTGGAATAAAATATTACACACTAGAGGAAGTTTTTAAAGCATAATTTAATATTTTTTCAACATTGGAATACCTTTAGGCCTGTGGGTTGCCTATAATAGAGGTAAACCTCTAGATTTAATTGCTAGTTACCTAGATTAACCTTTGAGTGTTTATCACCTATACTTACTGATTATTTATGTTAAAAGGGGTAGAAATATGCATAAAATTAAAATTTTCTAATGGTTTTATAAACCATGAATATATCCACAATATCATCATACTCTTTCACTAAGATCAAAGACCTAAAACACTATATTCAAAGTCCTAGGATATGCTAACATTAATATTTCAATATAGAGGTGATATGCATGAGACTACTTAAGGTAAGTGGACCATAGATCATATTTAAGACACTAAGGGAACTTTTACACTTGAATGTTTTCAAACACACTAGATACACTCTATATGACCTCTTATAATGAGAACTTTTTGCACCAAACATGAAAGGACAAAGAGAAGTAAGGATAGAAGCTTATCACTAAACCTCACTATATATCACTTCACACACATACAAAATATTTTTATGAATTCAAATAAATATTTAATGTATTAATAAAAGGAAAATTATGACATCAATATAGCATGGATTCACCATACCAGGTTTGGAATTGTAAAATAATAGCAAAAATGGCTTATACTTATAGAATGAGAGATGAGAGAGAGAAATGGAGCTCAAGGGTCATAATTCCACTTATTAGGGCATGAGAATAATTTGTGTTGCATATCAATTGATTATGAAATAAACCCTAAAATATATATTTGGACAAATATCCCTCCAAGCATGAAAACTCCTCAAACCTCATGTAGGATCCTTCAACTACCTTCTTGGAAACTACCTTCATCATTTGACCTATCTTGAGCACTTCAAAGAAGACTAGGGAGAGATACCACATGTACACTATGATGGGGAGTTATAAACAAGATTAAACATGCATTTTAAGTGTCCCTAACCATTTATCTTCTTTTGGTCAAGTGTTTTCAACATCTGTAATCACCATCATCCTTCTTTCACTCATTCCTCACACTTGTCATTGAAGTGACCTTAAATTTTAAAAATTAATTCATGCAAGGGGTGATATTACACATTTCAAGATTCCTATTTCTCTTAAATATGTTAGATGGACCTTAAAATTCCTCCCACTTGGACTTATCACCTTCCCACTTGGTGATCACCCTTCATTCTCATTATCTTCCACAGATTGCCTAAAGTTAAGGTGCTTATAGAGGTACTTGTGTGTTTTTCTGAAGAAATAAATTGATATGAGTTTTATTAGGTCCCACTTGACCTCTCAAAGTGATCCTCATCCTTAAAAATTCCACTACACCTAAAAACCATCAAAATTTGTCAAAAAAAACATATTTTATACACTATCCATACAAATAGGGTACAAGTCAATCTAATGGGAATGATCTTGAGGGAGTTATCTAAAAGTATAAATCAATTTATTGACCAAACTATCTCATTTGAATTCATATTCTTCCTTATCTTTCTAATCAAGTCATGAGCAAGGGTTTTGGAATGTTCATACAATCCTGACATTGAATCCTCAAAAAAATTCCACTAGAATCATGTTTAAGACCCTCTTAAACATCTCCAACTCCTTATACTTCCATGCTAAGTGTCCATACCAATGTGAACTTCCAAAGGTGGCCTCTCGAGCTTGAGAGTGCAATCTAAGTAAACTTGAGGTGAACAAGGTCTAATTTGGCCAAAATGTGATGAATATATGAAACTTAATGGATCCCACACACCTCATATCTCCCCATTAATATTATCCAATTTATTGAGAGTTTCCTTTAGTTTTGTAGGTGATACTACACCCCTTTATGGATTTTAGGCCTAGTCAAGGCCTAGTAGGCCTAACTATGTCTTTGATGCCCAAAACTAAGCTATGTAGTTTATAATGGTTATAAGGATTTTTTTATGTTTTTTTCATGTTTATAAAAACCTTCCATACAATTTTTAAATTCTTTCAATAAATTCCAACTCATTTCCTTATCTTACCTACCCTTACCTATTGTTTTTCACTTTCTAAGAGTGTCTTCTATCTGAGATAGAATAGAGGGAATAGTCCCTATATACTTCATAAAATAAACATTATGAGGGAATAAAATATGTTATGGTTACCCTATACATAATATATCAAGTTTGGATCACATTTCTATCACTCCCAAACATCATAAAATCCAAGGTAGACTTCTATGACACTAACTATGTGCACGGTTGGTGCATGGACTATAGATTATATATTGAAACATTCCATGTTATATTTCCCTTTTTTGAGAATATCATGAAGTTTATATCACTAATTCTAGGGTACTTTCAAATATTTCTAACACCATACTCTTTTTCCAACTCCTCAAAGTGCACTCATCTCTACTTGACTAAGCTAGCTTGCTAGATTGTGTGTATTGTGTTTCTCAAACAAAGGAAGTTTCTTGTATAGTGTCACTTAGAGATATACCTTATGTCATGTTTATATGATCCTTAAATGCTTAAATACATATCATAGTCATTATGACTTATTCACATCATGAATATTCTAAGCCAACCTCTAAACCATCATGTTCTAGTACACAGTCACTTTATAATCAAACTATGAGAGATCATTCTAAGGGAAAAAGAGAACTATAGATGGTATTCATACCAAAACCTTGTATATTCACCTCTTTGTATACTTTGGAGACCATGGTGTTATCTCCATCCAAGTGGGGTCATCTATTTATATTTTATACCTCCATCATGTCACTGTTGGACTATGAGGTCATTGAAACTCAAAACACTGTTAAGAATACTGAATGACTGCAGTGAAGAATTGCTTGAGTTTTAAACCTTTTTATATCACCCCTTCTTGTCCAAACATTCATGTTAATTTGAAATTCATGTCCCCTACATGTGGGTTACATGATGGAATCATTTTTACCTATATATAGATCATCTCATACTACCATATGATGTCACCAAGTATGGACAAGACCCTATTTTGGAAGAATTAAGGTAATTTATCCTTGAAGCAACTTCCTCAAACCATGAACATGATTTTAAATTAATCCTATAATATGATGACTCCACTATTGATTCCTAACATCATTCATATTCTTAGGCCTTGATGAGGTTCAAAAAATCTTGAAACACCTATATTCAACTTTACCCAGTACTTTATTGGGACTACCTGTAGATGTATCTGGAGGTTACAAGACTGTGAAAGTAGGATATAAGCAGTGTATATGATGGTTGGTTCCATAACTAATCCTAAGCCTCCTTGAAGTCTTAAAATTGATCCTTTCCACCTTTAAATACTTCAAACAAGTTCCAATGCTTTATTCTAATCATGATTAGTCTTATGTGGGGCACCAATATGTGCACATATAGTATATGGTACTATGAAGGGATGATATAAAACTATGTGCATGATGGATTTGTTTTTTTAACTAATATAAAACCATTTTCATGTTTCAAAAATTTATTATAAACACCTTAGGTATCTATAACCACCTTTCCATCTCTTCATCACATTACCATGATTGAGTAGGGATCCTTTTATATACCTTTAGGTGTATGTGTATAGGAAATTGACTGTGTGTACCCTTCTTGACCTCTCACTCCCTCAAGAGATGAATTTTAATTCAAAAATACTTGGGAGATACTAATCATCATGTTTTAAGAGGTGTATAACCACATTAAATTTAATTTGAAAGCCAAAATAGGAAGGGAAAATCCATTACTGAGGAAATCTTATCTACAGACTATGAGAATGTCTTTCATTAGCAACATGAGATGATTAATGCTTTTATCTTTCATCCCACATATTATAAATTAGTTGAGATACATTTTATTATGATATACACATTGTGCGTAAACACTTTCACTAATTGTTTTGTATGGATCAATGCAAACAAGAGATAAACTTATAAGGTGTGGGGATAAATAAGCAAAAAGGAGCAGTCAACATCTAAACAATGGTTCATATATCATAAATAATCAATAATTTAACTCCTTCCATGAAATTTAATTAAAATAATATTAATATCTACCACCAAGTGTATTTAACCTGAATCAACCTTTGTTGTCCATATTAGACCAAAATTGATTGGTCATTTCTATTTGCCTGGTGGAATGATGGAATAACAAACAAGTTTTATGCCATTTTCAAATGTTTCAAAGTTGAAAAAATGTGATAATGAGTTTAGTTAAATTTAATATTCACTTTATAATCCTTCCACATGTGCCACAATCCTTTAGAAGCCCTACAACTACCAAAACCTCCTCTTTTTAACTATTTTATTGGTTTCAACATAGTACCTAAAAATTTTCAGTTAGGACTGACAAATATAGTAATGATATGACATGAAATATGTTTTTAAAAACTTGGACACCTTTTTTCACTTAGTAAAACCATATAAACCTCATAAATGACCCTAAATATGACCTTAGTTACATGAAATGACATAAAATACTAAAGGTGGCTACTACAAAACTAATGACACATTGAATTACATTGATAGGACCATGACACATCTTATAAGATCTTATAAGTCCCCTATAACAAGTTTTTTACTATAAGGGCTTGACTTATTTTGATGTGTGGTCAAAATAGTCAAGAGATCCTAAGACCCTTTTAGTGTGCTTTTATGCATTATCAAAAAACACAATATATGATCTATTAGTTAAATACCTTATCTAAATAAAATGAGATTTATCCCATCCACATTACACCAATGTCTCAAATTTATTCATGATAATAAATTCTTTACTTTTTGAGGAACATTTTATGAGTCACCTATACAACATCAACATGAGGTATTACCAAAAGTTATACCTAAACAAAAATTCATTAAACTTCAATTAAAAACATTTAGAGTTGAAGTACCTACTCATCTATGCACCAAGGTAGTCTTGTCATAACTTCTTGTATTTTTTCAAGCCAAAACACCTAGTAAGGTTTCCATTATATGATCCCAAAAATTTAATTATTTGTAAGAGGATAACATAGTTATTATAACCCATTACCAAGATAATGGTTATGTTACTAGTCATGATGATTCAAATTAATCTACAACTCATGATTACATGCTGGATACTACTACTTGAAGATAAAATAGATCTAATAAACTAAAACAAGCAAATAAATACTAACATAATATTTTATCTAACCAAAGAATAAAACTTAAATACACAAAAGATTACATAATACATAGGATTTCATTTGGGAAAACCATTTTAGGTAAAAAAAACTCAAAATAGTAAGTCATTTATTCTATTAACTTAATGTTTACAATACAATAATGCACTACCAAGTTTAAATTTCCCCTACTATATGTGTAAGTATATATAGGCACATTAATATGTAACCAATAAAGTGGTATTACAATACCATGGGTACCAAAACCATGGGATATATTAAAATGGGCTAAAACAACCCAAATACATACCAATATGGTCCCAAAAATATAGTAAGCCCCATTATAGCTCTACAATCTAGTAGAGTGTAAATCATGGAATATATACAACACATTTCTAACACATTTGACTCCTCAAATTCATGGTCCATGAAGTCCTCAAACATTGATAATGAATTTGATTAGGTGTCCTATTATACATATGATGAATATTTAGAAAGGGTTATTAGTTACATTTCTAGCCTTTCTTATGATCTCCAATGAACCAATCTATTATATATATCTTATTGTTTTATATTTATTTTATTTGTTGTGTATCTCATATTTTTATTCTCTAGTGTCGTGTATGGATTTTAGCTTCTTCATGCTTCTTTATAGCTTTTCATTATTATCCGACCTTTATTTGTTTATGGATTTATGTTTCTTCTAGGTTTGGCATTTATATTCTTATTTTAATTGTTAAGTTACCTTCTAATTTCATGCTTTCATTTGTATATATCATTCCTCTAGTCCCTTAGATTATTTTGATTACATTTTTTCTTTGTCCCTTGTTATTTGAATTTTAATTCCCATTCTAAAATCTTGTGTGGACTTCTTAATGATGACAATACATATCTATGTTTTCCATCTGATTACACATTGAGTTTCAATAGAACTTGTAGGTTAATATGGATCCTCCTTTTCTTGATTCTTCTCAATTTTTCCCCTTGGCTTGTGTTTTTCTTGATCCTGGTTTTATTGATTTCTCTTATGTTCACCTCTTAGATTATGTCTTGATTAATATATTTTTTATTATTGGCTTGTTTCTCGCTTGATTGAGTTATCCTTGCATCATCTTGCTTTACCTATTGGCTTGTCTTTTTTTTGGTTCCATTCTTCCAAAAATAATAAAATGCAAAAAAATGGTAAAATTATATTTATATTTATATATATATATATATATAACCTATAGTAATATGTAGATAATTCATGGATGATATTGAGCAATGTGTATCTATATATCCAACAAAGATATATATATATATATATATATATATATATATATATATATATATATATATATATATATATATATATATATATCTTTGTTGGATATATAGATACACATTGCTCAATATCATCCATGAATTATCTACATATTACTATAGGTTTATATATCCATTATTGATGCATGTTTTGATCATGGTGTTATTTGAGTTGGATGTAGGATATACATTTTAAATATGATCATATATATCTTTGTTGGATATATAGATACACATTGCTCAATATCATTCATCGATTATCTACATATTACTATAGGTTTACATATCCATTATTGATGCATGTTTTGATCATGGTATTATTTGAGTTAGATGTAGGATATACATGTTACATATGATCATGGATTTATATTTGCTTTTTAGTTTTATCATGGCTACACCCAAGGGCATCCTTCCCATGGTCTTTCCATTAGGGGCATGTTTACACTAAGGGGGATTTCTAGTAGGTTTAAAATTATATCCTTCATTATTTCCATTAACATATAGATATTTATAAAGTTGCTTATAATTATCTTTCTCTAACTTATATTTAGCATGATAAGTTACATGGATACATTGTGTTGCTTCACATCATGGCTATATTGTGTTTTCTCTTATTTTCCCTATGATTGCTCATTTTTTTGTACATGTATTCTTATGATTTTGAATGTTTCTTTATTTTCATGTCTTATTTCATGTTATCTATATAAATACTATAGTTTTCAAGTTGTGTCACTTTTGTGTGATTGATTACTTTTTTTTTTGTCACTTTGCTTCAGTTGATGGTTTCACTTGCATTATGTGTTTACATGATTGTGTGTGTCACATATGTTGACTATAATATATGTTATTATATGCTTGGTTCTATGATCTATATCATGGACACTCATACTTTTAGTTACTATGTTTTTTTTTTGCCATGGTTTTTACCATGCATCTATTGGGGCATAATATTATTGTGTGTTTCATTGCTCTATCTTGACCTTCTATGGGCATATTATTACATTATGGCATATCACTTTTCCTTATTTGTGGTTATAGTGAGGCATATCATTTTTCCTTATTTTTGGGATATAATATAGGCGTATCACTTTCCTATCTCTTTATACACCCTTACTCATCATTCTTAGTTTCATCATATTAGTGATTGGTTACACATTCCTATTTTTATTCACATAATGTTATCATCATGTGATTACCCATATGTGTGTACAAATTTACTTTAAATTATTATTAAAAAATTTTATTTATATCTATGTTGCACATGAGTCTTTCATTTGAGGTGAGTGATATGTAAGAACATCCCTTACCTCAAAATGTGGGCATGCAATCAATGTATTTTATCTTAGTTACAAATTTCAAGGCATTAAATTGTTATAGGTTAAAAAGTGGTATCATATGTTTACTTATTTAGCCAAGAAGTAAATTTTTCACCATGTCATGGGTCAGTGGGATCAATATTCAATTTTTAGTTTCAAATTTAAAAATTATGACCATGTGAGGAAGTGGACAAGTGGGAAAGGGATAAAGTGTAGATTGTCATAGTAAGTAAGAGAGTAAGTGACAAACAACATTGTGGCATGAGACTTACTACATATAACTATATTGATACATAGGATAGGGTAAAGGCATTCAAGCACCAACTATATATAGGTGCCCTTGTGCTGACATCAAGGCCCCTCAATCTATTAATCAAGACCCAAGCAAAATTTTAAGTACGCTCAAGAGATATAGATATGAATAGTATTACCCCATAAATAATTTCATTTTTAGAGTTTCATAAATGGTAGCATGGTTTTCATATCACCATGTGTATTTTTTCATTTACCCATTATCAATTTTTTCCCTATTCATTTGGTTACATTTTATAGACTTATCAATACATTGAATCACTTGTAGGAATTCACTTTTGTTTGTAGGTACACTCAAGATGTTGATAATGAAAACTTGATGGAACATCCATGCAAATTTTATGGAGTATATAAATTCACACACCCTCTTAAGTATAACTTGTTTTTTGCTTTGATATATATGCATACACACCTATCAATTTGGGACATTATGTAAACACATAATTTTTTTATAATTTGTGTAGTTATTTTGTTGTGATTCGGTACCTTTGGTTCATTTGGTCACTTGAAGATATTTTTGGTATATTTTCCCTTCACATTAGAATATTCAATATTGTGCCATTTACATTTTCTCATAACACCTTTAGATCTATCATTTCTATGCCTCAAGATCCACCCAGTTATTGTACAATTTATTTTGGTCTTTATTTCATTAGTCTTTTACCTTTACTATTTTCAAAGCATCCAAAAGTGGTTTGGCCCTTTTTAGAATAATATGAAAGTGGTTAAGTTGTATGTTAGTCCTTTTTACCACCACATAATGTTCTCATGTGCCTTTATTATTAGATTTCACACCTTTCCATAGTTAACCTACATACAAATAAGTTCAAATTTTAATTCTATGATGTCTACATATCCACATGTACTCTAATATATTTAGTACAAAGAAATCATCTCCTATAAGAAAAGTTTGTCATACACATTGATAAAATATTTTCAAGGAGCCCACACATTTTATTAATATTCCATTATCTATATATTAAATTCATGTTGTTGTACACTACAATATCCAAAATAACGATTTCATTTGAGCATATAGAGTTATTTATTATCATAGGGAGAAAAGGTGGATGCTTATCTCATTAGGTATGGGTCACTCAGATATATAAAACTACATGGACCCTAATTATCAACTTCTATAATATATAGATAAATCCCCACTCAAGGGGCTTAGGTTATTAACTTTGAAAATTTCCTTTAGTATTAAGTGTATTGTTAGATTGTGGGTAGATTAGGGTTACATCAAAGGAGAAGATATTAGAATAATTAATCACCTCATTCTTCTTATTAGATAGAGGATTCTAGAATTCTACTATTGATGAAGGGTTTTAGGAAATTTTTGACCCAAGGGACCTATAGATCTATTTTCACACATTTTTAACCATTTTCATATGATCTTTCCCCTTTTATATTTTATTTTTAGTCACTACCTTTTTTGGAGCAATATAAAATTGGTTGTCATCACTTATCAGTGTCATATTTTTTGGAGCTCTTCAACATTGTTCTAGAAAATTTTTTACAACATCTTAGTCATAGTTAGAACTTTGGTAAGTCATATTCATGTAAAATTATCTCTATCTTTCCATTTCTCCTTTAAATTATCAATTCCTCAATGTATTTCCATTTATATAACACTATCATAGATATTTATTTATTATATTAAATTTATTTGGATCATATTTACCCTAGTGCCTTTTTTGCACCAAATATTATTAATGTCATGCCATTAATGTTTGGTCTGATATTGGTATCAAATCTCATGCTTTATCAGTATTTTCCTTCATTCATTACTTCTCTTTCATTCTTCCTCCTCATTTCTAGCTATACGGCCAACTATTTCTTCTCAGTTGGGTAAAGTAATTTGTATGGTCTACCATCCTACTAGATGAAGGTATTTTAGACCTAAGGCATGAAAGTTTTAGATAAAGGTATGTTGCTACTATCTATTCTTTTTTTGTTTAGTGTTATACATTATTTTTATACCAATTATTGGTTTTTAACAAGGTATTCTAACATCGGAAGGAATTTCTTTGGCATAATTTTATGTTATTATGACTTTTTTTTCATAGTTTGTGTCATGACCTTATTTGACTACATTTATTTATTTGTTATGGTTTAGTTATGAACTATTTGGGACATAATTTTCTATATTACTATTGTGATACAATTCTATAATCTATGTTTGATCCATTTTGATTGTTGTTGAAATAGTTATTTGGCATGCTTTTCATTACAACATTAGATATTTCATGCTTAATAAATTACTAATGCATTATTCAGTTTAGTTATATTATTACATTTAATGTTGTTATTACATTTATTGCTCTTATAAAGTATGGATAATGCTAATGGTTTATTATGATTTTAGGTACCAGATATGAACTAGGTTGGATGTGACTTTAAGTAGTCTGGTGAGGCTGAGAAAGTGAATGAAAAGAAAATAGTAAAGTTAAATTGCAAACTAAACTTTGATGGTATCATTACTTTGAGTCATTTTTTATATACCTGATTTATAATTCTAAGTACTTATCATTTTTAGGTTTGATTCTATTTTTTATTTGGTTTTTAATCAGTTTGAACTTCTTATTCGATCATTACTTTACTTAGTTGATTTTGACTCTTTGACTTTGTCAACTTTGTTGAAATGAGTTAGTCTTTTTTATTGTACTATTTTCTATTACTTCATTATCTTACTCCTTATATTTTTCACTTTTCATATTGCTTATCGATCTTCGACATTGTATTATTATTTGGTGTTATTTGACTTGTTAAAATCATGACTTGTGTTAGAATCTTGAGTGACATTCTAGTCACAATTTTGTTTGACTTCAACATTAAAGGTAATAAACATTGTCTGGTTTGAAGGCATTTAACATTTTAAATTATTCTTTAGCTTATGTTTATTTATTTGGAGGTATTTTTTTCATTTAAAAATCATATGGCATTCAATGCTTATAAAGACCAAGTCTTGGCTTGGATTTGCTAAGTCAATGTAATTAGGGTACACGACCCACCATGGGTACGGAATTAGTTGAAGTGTTGGGCTTTGTTTGAGACTTTAGTTTTTTGGCATGGGTTTGCCACTCAATGTAAATAGGTTGAGACTCTTCCCAACCCTTATAGGGTTCTTTCTTGGTCATTTGGTTTGAATTTTTATAAGTCCTAAACTTTGGGGAGACTTTGATAGATTTTATGCATGACAGATAAGGGAAATGGCAAGTCAGTTAAGAGGCATGAACTTCCTTCATAGCTTGAAATAAAATTTAGTTTTCCTTGTTAGCCATGCAATGGGTTTTGTGGAGTCATTTGGTGGTTCAACATGGTTAAAATGGGTCAATTGGTTTTTCTTCATGCATGATGATTCATTCTTACATTGGCATTTGGTCATTTTGGAATAGTTGGAAGCCTATTAGAAAGACAAAGAAACTCTCTTATTTCAAGACTTCAAGTAAGTATTGTTTTTAAAATTCTAGGTTATATTCTAGTTTGACCTTACTGGTATGAATTGGGTTGTGGTGGAAAAAATTTAAACACATTCATTTTTATTATCTTTGGACTGTAATAATATTGGTGTGATGGCTGTAAATGATGGATTAAACCCTTTAAGGTTCGATTTGTTTCTGAGTTTTGTATTTTGTTTTCCATACAAAGAACATGGTGGCCAATACAGTTCAGCCATAGCTTACTATTAGTATTTTTCTATGTGTATTTGAAAGTCCATTATTATTGCTATGGAAGATTATTTTTGTCTGGTTATGTCATTTTGAGGCCATGGTTGTGCATTATTTTTAGGGATTCTTATTGTTGTGAAAATGTTGGTATGAACTCAAAACCCTCACTTTAGATTTGAGTTTTTATTGGGTTATTTTGTTTTTAAAAACACCAGCCTGTACATTTTTATGTTATGGCCTTATAAGAATATAATTAAATACTTGAGTTGTAGGTGGAGTTTGAATACCATTTAGGTTTTACTTAAAATGTTATTTTAATGTGTCCCATTAGTAGTCATACGATTAAGGTATTTGATTTGGTTATTATGATAGTTTTTTACTTATGATGGGATTTTATTTTTAATCATGTTGTTGTTAATTAAATTCATGATTGTTTGACTTGAGGTAAAGGATCATTTTGATGATTCGGTTACATCATGAGTTTTTAAAATTGGTTTGACTTTAAACATCCATATGAATGATTTTAGTCATTAATATCATTACTAGTTATTCATAATGACCTTGAGATATTTTCATCATGGTTTTAATTTAACCATGTTTTTCATCATTTAGTTATCACTTTAAAGATATTAAATGTTTTTTTTATTTGATTAGTGTGATTTACTTTATTTTCATTAGTTGTGTGAATATGTTGCCTTACATGAGAACTTGCTTTGAATTTTGATGTCATTATTAGACTGTTATAAATTTGATAATATTTTCATGAAATTTTTATGATGTTGTTTTAAGTATATGATTTAGTTCTTTTATTGAAATTTATTTGAGTCATTTAAGTTCCTTTCAACTAGATGTAAATATTTAAAGAATACTATTTGTTTTTAGGGTTAATAGCAGTAATACAATTGCATTTATTTTGGGTGTTGCACCCTAACGATGGATTGGGGCTTGTAGGTGCAACACCATGGATTGCACTCTTAATATTTAATCTTATAATTCTCTAAAATGAATTTCAATAGTTGGAATAACTGGAAAGGTGTTAGGTTTGTTAACCATGAATGTAAATAGTATTGTTTGAATGTTTTCATCAATTGGTTTTATAATTCAAGCTCAGTAGTCATTGTTACCTTACTCACTTCTATCATCTAGATGGAATTACATCCAACTGATATATGGGATGGTCTAGGGCCATTAATGGTTGGTCTCATTATGATTGCAGAGGTGGGTGTGTGCAATATTGGATTGTGTGTGGAAGATTGTTTGTTTTACTTCTTCTTGTTTAATTATTTTGACAATTGATTGTAAAATGAATTGATTCATTAATGTATAATTAAATTCATTAATTATATTTATATTCTTTAGTTATGTGATACAAGGTTAATTTTATGTTTAATTTGCATATTCAAGTTAGTGTATGCAAGTTGACTTATAACTGTGAGTAGAATTTGATCGTTTAAATATCCAATTATAAATTATGTTGTCATTTACATATATGACTATAAACGTTCATTGTATTTTAAACATTTATCTACATGACTTAAGTTGATTCATGCATTATTTTATTATCACTTGGAGTATGTAGACTCATAATTGAACCTCTAATTGTTATGCTTAAATTTAGAATATGGGTACATTTATTTACATAGTTGTACAAATTCATTTAGTTATCTTAAATTATGAATATGTGTTCACAAATATTTTTTAAGTTCATATGAATATTCAATACTATTATTTTTCATATCTCATGTCAATGGCATTGAGTTTAGTTGGATAATTTAAATAGTAATTGGTTGATTTTGAATTACAGTTTTAAGATTCTATTGTGAGATACTATGTGAGCATTGTGTTTTCTACAAGTGTAAAAGAAATTAGAAAATGATAGTATGTATAAATTTTTTGATATATTTCATGTTAAAATTAATTTATTTCTTGATCACAAGTATTTGTGGCATGTTAACCTTAATTCTATATAAAGTCTCTAAAAATTACATTAAACTATCCAAATATGCATTATGAAGATTAAATCATTAATAAAAATATTTTAGGGACTTTCAAAGAAGTCACTTAAGTCCAAAACACTCTTAAGGATTATTAAGAAGGTAATTATTCCCAAGTATGTGATGGTGTCTTAATTGGACCACAACCAAATATAAGACTTACCTTAAACTATAAAAGCTGTAATTTCTAATAGACTCTTTATTAATGATTAAACTAAAGGAACTTAAAAAGTGATTAAGGTTCAATATCTTCTTAGGTTTATAGAAAGAAATCAATTTTAATGGAACTAATGATGTCTCTATTTAAAGTGATAGGACTATTTTGGTAGGATTGTATAATCACTTGGAAATTAAGATACAAATAACTATATTCAAATATTTTACAAGTCTTCAAGATAACTAAGATGTGTTAAAAGGATGTAAATAAGCTAAGTGAATTAAGGGTTTGATTTCCATTGGTTATTCCAATCGAGGCATGATGTGTTTGAGGATTATCTACCCTTACTTGGAATTGACTTATGGAATAATAATTCAAGTATTTCTACTTCATTACAATGATAATAAAATAGTTTAATCCGGTGATTTGAGTTTTAATCATTAAATTGGAATTGATCATTCTTCTTAGGAGTTAATAAAGATAAATGTTCTAAAATCCTTAAGGCACTAAAAAACTATGAATTATTTAGTCTAAAGTATGTTGATCTAAGTTAAAGAATAATTCACTTAATAAATGAGTTTAAATGGTAAACTCTCTATAAGTAATTTAAGTTCCTTGAAACATTGAGGTAATTAAAATAGTGTTGTTTTATGTATGTTTGCATAACCTAATAGGGTTAACTTACCTTAAGAATTTTAGTAAATAAGCATGTCTTGACCTATGCCTTGAGATTAACCCTATCTCGTAAAAAGGTAAGATGTTCCAAAGTAGAAGATAAACATAGTTGTTGAAACATCTCAAGAAGCTTAATTAGTACACTTGTACCTTTGATCAACCTCCTTAAGCTATGTACTAACAAGATGTCAATCTCATGCCTTGCTTGTTTGTGAGTTTCATAAAGTGTTCTAAAAATTTGTAATGCATTTATAAATAGTCCTTGTCCATGATCTATGCATGCTTTTTATGAATTTGATATATCTTTCATACACAATATTAGTATGATGATTCTTCCATTGAATCTATCTTACTTCCTAAAATTATTTGTTGAACTAGTCTGATTTACCCATTGAGGTACTAACTATTTTCTAACCTATGTAGGTACTTGAGTAAGTGTATAATTTAGTGATGACTTTACTAGGAAGGCCAAATTAAATTAAATGGATAGGCATGAGTGAGTGTTCCTACATTGACCCATTTATATCCTAATACTAAGCGGTTAAAATGCTTCCTAATGAAGCCATTCTTAATATATAGACTTGGTCTAGTTCTTATGTTGGGTATGACATAGTTATGGATCTCACTTCATCTTTCAATGCTAAACTATGATTAAGTATTCATACCGTAGTTGATTATCTCAATTTTATAAAAAAAATTGTGGTTGTTACATATTAGTATCATAGAATGGTTGTACTTCTCTAGGGAAATTTAGGGAATGTTTTCTTGCTCTTTGTCATGTTAAGTTATTATTATTTTCACCTCACGATGGTGAGAACAAGATCTATAATGTAAAAAAACAACCCAAGGGATGTTGAACCTGGTAGAGGTAAAGGTCATAGGGCCAATACTCCTAAAAAAGAGGCATCTACTCTCAATAATGCTGGAAGCAATATTAGAACCCCTAATCATGGTGAAAATTACCCTCATGCTAACTAGGAGGTAGTCCTAAATGGAATACTAACTGCATTGAATGCCCTAAAAAATAAGTTGGACACCCAAGAATGTAGATTGAATAACGTGAATGATGATTAACCAAAAGAACTACTTCTTAGAGAAGAAGGGCAAGTTGGTTAATAAGAGCTTCAAGACAACCCTATAGATATGGTAAATCTTATCATCAAGGAACTAAAAAATTTGCCTCCACCAACCTTTTTGGATGGGGAATCCAGTGATATAGCTAATGCATGGTTGATTCACCTATAGAATTAATTTAACCTTCACAATATGCCATTTAATGTGAAATCAAAAGTAGTTGTTTATCAGCTAGTTAGAGTTGTAGTTCTTTGATGGAACCATCTTTGCGCTTTAGAGGGTTACCAACCAATGACTCTTACCTATCATATTTTTGAAAGGCAATTCAGAAAGAGGTATCTTAGCTCAAACTCTAAGGTACAAAAAATAACTTATTTTTAACTATTAAAATAAGAGATTGTGTCTATAACTAAGTATGAAAACAAGTTTTTAACCCTGATGCATCATGTTGACTACATGCATGATGAAGAAACTAAAATAACCAAGTTTAAGTTGAGTTTGAAGGAAATATTGATGCATGATGTCAATATGACAAATCCTAAGACCCTAATTGTTGTCATTGAATCTTCTCATATAGTAGAAAATAAAGAGAAAGCTCATCAAAAGGTGAGGTAAGATTTTAAATAGAATAGACAATAGTCTAAAAATAGCATGTCACCTTAACCTAAGAATTTTAAGAAATAAAATCAAAAATGTAGGTTTACCAAGAGTACTAGTGGTTTTAATAAATTTCAAGGGAAGAATAAAAAATTTAAGAATCATAACTCTTCTAAGTTTACAAACTTTAAGAAAAATAAGACCCAAGGTAGTCAAAATGTACCTACCACTGGGGCAAATACCATTCTTGCATCACCTCAAAGGACTATAGTATTTTGATAATGAGGTAATAGCCAATATCAAAAGGATTATCCTAAGCTAAAATTAGGTCAATCAGCTAACCACAGGGTGTATGTAGTTGTGGATAATATAAATGCATATTTTCAAGCAACCCCTATTGAATTCAAAGGTAAATTAATTGATATTTTTGTTTCAATTCTGTTTGATTTAGGAGAAATAGATAATTTTATTAATCCAAAGTTAATGAATAATTGTAAACTAAATCTCATGATATTGAAGGGCAATTGGGATGTTGAGTTTAGTTTAGGCAAAAGGGTGTTGGTTTCTAAGTGTCTTGAACAAGTAAGCTTAGACCTAAACAATTTTTAGATGAAAGTTAACCTATTTTTAGCTCTTCTTAGTTATTATAACGTCATTATAGACATGGATTGGTTTTAGTAGCACCAATCCAATCTACATTATTTTAATATAGTGGGTAAATGATGTGATGACATGGGAAAATCAATAATAATTAAATGTTTGTTGAAACCTAAAGTATGCAAACTGCTATCAGCCTTATAGCTGAAGAAATTAGTGAATAAAAGATAAAAATTATATGCTATTTATATGTATGAAGTAACACCTATAATATATAACATTTTGAGAATATCAATTTTTCAAGAATTCTTTGATGTGTTTCTAGAAAAACTACCTAGTTTACCTCATAAGAGGGAGTTTGAATTTTCTATCAATGTAATGCCAAGGGTAGCCCCTACATCTAAAGCACCTTATCACATGAATGTATTAGATTTTTAGGATCTAAAAGCTCATCTCAAGTACAAGAGGTAATGGAGAATGGAAGTATTAGGCCAAGTGTGTCACCTTGGGGTGCACCTATGGTCTTTCTAAAAAAGAGATAGAAACTGTATACACATAATATTTTTAACTTTTATTGATTACTGATGCTTTATATCTTGTAGAAACCTATCAAGACTCAATATTTCTAAGTGCATGCCTTAAGGGGTGAACCAAGAAAGGGGTGGGTAGACCATCAGTGCTTTGTAATATTATCATTCCTCTTTCCACTTTCCATCCACACTCTAGCCTCCTAAAACTAATGAAACCAAGCTCATTCTTCTTAGTTCTACCTATTCCTATCATTTGTTATGTTTTATCCTTCATTTATTACATTAACACCCTTTTAACCTATTGGTTGTGCTAGGTCAACCAGGTTGACCTTGCATAGTTTAGGGACTTCTTCTCTCTTTTGGTTTGTTGGCCTTTTGGCCAACTTGGCATAGACCTAAAGAGTTAGACCCAAAAATGTGCTAGGTCAACTGGGTTAAGTTAGCACAACCAATGTTCTTGAATGATTTTAGGGTAAGATAATACAATATATATAAGGTCATTTACCACCATTTTAGATAAGAGTGAATAATTAAGCAAAGAAGTGAAAATGAACATCTACCTATTGACCATTCTACTTGGGGAATAAATCTTTAGGGTTTAATACTTTATTTGGAGCTTCAATATCTTCTTGTGGATAAGTATTTTGGATGTTTAGATAGCCTGTGTAGCTTAGAGTTGATTTATATTAGTTATCCTTACATACCATGACAATCTCTTGTGAAGCACCTTGGCCAAGGGGGAGATTGAGGCTCGGTGGGTTCATCTTCAAAGGCAAGTATTCCAAACTTTATTCCTCCTTTGTAAGATTAGATAGATAGAGTATTTATATTCTTATCTTCTATGTATTAGGATTATATAAACATTGACATGAGTATATGTCTTTTATACATGTTTAGTTTAATTATTTATTTGATTTTTGTTAAACCTTCAGTTTGTGACACAAGCTTTGGTGCACACTAGATTAGATTTACTTTTCTTGTTATTAGATTAGTGAAATATTAAATCATAGGACTCTTTTAGGGTTGTTATATGATTATATTAGACTATAGGCTTTAGAACCCTATCTCACACAATGTGTTGTGACAATTGATCCCCTAATTGGATCTAGTATATCCTCACATTGGTCATGCTCTTACTTAACAATTGTATGCCCCCCCAATCAGAAGTGTAGGTGTGCTCTATCACATCTAATCCAAGATTGATTTATGGACATGATACTTTTTCAATTGTATACATTATAGTGAACCTAATGTAAATCAAACCCTCAGAAAATTTATTTCATTTGTATTCATCATTATTTTTATCATATCTTTACTATGTTAAATCAACCCTGTCAACCCAATTATTTATCTCGGTGTGCAAGTTTGCAAGAATAAGTAACTACTTCAACTAGATCAACATAGTACATATTTCTAAAACTTGAAGAATTCTATTCAAACAATTGGATCAACCAACTTGACCTAGTGCAAGTTTTTTAGGTTTTTAGACTTCTTATTCAACCTACTAGGTTGTCTTAGTGCATTTTTAGCATTTTTTTAGCAAGTTCCTATATTGCTTGATCGACTAGCTTGACCTAGTTTGCAAGTTTTTGATAGTTTTCTCCAAGGTTATTGATCAAAATTCTTTTCCTTTTCATATCTAAACCATTTAGGTTAGCTTATATTCCTTTGTATCTTTCTATTTTTGTATTTTCCTTTCACAGTTTATAGTCTTTAAAATTTCCCCTACACAGTCAACTAGGTCAACCCTATGGACCTAGTTTTGTGTTTTGTGTTTTCTAAAATAACTAGGTCAACTTGATCAACCTAATTCACTTTTAGAATTTGATTCCATATTATAAATTTGACCTTGTCGACCCTTTTCTATATGATTGTCTATATAGTTTCTCAACAATACCTTGTTTCAAAGTTGGAATAAACCATATATGTTAATCACATCTTTCTTTTTAGTTATTTTCAATGCTTAGAATAGATCACATAATCTAATTAGGGGAATTTCAATTAATAACTTAGTTTCACCATTTATATTCTTTTTCACACACAACCAAATCACATAAACATCAAAAAACATTTGACTACCCAGGCCAACCTACTTGGATTTATTCACCAAGGGGGAAGCTGACTTGATGCTCTGGTCAAGTATAAAGCATGGTTAATGGTATATTTTGGATGAGCACCCATTACCCTTATTTTTATAGTGTGTGAAGTGAGGGGTTAGGCCCCAATAAAAAACTTGTACCATTTCCACTATAATTCTTTTCATCCTAAACTTACCTAGAATTATCCATAGATTGTTATCTAATACCTTACTTATAGCCAATCTCCCTTTACACATAAAATCATTCTTAATAATCTAATCAACATTATAGGTTGAACAAGTGGCTAGCTTTACTTTCAATTTGTTTGTTTTCTCTTTGATCAATTGTGTGTGCAAAAGCTTAAATTAGTTCAAGATTTTCCTTTGTGTGCATCAATTGGATTGGATAGCATAAATTTAATTGACTATTTATTTCCCTTTTAGTGATTACTACTTTCTTACATTACTTAAAATTATCTTTCTTTAATTCATAGCTTTTTATCAACTTTATTTGCATCCCTGTCTATTGTACTAGATCAAACTTGTCAACCTAATATCTTTTTTACCCCTATACACTATGCTAGGTCAACCTGGTCAACCTAGTATTATTTACAACATCTTCACCTCTTTATACTAGTCACTACTCATTGAATGGGGTTGATACTATGGACCCTATATAGTTTTACAGTCCCTATTTTGCACTAGGTTGACTAGGTTGACCTAGTAATATTATCGGTCACTTTTTTATTCTTTGCATTCTCATTTTGTCTCTTTTTCTTTCATCATGGACTTTTTATTTAGTGACAACACTAAAGTTTATTAAATAGACATGATGGAATTCACCAATCCTAATAAGGTCTCCCATAGACAAAGTACGGTTCCCTTTGTGAATTCTATTAATGTTCATATTACAACTTGCATGGTGGACTATGGGACCCCTCCTCATACCCCTTTGTATAAAAACCCTCCTCTTCTCTTAGATTATTATCATGAGTCAGAGTATACTCCTAAAATGATTTTATTTATCATGTAATTCCCTTAACATAGAGGGAAGCATCCTTCCACCATCTATAACCTCATGATTAACCATCAAGTTGAAGAACCTCACTCTCCTACTCCCACTTTCTCAAATGTATTTGGGGATGATAATTTATTTGTTTCTCAACATGTTCCTTTAATCTTTACTCCTTCTTGTGCCATGACATCTTCTTCTTTAACTTCTTCCACCTCCATGCCTGGCATCTCAACTAACATGGTAGGTTCTACATCTAGTGGGCCTCCCATAATATCCACCATCCTTAATCCTTCCACTAGTTCATCATTTGATACCAAAGGCACTCATGATTCTAGTGGTTATTCTTCTCAACCATTTACTAATTCATCTTTTGCTTCACAAGCAAATTTTTCCACTAGTGCCTCAAATTCTCATAACATTTCTCAATCTCATATCAACACTAATAGTGGTACTCAAGCCACTAACACCAACACAAACACCAATACTACTTCTTCTAATAACACTAATCAAACTCATCAACTATTGTTTCAAAATATTAACCAAATGAACACATTCTAAGCTCATAATATGAATCAAATTATGTGAATGCAAAATTTCCTTCTTAATCTTCAATCCAATCCTCATCCAATGACTTAGGGAATACATAACCAAAGTGTTCCTCCTCCTCCTCTTTGATATTCTTAAGGTAATATCTTTCCTTAACCTCCATTACCTAAAAAATTCATAAAGAATTTACAAAATGAACCTCTTATAACCCAAATTGCTAACATTGACATTGGAGGTATAACACCTACAATTTCTTACAATGGATCAATCGATCCTACCCTTCACCTCAAGACATTTGGAAATATTTACAAGGATTGGGTCAAGTTAAATACCTTTATGCTACCAAAATATTAGCTAAAACCCTCATGGGTGATTCTTTGGATTGGTACAATCAAATTATAACACACTCTATTATTAGTTTGGAGGACTTAATAAATGCTTTAGTTTAAGAATTTCAAGCTAGTGATCTTCCTGAGAACACTTTGGCCCATTTCATCAATTACAAACAAAAAAAATGAAATTTCCCAAGCCTTTGTTAAGATATGGAAGAATTTTTCAAATAAATGTGAACATAATATGGTAGATGACAATCTCTTTCATCTATTGACAAATTTTTTATTTCCTAAATTATAATATTGAGTCCATACCCTTTCTCTACGTACCTTGGAGGAAGCTATCGATCAAGCCAAAAGACAAGATTTCCTCATACATCAATCCAAGCCACCCCAACCTTCCATGGGCCCTCACCTATTATTAAAGAACAAAAACCACAATATTACCAATGATGGTATTACCAATTTATATGACATCATTCACAATGTTCAAGCTATAGTTCATAACCCTTCTTCAGAACCAGCTCCTTCTCAATAATACACTAATCCTCATTTCTCAACAAATAACATTAATTTTCATAAGCCTTTACCCTCGGCCAAATTACTTAAACTTATACCCAAGCCTCTTCCATGAGATATTGACCCTACTCGACCTATGAAATCATTGTATGATCAAAATAAGTTTTGTTGGTTTCATGCTAGCTAGGGTCACTCTCACGAGACTTGTAGACAACTCCACAATTTATCCATTGGCTTTCTTCTTATCCCAAATTTTTATCATAATTATATTATTTAGAAGAATCAATAAGCTTATGAGGTTGTTTTTAAAGACTATAAATTTCATGATAAAACTCAAGCCTTAAATCAAGTAAACACTCATTTATCTATAGATAAAGACCCCTTACCTAATCATAAACCAATCCAAGAAAGTCAAAAAAAGCCCACTTATTCCAATAATAATGTATAAAGTCCTATTGAACCAAATTTTGAAGATAATGTGGTTAGTAAGACTAATATAGTGAAGAGTGTTGGATTTCATTGATTCACAACCTATCTACACTCCTTCCCATTAGACATATCGTGTTATCTAAGATTATTTTCTAACTCATTTAAATGAGTTGGGGAATGAAGATCTTATTTATTTTGATGATCTAATTTATTATTTTCCCTTGGATGACACATCTCATATTATTTCTACTTCTCTCCCATCATCTTCTAATTTATACTAATACTTCTAAATTTCAAGATTTTGCTTTGTGTGCATCAATTGGATTGGCTAGCATAAATTTAATTCACTATTTGTTTCACTTTTAGTACTTACTACTTTATTACATTACTTTAAATTGTCTTGCTTCAATTCATAGCTTTTTATCAACTTTATTTTCTTCCATGTCTGTTGTAATAGATCGACCTAATATCTTTTTTAGCCCCTATACACTATGATAGGTCAACCTAGTCAACCTAGTATTGTTTACAACATCTTCACCTCTTTCTTCTAGTCAGTATTCATTTAAATAAGTTGATACTATGGACCCTATATAGTTTTACAGTCCATATTTTACACTAGGTCAACCAGGTTGACCTAGTACTATTATCGATCACTTTCTGATTCTTTACATTCTCATCTTGTCTCTTTTTCTTTCATCATGGACTTTTTATTTGGTTACAACACTAAATTTTAGTCAATATACATGATGTAATTCACCAATCCTAATAGGGTCTCCCATAGACAAAGTAGGGCTCCCTTTGTGAATGTTAGTAATGTTAATATTGCAACCTACATGATGGACTATGGGACCCCTCCTCATATCCCTTTGTAGAAAAACCCTCCTCTTCTCTTAGAGGATTAGCATGATTTATATTATACACCTAAAATTATTTTATTTATCATGGAATTTCCTCAACATAGAGGGAAGGATCCTTCCACCATCTATAACCTCATGATTAACCATCAAGTTGAAGAAGCTCACTCTCCTACTCCCACTTTCTCAACTATATTTTAGGATACCAATTTATTTATTTCTCAACCTCTTCCTTTAATCTTGACTCCTTATGCCATGACATCTTCTTCTTTAACTTCTTCCACCTCCATGCCTGGTATCTCAACTAACATGGTACGTTCAACATCTAGTGGGTCTCTCATAATATCCACCATCCTTAATCCTTCCACTAGTTTATAATTTGATACCCAAGGCACTCATTATTCTAGTGGTTATTCATCCCAACCATTTACTAATTCATATTTTTCTTCACAATCAAATTTTGCCACTAGTGCCTCAAATTCTCATAACGTTTCTCAATCTCATATCAACACTAATAGTGGTACTCAAGCCACTAACACCAACACAAACACCAATACTACTTATTCTAATAACACTAATCAAACTCATCAACTATTTTTGCAAAATATTAGTCAAATGAACACATTCCAAGCTCATAATATGAATCAAATGATGCAAATGCAAAACTACCTTCTTAATCTTCAATCCAATCCTTAACCAATAACTTGGGGCATACATAACCAAAGTGTTCCTCCTCCTCCTCTTTGATATTCTCAAGGTAATCTCATTCCTAAACCTCCATTAGTTTAAAAATTCATAAAGCATTTACAAAATGAACCTCTTACCACCCAAATTGCTAACATTAACATTGGAGGTATAACACCTACAATTTTTTAGAATGGATCAACCGATCCTACCCTTCACCTCCAGACATTTGGAAATCTTTACAAAGATTGGGTCAAGTTAAATACCTTTAATGCTACCAAACTCTTAGCTAAAACCCTCATGGGTGATGCCTTGGATTGGTACAATCAACTTATAACACACTTTATCACTAGTTTGGAGGACTTAGTAAATGCTTTAGTTCAAGAATTTCAATCTAGTGATCTTCTTGTGAACACTTTGGCCCATTTCATCAATTCCAAACAAAACAAAAATGAAATTACCCAAGTCTTTGTTAAGCTATGGAAGACTTTGTCAAATAAATGTGAACATAATATGGTAGATGACAATCTCTTTCATCAATTTACAAAATTTTTATTTCTTAAATTATAATATTGAGTCCATACCCTTTCTCTACATACCTTAGAGGAAGATATAGATCAAGTTAAAAGACAAGATTTCCTCATGCATTAATCCGAGCCACCCTAACCTTCCATGGGCCCTCACCTATTAGAAAAGAACAAAAACCATAATATTACCAATGATGGTGTTACTGATTCATATGACACCATTCACAATGTTCAAGCTATACTTCCTACCCCTTCTTTAGAACCAGCTCCTTCTCAACAATACACTAATCCTCATTTCTCAACAAACAACATTAATATTCATAAGCCTTAATCCTTAGCTATATTACTTAAACTTATACCCAAGCCTCTTCCACAAGATATTGACCCTACTCAACCTATGGAATCATGGTATGATCAAAATAAGTTTTGTTGGTTTCATGATAGCTAGGGTCACTCTCACGAGACTTGTAGATAGCTCCACAATTTAGCCATGGATTTTATTCTTAGCCCAAATTTTGATCATGATTTTGTTGTTCATAAGCATCAATAAGCCTATGAGGTTAATTTTAAATACTATTAATTTCATGATAAAACTCAAGCCTTAAATCAAGTAAACACTCATTTATCTATATATAAAGACCCCTTACATAATCATAAACCAATCTAAGAAAGTGAAAACAAGCCCACTTCTTCTACCAATAACATATAAAGTCTTATTTAACCAAATTTTGAAGAGAATGTGGTTATCAAGACTAATATAGTGAAGAGTGGTGGATTTCATTGATTCACAACCTATCTACACTCCTCCTTCCCATAAGACATATCGTGTTATCCAAGATTCTTCTCTAACTCATTTAAATGAGTTGGGGCAAGAAGATATTATTTCTTTTGATGATCTAATTTATGATTTTCCCTTGGATGACACATCTCATACTATTTCTTCTTCTCTCCCATCATCTTCCAATACTAATAACAATCCAATTTCTACTAATATTTCTTCTTCTAAATTTCAAGATCAATCTAAACCAGCTCCTTCTTCATCACCAAATTATTTACAACCTTCTTCTCAACCTTCTCATTATTATCACATAAGATTCAATGCTCTTTGGATCAACATTTTGAAGATCTTATTAATCATTACACACCTATATCTAACAATATCCTTATGGGTTATCATGAGTGGGATCCCATTTCAGAAATTACTAATCTTCCAACCCAATTACCTTTTATTGAAATCATGAGGACATCTCCACGTCATATAAACTACCTCATATAACTCTTATTCTAGATGGATATCCCTCATCCTCCTCTATAAAGATGGGAGTATACTTTATCTAGATCTAAGGATAGTATCTTATATCAATGTGAAGAGATTTCCATTAACATTGATGAAACTATAGACACTTCTCTTTCTTTATGATTTCCTATCACATCTATGATTCTAAATGAGATTATGCTTTGTGTAGATTATCCTCCATTATTTATTAGCATCCAAATAGGTGATATCCAAGTTAAGTGAGCCTTGATTGATTAGGGTTTTGGCACTTATGTCACTTCCCTTAATTTCATTAAGAGTCTTGGGCATTATGAATGTAATCTCAAGTCTACACACAACACATGCCAAGGATATGATAAAAGGAAAATGCCTCCCTTAGGGTGTGTGTATCTTCCCATTACCATCCCACCTATCACCATTCATGTGAAGGTGATGATATTCAATGTTCCCCTTTTGTATAACATCTTTCTTGGTAGGTTGTGGACTCATCGTATGCAAGTTATCGCATCTTTCACTTGCCAATGTGTAAAATTTCCTCACAATAGAGCCATTTACAGGACTCAAGGAGACACTAATCCTTGTAATTTTGAATAATTCCAACATCTTGATGTCTTTAAGATTCCTACTCTTGAGCCTTTACCTAGTGTTCCATTTCATGAGTCGTAGCATCTCAACTTTCTTATCAACTCAACCAGAGGTTATAATGAGCATCTTGAGCTCATTGGTAACATTCCTCCTAAACTTTTAGACTCTTATGATGATGAGCCTAACAAGATTAAATTAAATATCAAAAAATTTGATCTCTCACCTCATCTCATCTCACAGCTTCTTTCTTCTTTAAATCCTCATTGTCACAAGCCTCCTTGTGATGACATTCTTGTTGTCTTAACCAAGACTAGGCACTCTATTCACCAATCTTCCTCTAATAACAAGGTCATCTTGACTTATGTAATCAATCTTCATACTCTAGATTATAATGATGGATATTCTTTAGATGATCCTATTTTAGGCAGCCTTGTCTAGGCCTGTGATGTCAAGATTTTTAATTAACGCTCTTCTTTACTTGAGTCTTTTCATGAATCTCATCATTCTCTTTCATTTATAGTTCCTGATTCTTAAATTTTTCCTCTTTATCATAGGGTAGAGATGGTTCCAATACCTCTATTTTTTGAGGAACCACTCAAGACCATGCTCTTGGAGCATGTTATGACCAGACCTTATCACTTTACCACACCTAGGGCAGTCCTCTTTACACCTTCTATAAATCTTACCCCTCCTTCAATAGGGCTAGATATAGTTAAGCATGTTCCTTTTTCCACTCTAGTTAAACCTATTTCCTCTCCTAATATTGTTGAGCCTCTTCCTAATTCTCATCCTAGTGCTTCTCTTATTGAGCCTAGTTCCACTCCTTCCCCATCATCACCCTCCCTTTATGATGGTTTACTTCCACTACCTAAGATGGATCCTTTACCCACCAAATGGGCTGATGAGTCCTCTTTAGCCTCTTCCACTCCTATTTCACCTTCTTTCATAAGCATTCCTAAAAACAATCACAAGCGTATTTGTTGCTTCCATGGGATAGATAATCACTCTTCCACCCATTATCATAATTTTTGATAATACCTTGATAGCTTTCATCCTTATTCCCTATCATTAGACAAATCCATACCTCCCCTAAAGGTACTTTTTAAATATTTACCTAAGTATGGTGAGGTGTATTGTCTATGGCACCTATGTGGAATGCATCACACTGATCATTATTTCATCCTTCAATAATATCTTAGAGATCTCTTATAACCATCCTTGGACCTTCTACCATTCCTCCCATAGATCATTCCCACAAGAAGGCTCCTCCTTCTTCTCCCATGGCACTACCTCTAGTGGTTCCATCACTTCATGTGGTCCTTTCACCACCTTCTATGCCTCCACCTATGATTATTTCACATGTGGACATTCCCTCACCTGTGGATCCTTCTACACCTATGATTCCTTCTCTTATAGATCATGTCTCCACACATTCTCTTGACCAGCCTTTGCCTAACTTTCCTCCTTAGCATGATCCTTTGAGCATTCTAATTTTTTAGTTGAGGAGATCAAAAAAGAATTATTTTCCTAATATTCACTAAATACTGATGAGACCTTATTAGTAGTTTGATTATAGCTTCATAGAGACTTATCTGATGTATTGGATAATGTGTGTGGATAGATTTACTAGTATTTATGAGTGTATGCATGGTTCTTTCTTATTTATATTTGGATTGGATGTGTGATCCAATATTATTTCTATTCTTTATTATATCATTTGACACTCTTTTAAAATATTTCTTATCTTATATCATGTTTCTCCTTCTTGTTGTCCTATAGTTAGCTTATGTTATCATTTTACATTTCACATACACTTATCTTTTCTTTATCATTGCTTTATTTTCCTTTATATTTTTTTCTCAAAAATCTCCCCTTGTATCTTCATGATTGTTTGATTTCTTATCTTTATTTTTCATAGATAGTTGTCATGGTGACTTGGTGACAGTTACCCTCTTCCCTTTGGTTATTATCTCCTATTACCATGTGATCATTTTTTAATCAATCTTTCTCATTATTATTTCTTTTCATCTGTCTTCCTTTGGACTCCTTTTTCTCTTCTTCCTTTTTGAGTTAATTGTCAAGCCTAAGTGTTCTAGTCAGTCTTTTGTCTTAGGATACTTAGCTTCCTTTAGCCTTAGCCTATAGCTCATTCATGTGCATCATTATCTCTCTCATGATTGGTCATTCCAAACTTATATGGATGAGGAATATTAAAAAAGCCTTTAAAATAAATTTAAAATCCAAATCATTTAAACAAAAGGAAATGATATCAAAAGGAAAAAATATTGAATATTCTTAAAAGTTTAATCACACTAAAAGATGTCATTCAAAGCACATATCCTTCTTCTAGTCAAAGCTCAATCAAAAATTGGCCTCATGGTAGAGATGAGGTCATTTGGAGTGTATTAGGCCAATAGATTAGAAAAGGAGAATAAAAAAAACTTTTAGTTCTACCTACTTTATCACGTAAGTACCTAATCTTTATAGTAGACTGACGACTCTATAAGGGATCCTAAGGAGCAAGGAACATGTTGTGGGATGGTAGGTCCATTTTACTTTTCCTTTTACCAATCTACCATCATGAGTTGATTTTAGTAGCATACCTATTTTCCTATAAATTTTTGTGTCTATAGCAAGCGGGTTTCCTTCGTATATAGATGACCACTAGTTACTTAGTATTTTTTTTATCCTTAGTATGCCTTTTACCTCCTAAGGTATTCTCATAAGATGCCTAAGTATTGATTATTACACTCCCTTTTTCATTATTTTTCCTTCATATTTCCTCTTTGGAAATATTTTTTTGCTTACTGATCACTCTCCATGGGGTTTCATTTGTGAGTTTCTTTGTAAGACCTTGGATAGGACCCAACATCCCTCACAAATTACCATCTTTTCCATCCTATTACCCACATCCTTGATTTACCATTACTTATCCTTCTACTTACCAATCTTGATTTGGTACCCCTTGGGTTTTTATTTTTATGAGTTGTGATGTAAGACCATGGATAGGACCCAGCCCTCCTCACAAAAAATTTCCAATAATCAAAGTCACCTTCAAAAATTACATGTGTCAAATAGGAGATAATATTCTATAGATTATGAGTTTACACATCATTGACATGTTTCCCATCTTGATATTTAGTATGTTTTATACTTCATTTTTATTTTTCCTTTTATCTTCTTATTTTTTTAGTGCATGTAATATTACAACCATTTCTTGCATTTATCATACTTCTTAGTTTGAATTAGTATGATAAATTTAAGATCAATTTTTTGCAAATTTTGTTTTTCTTTTATACTTCCCATCGTGAAATAGTATGATTGATTAACTTAATTTTTATTTGTTTTTTATTATCATTTTTGCCCTTTTACATACCTTCAATATTATTACATTATTTGTCATACTTCCCAACGTGATATTTAGTATGATTTTACTTGTTTTAATTTGGCTCAAAAATATTTTACATTTGTTTAAAAACAAATCCCCTTTTACCATCTTGTTTTCCATTTTTTTGGATTTTTATACTTAGCCATTTTTTGTTATTACACATTTCCCATGTTAAACTAGTGTGTAGTACATTTATTTGATTGATTATATTTTTCCAAGCCGTGTTTTACCTATTTATGTCAGATTGGCCACAATCTTGGATCCTTGCATAGAAGATTGAGAAAATTTATGTATGTAGAAATTCAATCATAGATAAACTACAAAGGAGAAAGAAGCTTGTGTTCACACAATAATATTGCAAAAATGACCTGCCTGTATAAAATCACATTAACTTGTCTAACCTTTCAAAAAGGAAAAGTGGGGTACATATAGGGAAAATTAGGGCAACATGAGGAATCCTCTAGTTTTCCTAATTAGATAATTACATTAAAATATAATTAGCTTCTGTGACCCTTTTATAACTAACCTAAGGAAGATTAATTGACATAGAATAGCCATAAGGCTATGTAGGCAAAACTCAATGGGGAAAAGCACTACACCAACACCCCCCCTTAAGCATAGCTTAGGTGAGATGATAATTAGGTCTCGACATTGAAATCTTGATCAGGCACCCAAGTACATAGTGAAGAACCTCCATAGGAGGAAGAAGAAGGCGGATCAGCCCTAACCCCAATGAGAGCTTGTAGATGAACAAATTTACTCTCTATGAAGGGCTTAGTCAAAATATCTATAATCTACTTCAATGTTGGATAGTATCGAATATCAATGACTTGTTCATTGATAAGATTCCTAATAAAATACATGTGAATCTCTATGTGTTTGGTCCTTTGATGGAGAATCAGATTCCTAGAAATCTAGATAGTGTTTTGGTTGTCATAGTAAATGATTATTGGCTTATGAAACTAGATGCCAAACTCATTAAAAATCCCTTGAATCTAAATTGTCTCAGTAGTGGCATTAATAACCCCTTTGTATTCTACCTCTATAGATGATAAAGCAATTTCATGTTGCTTCTTGCTTGACCAACTTATTGGACCCACACCAAGTGAGAAACTATAGCCTAAAGTTGACTTTTGACTTTGAATATCTCTAGCCTAATCTGAATCTATGTATCTAATCAAATCAACCTCTATTCCTACTTTGTAATGTATCCCATAGTTGTGTGAACCTTGAATGTAGTGCAAAATCTATTTCACTACTTTCCAACGCAATTAATGTGGCTCCTACATAAACTAGGATACCATGCCAACTACTTAGGATATGTCAAGTCTAGTGTGTGTGAGATAGATAAGACTACCCACAATTTGTTGATATGGAGTTGCATCAACCAATGGTGTAGGATAATCAGCCTCAAGCTTCACACCAGATAAGAAGGGAGTAGGATTTGGTTTACACTCAACCATGTTAAACCTCACAAGTAAATCAAGAGACTACTTAGATTGTGATAAAGTTATCCTAAAATATTACTGAATGATTTCAATCTCGAGAAAGTAAAGCAACAATCCCATGTTTGTCATTGAAAATCTATCTCAAAGTGTATTTTTCACTACTGAGATGGATGATCATGAACTCCCTATAATTAGCAAGTCATCCATAGAGATAACTAAGATCAATAGAGAATCATCTTGTCATAAGATGTAGAGATTTAGATCTGAGTGGCATCTGGTGAACTTGATTATGATGAGAATGGAGTCCATCTTGGCATGCCATGCCTGAGGGGCTTATTTGAGTCTGTAGATAGATTTTTTAAGTCTATATACTAAGGAGGAATCTTCCAAAAAGCCTTGTGGTTGCTCCATGTAGATCTCTTCTTTGAGGTCACCATGTAGAATAACACTCTTGACATCCATTTGGTGAACATCCCACTGATGTGCAACTATGATGGGTAGGGTGAGTTTGATAGATGTCATCTTGGCTATAGGATCAAATGTCGCAGTGTAGTCTATGCTAGGCATTTAAGAAAACCCCTTTGTAACTAGATGAGTTTTATACTTATCAATAGACCCATCTACACCATACTTATTCTAATAAACCCATTTGTAATGGTCAATTTTTCTTCCATTAGGAAGAAAAACCAAGTCCCATGCTTTGATCTTGATTAGGGAACTATACTCCTCCTGCATAGTAGAATCTTATTATAAAATCCTAGATGCCTCGTCAAAGGTTTATGAATCTGAGGCAATGTCCAAGTAGGCATATTAAATCCCATAAAACTTTGAAGGTGTTCACCTTGTATTTTATGGATTTCCAACCCATTTCCCAACATTTTTAAATATCTCTTTGGCCCAAGTGGGACCAAAATTGTATGAGATTGGAGAATCAAGAGGTGTCATCATCATCTAAAGTGTGAGTGTGAGATGGAGGAGCAGAATCCCCATCACTACTCTCATCACTTAAACTTGAATAATAAGATTCATCTTAATCATCAGGAAGATTTTGAGGTGGATCCAAGTCACTATCTGAGATGGAATCAATGTCCAGTGGGACTTTTGAAGAGTCAGAGTACCAGTAGTGAGTTCAAGTGGGCACTTATGAAACTTGGCAATCATTTCAATAAAAAACTCATGAGTTTTAGGATGTAGGAGCTTGTATCCCTTATTACCCTCTACATACCCCATAAATATACAAGACTGACTTTGAGGTTCCATTGCCTTGTATTTCTTCTTGGGAATATGGGCCATTACTGGTGATCCAAACACTTGAAATTCATCCACTATGGGCTTATGACCATCCCAAGCTTCAAAAATATTGATTCCTTTCAAGGCTTTATGTGTAACATAGTTCTAAATGTAACACACATAGTTTATTGCTTCAGTCCAAATTTGAGGAATAAGAGACTTTGATTAAAGCATATAGTTAGCCATTTCCTTCAAGGTACAATTTTTACGTTCAATCACATCATTCTATTGAGGAATATATGAAACTATGTGTTACATTTTAATCCCCTCTAATGTATAAAACTACTCAAACCTATTGTTGACATACTCCCCACCATTATCAGTCCTTAAGATTTTGATGGAATAATCTGACTACTTATTCACAATTGCCTAGAAGTCCTTAAAGTGATAAAATACCTCAAAATTCTTTCTGAGAAAAGACACCCAAGTGTACCTCAAAAATTCATCGATGAATGTGATCATGTATATGGTCCTATTCAATGAAAGTTTTAGAAATGGACCTATTATGTCACTGTGGACAATTACTAGCTTCTATTTGGCTCTCCTTGTTTTTCCCTTATCATATTTCTCTTCTAAATGCTTACTAACAATGCATCCATTACATAATCCATCCAATAATTTGACTTTAATAAACCCTAAAACCATGTCTTGATGACTAAGTGGATCTAGGTAATGGTAGTTTAAATGGCCAAACCATTTATGCCATAGTTTGTTCATTCCATTTGCATGAGTAAGTAGTGTAGCTGAGGGCTGATCTAGGGCAAATTATGAGAAGTTATACAATCTAGACTGATGATTGGCCTTCCCATAAGCCAATGTAGTGTCACTATGTAGCTCCTTGATAACCACTGAATCATGTGTGAACTCAAATCACTTTCTTGCACCTATGTGAGTGATTTGGTATACCAATAGAAGATTGGTGGATAGTGAAGGAATACACAGAACATCATTAAAGGTCTCATCACTTCAACTAATCCTTTCCCACTAACTTATACCAAAGGGTTATCACCTATGAGAATTAAAGGCACAAAACATGGCTCTATTTCTAAAAATAGATCCTCTGAGGAAGCCATGTGATAGAAATCACCCCAGTCAATAACCCAAGTTGAAGGTTAAGAAGGTACTAAAACAAGTACCTTTCCCTTATTTTTACCCTTTTTTTTTGTCTTTAGCCTTTTTAAAATCTTATGTGGACATGTTTTGAGTTGAGAACTTAGGAACACTGATATTATTATTATTCTAAAGCATCTTAGTCAAGGTGTCAATCTTCTTTTTCATGCACTGAGATTCATCATGCCTAAGTTTCTTGCAAAAGTTGCATTTGAGTTTCTCCTTCTTAGGTTTCCCACTTGAGGAGGACTCATTTGATGATGCCTTAGGCTTGGCATCTAATTTATTATTCTTTGTGTGCTTATGATCTAGTTTAGATTGTTTCTTCTCATGTTTTCCACTGTTAGAAGGCTTTTTTATGTCCTGATTGATAATCAAGGCATATGATTTTGAAGACTTTAGTGCACCCATTTGAACCAAATTATCTTGCTCTTAGGTTAGATCAGTAATAAACTCATCAAATGATGGCATTTTCCAAGTGGATCCAAGAGCATGTTTGGTAGCATGAAATGTAGAGATGAAAATTGAATAGCCATGACCTAGTTTTACAAGCACGGATAGAATCAATTAGTCATCTATTTTCTTAATTACAAATTATTTTAACTACAATATCAATGATTTAAACATTTTAAAGAAGTTGTGTATGGTATTATAGTCACCTGGTCTCAATATCATGAGCTCATTCTCCATCTTATGACCCCTCATGATGTCTTACACTCAAAAAAGCTTGTCTAGGATAGTCCAAACTTTGTTGGGAGTTTTTGTAGATTAAACATAGAAAAAGAGGTTAGGAGACATTGACAAGCATAATAACCCATAGGCGTTATCACATATGTTGTACCACTTAACCTTTTTTGCATCTATAGATAGCTCAGTTTCCTCATCCATAGTGATTTGATAGAGGCCTTTACCTCTTAAGGTGAGCTGCATTTTAGACTTCCATTCGATATAGTTAAATGGTGTGAGTGGTTCAATGTTTAGATCTATTAGTGAAGATTAGATTGAGACAATTTACAAAAAAGACATGAAAGCAAAGAATATATTTCACATAGTACAAGTACCCCATTGAAATATCAATAAGACCCCCCTTAAGTTACAATGCAACACACACACAATATTGGACATTGAGCACACTAAGAATGCATTTATGAGCAATTAGTGTAAGAGAGTATGAAAGGGGCACTAGGCATAGTCGATAATCCATCTAAGAAGAAAGGTACAAAAGGTTTGAAGTGAGTTTTAAGCCATTACAACATAGAAAAAATGAATGTTATAAAGGTCCTAAAATAATATCACCAATGCATAAATCTTGAAAAGATATGCACTTTTTTTTTTAAAATAGCAACCAAAATGGAGATATGGATTGAAATTTATATCACTTACATGTTCTTACTACCACATATTCCTAGACCCTTTTTTAAAATGGGAAAAAATTATAGACTTGTGTTTTTTCCCAAAAAAGATATAAATGGCAAAAAAAACTCAAGTAATGATACCCCACAAACCCAAATAGTAAAGGCCCTCTAAAATTCCAAGTCCATCCATGGAAAGTAATCTAGAGTTTTGAGACTACTTTACTGACACAAGTAATCAGCCTTTGAAAACTTGAGTAGAGGTGCCCCACAACTCTAAATTGGTCTTCATAGTGTAATCCAGGTTTTCCAAATAGCTTTACTTCCAACTCTCAGCATTAATGACCCTTTTAAAACTTGAGTTGGTCTTGGAAGAGTAATTTGGGTTTCTCAAACAATTTTACTCAGACTTCTCAAACTATTTTACTTCTAATGCCAATCAATAATGACCCTTCTAAAACCTAAGTTGATTTTGGAAGAGTAATCTATATTTCTCAAACAAATTTACTCAGACTTCTCAGATTGCTTTACTTTTGATGCCAATTAATAATGACCCTTATAAAACTTGAGTCGATCTTAGAATATTAATCAGGGTTTTTTAAATAACTTTACTCAGACTTCTTAGACTACTTTACTTTTGATGTCAGTCAATAATGACCCTTCTAAAACTTGAGTTACTCTTGGAAGAGTAATCCAAGTTTTTTAAACAACTTTACTTGGACTTCTCAGATTGATTTACTTATGATGCCAATCATTAATGACCCTTCTAAAACCTAAGTCAATCTTGGAAGAGTAATCTGGGTTTCTCAGATAACTTTACTCAAACTTCTTAGATTGATTTACTTTTGATGCCAATTATTAATGACCCTTATAAAACTTGAGTCGATCTTGGAAGAGTAATCTAGGTTTCTTAGACAAATTTACTAAAACTTCTCAGACTATTTTACTTTTGATTCCAATCAATAATGACCTTTCTAAAACCTGAGTCAGTCTTGGAAGAGTAATCCAAGTTTCTCTGAAAACTTTACTCAAACTTCTCAAATTGATTTACTTCTAATGCTAATTATTAATGACCCTTATAAAACCCAAGTCAGTCTTGGAAGAGTAATTCAAGTTTCTCAGACAACTTTATTCAGACTGCTTTACTTCTGACACCAATCAGTAATGACCCTTCTAAAACTTGACTCGATCTTAGAAGAGTAATCTAGGTTTTTTAAATAACTTTACTCAGACTTCTCATATTTATTTACTTCTAATGCCAATCAGTAATGACCCTTTTAAAACCTGAGTCGGTCTTGGAAGAGTAATCTAGGTTTGTTAGAGAACTTTACTTGGACTTCTCAGACTGTTTTACTTCTAATGCCAATCAGTAATGACCCTTCTAAAATCTGAGTTGGTCTTGGAAGAGTAATCTATGTTTCTCAGACAACTTTACTCAAACTTCTTAGACTATTTCACTTTTGATGCCAATTAGTAATGACCCTTTTAAAACTTGAGTCATAGTAATGACCCTTCAAACACCCGATTTGGTCTATAGTAGTGTAAATCAGATTTTTGGACCCGCTTTACTTAACTTCATGGATTTGCAAGTAAAGAAACTTCACAAGTCTAAGTTGGTATACAATAATTAATGGCCCTCTAAACCTCCATATTGGTCAATTAACTTTCCAATGCATACAACTCAAAGTAGATCAACTGCTAACCTAAAGTAATAACCATCAGTAGATTCGAGTAACATAGAAGTTTGATGACATGTAAATTGAGACAAGCCAAAAATATTCAAAATATTTTATCAATGGAAATTTTTAAAGAGACTCATTTAATATTTTGATCTAAGGAAAAAAACCCAAAAGGCATTTTTTCACAACAACACAAGTAGTATGGATTTTTATAAAAAATGAAAAACTAGGCCTGGGATGCCAAAAAAGAGGAAAATTTGACTGTTTCAGAACTAGGTCATGTTTACAATTGATCCAATGGTTTTGGCACCTTCTAAAACCAATGGCATAGTCATTTTTGAGATTTGAATCTCCAATAGAAATATTTGCACAAATTCTCTAAGAAATCCCACCAAACACTTTTTTGTTGGAATAATGAATGTAGCAAGATTTCACCACAAATATTGTTGTAATACTGAAAAAAATGGCTCTGACACCATGTCATATTGGCCATAATATTAGATCTTTACACAAAATATTGAGTAAATCTAAGTATGTAACAATGAAATCATAGATAAATTGCAAAAGAAGAAGCTTGTCTTCATAAGGCAATATTTCAAAAATAACATGCTTGCATAAAATTGTATTAACCTATCTAACCTTTCAACAAGGAAAAGTGGGGTACATATAAGGAAAATTAGGGCAACATGAGGAAGCATCTAATTTTCCTAATTAGATAATTACCTTAAAATATAATTAGCCTATGTGACCCTTTTATAACTAACCTAAGGAAGCTTAATTGACATAGAATGGTCATAAGGTCATGTAGGCAAAATTGAATGGGAAAAATCACTACACCAACATTTATTTTTAACCATGAATGTGCAATCCATAATTCTAGAAAAGAAACCACACCACATATATTTTCTATAGCATATACAACAAAGCTAAATACATGTGCTAGAAATAAATATATCTAAAAACATCCATAAGCACAACCATCATAAAGACAATAGACCACAAATAACACCAATAAACCAAAAATGATACATCATATATATACCATGAGTTTGATACAACATATACAACCATATACTAAGCCTCAGCACTAGGGTTGGGTTCCATCTTATCTATGTCGTGGCCTAGCCATGTTGCCTACTGAGGCCTTGGGTTGAATCCTCTAAATGGTATGCTATAATGAGGTAGTATATGATCTAAATCCCTCTACCTATCCTTGTAAGCATGATATCTTCACCTTTACTTGCACTAACTCATTATGAATCTCTGTATGTGCTTATGTCAGCTAAGTCTACATCATTTTATATGCCTACATCATCTATGTCACTATCTCTAGATGTGTAGCTCTCTCATCTACCAAGGCCTACTATGCCTATCTCTCACCTACACCCATCTCTATTGGTGGCTAAACCCTCTCTCTACACTTGTATCTACCTCACCAGCTAATCTAAACTAGTTTTCCTAAGCTGGGGTAGATGGTACACTTAGATCATCTAGTGTCATGGGTTCATATGGTTGTAGAGTCTCATCTAAGATTTCATGGAGTGCTTCCTTCCCCATGGACCCCCATCTCTCTTCCTCATCCTTAGGTATGCCTAAAAAATCACACCAAATAAATATTAGATCATTATCTTATCTCATAATATCTATCTATATCTCTCTACTACCAAATAAAAACTTAAGAAATAATTTAACCATCTTCATTCTTATTTATGTCTTGACTCTTATGATATCATCGTCTACATGATCACCTAGCATAACTCCCCACATATGCGGCCTCTTAGTACCTCTTCAATAGGTTACCTCCTCAGCTCGAACCTAATTGTCATGGCTCATGTGCATCTTAACCTTCATCTGAGTGGTCTCTCTATCATATCCTCTAGATCATCTATGGGATCAGCTAGGATGTCTATAGTCTCCACTTTATCCTATCTATATCACCACCATGTCCTTAATGTCCACTACTTGTCTTGTTATAGGACTAGTAGTGGTACATCTTGTATCTCTACCTCTTCCACCTCCTCCTGCATGGCCTTAGTGTTGTCCTCACTATCAATGGTCCAAGACCCCTCTTCCCTCATATCTCCCTCACATATTGAGCCCACTAGTCAGGCATCAATATCAATATCATCAAATTAGGTAAGCCCATCTATCTTGGCACCCATGCCATTATATGTGGCTCTTTCCACCATGTATAGTGTCTAATCACCTCTTTCTTCTCTAGTGTTGGTGTAAATATGTGATAGCTCACCCATGTAGCTATTATGTGCCCATACATATGCAACACAATGTATGCATGTCTCATTGACTATAACACTGGCATGTGGGGTATGGCCCATGCTACCTAGTCCTCCCATCATCTCTACACTTGAGGTAACCCATCATCAACCACATGGGGCAACCCAATTAGTTGATACATGAGGAATATTTCATATATCCATGTTGTCAGTAGTATGATTAGTCCCATAGTCTTTGGCCCTCTAACCATCATCTTGAATAGATCATGTACTAGCTGGACTTAGATGATAGAGCCTAGATCATATAATACTCCCTCCTCAAGCATCATCCTTCTCAAAGCTACTGTGAATAGTGGTACCTTGCCATTTGACTTGTGATAGAGAACTCATTGTGTCACAAGGCCTATCACTACCTTTTAGAGGTCCAAAATCTATGATATATACACATAATCCATGTTGACTCTCCATCCTCTCAATATCATCCATGAGCCTATATCCCACATGGTTAAGGCTCTCCTCTCCTCTAAGCTATTTGGTATCCCTATGGTCACTAGTTTTCCTACTATGGGCAACCCAGATATGGCATAGACATCCTCTAGTGTGATACCCACCTCTATCACATCCCCATCCACCTCCCATCTAAAGGTGTTAGTCAATCACCTCCAAAGAAAATGAGTAATAGGTTAACACTGAGGGGGATCTTACACATCTCAACTATACCTCCTAGACCTATGGCTAGAAGTCTAGTTTTATCTCCATCTATCAATCTATCTAACAATTTTGGCAACCAAGACATGTCCACCAACCTCTAAAATCTTGGTCATCTTTGCAACCAAGAAATAACAAAGGATGTATTAGTTCCTCCATGTCATGTCAAATCATAATACATTCATTACACATCATTTTTACACTTTTAATAAATAAACAAAGACTAATTGCTTTTACCCTATTCATTTTATCCTATTTCTATCTTTCTTTGTCCCTCTTGCCCTACTTTGGTCATTTTGGACCATTCTATCCCTCTTTCAATTTTTTGCATGATTTTTTGTGCTTATTCTATTTCCTTAGTCAACCTAGTTTGACCAAAATTTCTCTATTTTTGTCATAATTAACTTTAAATTCCAATTCAACCCTTTTATATTACCCTCCCCGATACTGAGTTTTCATTCTAGCCCTTATAGACTAGTTTCTCACTCCATTTTAGTTTTTTAGCCTATAGATTATACTAGGTAAACCCATACCTACTGGATCAACCACATGGATTCTACCCTATTTCATCGTACTAGGTTAACCTGGTCAACCTGGTGCATTTTATGTGCTGACCTAGTACATTTTTCCTAAAATGTGTATTTTACTCACTTTCTTCCTAAACCCTTCTAACCCATTTCCTGTCTTCCTATATGTTACCCTTAGAATATAAGTTTTATAAATTTTGACATATATAAATGCTTAAAAACAATTTTTTATCAAAAATTCACTTAATTCAATATAAATTTCAAAAACTAGTTTGAGATACATATACCTATAGTGCACCTGCTGCCACCTCTAGGTGTCTTCCTCATCTAGCATGTCATTCCCTCACCATCCTAGCCTTGTTTAGTCTCATATCTCTTTTTTCTCTCTTTCACAATTTAAAATGCTAAATGAATTCTTGTTTTCCCTATTTAAAACCACTCTTTAAAAAATCAATTATTTCATTTATTTTTAGGTAGATTCTTTGTTTTACCTTTATCTTTGTTTTTGTTCCTAATAAAAAATTTATTTTTGGCTATTTTTTACACTAACTTCTATAGGTTTGCCTAGTGTACTCTACATTGGACACCTTCATTTCTTACAGTCTACTTATTTATCTATGGCACTAAAGTAAGTTAAAGGTATGTGTTTTTCAATATAGTTATTTAATTTATCTTATTTGTTGCTTAATGTACCATACTTAGCATCAACATTGTGTGTTATCATGTTCTCTTCTAAAGCACCATCTCATGTTGCATTTACGTGACACGTGATGAGCTTCAGCTAGGCCATATGTACACATAATATTTTTAACTTTTATTTATTATTGACATTTTGTATCTTGTAAAAACCTGTCGAGTCTCAATCTCTCTAAGTGCTTGCCTTAAGGGGTACACTAGGAAAGGTGTGGGCATACCATCGGTGCTTCAGAAGATTGTCATTCCTTTTTCCACTTGACATCTACACTCCAAGCTCCTAAAAACAATTAAACCCAAACTTATTTTTCTTAGATCTACCTATGCCTATCATTTTCTATGTTTTATTCTTCATTTCTTGGCTTAGCACCTTTTTGACCTATTGATTGTACTAGGTCAACCAAGTTGACCTAGCACAGTTTAGGGACTTTTTCTCTCTTTTGGTTTGTTGGCCTCTTGGCCAACCTAGCATAGACCAAGAGAGTTAGACCCAAAAATGTGCTAGGTTGACTGAATTGACCTAGCATAGCTGACATTCTTGAATGATTTTAAGGTAAGATACTACTATATATATAAGTTCATTTACCACCATTTTAAATAAGAGAAAAGAATTAAGTGAATAAGTGTGAACAAATATCTACCTATTGACCATTCTACTTGGGGAATAAATATTTAGGGTTAAATACTTTCTTTGGATCTCTAATTTCATCTTGTGGATAATTATTTTGGATGTTTGGATAGGTTGTGTAGTGTAGAGCTGATTTATCTTAGTTGTCTTTACATACCATGACAATCTCCTGTGAAATACCTCGGCCAAGGGGGAGATTGAAGCTCGATGGGTTCATCTTTAAAAGTAAGTATTCCTAACTTTATTTCTCCTTTATGAGAGTAGATAAAAAGTGTTTTTATATTCTTCTCTTTCATGTATTAGGATTCTATATATGTTGACATGAGTATATGTCTTCATACATGTTTAGTTTCGTTGCTTATTTGTTTTATTTCTAACCCCCACTTTGTGTCATAAGCTTTGGTGCACACTAGATTAGATTTATTTTTCTTGTTATTAGATTAGAGAAATATTAAATCATAGGACTCTTTTAGATGTGTTATGTGATTTTGTTAGACTATAGGCTTTAGAACATTATTTCACATTGTGTGTTGTGACAAGTGATCCCCTAATCAGGTCTAGCAGATCCTCACATTAGTCATGCTCCTATTTAAAAATTGTATTACCCCAATTAGAAGTATAGTTGTGCTCTATCCCATTTGATTTAAGGACATGATGCATTTTTGATTGCATATAGAAACTTGTAGTTGTGTGTTGACTATCACATTCATAAGAAGGTTACTATCAAGAATTGTTATCCTTTACCAAGGATAGATGATCTATTTGATCAAATGAAAGATGTAACTATCATTTTTAAGATATACTTGAGATCAGGCTATCATCAACTAATAATCAAGGATGAAGACATCTATAAGACCACTTTTAGAACTTGATATGGATATTAAGAGTTTATAGTGATGCCCTTTGGTTTAACTAATACACATGTTGTATTTATGAATTTAATGAATAGTATATTCAAAAAATTTATGGAAATTTTTTATTCTAGTTTTTCTTGATGACATACTAATTTACTCTAAGAATGAATATAAACATCAAAAACATTTTTTTACATTGTTGCAAAGGCTAAAGCATCATAAATCATTTTGTAAAGTATCTAAATGTTCTTTCTTTCAAATTAAGATCAACTACTTGGGTCACATAGCATCTAAGGTTGACATTATTTTTTATCCAGCTAATATTAAGGATATCCAAGAGTGGCCTTATCCTAATAATTTATTTTAAGTATGTAATTTTATAGGATTGGTTGGTTTTAGATTATGGTAAAATCAGGTTTTGAAGGGACCCCGAAACCCTTTAACAGAATCGAAAAAGATAAAGCATTAACAACCACCAGGAAAAGCATTCCTGAAACCTACTGAAGAGCAGCTTCAATATCAAGTTTTATAGGGACAGCATCAATATCTAGTTTATGAATACTATTCAGCCCCCTAATATTCCAAGTAATGATTTTGTATCTATTATTTAGGGGTAAAATCCAGAATAGTTGCATGCCTACCATCATCAATATTCTGCATACTTTCTAGCTCTCTGGTTTTCTGAGTGGATCTTCTTCCAGGTTTGTCCGGGGAGCCAACATTTGGTTTCACCTTAGAATGTTGTTCAGCTCTTTTTCCAAATTTATTCAGAATAGAATTAAGAGGTTTCACCTTAGTTTGCTGATCTTTTTTGCTACTTCTAGTTTCTACCCCCTTAGTATTAATCTTTTTTTCAGCCCTTTTTCTTTGGTTTAGTTTATGCTTTGAGTTTTCTCCATTATCTTTCACAACTTCTTAGGGAGGAGGCTCATCCAAAGGAAAGTCATTATCAGCTTGAGATAACACCTAGATCTCCCTGGACTGAGAAAAAAGAAAATATTCCTCCTCTAATTTATTTCCAACTTCAACCAAGAATTCACCTTCCTCTAGCACAATTTTATCATATACATCTCTCTATAGGATTGGTTCGTTATTATAGAAGATTTGTTGAATTTTTTCTAAGATGGCTAATCCTATAACTTCTTTATAATGCAAGGGTAAGAATTTTTTTTAGACTTCTGATTGTTAACAAGTGTTTTAGAATATTAACAAGTTATTAACTATGATACTTACACTTATCACACCAGATCCTAACCATATTTTCAAAATCTGGGTTGATGTATCCAAATAAGGCTTATATGGTGTGCTAACTTAGGATGGTTTAGTTGTGGCTTATGAGTCATGAAAACTAAAATATCATGAGAAAAATAACACTAATCATGACCTAAAACTTATTACCATTGTTCATGCTTTGAATCAATGAAAACACTTTTGTTAGGTAATCATTTTGAAGTAAAATATGATCATCATAGCCTAGAATATTTATTTTCCTAAGATGATCTAAATGATCACCAGTGTCTATAGATGTACTTTATGAATAATTTTGATATGAATATTTCATATATTAAAGGTGAGGAGAATCATGTTGTTAATGCACTCAGTTGATGCACATATTTTATTGCCTTGTTTATTCTACATAACAATTTCATAACTAAATTTTTATAATAACATTTTGATAAATTTTATAAAGAGGTAATTGTAACTTTGGTTGATGAGCCTGTAGAAAATAAATTTTATGATTTTTTAGTTAATTATGATGGTTTAATTAGACATAAAAATAGAATTTATGTTCTTGATTCTAGTGACTTAAGGAACATTTCACTAAATAAGTGTATGAAGCACCTCATTTTTCTCATCCTGGTGTCATGAAGATGACACATAAGATTAAAATACTATATTATTGCCCTAGATTGAAATATGAAGTTGTTAACTTTGTGTCAAAATGTTTGGAATGTCAGCATGTGAAAGTTGAATGTTGTCATCTATGTGGATTGTTGTACCCTCATGATGTTCCATGAGGTAAGCAAGTTATGATTTCTTTAGATTTTATAACTGGTTTGCCAAAATCATGAATTAGGCATGATAATATTCTGGTCATAATATATAAATTTACTAAAATTGATCATTTCATTGATATAAATTTGATTGATGATGCATCTATGTTTGTTGATTAGTTTATGAAAAAAATAGTATGATTGCATGGCATGCCTAAAGTTATTATTTTTTATAGATAAATGTTTTAATTCAAGGTTTCAAAAAACTTTAACTATTGATTTTGGTACAAGGTTGAATTTTAGTTCATTTTATCACCTGGAAATAGATGGACAGATAGAAAGATTAAATCAATATGTGTAAGACATGTTAATAACATATGTAATTGATCAATAAGATCAATAGGAAAATTATTTACACTTATTTGAATTTACTTACAATAACACATACCATTATGTTATTAAGATGGCTCCTTATGAGGCTTTGTATGTATGTAAGTGTAGGACTCCACTTGGTTGACAAAGTTTATAAAATAAAACTATTGTTGGTCTTAATGTTATACAAGACTATGATAGGCAAATGGAAATAATAAGGCAAAATATAAAGGTCGCCTCTAATAGACAGAAGAGTTATGTTGATTTAAAGAGGTTGTCATGTGAATTTGAATTTGGCGATAAAAAAATTATACGTGTTAAATCGTAAAAAAAAATTGATTAAGTTTGGAAAGTATTCCAAATTAACTCCTCAATTTGTGGGACCCTTTGAAATTTTGGAAAACATTAGTCATGTTGCCTATCGACTAGTCATTCCTCCTTCTCTATCCTAGATTTATGATGTTTTTCATGTTACATTATCGATAAATCATATATCTGATCCTTCTCATGTGTTGTATTGGACTCATCTTTAGGTTTTAGAAGTGGAAAAGATGCAGTTGGATCTAGTGAATATCTTAGACCATTGCAACATTATATTTTGAAATCATGAGATTTCTCAAATTTTGGTTCAATGGGATCCTTTTTTCAAAAAGAAGTGTTACTTTGGAAGATGAGATTCCTTTCAAGTAACACTATCCTTGGCTATTTTGATCATCGATATGGATCTCTTCTAAGTTGGGGAGGATGTCATGACCCTATTTGACTGCATTTATTTCACTTTTTGTTATGGTTTAGTTATGAACTATTTGGGATGTAATTGTTTAGATTACTATTGTGATAGAGTTATTTGATTTATATTTGATCTATTTTGATTGTTGTTGAGATAGTTATTTTACATGTTTTTCATTATAATATTAGATATTTCATGTTTAATGAGTTATCGATTCATTATTTATTTCAGTTATATTATTACATTTAATGTTTTTATTTTATTTATTACTCTTATATAGTATAAATACTACTGATGGTATGTTATAAATGTAGGTACTAGATATGAGCTAGGTTGGATGTGACTTCAAGCAGTCAAGTGAGACCAAGAAAATGAATGATAAGAAAAAAATAAATTTAAATAGAAAAATAATCTTTGACTATATCATTTATATGAGTCTTTTTTTATATACTTGATTTATAATGTTGAGTGCTTATCATTTTTAAATTTCATTTCATTTTTGATATGGACATTAGTTAGTTTTAACTTCTTGTTCGATCATTACTTTACTCAGTTGATTTTGAATCTTTGACTTTGTTAGTTTTGATGAAATGAGTTAGTCTTTTTTACTGTACTATTTTTGTTACTTAATTATCTTACTCCTTATATTATTTACCTTGTGTATTATTTGTCAGTATTCAACATTGCATTAGTGTTCAATGTTATTTGACTTGTTTTTTAAATCATGACTTTTTTTGGGATCTTGAGTGACATTCTAGTCATAGTCCTATTTCACTTCAGCATTGAAGGTGATAACCATCATATGGTTTGAAGGCATTTTACATGTTTTTATTAGTCTTTAGCTTGTGTTTAATTGTTTAGAGGTGTTTTTTATGGTTTAAAACTCATATGGCATTCAATGCTTATGAAGACCAAGTCTTGGCTTGGATTTGCTTTGCTAAGGCAATGTAATTAGGGGCTACAACCCACCATGTGCATGGAATTATTTTAAGTGTTAGGTTTTTTTTGAGACTTTGGTTTTTTTCCATGGGATCACAACTCAATGAAAATGGGTTAAGACCCTTCCCACCCCTTATAGGGTTCTTTCTTGGTCATTTGGTTTTCATTTTTAGAAGTCCTATGTTTTGGGAAGACTCAGATGGATTTTATGCATGGAAGCCAAGGAAAATGGTGAGGTAGTTAAGAGGCATGAGCTTCCTTTGGATCTTGAACTAAAGTTTGGTTTGCCTTATCTGCCATGCAATAGATTTTTTGGAGTCATTTAATGGTTTGACTTACTTAGAATGGGTTAGCTAGTTTTTCTTATTGTATGATGATTCATTCTTGCATTAGCATTGGTTGCTTTGGAAAAGTTAGAATCCTTTTGGAAATACAAATAAACTATCTTCTTTCAGGACTTATAGTAAGTATTATTTTTAAAATTATAAGTTATATTTTAGTTCAACTTGGCTGGTTTGAATTGGGTTATGTTGGTAAAATTAAATACAAACATTTTTTATTGTCTTTGGCTTGTCATAATATTATTTTGATGGCTTGAAATGATGGATTAAACCCTATAGGGTTCAAGTTGTTTCTAGATTTTGTACTTATTTTTCAATACAAAGAACATGGCATCCAATATGGCTCAGCCATAACTTACTGTTAGTATTTTTTTGTGTGTATTTATAAGTCCATTATTATTAATATGGAAGTTTATTTTTGTTTGGTTATGTCATTCTAAGGCCACAACTATGCATTATTTTTATGGGTTCTTGTTGTTGTGAAAATGTTGGTATGAACTCGATACCTTAGCTTTATATTTAAATTTCTATTGGGTTGTTTTGTTTTGAAAACACTAGCCTATGATTTTTAGGTCATGGCCTTAGAAGAATATAATGAAACACTTGAGTTTCAAGTGGGGTTCGAATACCATCTGGGTTTTACTTAAAATACTATTTTATTATTATTTTTAATGTGTCCCATTAGTAGTCGTATGGTTAAGATATTTGATTTGGTCATTATGAGGTTTTTTGACTTATGATGAAAGTTTGTTTTTAATCATGTTGTTGTCAATTACATTCATAATTTTTTGACTTTAGGTAAAGGATCATTTTGATGATTTTGTTACATCATGATTTTTTAAAATTAGTTTGAGTTTGAACATTTGTATGAATGATTTCAATTTTTATTATCGATACTAGTTAGTCATAACAACCTTTGGATCTTTTCATCATGGTTTACATTTGACTCTATTGGTTATCATTGAGTTAGAACTGTAAATATATTCAATGATATTTTATTTCATTAGTGAATTGACTTTATTTTCATTGGTTGTGTGAATATGTTACCTTGCATGAAAATTTGAGTTGAGTTTTGATGTCATTATTAGACTTTATTAAGTTTGATAATATTTTCATGAAAGTTTTATGATGTTGTTTTGAGTATACAATTTAGTTATTTTCTTGAAATTTATGAGTCTTTTAATTTCATTTTAATTATATGGAAATATTTAAAGAATACTTTCTATATTCGAGGTTACTAGTAGTAATAAAATTGTATTCATTTTGGGTGTTGCACCCTAAAAATGGATTAGGTCTTGTGGGTGCAATTCCATGGAATGTACTCTTAATATTCAATATCAGAATTCTCTAAAATGAGCTTCAATAGTTGGAATAATTGCAAATGCGTTAGTGTTATTCACCATGAATATAAACAATGTTGTTTGAATGTTTTCATCAATTGGTTTTATAGGTCAAGCTTAGTAGTCACTGTTACCTTACTTCTCTCATCTAACTGGAATCACATACAATTGATGGATGGGGTGGTCTAGCACCACTTATGGTTGGGCTCATTAATATTGGAAAGGTGGATGTGTGCAACATTAGTTTGTGTGTGAAATAACTTTTGGTGTACTTCTTATGGTTAAATTATTTTTAGAGTTGATTGTAATATGAATTGATTCATGAATGCACAATTAACTTCATTATTTATATTGATTTTCATCACTTATGTGATGGAAGATTAAGCTTATGTTTATTTTGAATATTTAGGTTAGTGTATGCAAGTTGACTTATAATTATGATTAAATTTTGATCATTTAAATGTCAAATTATACATTATGTTATCATTTACATATATGACTAAAGAAATCCATTGTATTTTGAAATTTTGGCTACAAGACTTAATTTGATTCATGCATTAGTTTCTTATTACTTGGAGTATATAGACTCATAATTTAACCTCTAAGAGTTATGCTTAAATTTAGAATACGGGAACCTTTTTTTCATAGTTGTACAAATTCATTTAGTTATCTTATATTATGAATATGTTTTCACAAAGATTTTTAAAGTTCATATGACTATTCAATACTATTAGTTTTCTTATCTCAATTTAGCGGCATTGAGTTTAGTTGGATAATTTAAATGGTAATTGGTTTATTTTGAATTAAGTTTTAAGATTCAATTGTGAGATACTATGTGAGCATTGTGTTTGTTAAAAGTCTAAAAGAAATTGGAAAGTGATACTTAGTATGTATAATGTTTTTAATATACTTCATGTTTAAATTAATTTATTTCCTGATCACAAGTATTTGTGACATACTATCCTTAAGTCTATATAAAGACTCTAAAAATTACCTTAATCTATCCAAATTTACATTATGAAGATCGACTCATTAATAATAATATTTTAGGGACTTCCAAAGAAATCACTTAAGTCCAACACACTCCTAAGGATTAATAAGAAGGTAATTATTCCCAAGTATTAGATGGTGTCTTAATTGGACTACAACCAAATATAAGATTACCTTAAACTATGAAGTTTGTAATTCCTAATACTCTTTGTTAATGATCAAATTAAAGGAACTTAAAAAGTGATTAATGTTCAATATCTTATTGGGTTTATAGAAGGAAATCAATTTTAATGGAACCAATAATGTCTCTATTTTAATTGATATGATTGTTTTGGTAAGATACAAATAATTATATTAAAATCTTATACAAGTCTTCAAGCTAACTAAGCTAAATGAAAATCAAGTATGTAAATAAGATAAGTGAATTAAGGGTTCATTATCCAATGGTTATTCCAATCGAAGCATGATGTGTTTGAGGATCATCTACTCTCACTTAGAATTGACTTATGGAATAATAATTCTAGTTGTTCTACTTCACTTCAATGATAAGAAAATATTTTAAGATAATTATTTGATTTTTAATCATTATATTGGAATTGATCATTCTTCTTTGGAGTTAAGAAAGAGAAATATTTTAAAATCCTTAGGGCACTAAACAATTATTAAGTATTTAGTTTAAAGTATGTTGATCTAAGTTAAATAATAATTCACTTAAGAAATGAGGTTAAATGGTAAACTCTTTATAAGTACATTGATTTCATTGAAACATTGAGGTAATTAAAACAATGATGTTTAATGTATGTTTGCATAACCTAATAGGGTTGACTTAACTTAAGAATATTAGTAAATAGGCATGTCTTGACCTACACCTCAAGATTAACCCTATCTTGTAAAAAGGTAACATATTCCAAAGTAGAACATAATCATGGTTATTGAAACATCTCAAGAAGCTTAACTAGTAAATTTATACCTTTGATCATCCTCCTTAAGCTACCTAATAGTGGGATTTCAATCTCATCCCTTGTTTGTGAACTTTTTAAAGTGTTTCAAAGCTTTGTATTACTTTTGGAAATAGTCCTTTCCCATTATATTTATTTTTTGCTTATGAATTTTATAGATCTTGCATACACAAACCTATTATGATGATTCTTCTATTGAATGTATCTTACTTCCTACATCTATTTACTAAACATTTTTTAGTTACCCATTGAGGTACCAACTATTTTCTAGTATGTGTAGGTATTCAAGTAAGTGTATAAGTTAGTGATAGATTTACTAAGAAGGCCACATTAAATTAGATGGATAGGCATGCATGAGTATTCTTACATTGACCCACTTCTATTTGAATCCTAAGTGATTAAAATGCTTCCTAATGAAGTCATTTTTAGTTTATGGACTTGGTCTAGTTCCTGTGTTAGCTATGACATAATTATGGATCTCACTTTGTCTTTCCATGATAAACTCTAATTAAGTATTCATACCATAGTTTATTATCTTGATATTATAAAAAAAGTGTGGTTTTTACATGGACTATGTTTGTTTATCTCAAACTTGTCTTTCAAGTGTTTATGAGGTATTTTGGGCTACATGAAAATGTGCCCTAATTTGACGTGTCTTGAATTCAATGTGAATGCTTGAAATCTACTATGGTTATGTGGAATAATCCTAATATAGAGTATGTGTGAGTATTGAAGGCCTATATAAGTGTGTGTAAATTCATTATGGCATATTAACTTGGCCTTAAATACCAATTATGTTGAACATTCAAGTGGTAATTAAGCACTACATTTATTTTCATCAACATCCACATCACCCTCCACTTGTGAAGCATGATACAATATTTTTTTTACATATAATTCATTCCATAAAAAATCCCTAGTTTCTTTACAATTTTAATTTAAAAATAAATGCATATAATATTTTATTGGAGGATATTCCCTAGTCAATTAAGGGAATTTTTAATTGTTGACTTTTTAAACAAGTTGATTTTTTATTGCAATTCAATTCCAAAGAAATTTCTTTTTTTTTAAATAATAAAATTTTCAAGACAAATAAAATTATATAAAAAACAAAAATGCAGTGTTCGGTATCGACACTACCTCTAGTTCACATTTATGGGTCAAAACATCATTATTGAACTATTGTAATTATATCCTAACACAGCTACAATAATAGTGTCAATGATTATGTCCCTTTAAATCATAGGGGATAAATAAGGAAAAAAATCATTTTCCCTTCCCTCTAATACCCATTTTTAACTATCACTATACGTAAATCTCATAATGATCAAAATCAATCCAAGTATATAGAGTTATCACACCCACATACAAGGACTTGTCATTAGCCAAGTGTCATAGATAAAACAAATCCTTTTTAAGTACTGCCTAGGTACCATGTGCCATTTTCCTTTCATGTGCTTTAACATCTATTTCACTTACCATTGGATATATACAAAGGATGAGCTTCTTCTACACTAATGAATATATAGAAAGGGTGAGTATATAGATAGGTTTGGTATATTGGCCTAGTGATATATTAAAAAGGTGACCTTTTTTGGATTGATAATGAACCTTTCCATCTCCCTTTATTTTAAAAATGCATTCAATAAAATAAATTATTGGCACAACTCTAACTTGTAAAGATCCCTGGTTAAAATAATCTTGTCAAGTGGGTAACACACTAATCTTCAATTATCTATGGTTCAGTATTTATGACAAAGATGCATAACCAATGTAACTAAAAAATGAAAAAGAAGTTAATACTTGAAACCAGAGTAATTTGAAATCATTAGCCTTGATAAGGGCCTTAGTTGACACTAAATTATTTTTTCATGTACAAGGGTGTGTAACTCCATGGGAATCACTTAATAAGTCAAATCATTTATATGATTACTTAGAGTTAGAATTCATATATTTATAGTTTAAGTGGTTCAATATTAAATTAAAAATGGTGATGTGATGAGTTTGGCCTCATAAATTCATGTGATTAAGCATGATTTGGATATCACTAGTGTCAAAATTGACATATGCATTACTTCATTCATAAATTCCCTTATTCCCATGTATTCATTTTACTTAGATTCCTTGAAATCAACTAATCAACTGAAGACTCTAATGTTTGATCAAATGGTCAAAAAGATGGAAGAAAGAGAAAAAACCTTTAGGATAAAAACTAAAAACACAAGTGAAAGTATTTTTTACACTAATAAAAAGGGTCAATACTCCAAGGCTTCATCTTTAAATAAGGCCACATCTTCCAATTGTGAAGGCAATGATAAAAATAAAAATAAAAACAAGGGATGAGGAGGCAAATGCAACAACCACAATGGGAAAAATAAAAATTAGAATGATAAAAACATCTCTACTACAAATGGTGTGATAGAAAATGGAGCCATGAGACTCATGAATGAAGTACTTCATGGGATAAAATTAAAACCTATATAATAATAAATAGGAAAAATCAAAGAAACAAATGAAAGACTTAAACTCAACCCAATTTACTAGTGAATATGTGCTTTCTATCTCAAATGAAGCAAACACTACTTTAGTACGTACAACTTGGTTTGATGTTTGGGTTCTTGATATTGACACCAATCAACATATGACTTTTTTAATAGACTTATTTGATAATTTTAAGGAGGACAGTTTTGGTCTTGTGTATTTAGCAAATTGATCAAGTTTACAACCAGAAGGAAAGGGTACAATCTAACTCAAGTGTCAAGGGCTTTCAAACTTCATACTCCAAAATGTATTATACCTTCCTCAATTATAATATAACTTATTATCCTTGGTTTTCATCTATCAACACATGTACTCCAGTTTACTCGATAACAATGAAGTCACAATCAAAAGGAAAATTGATAATGCAATTGTATTAGCTAGATTAAAGGAAGGTAAATTATTGAAACTTAAGGGTGAGACATCAATCTCAAGAAAATTTTCTCATATTTTAAAATAGGGTATGTTACCAAGAATTTTTTGGCATGTTACATTTGGGTATATAAATCATGATTGCATTTGTTTGATGCAAATGAATGGTGTATCAATTTTTCCTACCCTACCATCAAAAATTGAGAAGTGTGAGACCTGAATTTTGGCCAAACATGAAAGAGAATCATTTTAGAATTTATAATGTAAATTTGATATAAAATTTTATTTGGTTCACTCAAACTTTTTTTATCTCACAATTATCTATGTTGGTGGTCATAAACACTATATGTTATTCATCAATCACTATAGCAGAATGACTTGGATATATTTTCTTAAAAAGAAATTTGAAGCATTTGAGACATTCAAAAAGTTTCTAATGATGATTAAAATTTAATAAAGATAGATAATGGTTGTTATTTCACTTCAAATGACTTTGATGAATACCTCAAAGAAAATATAATCAAACATCATCTCATGATTCCCCACACTCCCCAGCAAAATGAAGTAGCATAAATAATGAACAAAACCATGATGAATTGTTAGGAATTAGTCCTCACATATGTGTTGACTACTCCACATTATATTATTATTTAATTATTATATGTGTGAAAATTATTAGTGGAAAAAAAATGTGTAAGTGATTGTTACATAAATAAAAATCACATTAGAATAGGAGTGATGATATCGAGCCTATCTAGGAGAGAGATTCTTGGAGATTAGTTGAGAGATACTATGAATTTGGATAATACCTTTCTCCTTATCTTTAGGAGAAGAAAAATTGTATAAATATGTAATGTCTTCCATTGAATAAATATGGAATTTTGATTGACCTCCTATTTTTTTCTCTGTGCATTTGAGCTTTAGCTCTTCACCAAAATAGAGGTGAAACTTTGTTTGGTATTAGATCAATATTCCTAGGAATCTCTAAGAATTTTTTATCATCCATTTGATTATATTTATATCAAAATAGATAATAAAAATAATTTTGTAGTACAGACCATGTGTAATATCCATTACTATGTCTGTTCACCTTGATTTCACATTGTCAACAATTTTCATCATAGATCATGTGCAAATTTGTTGTCATTTACCATCCACATGCATTCTCTTCTCCCTTACCACTTTGTCCATTCTTTCCAAAATAAATATTTTTATATTAATCATAATTCACACACACACATATTTTTGTTCTTATATCTAGATGTAAAAGGATATACAAGTTTTTTTAGATAATACTATTGGGTTGTATACCTTTTGACACAGGATTTTTATAGGTTGTACAGTTTCATCTCTACTAGAGGGTTTGAAATTTTTTTGAATTTTTGCATTTGTACTTAAAGGGTTTGATTTTCTATATATATATATATATATATATATCATAAGTGTAAATTTTTTAATCAATAAAAATGTTAAAATAGAATATTCTTTCACTTCACCTACCCTTACCCTCCTCCATTCAGCATTTGTGGCCACCAAACAAATTTATTGAAGAAAATTAAGATTTGAATTTTGGGAGCCATTTGAAGTTTTAAGGGGAATGATGGTGGTAGGTGGGAATTCCATCAAGGGGACAAAAGAGATAAGATAAAACAAAAAAATAGAAGAGAGCAAAAAATTGATTAGTGATGCAACATCATTCAGAGGAAGAGCAACAACTAATAAAGAAGAGGAGAATAAAATTATGCATAGTAGTAGCAAGTAGTCAATCTAGAGAATAAAAAGACTCGAGGAGAAAAGCATGTAACAAGTAGAGAAGAATATAGTAGTAGCAGACTGTAGTAGACAAAGAGGAAGGAATTAAGGAGAAGGGGAAGAATAGACAAGGAAGAGGAATATTGTTTGTTGACAACAGTCAGAGAATTAACCATTAGTAAGCAAGGAGGATAAAATAGAATTTTTTACAATAATTTATAATAGTTATAGTTGTAGGTTTTATTGATCTAACTACTTGATCTAAATAATTTTTAAAATCAATATATATGTAATTTTTGTGGTTTTATGTTGGTAATATACCTCCCCTATTCTATTAGTTTAGCATATGTTTTAATGCATCTACAACACTATTATGATTAGTTACAGACTATCCCCACAGTTTAATTTTTTCTATTTTATTTTTTATTATTAGTTTCTGGCTACCTAAGCCTACACATCCTATTTTTTGCCAAAAAATAGTATTAAATTCATTGGTTTTTAATCCCATTTACACATGGTAGTGGGTGGTTTTGGTTCATGGGAGCAGTCCCCTACATTTGATGAAAAGAACTATGATATGTGGATAATCAAAATGAAGATCATATTCAACTCTCAAGAGCTATGGGAGTTAGTTGAAGGTGAATAAAATGAGGTTACAAACCTAACATCCTTAAATTCATTAAACCAAGCACAAATGAAGGTATTGAAATAGAATAAGATAAATTATTCCAAGACACTTAGCTACATACAAATGGCACTAGCCGATTCAATCTTTCCTAGGATAGCAATAGTTGTTCATTATAAACAAGCATGGGATATTCTTCAAAATTCATATCAAGGGAGTAAAAAGGTGAATCTTTTCAAGTTTTATCTCTTAATAAGGGACTTTGAGACCCTAACATAAAGGAGAATGAGTCTATCAATGACTTATTCCAAAGGATAATGAATATTGTCAATCAAATGAAGACATGTGGTGAGGCAATTGAAGATCATAGGATTATTGAGAAGTTATTGAGGAACCTTCCAATTAGATTTGACCCTATAGTGGTTGCAATTAAAGAGTCAAAATATTTGATGCAAATAATAATAGATGAGCTAATGGGTTTTATTGATGATTGAAATTATCATGTCAGTTAATTATCCCTTTCACATATCATGAAGATTAAGGTGAAATCATACCAGTCTAATAGTTAAATTTTAATAGGTCACAAGGGATATAAAAGATGCACAATGGGTTTTAAATTTTTTGAGAAATAATAAGTATGCCAAATATTGATCCATACTTCATTATGATTTTAGAAATCAAATATTATCTTTAAGTCTGAAAGAAATAGATGTGAATATAGAATCTTATCCAACAAAGAAGATATATGATTAAGATAATATCTTGAATAAAATATTTATGTTCCATATAAATATTTCTATTCCACTCAAATGCTTTGAAATATTCATGTTCCACTCATAAAAGATCAAAATAAAAGAAACATAAGGACCTCAAAGATAAAAATAAAATATTGCGATGAATGTCTAGGAAATAAACAATAAATAAATAAATATAATCACACAAGAACTAAATCTAAAACAACAAACAACTAAATTATAAACAAAAACTTACTTAACTCTAAACCTAAAACTAAAACAAATCTGTGAATAAACTAAACTAAAAGATTCAACAATATAATAAAACTTAAATTAATCTAATGCAAAAGGAAAACTATAACAACAACTAATTATAATATAATAATTGGGATAAGCCTAAATAAATAAAAAATAAATTGATAACTTAGTAAATAGAGATAAAGATCTAAAATAAATAAATAAACCTATTAGATAAATCTAACTATTTAAGAAAAGACTAAGGATTTTAAGAAATAATAATATAAGATAACCAAAGAGTACACTAAATAAGATAAATTAATTAATCTAAATTAAAACTAATTAATTAAACAAAATAAAATAAGATAAGTGAAAATAAAATAAAATATTGTGAGTCTTCAAAAGAGTCTTCTTAGTAAAGATGAAGTAAATTTTATTAAGAAACAACATTTTTAGTACATAAATCCTTGATATAATAATCAATACAATTTGAATGGATAAACAACATATTGCATACAATGAAGTATTCATCATTATTTGGGGCAAGTAGTTTAGATTATGCTCATATGACTGCAAATCTATAATCATCATAAGATATTAAACCTAATAACTTTTAGATAATAAATTTATAAACTAAACAATTAAATTTGGATATACCTATGTTAATTAAGCATATTACTTAACTGTCATAGATTGTGTCCTTGATCTATCTACAAAATTTGCTTTATCTCAGAGATGTAACATAGAAAAGAGTATTATGATGAACTTTGAAGCAAATCAGAGTCTTCAAAATTACCTATATAATGTTCCTCCTCTTCATAATCACTTTGATCTTCATTTATAATCCATTTCTCAAGAGATAGTTGAGGGATAAGTTATAACTAAATTTAGTTAGTTATTCGTTAAGTCATAATTAACTTTAATTAAGTCAATTATATTTCAGTTATAACTTAACTTTAGTTGTAAGACTTTAAAATAAGTCTTAAAATATTAATAGACCAAGGGAACTTTAATTAGGTGGGGGTCCTTAAACATAATAACATATAAATAATCCTATTATGCATAAACATTTAAAACAACATAAGCTATTTAAATGAAAATTACTACATCTGACATTTAACCATATGCATTATCCATAAGTTTATATATTCCACATCAAAAATATATACTATCTAAAAAAAATTTCAAACACTATTAAACCACTTGTAAAAATAAATTTTTAAACAATATTAAAACATATAAAGTATCCATCTATAAAATTAAATATCACTCCAAAACTTATTCCTCATCAAAATCTAAAAGCATTTCTATCAATGAATAACCCTTGTCAGTCAAATACTCTATTTAATTCATGGTGGTAGTAGGAAACTTAATTATCTTGATAGTATCATCCTTCATTGTCCACTTCCATCTTAACTTTATTTACCATCCTAGTGATGGTTGGCGATGCTAAGAGACTAATCTCTTGTCTTTTATAGATAAGAGTCAGTAAACTTTCTTCTTCTAAAAAGTGATGAGGGAAATCTAAAAGATTCAATTTTGAATAATTTTCAATTAGATTCACAGGTTCAAGGGATGGAATTTTATGATTAAGGGGCACTAAAGCATGATAATTAAATTTAGTAACTTATTGTAAGTTATTTTTAGGCCAAGGTTCATGATGTTAAGGAGAGTGATGAGAAATTAAATTATGTTTAGATTATAGGGCTATTTGTATACATTGATTTGAACCCCTTGAATTTCCACATTCGTGAGGATGAGTTATCCAATAAGGTCTTCTCATTCCTTGACTTCCTTGATAATTTTTAGGATTAAAAGGTAAGGCATCAAGAACATCCCAAAAATTAGGATCTGAGGCATCAAATTGAATAGACATCCAATTTTCTCTATTAAAGGGTCGAGAAAAATTCCTACCAGGCCTTCTACCTCCAAAATATTGGCCTCTAGAATTAAAACTATGAGAAGATGAAGCTACTATTTTTCAAGTTTGATCATTCATCCATAAATTACCATGATATTTATTAGAATTAGAAGGTGTCCACCCTGACATTTTTAAAAGATGAAACAAATCAAAACCTTGATTACTTACTTGTAATGAAACTATTCTCAACCATATATTAAATCCATATAAAGATATATCATAAATTTTAATAAAATGATTCAAATTTGAAACATCATCTCATCAACATAGTCTGAATAAAAAATAGTACCCTGATAAATGACTAAATATTTCATCTCATCAAAGACTAATTTATATATAAAATCTACTCAAACCATTGATTTTCCTTTGAAACTAATATCTAACAATATGACCAATTGCTTAAAATATATAAATCTATATTTCATTTCTTAAATAATTGTGGATAAAAAAATAGACTTAAAATCTCGACGTTATGCAACTTAAGAAACAATTTCCTATTCAAATTGATAACCAAGCCAAATCAATAATTATTTCAACCTAGAAATGTTCACTAACATTGTATGGAAACCCAAAATATTTTGATCAAGTAAGATCTCTTTTATCAAAATTTATATGCATTAGAGTATAAACAATCATTTATGATTTTTTGTGTACACTTTCCTTCATCCTGACAATTTACTAATTGTAACTTACACATAGAAAAAAAAACTTATAATTGAAAACCAAAATTCTCATGCAAATTTATTGTAACATTTATTTGCCATAGATATTCCCAAATAAACCAAAATAATTGGCATACCCAAAATTTATAATCTAAGTACTTCTCCAAAACAAACTAACATGCATCATCTAATAATCATTTTATTTACTATAAATATTTTGATGTAGACTAGATAAGAACTTCATATTATCAAAACCATTTTCAACTTAATCAAAATTAAAATTACATTATGACTTGAAAACCATGCAACATGATTTAATCATATTAATTTATCATTTAAATTTTTCCAACTAAACCAAATATAATATGTTATATTTATGAAGCAAGAAACAATATATGACATTCATTTATTATTAAGTTTTTGCTTTTTATCAAAATTTGCAAAACCAACCAAATAAAAACCAAACCCCATTACTAAATAAAACAAAATCGATAAGTGGATCTCTAATAACCATATCCAACTCCCATCAATCAAAACTAGTAGACAGATATTTATTCATGCAACTCTATTTTATCCAACCTTCACTAGCCATCAAATAAACCCATGTCTTTCTCAAACATTAGATAAACAAGAACTTAAAGTTATTTTAGAATCAAGTAAACCACTACATGTATATGTGTTATCTTTAAAAAGACAAATAAAATAAGATGATGCCAAAGTCTATATTATTCATAATTTGTAATAGACAGATAACACACCTCTATCAAAACCAAACACAACTGTAGCAAAGTTAAGACATGCCTCATCTGAGTGTCATAAAAAAAATTCAATCACCAATAAATTATTGTAATCACTTGTTGAAACCCTTAATATTAATAATAAAATACATGCACTTTAAACATCTATCTCATATTCACCATCTATCAAATAAACCAATTTTTTTTCCAAGTAAAAAAAAGTTTCATAACTAAAACTAACTCAAAATCAAAATAATTGATGCATGTGTTTCAAATATTTCAACAAAAATAATATACAATCAAGTTTGCATCTTAAAATCAAAATTGCATGATTCGAATAACATCACAAACTTATTTACATGACTATGTAAAACTTCATCAAATAATCTAAACCATTTGAAAACATATACTAAAAATGATTATTCTCAAATCTTACCCGGTTTTGTAAGTTTTCAAAACTTCTATTCGCTTCCATAATTCTACTTCTACCTAAAACTTGTCGAGAATGACAATTAATCAAATTAAAAATACCTTTTGTAGTATTTTGTGCTACAATAATTATCTTGGATAAGTGTCTCGATAACATTGGATGTTGAATTTGTCATTACCTACCACCAATCTTTCCAAATTCATTTGGAAACTCTAACAAAGTAAAATATGACTAGAGCTTCTACTAAACTGATCACTAAATTCCTTTTAATGATGTAGTACCTCAGGATTTAATAACATGAATTTTGTGAGCTCTAAACAATCTCCAATGCAATCCACCATATATTTAGAGTATTAAATCAACATAACTTGCCAGTTAAATGATATCAAACCATGCTTCAAACCTGTAGTCAACACTAAACACCCAAGTAATTATTGAGTTTTATTTTTGCCACCCTAGGTCTATATTACCACTTCACATAGGTTCTCTAGTATTCAACCCCTATGTATTTATTTCAATTAATCAAAATTTGTCCCTTAGCCCTTAAGACTAAATCATGAGTATGTGACCCTTTTTAAATATGCAATGTTACTATCACAAATCATTCATGGGTCTTTCCAACATTAAACCTTAGATCTTAGGTTAGAAAACATTTAGGTTTAGCAATATTAAAAGCATTTAATAGTTATATGCTTGATCAAATATAAATATTGTAACTTTAAATATGATCAAAATAATGCCAACATAAACCATTCATATATAACTATAATGATTAGAATTATCATTTTATCAATGAATATGTGCATCAAACCATAAATGCTCAAAATTTGACCACTAGCATTGCCTTTACATGATCCACATGTTCTAATAATTGTTTCCTTACCAATTCATATTTACTTAATATTATCATTGAATATATTGAATGATTTTAAAACCATTTATAATGTAGAGTAAAAATTTTACTAAATGCAAAATTCATAATAAAAATTCATCATAATAATGCATATTCAAATGATGAAATGAACTAAGACCCCCAGTTAGAAATTTTGGATGTTACAACAAAGTCATCAATGTGATAGAATTAGTTTAAAACTCTTGGATTTAGAAAATAAAAATAGGGGATGTGAAAAATAGGCTCGACAGGTTCCTTACAAACTCATGAACAAAGGTTGAATAGGTCAAACACCTCTTCCCATAAGCAAACATCAAATACCAATGCGAATGTGAGAGGAAGGGGGAGAGGATCAAACAATACACAAAGAGGAAGAAATTGTATAAGTCAAGAAGGTGGAAGACATAGTCATCAAGATTCATATGGAATAGGAAGAGGAAGAGGAAGGAGCAACAACACTTCAAGAGGAGGATCTACATAAAGGTATGATAAGTCTAACATCCAATGCTATTATTGCAAGAGGTATATAAAGATTTCAAACTTATCTAAAACACAAGCAGTTGAACCTAATAGGAATGATAAATGTAGAAACTTGTTCATAAGATGCAATATTGTGGATCAAAGTGGTAAAAAGACATGGTACTTGGATAGAGGTTGTAGAAATGACATGAGTGGGAATAAAGATATGTTTAAACACATTGTTAAGTTAATAAAATCAGAGGTAAAGATGGGAAATAATGATAAGGTTCATGTCATGGTAAAATGAAGCATATCTATTCACACCAAGCAAGGTGACAAAAGTCAAATTGAAGATGTTTACTATGTGCCTAGGTTGAAGCAAAACCTTATTAACATTAGGCAACTTATCCAAAATGGGTACAAAGTCAGATTTGAGAATGATGAATGCATAATATTTTATAAGGGTGGATGTAATAAGAAAATTGCAACAGTCAAGATGATAAGCAATCAAATGTTTCTTTGAAAATGTAAAGTAAGCTCACAGTAGTGTTTGAAATTATAGTAGATGAGTCTACTCCTTGGCATATAAGGTATGAGCAATTGAGCTTTGGGGTCTGAACCTTCTTTACAAGAAGAAAATGGTGAGAGGGTTTCCCTTTATAGAATAAAAAAACAAAGTGTGTGAAAGATACATATTGGGGAAGCAACATAGGAGTGCATTTCTCATGGGTAAAAGATGGAAAGCTAAAACTCCTTTCAAGTTAATCCAATTAGACTTGTGTGGTCCAATGAAGACCCCCTCCTTATCCAATAATGTCTACTTCATGACATTCATAGATAATTTCAATTAAAAGATATGGGTCTACTTCTTGAAGAACAAATCAGATGCATTTTAGACCTTTAATTAATTCAAGGCCATGTGAAGAAGCAAAGTAGCCACTACATCAAGATTTTGAGGATGGATAGAGGGTTAGATTATATCTCTAATGAGTTCATGAATATTTATAAGGATCATAGCACCAAGAAGCAATTTATAGCTATCTATACACATTAGTAAAATGGTGTGGCCAATAGGAAGAATATGACCATCTAAGAGATGGAAAGGAGCATGCTAAAGGTAAAGGGTTTATCTAATGATTTTTGGCATGAGGATAGAGTAATAGCCATATAATTTTTGAATATTTCTATAACAAATATAATTAGGGATATGATCCCTCAAAAATCATGAATCAGTTTAAATTCAAGTGTTGAACACGTTAGAGTGTTTATATGTGTTGCATATGCACACATGCCCAAGCAAAGAAGGAAAAAATGGGATGACAAAGGTGAGAAGTGAATATTCATTAGGTATAATAACCAATCAAAGGCTTATTAATTGTGTAATCCCATCACTATATATCTCATAAGTAGTTGAGATGTTTAATTCATTGAGCATGAAGCTTGGGAAGAGAGATACGAAGAAGCGCATGTGCAAACAAGGGATAGTTGACCCTTTATTAAATATGAAATAGAAAGTGGTACATCCACTCATAAACCAAGTTATACCCCTATTTCATAAAGGGTTGATTCATCTAGTGGCATCAGCCATCAAGGAGGTTAAGGAGTTATTCAAGAGTCAACATCAACCTCCTCCAATTCAAGTCAATTCCTAACAAGGACAAGAAACTTGAAATAAGTCTATGATCAGTCAAGGTATGAGAAAAACAAAGATGAAACTATGAATTATGATATTTATTTATTAGTTGATCATATCTACTTTGAATAAGTAAGCAAGGATAGAAAGTGGTGTGAGGTAATGGATGAATAAATGCATGCAATAGAGAAAAATCAAACTTAAGAGTTAGTTGGCCTACCAAAAGGAAAAGAGATCATATGATTTTAAGTGGATATACAAGACAAAATCACTTTTAAAGGCAAGATAGAGAGGCATAAAGTAAGACTAGTGGTGAAGGGATACAAGCAAATGCCTCAACGTGACTATAATGAGACATGTACACTAGTATCAAGGTTAGAAATGGTAAGGACAATCATAGCCATTATTGCTCAACACAAGTGGAAGGTGCATAAAATAGATGTCAAGTCAGCGTTATTGAATGGAGTACTAGAATAATATGTTCATGTGAGATAGTCACTCAGATATGAGATTTTTGGGCATGAAAACAAAGTGTATAGGATAAAAAAGGCATTGTATAGGCTCAAACAATCCCCAAGAGCATGATACAATTGTATAGACTCTTACTTGTTGAGAAACAACTTTAGCAAAAGTGATAGTTATCCCACACTCTACATCAAAATGAACAATGGTGATATTTTGATTGTAGTTTTATATTTGGATGATTGATATTCACCATAAATAAAAATTAGTTAATAGAAGAGATTAAAACATCCATGAAAAAGGATTTTTAAATGACTGATTTAGGATTCTTGAAGTATTTTACTAGAATAGAAGTCAAGAAAATGTATATTGACATATTTATATGTCAATCTAAGTATACAAAGGAGATTTTGGAGAGGTTTAATATGTTGGATAGAAAGCCAATATCTACACCAGCTGATATAATCTAAAATTTGTCCAAGGATGATTATAGTAGTAATATAGACCCCACATGTTATAAGAGATTAGTAAGAAGCCTAATATATTTTACTACAACTAGGCTAGACATCATGTATGCAGTCAGCCTCATATCTAGATCTATGGAAATGCTAAAGTAGACACATTGGTAATCATGTAAGAGGATATTGAGGTTTGTGATTGGAAAAAAATATTATGGAGTTTTGTATGCAGTCATATATAAGTTTTAGCTAGTGGGCTACATGGATAGTGATTGGGATGGTAACCTTGATGATCTAAAGATCACTTTGGGTATGTATTTCATCTTGGATCAGGAGCCATATCTTGGGCTTCAAATAACCAACCTATTGTCACAAAATCTTGCACCTTATAGGAGCTTATTCAAGCCTAATCTAATATTTGGGTAACACTAGAATACCTCTAGGCCTGTGGGTTGCCTATAGTAGAGGTAGACCTCTAGGTTTAAGGGCTAGATCCCTACATTGACCTTTAAGTGCTTATCATCTACACTAACTGATTGCTTGTGTTAAAATAGGTATAAGTATGCATGAAATAAATATATTCTAAGGGTTGGTACATCATAAATATCTCCACGACATCATCATACTCTTTCACTAAGAAATAAGACCTACAACACTAGATTCAAAGTCCTAAGATAATCTAACATTAGTATTTCAATATAGAGGTGATATGTATGAGACTACTCAAGATACGTGGACTAGAGGTTTGATTTCAGAATATAAGGACATTTTCACTCTTGAAAGGAGCTAAACACACTAGTTACACTCCATATTACCTATTATAATGAGAACTTCTTGCACTAAACATGGAAGGATAAAGAGAATCAAATATAGAAGCTTATCACTAGACCTCACCATACATCACATCACACACTTAGACAAGATGTTTGTGAACTCAAATCCAAATTATACATAATATTCAAAGGCAAATTACAACATCAAACTAGTAGGGCTTTACCATACCTAGTGTGGAATTAGAAAACAAGAGCCAAAATGTCTAGTACTTATAGAATGTGTGAGAAGAGAGAGAGAAATGGAGCTCAAGGGTCACAATGCCACTTATCAAGGCATGAGAATGAGTTATGTTTCATAAGATTAGAGTATGAAATAGATTATTAAAGGTCACTTTGGATAAATTTCCCTCCAAGTCATGAAAACTCCTCAAAATTAGCATAGGACCCTTCAACCACCTTCTTAGAAATTGTCTTCATCATTGGATTCTCTTGAGAACTCCAAAGTAGACAAGGGAGAGATACCACATATGCATTATTATTGGGGGTATGGGGGATGGGTTAAAGATAAATTATAACATGAATTAGATGTATCCCTAACCACTGATCTTCTTCTATACAAGTGTTCTCATTGCTTGCAATCACCATCATCTTTCTTTCACTCATTCCTCACACTTGTCATTCAAGTGACCTTCAGGTTTCCAAAAAATCCATACATGAGGTCTTATGACACCTTTCAAGATTCCTCTTATCCTTAAATCCATCAATAAAACCTTAAAAGGCCTCACAATTAGAGTTATCACCTTCTCACTTGGTGATCACTATTCATTCCCATTATCTTCCATAGACTGCTTAAAGTTAAGGATCTTACATAGGTGTCTATGTGTTTATATAAATCAATAAATTAACATGAGGGGTTATATTAGGTATCATTTGATCTCCCAAAGTGATCCTCATCCCTTAAGACTCCTCTACACCTAAAAAGCACTAAAATTTGTCAAGAAAACTAGTTCTTTACCTTGTTCATATAAGTAGGGTGTCAACCAATCTGATGGTAAGGAGCCTAAGGGAGTTCTCTACATGTCCAAAATCATTTCCAATTCAAACTATCCCTTTTGAATGCATTTTTATCTACTTCTTTCCCATTAGGTCATGAGCAAGATTTTGAAGGGTTTTAGGTGGTTTTGACCCTTAGAATTTTTCCATAAAATTTATAAGTTTAATCAATAAAAAATTATCACTAGAATAAATTTTAGTACCTTCTTCAACATCTCCTAACTCCTCAAGTCTCCATGTTAAGCATCCATACAAATATGAACTTCCAAATATGCCTTCTTGAGATCTTCCTTACATTTTGTGCACCTTATGTTGTTATTAATCCAAGGAAATACCCTTTTTTGATGTCCCCTATATAAAAATTAATCTAAAAAATCTCATACTCTCTCATGAATGTGATCAAATTCATTGAAATGCTCACTTGGTGTTAGAAGTGAGACTACACCCACTTAGGGCTTTAGGCCTAGTATATATATCTATGGGTTTAGGCTACTATATTGGAATATTTATTAATGTAAGGACTTAATCATGTTCATTAATTTTAACCACAACTATTCTACCTATCCTTGTAGTGATCCAACACTCTAATCATCTTCCTCTTACCTTTCACACTTCTTGCCTACAGGGTAATCTGTTTGGGAGTGCCCTCTATCTGAGATAAAATAGAGGGAATTTCCCCTATTATCTCAGTTATATCAAGGTGATTTGGGTATGTTATGGAGACCTTATATACCAATTTTCATTATTATTTCACATCAATACCCCCTTCAATTATTAAAAAACCCTAAAGATAGACTATGTAGCATTCAATGTGTGTAGGGTTTATGTATTAACTGTAGGTTGATGTTTGGGAATAGTTATACCTAATTTACCTATCTTGAAAATATAATTAGGGTGACATAATCATAATTATAAAATATAAGCTCATCATCATCCATGTCAGCCTCTTCAATCCATCTCCCTTTACTTGACTAGACCTAGTTTGCAGTCAACTGTGACTATGTGCTCACTCAGACAAAAGCATGCTTGTAGGTGAAAATTTCATCTTAGACATTTTATCATGTTTTTATAGTCCCATTTAATTCATTAATGTCACTTCCAACTCATTTTAACTCACTTTATGATTAAATACTTGTGTCAAGACCAAACTACCATATGCTAGTGCACTATCATGATAAAATTCAAGTAGATTATAGAAATGCACAGATATAATCTAGGATGAATAATAACCAACAAAGTATACACAAACCAATTTAACACAACATATGAATTAATATGTAAAAACCTTTGGGAGGTAAAAAAACCCACCAAATGATGATATTTAATTATTGAGAAACTTTGCACCCCAATACAATAACTCCTCATTCTCACTTCTTCAATATCCTTCACAAAAACCTTTGTTCATGCATAATTCATTATTTATAATAAATTATTTTTTCACATAATAATAGGGGTAAAACCCTATTTATAATGAAATTTTAATGGATGTGACCATTATAAATAATGGGTTCAACTATCCTAAGAAAATTTTAAATTATCGATAAGTAATAAATAATTTATGTTTTATTATTTATTTGCATGAGGTTTCTAACCTATCTTAATAAATAATAAATCATTATTATTTAATTACTTAAAATTTACTAAGAGTTTTATAATTTCACCACTTAGACATTAAATTTTCTAACACTCCCCCTTAATGCTAAGTGGGGATAAATGTCATAGTCACCTTAGAAGGGAATTACATTATGTGCACACTTGAAGGATTTAAAAACATTCATCATGCCAAACACCACCTTTTGAAATAAAAAGAATTATAATCCATAAACTAATCAAAAGTAATTTTAGGCTAGCATGATCATGAGACTACATCTCATAGTTTCTCATGAATAATCATCTAAGCATATTTGGAGCCTTTCATAACATAAGGACCTCCATTACAAAGTATATTTTTAATGTATTGGGGTATAAAATTAAAACTCCTACATGAAGTTTACTCAAATCATATAACTCCCACATGAAGTTCATAATGATTTACAATGAGAATAATTATAGAGAAGAATAAGAAACACATTTTTGTTAGGAAGTGGCATTGTTATGCACACTCCCCCTCAATAGCAACTCTGAGAGGCCTAGGATTGCACAAAATTGATAAAACTTGGTAGCACCAAGTGGTTTTGTGAAGATATATGCTAATTTTTCACCCTTAAGATAGAATGGCATATCAATATTACTATTAATGACTTTCTCTCTGATGAAATGCACATGAACTTCAATATAATTAGTTCTCTGATGTTGCACTATATTTTTTACCAGAGCTATACAACTTTGGTTATCATAATGAATGATGGTACTCTAAGAAATATCTAAATGAAGTTATTCCAATAACATTCATAGCCATATGACTTATTTAGAAGCTTCCATAACACTTTTTTACTTATCTTATATAGAAGAGAGAGAGATAGTAGGTTACTTCTTATTGCTCCAAGTGATAGCACCTGCACCAAACTTAAACACATAAAAATAGATTTACGATCTAAAATATCACCAAGATGGTCAGAATCATAATAACCATATAATTTAGCATTATCAATGGAAGAATAAAATAAACCATAATTAATAGTTGCTTTGATATAATAAATAATATGTTTAGCTAATTTCTAATTATCCAAATAAAGATCTTGTATAAATCTAGAAGCAACACTAACAACATATGAAATATCAGGCCTAGTAATGGTTAGATAAATCAAACTTCTAATAAGTTTCCTGTATAAAGTAGGGTTATATTTTTCACATGCAAGTTTAGGATCAAGTTTAATACCAACTTCAATAGAAGTAGTGGTAGATTTAAAATCAAGCAATTTAACAAGAATATTATGTGTATACTGATATTATGATACAATAATTGAATTTTTATCTTGAAATATAGTCATTCCTAAAAAATGATGTAGAATGCCTAAATCAGTCATTTTAAATATTTGACTTAGTTTATCCTTATATTTATGAATTAAACTAGTTAGATCGTCAGTAATCAACAAATCATCAACATATATTACAATTAAAATCAAATGACCATTTTCAACTTTAACAAAGAGATCATTATCTGAATATCAGTTTAAAAAAACCTAATTCTTTAAAAAAATATGTAATCCTAGAATACCAAGCTTGAAGAGCTTGTTTCAAACCATACAAAGATTTTTTTAACTTTCATACATAATGTTTTCTATTAGGATCAGTGAAATCTTTTGGCTGAGTCATATAGATTTATTTTTTTAAATCACCATTTAGAAATAAATTCTTGACATCCATTTGGTGGATAACCCAACCATTTTGGGATACAAGACTAATAATAAGTCTAACATTACTCATTTTTACTATAGAAGAAAAGGTTTCAACATAGTATATCTTGGGTTTTTGAGTAAACCCACGAGCAACTAATCTAGTTTTAATTTGTCAATTTTATCAATTGAATTATATTTGATCTTATAAATCCACCTACAACTAAAAATATGCCTTTTATATGGAGGAGGGACAAGATCCCAAGTATTATTTTTAATTAAGGCATTATATTCAGCTTGCATAGCAACATTCCATCTATCATTTTTAGTGGCTTACTCAAATGATTGAGGTTCACATCCATACATAGTCATTAATGCATAATAATAATGTTGAGTTTTAGTTAGTTTATTAAGATTATCAATATTAAAATATTGAGTTAGGGATTATGCCCATTTAGGTCTTTTAGATTGAACATGAAACTCAAGGGATTCCTTAGACTCTAAGTTATCTATAACTGGATCAACTTCTTCAAGGCCATTTGTTTCATTACAAGGAGAAACATGAGAGTTAAGTTCATCAATAGAAGAACACTAAAGAAGATCCATGGAGAGATCACAAAAAGATTTTTTAATAATAAGAATATTCATATTCTAAATAATTTGATGTTTAGAGGGATCATACACTCTTAAACCTTTTATTTTACCTTCATATCCTAAAAAAATGCAAGAATATGAAGTGGGGTCAAGCTTATTTCTTTTAAATTTAGGATTAAATATAGAAGCATGGATACCAAAGATCTTGAGATGAACCACACTAGGTTTCATTTTAGTCTACATTTCTAAAAGGGTAGAAAGATGCAAGGCTTTGATAGGGACTCTATTCAAAATATGAACAATTTTCATGGCTTCAACCCATAAGAACTTAGGAATATTTGTATATTTCAACATTTTCTATCCATTTCTATGATGATATGGTTTTTCCTTTCAACAATACCATTTTTCTAAGGGGAATAGGGAGTTGTTAGTTCCCTTTGAATACCACATAGATGAATTGGTTTCTATAATTTTGGTAAAAACTTGCAAAGATTAGGTTCTAAGTTAAAAACCCCCTAAATTCAATATTTTTTTGACTTGGTCAAAAAAAATTAATTTAATTTAAATTGAATTCTATTTTTTGGTTTGTGTGCCAACTTTTCACGCGTTAAAACCGTAGTTGACCTGTCAAACCTTTTTTTACTTTCAACCTAGTGAATGTTCATAGTCATATAACTAGTTAATCTCTAGGTTTTGACACATTTAGGATATGTTGGAGTGGTCCATTTTTTATTTTAAATCCTCCTATTGTTTTTTTAATTTTTTTAATAATAGTGCCTAGGTGGTCATTTTGAGTGTGACTCTTTTGACACTTAGATTTGTCCTTTTTTTTTTTTTTTTTGCATTATTTCGTATCTAAATTATGTAATTAAATATATCTACATTTTTTATTTAATTTATTTTACAAACTTAAGTTAAATTCACATTAAAAAGGTTTCATTTTAATCATTTGTTTATTATTTTATTTAAAGGGAAGCTATGGCTTCGCCTCATTTCTCCTTAGATAAATCTAAAATATTTAAAGGAAATAACTATAAAATATAGAAAACTCATGTTAAAATTGAATTTATGGCTTGAAAATTATGTAATATTTTCATTGGGATTGAAAAAAACCCCTTCTGGATGGCATGTGACCCCTGAGCTTACCAATGCATTTCAATAAAAATTACAAGAAACTATGACCATTATCTTGCAGAGTGTTAAGGATGAATTCCTTCTCCACATTGGTAATCAAGAGTCTCCTAGTGATGCTTGAAAAATCCTAAAGTCCATGCATGAAACCACTCACCTTTCAAAGACCATTAAATTAATCCTTGAATTGCTAACTACACCTATGAAGGGTGATAAAAAAGTTAATTTTCTTGTTAAAATTAAAAACATTAAAGCTTAGTAAGATGGATGTAATTGTAATTTGATTCAAGATCAATTACTTTATTTTATCATTTAGTTAAATATTCATGAAAAATTTAGAAATTTTATTTCAATTTTGAATTTTAAGTATCAAACTGAGCAAGATATCCCTGATCTTACCACCTTGTCTGCTCTCCTAATTCAGGAAGAGCAGATAAGTTTGATAGTTCAACAAGGGTTTTAAATGCATAAAATTTTGAAACATAAACCGAAAAATGGAATTTAATTTAAATTAAATTTTAAAAAATTGACCAAGTTAAAAAAATATCAAATTTAGGGGGTTTTGAACTTATAAAAACCAATTCATCTATGAGGTTATTCAAAAATTTACATGCACAATATTAAATTTAAACCCTTTTTTTAATCTAATTATATATATATATATATATATATATATATATATATATATATATATATATATGTATGTATGTATGTATGTATGTATGTATGTATGTATGTATGTATGTATGTATGTATGTATGTATGTATGTATGTATGTATGTATGTATGTATGTATGTATGTACATACATATATATATATATATACACATATATATACATACACATATATATACATGTGTGTGTGTGTGTGTGTATTTTAAATGGTAAAAAAAATTGGTTTTATTTTATCTTTTTGGTAAAAAAACCTTTTTTTTTAAACATGGGGCCCATTGTAATTTGAGAATTTAAAAAATCAATTATTTTTTAAATCTTTTCCAAAAACTATAGAAATCAATACATACATGTGAAACATCTCAGAGAGAAGAATGACACTCTGTAGAATTTAGGCAACTTAGATCTCTTTGTATAAACCTCATATTTATTTAAAACTTTGGAAACCCCCCTTAAATCTCTCCATAAGATAGAATATAATCTCAAATCAAATATTTGATGCAAAATGCAGATGTTTCACTCACCCAAGCCAACTATGGTGCCTTAGGGAGCTTGAAAAAAATACTAGAAGATTTAGAAAGCCTCTCAGGGTTTACAAATGCTTCCAGGAGGTTTAAAATACTAATATTTGATTTTTTTATAGCAATAAACATGATATAAAATGAGAGTAAAAAAATATTTTGTTATTTTCTTCCTACATAGGATGCATTTTACCATACAATGACTCTTACAGCAGCAAAAATATTGAAAAAATGACCACCAGTTTCTTGAACAAATATTTGGAATGCTTGTTGAAGCTTTTAAAATCAGATTTGGTTGTTGAAAGGTAGACAATAGGTAGCATAAGGTAAAATAAAAAAATTCTCTCTCCCTCCTTGTTGTACCAAGCCAAACCACCATTAAGAAAAAAATTCAAAAACATTATTTGAATTTGAATATATATCAATTGATAATGTAAATTGATAATATAATTTTTAATCAAATACATCCCACAAGCTTTGATACCATGATAAAATTCAAGTAGATAATAGTAATGCACAGATAAAATCTAAGATGAATAATAACTAGTAAAGTATACACCAACTAATTTAACACAACATAGGAATTATCTTGGGAAAACATGAGAGAGGTAAAAATCCCACCAAATGATGATATTCAATTATTGATAAACTCTGCACCCCAATACAGAAACTCCTCCTTTTCAATTCTTCAATAACCTTCACAAAAACCTTTGTTCATTCATAATTTATGATCTATAATAAATTATTTTTTCACATACTCATAATAGGGGCAAAACCTTATTTATAATAAAATGTGAAAGGATGTGACTATTGTAAATAATGGTTCCAACCATCTCTAGAACATTTTAAATTAACAAAAATAATAAACCAATATTATTTATTTTATTGATAAGTAATAAATAATTTACGTTTTATTATTTATTTACATGAGGTTTTTAACTAGTGTTAATAAATAATAAAAAATTATTATTTAATTACTTAAAATATACTAAGGGTCTTATAATTTCACCATTTAGACATTAAATTTTCTAATATGTCACATTATAGTTAGACTATAGGTGGCCTTTCTAGGAGCAAAGGACCCCTTGTAGATGGTTTTCGACTCTTGGACTCTGTGTTACAAATCCTAGGGTCTCTTTAAAGCCTTTAGAGTCATCTCTAACTATAAATTGTTCATGTTTGTAGGGTTCCCATCTCTAGGGTCATATCATGAACTTGTAGATGCCTACATTCACACTGTAGGTGACCTTTTTAAGGGCAAAGGTACACCTATAGGTGATGATATAGGTCAAGACCCTGTACTTCAACCCCTCTCAATGTTAATGAACCACTCACATCCTTCTCATTTCAATAGGGTCAATTTCCATGGAAATATGTTTCTATCATACCACCTTGGACTATAAGGTCATTTTAAATTCAACACACTATAGAGAACACTAACATTCTACAGTGAAAGAATGTATAAAATGGATGCCTTTCTATATTATGCTCACATGACCAAACAACCAAACTCTCTTGTCAAAGCATTGCCCTTATAATAGGGTTCCATGATCGAAACATTTAGACATGCTAAAACCTCATGTATTTCACTGTGGAAGGATTGAAAGAAAGGTGAAAACCCTATTTAGGATACTTTAAGGTAACCTGTCCCTTAAGTCACTTCATCAATGTAAGAGTATGGATTCAATACTATTTGCCACTTTATGGATCCACCATGATTATCATGACATTCTAAATGTTCTCAAACCCTCCATGAAGGTGAAGACAAGATTCAAAAATCTTACATTCATCATCTTCAAGTCTCTATTTGGACCACCTATAGGATGTCATACATAGTAGTATACAAGGCAGGGTTGTGAAAGGATGATAAAAGACTATGTGCATGATGAATTAGTTGTTTTAACCAATTTAAAACCATTTATATGGTTAAATCTTGATTATAAACACCTCAGATAACCTCTCACCACTTCAAAATGATTGTGTAAGGAGACTAATGATTGTCTGTAAGTGGATATCTATAGAAAACTAACTGCACATGTATGTTTCTTGACTATGTTTCATATGAACACCCTTGAGACAAAGTTTTTCAAGGTAATATGATTTCCATGACATATGAGAAGTGTAAAAATCATATCCTCCTTTTCTTGAAACCACTACAAGGAAGATAAACCTCTACAATTGATGAAACATGCTTGTAACCTAGCAATGGAGCTCCCACTAGTAGAATGGAGTGTTTGTGTTCCTCAACTCACCTCTACACATGAAAAATGATTTTAAACCATGAGATAAGGACTTCCACATCTTATATAAACACTTTTATCAATTAGTTAGTATATAATAACTCAAACAAAGAGGAAACCTATAGGGTATGTGGATAAGCATGCATAAAGGAATAGTCAACTTCTAAACAATGGTTTATAGAGCATAAACCATAAATCCTTTAAATACTACCATGAAATGGATGTATAATAAGAGTAATATCTGTCACCAAGTGTATTTGACTTGAATCATCCTCTGTTGGCCATATTAAACCAAAATTGGTTAGTCATTTTTTCCTACCTAGTGGAGTGATGGATAAGTGAAATGATTTTAATCCATTTTCAAGTGTTTCAAAGCTTAATAAGTGTCAAAGTTAGATCAAGGGAGATTAATGGTCACTAAAAGTCCTTCCACATGTGCCAAAACCTCTGTAGAAGCCTTATAACAAATTAAAATTTTCCAAACTACCACTAATATTTTTGTTTTGATGTTACTCCTACAATTTTTAGTTAGATATTGATATGTCTAAGAAGAAACTAACATGGGGAACATTTATAAATAGTTAGACACATTTTTATACTTAGGAAAATCATACAAACCTCATTAAGAGCTCAAATATGACCCTATATGACATGAAATGGTATAAGGGCTAAAATTTAACTATAACCAAGGTAAAAAACACATTAAATGACATTGTTAAGACCATTACACACCATATTACATCCTAATAAGATCCACATATCAAGTTTTATACTATAGGGGGTTGACTTATTTTGAATTTTGATCAAAATAGTCAACATTATTGGTGAATTCTTAGGGGTGGTATGCTTGATATGCCAAGACCAGTAGCCTCTTCCTATCCATTGGGATATAGATTCACCTATTCATAAATTTACACTCAATTTTCCATTGAAAATAGACCAAAACATAATAAACAGTAAGAAAAATACATAAAACAACACACTACACACTTGTGCTTCATGAGCACTTATGAAACGCACACACAACCCAAACAAACTAACTAAAACATAAACCAACCTGAATGAATATCTTCCTCCTAGGTCAAATGGGAAGTTTGAAACCTTTATTACTTTATGAAATGAAGGAGTGAATGAGGCATGTTTTTGGTTAGGCCTTGGTACTTGTATCTCCAACTCCTTCATGATGATTACCAACCTCATTAGTATGATGTTCAATGAAATCAAGGTAGATACAAATAGATTACCTATAGAGGTGATCTCCTCTTGCATTTCAATATCCTCATCCTTATCATAAGACTCCTCAAATACAACCTCTAATGTTGGTTCAACAAGGCACCTTCTTGACTTCCATGGTGCTCTCAATAAGGTCAGGTTTTCTTTCAACTGTAAGTTCCTCAAGCTCATCAAGGAGCTTTGCATAGTCCACCTAATCTTGGTCATTATCATCCATGGAAACCTCTTTCTCTATCTTCTAATTTACTTGGTCCTCAAATTGGAAAATTTATTAAATATCTTGGAAAAACTTCATTTGCTACTACCATTCATCCTTGCTCTCCTTATCTTTGAGAACTACCATCTCTTCAAATTTACTTTCTTGATCCTAACATTCTTGATGTATGAGGTCATCAATATTATTCTCCTTCTCCAATACATCTAAAAATGGTTCAACCTCAAGTTGAGGTGTTGACTTCTCCTCAAGGACAACATCTTGTACCTTGGTCACATTTCATTCTTTCATGACTACAAATTCTTGAGTAGTGACTTGATGTTCATCTTCATTCTTAACAAGACCTTCTTTATGCTTGATAACACACTCACTTCATGCTTGTTAGGATCATCAACAACCTCATTATCATATATGTACTTCTTAGGAGGATGAATAGTCTAACTTAGCTACTTAAACTCTTGACTTATGGCATTGAACTTTTACCATAGATCTTCCTCTGCATGACTATGATGTTTAAGGGCTATTTCATTATGGACATAAACTAACTTAGTAGATATGGATTCCTTCTCAGACACCTCTCCCTTCATGATTTTTCCAATTTATTTATGGATGGTTTTAATATGATCTTCAACATCTTTTCCTTCACTCAAGAAGATGGAGTTGTAATTATATTCACCAAGGTGAGTCCCTATGATGATTTCTTCTTCATAGTCACTTGAAGCATCCTCTTGATATGTTATGGCTTGAGCCTATTCTTTTTCATTTTATTCCCATAAAATGGATTCTCTTTCAATAAGGTATGAGGTGGGAGGGTGATGGAGTATGAGGTGTGGTGGAGGGCTTTTGAATGGATTTGGGAAAAAAGACTTCTTGAGTGAGCTCATAGGGGAATGTCAAGTTAGGTTGGTCAATAGGAAAGATGTTTTCTTCCAAAAGAGTTTCACCTTGAACATAGCCTCTTTAAGGCTCTTCAATATTTTTAGGATCACTTTCAAACTCTTTATCTTCCCACATCCATAGCCTATCCATTGAGCATTGGAAACACTTTTTTTCAAAGTATAGCTACTCCTTCATATCATAATGAGTTTACTCTTCAACCACCTCCCACACATCCATACACCCTTGAACCAAACCTTTTAACCATTCCATGAGATGGTTAGGGAGCACATAAAACTCATCAACCCATGTTCTCATCATTTCTTCACTATCTATCAGACTTGGTATGAGTGTTAATAAGGATTTGACATGAGATGGGGTTGAAGTATGAGGAGGAGGGTAATAGTGGGGATTGAGGCCAACTTTAATTTGTTTTTTTTGTGCCTATAATAATTAAAATCTTTCCTTAGGTGATATCTTATTGTAAAATCCATGAAATCATCTAATTCCTTATGATAAGATTGATAATAATCTTCTTGAGGTTGATATGCATCATGGTATGGTTGGTAGGAGTCATATTTGGATTGGTAGGAAGGAATTTATTGATAGGATTCCTGATATCCTTCCTCATAGGCTTCTCCAAGAACATGATGCCCATATGGAGAAGAAAATGGATGAGCATAGGGCTGATATAAATTGTGATAGGGTTGTTGAGGGGTGTAACATGGATCATAACAAGGTTGATATGGAGGTGAATAATAGGTATTTTCATCATAATTATTCATATCAACCTCATGGCTCAAATTAAATACAATAAAATATGAAAACATTAAACAATAGATACTTGGACTAATTAAAACTAGAGGATTTAATCGAGAGTCGCCATTGGTGTTATCATGCTTGCTTCCAAAAGTTGATTAGAGGAAAGACACACCAACAATATTTCTACACTCTTGGACTTTGGTCCCATCAGGCATGCCAAAATTATTGTCACTAAATATTTCATCCTATAGGAGGTTTTTCAATCCTACTCTAATATTTGGGTAACATTGGAATACCTCTAGGTTTAAGGGCTAGCTCCCTGCATTGAAAAGTACTTATCATCTACATTAACTGATCGCTTCTTTGAAAAGGGATAGAAGTATATATGAAAGAAATATATTCTAAGTAGGTGATACACCATTAATATATCCACAATATTTTCATACTCTTTTACTAAGAAACAAGACCTACAACATTAGCTTCAAAGTCCTAAGATAATCTAGCATTAGTAGTTCAATATAGAGGTTATATGTATGAGACTACTCAAGGTAAGTGGACCATAGGTATTATTGAAAACTATAAGGACATTTTCACACTTTAAGGTTTACAAACACACTATCTACACTCCATATGACCTGTTATAATGATAACCTCTTGTATTAAACATGGAAGGATAAAGATAAGCAAGGATAGAAGCTTATCACTCAACCTTACCATACATAACTTCACACACTTATACAAGATGTTTGTGAAATAAAAAATATTAAATGTATTATTGAAAGGCAAACTAAAACATCAAACTGGTAGGGCTTTGCCATACCTAGTGTGGAATTAGAAAACAAGAGCCAAAATGTCTAGTACTTATAGAATGTATGAGAAGAGATAGAGAAGTGGAGCTCAAGAGTCACAATGCCACTTTCCAAGGCATGAGAATAATTTATGTTACATATGAATATAATATTAAATATACCATGAAAGGTATCTTTTGACAAATGTCCCTCAATGGCATGAAAACTCCTTAAAACTAGCATAGGACCCTTTAACCATCTTCTTAGAAACTATATTCATCATTGGCTTCTCTTGAGTGGTCCAAATAAGACTAGGGAGATATTCCACATGTGAACTATGATGGGGGGTTAAGGACAAGCTCTAACATGCATTGTATGTGTCCCTAACCACTGATATTATTTTAGACAAGTGTTCTCATTACTTGCAATCACCATCATCCTTCTTTCACTCATTCCTCACACTTGTCATTCAATTGACCTTGAATTTTTCAAAAAAATACATACAAGGGGTGTTATGACACTTTTTAAGAGTCCTATTTTCCTTAAATCCATAAGGTAGACCTTAAATGGCCTCCCAATTAGAGTTATCACCTTCTCACTTGGTGATCACTATTCATTCCCATTATCTTTCACAAACTGCCTAAAGTGAAGGAGGTTTTAGAGGAGTTTGTGTGTTTATTTAAAGTAATAAATGAACATGATTGATTATATTATTTCTCACTTGATATCCTAAATTGATCATCATCCCTTAAGGCTCCTCTACAACTACAAAACACCAAAATATGTCAATAAAACTAGTTTTATACCCTATTCGTACAAGTAGGGTGTCAAAAAATCTAATGGGAAGGATCCTAAGGCAGTTATTTATAAGTTCAAAATCATTTCTAAGTCAAACTAGCACTCTTGAATGCATTTACATCTAAATATTTCCCATTAGGTCATGAGTAAGGAATTTGAAGGGTTTTAGGTGGTTTTTACCCTTACAATTTGTTCATCAATATTAAAATTTAAATCTATGAAAAAATCTCACTAAAATAAATTTTAGGACCTTCTTTAACATCTCCTAACTCCTTAGGTCTCCATGCTAAGTCTTTTTACAAATATGAGCTTCCAAAGATTCCTTATTGAGCTCTTCACTACATTCTATGAACCTTTGTGTTGTTCTTAAGCTAATAAATGACCCATTTGTGATCTAACCTATATAAAAATTGTTTTAAAACCTCTCATATCCTATCATGAAGTTTATAAAATGCATTTAAATGCTCACTTGGTGTTAGAAGTGAGACTACACCCACTTAGGGCTTTAGGCCTAGTCTGTATATTTATGGGTTTAGGATACTATGTTGGACTCTTCAGTACTATGAGTCCTTAATCATGTTTATTCATGTTAACCACAACTATTCTACCTATCCTTGTAGTTATCCAAAATTCTATGCATCTTCTTCTTACCTTTCACACTTCGAGAGTAATTTGTCTAGGTGTGCCCACTGTCTGAGATAGAATAGAGGGAACTTACCCTATTGTCTCAATTATACCAAATATATGAGAGGATTGGGTAGGTTATTGATACATTTTGTGCCAATTTTAATTATTATATGACATCAATATCCCCTTTAATTCTTCAAAAAACCTCAAAGTAGACTATGTAGCATTCACTATGTGTAGGGTTTATGTATTGACTGTAGGTTGATGCTTGAGCTAAGTTATACATTATTTCCATATAATTAACATATAATTATGGTGAAATAATCATAATTAATGAATTATAAAATCCAATCTCATCATCATCCATGTTAGCCTCTTTAATCCATCTCTCTTTACTTGACTAGGCCTAGTTTGTAGTCAATTATGATTGTGTGCTCACTTAGAAAAAGGCATGCCTAAGATAAACATTTCATATTAAACCTTGTATCATGTTTATATACTCCCATTTGATTCATAAATTTAACTTCCAACTTATTTGGACTCACTTCATGCTTAAATACTTGTGCTAAGACCAAACTGCCATATGTTAGTGCATTGTCACACTATAGTTAGACTGGAGGTGGCCTTTATAGGAGCAAAGGACCCCTTATAGATGGTTTTAAACTCTTATAATTTGTGTTACACATAATAGGTTATCTTTCAAGCCTTTAAGGTCATATCCAACTGAAAAGTGTTCATATTTATAGGGTTCCCATCTCTAGGTTCATATCATGAACTTATAGGTGCCTACAATAAGGCTGTAGGTGACCTTTTTGAGGGAAAATATACACTTGTAGGTGATGATATAGGTAAATACCCTATAATTCAACACCTATAAAATTAATTTTAATCATTAATGTCCTTCTCATCTCAATAGGGTCACTTTCCATGGAAATATGCTTCTATCATGCCACCTTGGACTATATGATCATTTGAAATTCAACACACTGTAGAGAACATTGACATTTTATAGTGAAAGAATGTATAAAATAGATGTCTTTATATATTCTTCTCACATGACCAAACAACCAAAATCTCTTGTTAGAGCATTACCCTATGATAGGTTTACATGATGGAAATATTTAGACTTGCTAAGACCTCATGTATTTCACTATGGAAGGATTAAAAGAAAGTGAAAAACCTTGTTTCAAAGACTTTAAGGTAACTTGTCCCTTAATTCAATTCATCAATGTAAGAGTATGGATTCAATAATGTTTACCACTTTAGGACTCCACCATGATTATCATGACCTCAACATTCTCAACCCCTCAATGAAGTTACAAACAAGCTTCAAACATCTTACATTCATCATCTTCATGTCTCTATTTGGACCACCTATAGCATGTCATACATAGTAGTATATAAGGTAGGGTTTTGAAATATGACAAAGGACTATGTGCATGATGAACTAGCTATTTTAACCAATCTCAAACCATTTTAATGGCTCAATCTTGATTATCAACACCTCAGGGAACCTCTCAACACTTCACCATGACTGTGCAAGGAAACTAATGAGTGTCTATAAGTGGACATCTATAAAAATCTAACTGCACGTGTATCTTTCTTGATTGTGTTTCATATGAACACCCTTAAGTTAAAGTTTTTAAAGAGAAGGTGATTTCCATTATATATTATAAGTGTAAACATCATATCCTCCTTTGTTTGAAACCACTGCAAGGAAGAGAAACCTCTATAGTTGATGAAACATGCCTACAACCTAGCAATAGAGCTCCCACTAGAATAATGAAGTGTTTGTGTTTTTTAACTCACTTATACACATGAAAAATGACTAAAAACCATGAGGTAATGATATCCACATATTATAGAAACACTTTCATTAATTGGTTAGTATAGAATAGCTCAAACAAGGATGAAACCTACAGGGTGTGGGGATAAGCATGCAAAAAAAGCAATCAACTTCTAAAAAATGGATCATAGATCATAAACCATAAATCCTTGAACTCCTACCATGAAAATTAATTATACTAAGATTAATATACAACACCAAGTTTATTTGACTTGACTCATCCTCTGTTGGTCATACTAAACCAAAATTGGCTAGTCATTTATGCCTTCCAAGTGGAGAGATGGAGAAGTGAAATGGTTTTGAGCCATTTTCAAGTGTTTCAAAGTCAACCAAGTGTTAAAGTGAGCTCAAAGGAGCTGAAGGGTCACTAAAATGCCTTCCACACATGCCAAAACCTCTGTAGAAGTTGTACAACCAACTAAAACTATCCAACCTACCATTGATCTTCTTATTCTAATGTTACTCCTACAAGTTAGAGACTGACATGTCTGACAAGAAACTAACATGGGTAACATTGATAAATTATTATACACCTTTTTCTACTTAGTAAAACCATACAAACCTCATTAATGGTTCAAATATTACCTTATATGACATGAAATGGTACAAGGACTAAAAATTAACTATGACCAAGGTAAAAAGCACATTAAATGACATTGCTAAGACAATGACACACCATATTACATCCTAATAAGACCCTTATATCAATTTTTTTACTATATGGTCTTGACTTATTTTTGACTTGTGGTCAAAATAGTCAACATAACCCATAGTATCACTTTTTACAGTTAAAGTAGAGTACATAGCAGTTAATGCAATAGCATGCCATGCCATATGGTTAAGAAGGATATTACAAGTTTTGTAAGGTAAGGTCATTTCCATGACATATGATAAGTTTAAACATCATATCCTCATTTTATTGAAACCACTGCATGGAAGAGAAACCTCTATAGTTGATGAAACATGCCTGTAACCTAGTAATAGAGCTCCCACTAGCAAAATAGAGTGTTTGTGTTTCTCAACTCATCTATGGACATGAAAAATGATTGGAAACCATGAGATAATTATGTATACATCTTCTACAAACACTTTCATTAATTGGTTAGTATATAATATCTCAAACAAGGAGGAAACCTACAAGGTGTGAGGATAAGCATGCAAAAAAAGTAGTCAACTTCTAAATAATGGATCATAAAGCATAAACCATCAATCCTTGAACTCCTACCATGAAAATTAATTATGCTAAGAATAATATCTACCACAAAGTGTATTTGACTTGACTCATCCTCTGTTGGTCATACTAAACCAAAACTGGTTAATCATGTCTACCTTCTAAGTGGAGAGATGGAGAAGTGAAATGGTTTTAAGCCATTTTTAAGTGTTTCAAAGATGAAAAAGTGTTAAAGTGAGCTCAAGAGAGCTGAAGGGTCACTAAAAGGCCTTCCACACATGACATAACCTCTATATAAGTTGTAAATCTAGCTAAAACTATCCAAACTACCATTGATCTTTTTGTTCTGATGTTACTCTTATAATTTTTAGCTAAACATTGACATGTTTGATAATAAATTAACATGGGTAATATTTGGAAATAGTTAGACACCTTTGTCTACTTAGGAAAACCATATAAACCTCATTAATGGTTCAAATATGACCCTATATGACATGAAATAGTACAAGGACTAAAAGTTAACTATGACCAGGGTAAAAAGCACATTAAATGACATTTCTAAAACCATGACACACCATATTACATCTTATTAAGACCCTTATATAGGGGGTTGAATTATTTTGGCTTGTGGTCAAAATAGTCAACACAACCCATAGTATCACTTCCTATAGCTAAAATAGATTACATAGCAATTAATGCAGTAGCATGCCAAGCCATATGGTTAAGAAGGATATTATATGCAATGGTAAATGCATCAGATATACAAATCAATCCTAACTCAAAGAAGATAAATCCTACTTGCACTTCTGATTGGGGATATATTAGATAATTAGGGTCATGACCAAGATGGATTTACTAGACCTACCCAAGGGATATCTTACCACAATAATATCACTAGGGAGGGTTACAAAGCCTCCAGTAAAGTAAAGTAAAATATAATCTAATATTAATCAAAGCTTGTGGTATAAATCAAGGGTAATAAACATGAAAATTAAACATGCACAAGAGACATATACTCATGTTAATGTATAAAAAATCCTAATACATGGAAGAGAAGTGTAAATACATATCTATATACTCTTAAAAATGAGGAACAAAGTTAATAATACTTACCTTTGAAGATGAACCAACTGAGCCACAATCTCTCCCTTAACCAAGGTGCTTCATAAGAGGTTGTTATGGTATATAAGGATGACAAGGATAAATCAGCTCTAGGATACACAACATACTAATGCATCCAAAAGACTTCTACATAAGACAAGATCTATATCTCCAAATAAAGTATGAAACCCTAATCTTACTCCTCAATTAGAATGGTGGACAAGCAAATGCATAATATATATTACTTCTTCTTCTCTTATAAATGGAAAAATGAATGTGTTTATATAGGTGGATATAACCCTAAATCTTTATGAAATTTTAGGCTGATAAGGTTGACCCAGTCAACCTAGTATCATAATTGACAAAAAAAACTAGGTCATTGACTAGGTTAGCTAGAGGCTGACCTAGACCCTAATGAGTTTTGTTAATAAAAATACAATGTTGATGTGGCTGACTATGTAATGTAAACTATCAAAAAGGGGTTTAGGTTATAAAAGTGCTAATGAAGGTGGTAAAATACTAGAGGAGGGTACAAAATTTGAGGCTAGGCTTAGGGGAATTGTCTTAAGAGACAAGTGTGTAGATAATAAGTAGCAAAAAGGAACAACAATCTTATAAAGCACTAATGGTCTACTTACCCCTTTCCCAGTGCACCCATTAAGGTGTGCTCTAAGAGATATTGAGATTATGGGTTCTTACAAGATAGAGAGCATTAATAATTGATAAAGTTTGAAAATATTATGTGTATACATATACCCCACTCGAAGCTCATCATGTGTCACATTGGTATAACACAGGATGGTGTTTTAGGAAAAGAATAAAGCAACACATAATTTTGAATTTGAATAAAGTGTGGAGCAAATAAGGTAAATGAAAGGATAGATTTGAAATACACATACCTTGACTTACCTTAGTGTTGTAGATAAACAAGGAGATGTAAGAAATGTGAAGGTGTCCAATGTGAGTAATATTAGGTGAACCTGTAGAGATTAGTGAAAAGGAGCATAAAATCAAAAAAATTGCAACATAGACATATTATAGTGGAAAGGATTCTTTACAACATCAATCTTTTAAAACTTTTTACGATTTAGAAAAAGAGGGAGAAGAAACAAAGATATGATCAAAATAATAAATATGACAGTAAATATTTGAAGGGTGAATAATTTCGAAATAGTAAATATAAATATGGTGAAAAATAATTCGTTTGGTATTATTTACTATTCTATGAGAAATAGAGCTCTGATAGACCTAGTGAGAGATCTAGATAGCTAGGATGGTGAAGAGATGATTGAATAGGTAAGAAATGTTTTAATTTTGTCTTTAAGATAAAATACTAGTTGTATATGATTGTAGATAGATAGATACATATATTTTGAGATGTATATGTAATATGATATCTAATTATGTTTTGTTTTTTGTAGAGCCTATGATAGAGGAGATCAGGTGGAGATCCCTAGTCATGGGAGTGCACCATGACATTCTAGATGGGGTGTTGGCATTGTATGACCCCACCATGCTCAATGATCCTATAGTACTATCTGTTACATCTTAGATAGGTTAGTTTAGACTATTGGGGGAGCTGGTGAGATAGTTATAGACATGTGGGGATGTATTTTAGCCACTAGCAAGGGTGGGAATAGGAGAGGCACAATCGTGGTAGGCCATAGTTTAAGAGAGAGCCACACATATGGCTACTACAATCTAGTTGGGATAGGTACTGGCCTAGGTGGCCAACTTACATGGATAGCTAACAAGGTTGAGGTCTCAAAAAGCCTCATTACAGTGCACTATGTAGAGGGGATGGTATGAGACATCTTTGGGCAATGTGGTTAGGCCACGAGATAAGCATGATGGAGCGCATCCATAGAGCTAGAGTGATGTATTTTTGTATTTGTATAAAAACACATGATATATAGAGATACATTATTTTTATAGTTGGATTTTGGTCTCATGAGTTATATGTTTCATTTTGTTTGTGTATGTATGGATATATTTCATCCTAGCATATTTATTTTTACTTTTGTTGTATATGATATGGGAAATATATGTGGGGTGTTCTATTTTCTAGAATTTATATAGTACACATACATGGTTAAAAATAAATAGGCAAAAATGATTTTGGAAAAGTATAAGTAATCATAAAAAAATACACTACACACTATTTCATGATGGGAAATGTGTATAAAAAAATATGACTAAGTATAATAAACCAAAAAGTGGTAAACAAGAGGACAAAAAATATTTATGAAACATAAAAAGATTGGCACCAAATTAAAACAAGTAAATTCACACTAAATCATGTTGTGAAGTATAAAAAAAATGTAATAAAATGGAAGGTACATGGAAGACCTATTATCACTTGGATTTTCACCCCTTTAAGATATTCTTAGCTATCCTCATCCAAGTGGCACAATGGAAACATCTCACTTGCTATGGGTAAATAATTTTGTAAGATGAATCTCTAGAAGGGCTAGCTCCCTTGATGCACTCTTTGAAACACTTTCTTATCTATCAATTTTGTGTGAAAAGGGTTAAGAGTAAAAAATAAGAAACTAAAATTTGATGCACCAATATTTAATTTCCTCCTATTGACTGAAATCATACTACTTAGAGCAAAGCAAAGCTTTCTTCACACAAAACTCACAACACAAGACAAATTATTACATCAATGTTTCATATGTTACGTTCAAAACACATTTTGATACTTAGGAGGGTAATGGATGATTCCTTGGGAGAATATAGTCATAAATAACTTATAATGCACTCATAAACTTAGAAAATAACACTAATAAAGACTTTTAACAATTACTTTTGTACACATTTGGTGAACAATCAAGGATAACATGCTAGAAAAGCTCATCTTCTACTAGACAAAACCAATAATATTGTAACAACACTCAATTATACAACATGTAAGTCAAAAAAATCACTTTTTTATTTCTTCAATATTCATTAAAATAAAAAATTGGCTATGGTTTCACCATTAACTAATGGAGGTTGCTCAAAAAAAATAAAAAGGTCAATATTTATAGCATTTGGAAGAGAAGCGAGACAAGGGAAATCAAAAGGTCACTTGAAAACCTCTAAAGATAATAAAATAAGTTAAATTTACATGAAAAATATATGTTAAATGAACCATTCAATGTTAGTATGTCCAAGTTTCCATACAAGTCATGAAACTTATGAAAATTGGCATGAAACTCCTCATTTTGGCTCAAAAAATTACCTTCATGATTTGGACCTATTTGAACATCCCATAACTAACTATAGATAGATCTAATGATTGGGATGACATTTATGGATTTCATACATTCCTTTTGATACAATTTTTGCATTCCTACTCATCTAAGAACTCTTGGAAGGAAGCCATCACTGTCTGTAGTCTAAAACACTTCTCTTTTCTACCACCCCTCACACTTGGCCCCAAATATAGTATCAATTTTTCATGAAAATCCATGGGAGGGAGTGGATGACACTTTTAAAAACCCTCTATGTCCTTAGACTACTCAGGTCCACCTTAAAAGGACATCCAATTAAGGTTTTCACACTTCTCACCCTTATGTTCACGATGCCAATTTTGACTGGCTGAGATGAAAGCTCTAGCTTAGACACTTAGGATATTTACCCTATAATTAAATGACCATAAGTAGTTATTATAAGTCCTAATATTCCTCTCAAACTTTATTTCATCTTTAGACCTCTTCTAGAACCTAAAAACACACACAAAATGGTCAATTTTCAACCTTGTTTTTATAATTTTGTATAGGCCAAAAGTATGGGAGGGATCATGAGTTAGTCCTTTTATGGTTTCCAATATCTTTTAAGGTCGAACTATGTCATCTGGATATCTCTCCAAGCTTGTTTTCTCCATCAGGTCTTGACTAAGGGTTTAGTAGGGTTTTAGGCAATCTTTAGTCTTAAGCATTGTTCATAAATTTAGGACATTGAAATTTCCAACAAATGCCACAAACTTGATGTTAAGTTACCCTGATAATCCCTCCAAACTCGTTTGGTTCCAATGCAAAATCTTAGAGGAGATATAAACACTTGAAGTCACCCCATCAAGCTTGTTTTTTCCTTTCTTGCATGCTTGGACTCTCTCTGAGCTAGAACTATCTTTCTTGTAAGTTTGATAGAATATAAAAATCTCATACATGTCTATATACATATCCTTAACATTTCTCAATCATCTTAATATCCCACCAAGAGTAAGAAATGAAGATGGACCCCCAATTAGCTCTAGGTCCCTTCAAAGCCTAAAGGGTTTAGCATGTACCCTACAAGTTTGAGATACTTGAACTGATATATCATGGTTGATATTGTATATCATGCTTAATAATTCTTTATTAAATCTTATAAAACCATCACATAACCTCCCAAGCACTCCTCTTCATCCTTCTCTCTCATTCACCAACTAGGTCTAGTGAAATATTGTCTAGCTGGACTATGTGCAAGGGTATTTTGGTCATCTTGAAAGATCTGAGCCTAAATTATTTATTATTAGCATATATTTTCATTTAATACACCTAAAAATATGTTTCTTGAGGTTCTATATAACCTCTTATCAATCCCTTTTCCCCTTTTTGGCCTCATTAGCTTGTTTTGCTAAAACCTAATTTTCCTTGACTGGATGACCTCTGAGACAAAATAGTGAGATATATCCCTCTTCATAAATGAAAATTTAATATTTAAGGAGTTTTATAAGGTCCTAATGAGACTTTTTACCAAAGTTTTTAGCTAGATTCCTTGATTTAGGTGCCTAACCAGCCCAAAATGCCCAAAACATTCCCCTAAAAAGCCTATTTTCTTGCATTTTCCTCAAATCCACCTAAGAGTGACCTCTACAGGATAAACCAATGATTATAGGATTTTAAAACATGTTACTCACATTGAACTCATTCTTATTTAATATTTTAAATCACCCAAACCACTTATCTTCTTTAGATTCCTCATATTTACCTATTGAGCAACATAGGTTTCTTGGAGCAACTATACAGATTGATAACTTTGGTTAGGAGAAAGAGTGGGTGGTCATATTAAAAGGATTCCTATAGCTTATGGAATCACTTTAATTATCAGTTATTACAATTTTTAAGTTGATAACAAACCTTATATTCCTCCTAATCACATTCACCTCCAAACTTCTTTATGATTGCACATAGTTGTAGGTGCACACAAGGGTTTGAAAGGCATGTGTAGGTTTTTTTCATCATGTTAAGAGATTATTAAGTTTATCCTAACATTAATATAGGTGGTAACCTACTTTATTCATCATTATAACTTCTCTTTATCCCTTCACATGCGCTTTTAGTCCCAAACCTAAGTCATTCCCTGTTGTAGGTGTGAAACCCTGCTTTTTGAATGTTATAGGTGTGTGTGTGCTTATAATTTGGCTTATTAATGGTATGGAGAGATTATGGATGAATAATGAAAACCCATGGTAACTTCTCATTCATTTAACTTACTTTTTATGCTCTTTGGATTCACAAACTAATTTTTTCTTGCCATGATTGAGAAACTTGCCTTTTAGACCCTACCTGTAGGTTACTTTTACTTCTTGAGACTTGATCATGGTATATGAGGACTTATCTTCAACCCCCTTAGGCAACAAAGTAAATTTTTAAACTTTCACTCAACTTTTAAATTCTTAAATCACCATTTGGGAATCAATTTTGGGTCACTATCTTATACCCTATTATAGGTGTTTATTTCCCTATGTGTGGACACCTGTAGGTGGCCATAGTGCTTGAAAAGCCATTTATCAACTTCCCCTTGATGGATTTCATACAATTTATATATCATTCAACTAAATTAAAAAAAATTCCATGAGGGTGTATTCATTGTTGCTCCTTTGTGTCAAAATGCCACTCACAACCACAAAGTCGTAGATGTTAGTGGAGTATTTCAGTGTTTTTAAGGGCATATTTGAGGCCCTCCATTTTATCCTCTCTTCATTTTTTGACCCTCATCTTTGGAATGGAAAATATCTATGCTAGGGGCTACAATATTCACCTGTCTATATGCCTTAAAACTATTTATCACCATGTTTTAAGATGTCCATAAAAAGCCCCTTGACTTCTATTTCTTCATTTTAAGGATATTTTCCCAAAATTCAGCCTTTATCTTCAAACATGATTAACGCACTTATTTTTTCCATTTTGACACTTTATATAGGTTTGTCATGTATTTTTATCATACCAAGACCTTAAGGAGGTGTCAATTTGTTTCAACCTCTCCATACAAACATCTTAGTCCCCTACTCAGCCACCTGTAGGTGGATATTTTGGTACACAAACAGTGAGTTGAATATGAGTAGTATGAAATATATTCATGACTATGAACTTTTTATGCTCTCATCAAACATGCCAATACACTTTTAGCAATCTAAAGAGATTGGAACCATATCAGGCTTTCCACCTCTCAGCATGACATCATCAAAACTTCTATATGTGTGTATTGGGCTAAATGTGGATAGTGATCATGAAATGGAACAATGGCATGGAGTAAAAACCTCATGGATAACTCAAAGACATTTTGAAAAAATCCCCAAAACATATTTTTCAATGTGAAAATCACTTGCATATATATGAAGTAGAGAAAGTAGAGGCATCTCATGATTGTTTAGCACAGTGAATGAACATGTGATCAAACTTGCACTTTACTAAACATCTCAATGAACTATTTTCAACTCCTAATGGCTTTGAAAACTAATACACCATGATTACCATTCCATGAACAAGTTGAACAAGCTCTAAACATGTGCCTGCAAGTGAATTTAGGCATGGAGTTGACTATGAGAGATGGCAAGATTGAAATTTACCCAAAACTTGATATGGTGAAACCAAAACATGGAAGGAGGTATTCATATTACCTTGAGACCTATGTAACATTATTTATTAACTACATGAGACTTTTATAAGAAACCAACATTCTATAACAAGAACTTTGACTGAGACTACACATGATGGTACCTTTCTTTCAACATGGATTATCTTTCTCATAAAAACACCATGAAACATGAAAATAAGTATGGAGATATTATTATAAGGTATCCAATATATTTTTGAGTTAACATCATCAATTGGTTTGTACGGATTTGACCAAAATAGAGCAAAACCTATAGGGTACCTAAAATAGCTAATAGAAAACTATAGTCAACTTTATGAGGATGGTTCATAAAGCATACTTGATCAATGATTTCATTATTTATATTTAAATTAATTTTTATGAGTGTATTATCAACTCTCGAAATTATTTATCTTGAAACTTCATGAACTATCCATACTAAGCACAAACCTCCAGGTCACTTTTGTATGTTTAAAAATGCAAAGAAGAAAAAGAATAGTTTTGGATTTAAAATGGTACTTATAGAAAAAACTAAATTTTTATATGAGTTTTAGGAAGTCGAATAGGCTTTTCATGATCGTTTCCCATGTGGCACACTTTCCCATGGCCCATACAAGTGCCAAATTCTCTTTTTCTCAGATGGTTTCTTGAATTTCAATTAGACAACGTACAATATTCTGATGTAACTAACATCCCTGATAGGTAACCTAACCTATTTGATGTTTTCAAGTAAAAATGGACCCATTTTCACCTTGGTAATTGTGACACTTGCATTTTTTACCCTTAAAAGCCCACTAAAAGCCTCAAAATGACAAATAAACCTATTAGACCATGACTAAGGCTAAAAATGCATTATATAACATAAAATGAACTATAATATAGCCTATGAAAAATATTTAGACCCCTAAACATTTAAAACCCAAGTTTTTTACCTATAGGGGTCCAAATTTGACCTAAAGTCAAATTTGATCAACAAAATGGTGACTCATAGGGGTAGTATGCCTACTATACTAAAGACTAGTAGCCTTATCTTTCATGGGCCAAGGGATTCAATGAGTTTTTAAAGACAACTAGAAAATAATTTCCTAAAACACACACAAAATAACCACAATACACCAATCAAACACAAGACAAAGTAAGACACCAACAAGACTCACACATGTGTATAAGCACTTAGGGAAAATAAGGAAAACAATAACTATGTACAAGGAGAGAGGAGAACCTTAGTAGAAATGTTTGATATATATCTCATTGACTGGGATATGAAGCTCCTTTCTATCCAACTTTGAGAGTTGGAAAGTATTGTGGTGCTTGCATTGGGTGATAACATAAGGGCCACTCCATAAAGCATCAAAATTTATGTGTTTTCTATACTTAGCTCTATCTTCATCCCATGTTAGAATAATGTCCCCTTCTTGGAAGCTTCCTATCATGGATTTATTGTCAAAGTATCTTTTTTTTTTATCTTGGTGAGCTCTCATAGTTTGCATAGCTTGATCTCTTATCTCCTCAAGCTCCATCAACTCACATAACCTGACTTCCATGCTTTCATTTTACATTAACTCCAGCTGATAAGTGAGATTCAAGGCTAGTAGCTGAAGTGAAATTGGTATTCTAGTCTATCTCCCATAAACAAGTGTATATGGTGATTTTCTAATTGCTCTCTTAGGGTGATCCTATCAACCCAAAGAGTTATCTTCAACTTGGAATTCTAAGTTCTTTGATTCTCCTCCATTGTCCTCTTGATGATCCTGATTAGATTCTTATTTTTAGACTCAAATAGTCCATTCCCTTGTGGATAATATTTGGATGAAGTGCTAAGATAAATGCCATGTTTCAAAGCCCACTCACTTGTCTTCATTCCAAGGAAAGTCAATGCATTGTCTAAAATTATTGTTGAAGCACCAAACCTTATCGCTATGCCTTCATAGAAGTATAGAACTAAACTTTAATTTTCTTCCTTGAGAGCTAAAACCTCCATCCATCTTATAAATTAGTCTATACTAGTCAACACCCATTTGTGACCAGCACTAGAAGGTGGGTTAATTATGCCTATGAAATCTAGACCCTATTGTATAAAAGGTTGGTCTACCTATATTGGATGAAGAAGAAAGGATGCAAGATTTTTTTACCATCAAATAAATCTCATTTTTTAAATTTCCTTACCCAAGCATGGGTGTGTTTGAACAAACGAGGCCAAAAATATCCATCGCTTATAATCTTAGCAACTATGGTTCTTGGAGCAAAGTGTCCACTAGCTAGACCATCATGAAACTTAAGTAATATTTTCTCAACCTAATATGATTTAACACATCTCAATATCACACCTAATAATTCCTTCCTAAACAACACTCCATCAACAAGTACATAAGGAATAGATTGTAATCTGAAGTACCTCTTTTTAGCTCTATTTAGGCCTTGTGGACACTCACCAATTTCAAGTAAATGGATCATATCTTATGTCCAAATCCTCATTGATGAAGATGTAGCTATCATAGGGTCATCATGAAGTTATAAAACAACCTCTCTTTGTTCCTTCAAATCTGAAGCAAGGTACTCACATAACCCCTTTCCTTTTACTAGCTTGGTTTTCTTGATTTCTACATCATACTCCATCACTTTTGTGATCCAACCAACCCTTTTTTCATTCAAATCTATGCTCAAAAGGAAGTCATTAAAACTATCATGAGGTACCAATTTATGAATATTATTGTTATACAACGTATGCCTAAACTTCTTTAGTCTTCTAACTACTGAAAAGGACTTGCTTCTGTACATAGGTGTATCTTACCTCATATCCCTTCAATCCTTGACTAAAGAAGGCAATAAGTTGTTCCAAGTTTTCTTCATTTGATTGAGTGATCATGGCAAAAATTACCTCATCATTTCCAAAGGTATACAAGTTGAATTCCTTTGAGAAATTAGGACTTGAAAGAGTTGAAGCTTGGGAAATATCTTATTTAATCTCTTCAAAACTCTCCTTCCTTCTTCTTGTCCAAGTGAACACTTAATATTTCCTTAGCATAGATGTTAGAGGCTTGAATAAATTATGAAAATATATAATGAACCTCCTTATGAAATTTATTTTTCTAAATAAACTTTACAAACCTTTCTTATGTTTGAGTAAAGCCAATACCAAGATTGCACTCACCCTTTTAGGATCTATGGATAGGCCCTTCTTTGAGATAATGTGTCCTAAAAGTTTGCCTTCATGGAAAAAAAATACACACTTATTTTCATTGAGATATATTCAAAACTCTCTACATCTCTCAAAAATCTACCTAAGGTGATTCAAGTGATCCTTTGCATCCTTAGAAAAAATTGTGATATCATCAAGATACACCCACACAATGTCATTTATTAGACCTTGAAAATCCATAACCATTGCATGTTGAAATGTATCTCCAGCATTAGACAAGCCAAAATGAATTTTCCTATAATCATATATATCCCATTTAGTATTAAAGGTTGGCTTATATTGGTTACTTTACCAAAATCTTATTATACCCTGAGTATCCATCAAGGAGTGAGAACCTTTCACTACCTGCCACAACTTGCAAAATCTGCTCCATGCAAGGAAGAGGATAATGGTCCTTCAAGGAAAATCCATTAAAGTCCCTAAAATCAACACATAACCTAATTTCCCCAAAATTATTCCTTATCAAGACTAAGTTTTCCAACCAAGATGAATGCTTAATAGGAAAAATGATCTTAGACTCAATCAACTTTATAAGATCTTTTCTCATGAGAGGCTCAATCTTAGGATTGATTATCCTTTGTCTTTTCTTGATAGGCTTAGAATTATCATCTAACTCTATGGCATGTTGAGATAAGGTTGGATAAAATCCCTTTAAATCATATATTCCCATGCAAAGACATCAAAAAATTCCTTGCATAACTCAATGAAACCATGTTTCTCTTCACTAATACATACCTTCCCAAGAGAAAGCAACTTATCTTTGAAGATTTGTACTCTCTCATAATTTTATTATTTAGTATACATGCTTACCTTCTCTTTCTTTAACTGATCATTGTCATTAAATATACTCTCAAGTGTGACTAAGCCTTTAGGGAGATTGTTTTTTTTAAATTATACAATCTTCCCTCTATATTGTTTTTGTAGTTTGGACTAATTTTTGGAAGAAAATTGAGCCTCCTTTTATAGGAAAAGATTTATTTGTTTTTCACTATTAACCACTTGCCAATTAGTGTCATTATCAAATATAGAGGGTCTTAAAATCACCTTGATATGTCATTGATTCTTATCTTATCTTATCCCCTTTGGAAAATCAAATTGAGCTCCAATTACTGCCAACCTATCAGCATGTTCGTTGTCCTCTCTTGGGATAGATTAGATGTTAAAGGCTTGGAAATATTCCACAAGATACTACACTCTATACTTATAGGACTTAAGAAAAGAGTTCTTAGTCATATTTTGGCCCCTTAATTGATTCACAACTAACTCACTATCACCATATACTTATAATTATTTCACACCTCTTCTCCTAGCCCACTCAAGGCCATGAATGAGGGCCTCATATTCTACCACATTACAAGTACAAGTGAAGTGAAATCTAAAAGTAGAATAGTACCTTTTCTTGGATGGATAAACCAACATTGCTCTATCTCCTACCCCAACCTTACTTCTCGATCTATGAAAGAATATTCACCATAAACCATCCATGTTTTCACTTGGCTTCATCAAGTTTGGCATGAAAAAGTCCTCCTCACAAATTCAATACACTCCAATATCAGCCTCCTCTATGAATTTTTAAGGATCATGATCATAATTCTCAATTTCTCATTCATCTAAATACAAATCAGAAACTGCTTCAAGAGAAGAGATTGGAGATTGGTCCATGTGAAGCTCTTCCTCATCAAGAATTGCATAATTGACATTTAAAAATTTAGGCATGTAGGGCTCCATATGATTGTGATGAATAGGCTCTGATTCAATCTTCACATTAGTACCATAATTTATCCTAAAACCCATATAAGACTAATTGGTTGCCAAGTATCCACCTATCTTGGCTATAAACTCTCTTGACAAACAAAGAGTAAAGTATGGGGGTAAATCTGCCACAACCACATCATAAAGAATGGAAAAATTAGGATAAGCATGTAAATTAAAATGCAAATCCTTGATTACTCCCAAGGTCTTTGATGGTGATCCATCCAATTTTAGGACTCCTTTAGCCATTGGTTCATGTTTGAGGCCTAATTTATCTGCTATTGACCTAGGCATAACTAAAGTACTATCCTACTATTTATTATGTAATTATGAACTAAGAAATCACCAATGATCAAAGATAGATAAAAAGGAGGAGTTTTATTAGTTTTCTTCACTTGTCCATCAATGGGCTGAGTTCCATTCACCAAGATAACATTTTTAGTCCTAGATGATCCAAATTGCTTACCTAATCCTTGCAATTCCTTTTGAAACATATCCTTTTATCTTAGTATTTTCAATGAATTCCATAATTAAATATTCATGTGTAACTTATTCATCTGATCCAAAATATTTATAGAAGGATTGTTCACCTTAAGAGGCTCTTTAAAAGCATTAGTACCTTATAATGTAGCTTGTGAAGGTGGATGTGTAGGAGATGGCCTTGCATTCTAAAACTTTTGATTTTCTTACACCTTAGGAGCTGAGTTAGACCCACCCACCATTGGGGATGATGTAGGAGTCAAAATTTTTCCTTTATTATTCCCTTGTGTCTCTTCAATAGCCCTCTTCTTAAACCTAGAGTTATAAGATACACTAGCATTCACATTTCTTGAATTACCCAAATGATTGATGGCACAAAAATCTCCCTCCAAATGATTTATAAGAGTATAATTAGATTGTGTTTATATATTTTCCATTCCATTTTGGATTGGCACCTCAAAATTGAAAACTTAAGGTGTTTGACTACCTTGTATTATCATGGCTTGATTATGCATTTCATTGGCATATGCAACTTGGTATTTATTTTGGTCATAGAAAGGATAGCATGGTTTTTCTTGAATAAATTTATTTGGAGTGGGAATAAGAGATGTATAAGATGATGGAAAATTATGATTGTAAATTTGGTAAGGTCTATCTTGAGTGATTTGAACTTATCCTTGAGCATTACCTTGAAAAGGAGGCCTATTTATTTGCCAAAATTGATTGTAGGACTGGTATGGCTATAACTTTGAGCTTATTGCCTTTTGAGGGAAACCAATTCATTAGTAACACTCTAGAGAAAAATCTTGAATTCATGAATCTCATTGATAGGGGTAAGGGAAGACTTCTCTTGACTATTAGGCAAAGGAGCCAAGGTAGGTAATGCAACTTGACTAGGAAGATGCAAATCAAGGAACAATGGCATTGGTGGTATAAGAGCAATCTTCCCTACTTGAAGAAGAAAATTCTCAAAATTAATGGATATCTCATAGGTATAAAGTAGTGTATTCCCACCCATGGATTGAATCATCATGGATACATCACTATTAAATGATTTTAGATATTACAACAAGGCATAATTTGGGGTAGGTCTCACAAGGGCTGGGATCCTATCCCATGTCTTTTGAAATCAAGTGTTAAAATCTTGCATAAACTCTTGAGTATCCCTCTTGATAGTGGTCAATTTCTTAGCTAGTGATAGATAATCACTCTTCTCTCCAAATGTCATAGATAATAGATCTCCTAGTTCATCCCATAAACCAGTGGAATTTTTAGGTTGAGTCTCATACCAATCTAAAGCTTTCCCTTTGAAAGAAAATGATAATAACCTAATGGCTACATTATCTTGAGTGATATTATGTATGTTTCAAAAAAATTAAATTCTCCTAATATTCTCAATGGGAGTGATAGAACCTTCTCCACTAAATTATGGAATACTTTTAAGGGTTGCTCCAAGAATTTGGTCATATTGAGAAAGATTCAAAACAGATGATCTAGTGAAAGCTACAAAAGGAAAAGGATAGACATATTGGAATGTAACTTATGTGTATTAGGGGTTGAGCTAAGTAGAAAATTGGACTTCTTAAACACCAACTCCCTTGAATAAGGATGAGTATTCACAAATCTAAATGTTCTAGTAGAATACAAAGATAATTACACAAACTCAAAAGGTATACCTTTAGTAGCATACCTAGTGGTAAATTTTGGCATGGAATTTAAGGGCTGATTAGAAACCAAAGAGTTGAAAACTTATTGGAGTCACCAGGTACTGAATGTAGATGTTCTTTTGGTTGCAACTATGCTAAGACTAGTACCAATCCTAGACAATCTTCTAGGACTTAGAGTCCCACCGAGCATGCAAAAAATTATTTTCACTTGGATTTTCACCCCTTGAGGAGATGCCTATCTCTCCTCATCTAAGTGTCATAATATAACCATCTCACTTTCTATGGGTAAATAATTTTTTAAGATGAATCTCTAAATGGGCTAGTTCCCTTGATGCACTCTTTGAAACACTTTTTTAACTATCAACTTTGCATGAGAAGGGTTAAAAGGACAAACTAAGAAAATAAAAGGTGATGCACTAATATTTAATTTCCTCATATTGATTTAAATTATACTACTTAGATCAAAACAAACCTTTCTTCACACAAAACTTACAACACAAGATAGATTGTTACATCAATATTTCATATGCTAGGTTCAAAAGTCATTTTGATACTTAGGAGGGTAATCGATGATTCCTTTGGAGAATATAGTCATGAACCACTTATAATACACTTATAAACTTATAAAATAACACTAAAAAATACCTATAACAATTACTCCTTTGCACACTTGGTGAACAATCAAGGATAACATGTTATAAAAGATCATCTTCTCCTAGACAAGACCAATAAGATTGCAAAAACACTCAATTGTATAACATGTAAGTAATAAAAATCACTTTTTTATTTCTTTAAGAGCCATTCAAGTACAAAATTGGCTAGGGTTTCACCTTTAACCAATGGATGTTGCTCAAAAAATCAAAAAGGTCAATATTTATAGAATTTAGAAGAGGGGTGAGACAAGGGAATTCCAAAGGTTACTTGGACACCAATAAAGATAATAAAATAGTTTAAATTTACATGATAAAAATATGTGAAATGAACCATGTAATTTTAGGAAGTCCAAGTGTCGATACAAGTCATGAAACTTATGAAAAGTGGCATGAAACTCCTCATTCTGGCTCAAAAACTACCTTCATGATTTAGACATGATTGAATGTCCCATAACTAACTATGGATAGATATGAAGGTTGGTATGATAGGTATGGACTTCATACATGCCTATAAATTAATTGGTTGTAGTCCTACTCATCTGAAAACTCTTAGAAGTAATCCATCACTACATGTAGTCTAAAAAACTCCTCTTTTCTACCACCCCTCACACTTGGCCTCAAAAATAGTATAAATTTTAAATTAAAATCCATGAGATGGATTGGATGAAACTTTTAATGACCCTATATGTAAATATACTACTTAGGTGCACCTTAAAAGGACATCCAGTAGAGGTTTTCACACTTCTCACCCTTATGTTCACTATACCAGTTTTGACTGGCTAAGATGAAAGCTCTAGGTTGGACACTTAGGATTTTTTTCCCTAGAATTATATGACCATAAGGAGTTATTAAAATTCCTAATATTCCTCTCAAACTTTATTACATCTTTATACCTATTCTAGAACCTACAAAACACACAAAATGGTCAAAATACCCTATTTTGCACCTTGTTCATACAATTATGTACAGCTTAAAAGTATGGGAGGGATATTTAGTGATTCCTTTACAATTTGAAATATATTTCATGGTCAAAATATGTCATTTATATATCTTTCTAATCTTATTTTCTCCATCAGGTCTTGATTGAGGGTTTAGTAGGGTTTTAGGTAGTTTTTAGTTTTAGGCATTGTTCATAAAGTTCTGACATTGAATTTACCAAAATATGCCACAAAATTGATTTTAAGGGACCCTAATAACCCATTAAAAATCCTTTGGTTCCCATGAAAACTATTAGAGGAGATATGAACACTTGAAGTCACCCCATCAATCTTGTTTCTGCCTTTCTTGCATGCTTGGACTCTCTTTGAGCTAGAAGTAGATTTATTGTAAGTTTATTTTCATATAAAAATCTCATAAATGTCTATTCCCATCTCCTTAGCATTTATCAATCATCATAATATCCCACCAATCGTTATAAATGAAGATGGATCCCCAATTGGCTCTAGGTCCCTTCAAGGCCTAATGGGTTTAGCATGTACCCTGCAAGTTTGAGATACTTGAACTGATATCTCATAGTTGGGATGGTATCTCATGATTTGTTAAAGATTTTAAAACCATCACATAACCTCCCAGACACTCCTATTCATCCTTCTCTGTCATTCACCAACTTGGCCTATTGAAATCCTGTCTAGTTGGACTGTGTGCAAGGGTGTTTTGGTCATATTGAAATGTTTGATCCTGAATTAGTGCTTCTTAGAATATATTTTCCTTTCATAAACTTAAAAATATGTTTATTTATGTTTTAAAAACCTCTTATGAATCCCTTTTCCCATTTTTGGCCTCATTAGCTTGCTTTGTTAAAACTTGATTTTCCTTGACTAGCTAACCTCTGAGACAAAATAGTGAGGTATATACCTCTTCCCCAAGGAAAATTGAATGTGTTTTGAGTTTTATAAGGTCCTAATTAGATTTTTTACCAAATTTTTTATCTATATTCCTTGGTTTAAGTGCCTAAACATATCAAAATGCCCAAAAAGGCCTCTAAAAAGCCTATTTTCTTGCATTTTCCTCAAATCCACCTAAGAGTGACTTATCTAATCTAAACCAATGATTATAGGATTTTAAAACATGTTACTCACCTATAAATCATTCTTATTGAATATTTTAAATCACTCAAACCACTTCTCTTCTTTAGATTCCTCATATCTACCTATTGAGCAACATAGGTTTCGTGGAGCAACTGTACAGACTGATAACTTTGGTTAGGAGAAAGAGTGGGTGGTCATATTGAAAGGATTATAAGATCTTATGGAATTAATTTACTAATAAATCATGAAAAAAAATTAGTTTCTAACAAACGTTCTATTCCTCCTAAGCATAGTCACCTCTAAACTTCTTTATGACTACACAAATCTATAGGTGCATACAGGGTGATCTGGGCAACAATTTAGGCGACAATTCAGGTGACAGTTCCACCCCAATTGATGACGAAACTTCTGGGAGCCATAATTTTTGCACCGTAGCTCCAATTGACTCGTTGTTTGAACCGTTGCAAAGATAAGAATGAGGACAACATCATGAGATGGCATTGAGTTCCACTCAATGAAGTTTGACCCCCAAAAACCCAATGGAAGTGTCCCAAATTTCAATTTTAAATAGTAAGTTTCTAAAAATAGTAATTCCTTGAATTTTGTATTGTTTTAAATCTTGGAACTCAAACCACTTAATCTCCCTTGAGATTGGTGACCTTCCACATCCTCCCGATGCTTTCAAAATGTGTATAAATGAAGAGGTAACTTGAAATGTGAAGACAGACATCTCTTCCCAGAGATAAGCATATATTTGCATTGTGACCTTGAGTAATACTACATCTCCTCTCAAAGAATTCATTGTTACTATGTTATTTCTATGATATTGAAATATTTATCAACCAGACCTTCTGAGTTTTAGATCACAAGGGTTTGAGAGGCCTATGTAGGTTTGTATCATCATGTTAAGAGATTATGAGGTTTATATTGACCTTAATGTATATGTTCACCAGATTTATTCATCATTATAACTTATCTTTATCCCTTCACATGCACTTTGAGTCCCAAAACTGAGTCCTTCCCTATTGTAGGTGTAAAACCCTACTTTTTGACTATTGTAGGTGTATGTGTGCTTATAATTTGGCTTTTTCATGGTATGGAGAGACTATTTATGAATAATTAAAACCCATGGTAACTTATCATGAATTTAACTTACCTTATATGCTCTTTGGGTTCACAAACTGAGTTTTTCTTACCATGACTAAGAAACCTACCTTTTATACCCTACCTGTAGGTTACTTTTACTTATTGAGACTTGATCATGGTATATGAGGAATTATATTGAACCACCTTAGGTAAAAAAGTATAGGTTTGAAATTTTAATAAACTTTTAAAGTCTTAAATCACCAATTGGGCATCAATTTTAGGTCACTATCCTATACTTTATTATAGGTGTCTATTTCCCTATGTGTGGACACCTGTAGGTGGCCATAGTTCTTAAAAATCCATGTATCAACTTCCTCTTTACGTATTTCATACCATTTATATAGCATTCAACCACTTGAAACATTTTGGCCATGAGGGTGTATTCATTGTTGCTCCTTTGTGTCAAAAGGCCACTCATAACCACAAACCTATAAATGTTAGTGGAGTATTTCAATGTTTTTAAGGGCATATTTGAGGCCCTCCAATTCATCCTCTCTTCATTTTATGACCCTCATATTTGTCATGGAAATTCTCTATGATATGGGTTACAAGATTAACCTATCTATATGCCTCAAAACCCTTAACCACCATGTTTTGACATGTCCATAAAAAGCCCCTTGACCTCTGTTTCTTCATTTTAGGGATATTTTCCCAGAATTTAATCTTTATCTTCAAACATGATTTACACACTTATTTTTTCCCTTTTAAAACTTTATATGGGTCTATCATGGATTTTTATCATACAAAGACCTTAAGGAGGTGTCAAGTTATTTTAACCTCTCCACACAAACATCTTAGTCCCCTGCTCAGCCACCTGTAGGTGGATATTTTGGTGCATAAACAGTGAGTTGAATATGACTAGTATGAAATCTATCCATGAATATGAACTTTATATGCTCTCATAAAACATTCCAATATAATTTTAGAAATATTAAGAGATTGTAACCATATCAATCTTTCCACCTCTCAGCATGATGTTAGCAAAACTTCTATAGATGTGCATAGGGCTGAATGTGGATAGTGAGCATGAAATAGAATAATAACATGAAGGAAAAATCTCATGGACAACTCAAATGCATTTCCAACCTATAAAATACATGATTGAAATTAAGGACATCTTTAAGTAAGTCCCAAAACATCCTTTTCAATGTGAAAATCACTTACATATATATGGAATAGAGCAAGGAAAGGCATTTCATGACTGTTTGGCATGGTGAATGATCATGTGATCAAACTTGCACTTTACCAAACATCTCAATGAACTATTTTTAGCTCTTGATGGCTTGGAAAAATAATACACCCTGATTACCATTCCATGAACAAGTTGAACAAGCTCTAAACATGTGATTGCAAGTTAAGTTAGGCATGGAGTTGATTGTGAGATATGGCAAGACTACAAGCTACCCAAAACATGATATGGTGAAACCAAAACATGGAATGAGGTAGTAATATTACCTTGAGACCTATGTAACATCATTTCTCAACTACACAATACCTCTATAGGAAACTAAAATTCTACAAAAAGAAGAACTTTTATTGAGACTACACATAATGGCACCTTTCTTTCAACATGGACTAACTTACTCATCAAAACACCATAAAAAATGAAACTAAGTATGGATATAATCTTATAAGGTATAAAACATCATTTATAATCAACATCACTAACTAGATCATATGGATTTAACCAAAATAGAGCAAAACATATAGGGTGCATGGAATAACTTGCAAAAAAGTATAGTCAACTTCATGAGGATGGTTCATAAATAAAAGTTGATAAATCCTTGCATTATTACTATTTAAATGAATATATTTAAGTTTAATGTCAAATCACAAAATCATTTGTCCTGAAACCTCTTGAACTATCCATACTTCACACAAACCTATAGGTCACTTCTATATGTCTAGAAATGCAAAGAAGCATAATAGTTTTGGCTTTAAAATGGAACTTCCAGAGAAAAAAATTACATGAGTGTTATTAAGGTTAATATTCCTTTCATGATCTTTTCCCATGTGGCACACTTCCCTGTGAGATGTACAAGTGCCAAATGCTCCTTTTCTCAGTTGTTTTCTTGAATTTTAGTTAGACAACCTAAAATATTATGATTTAACTAAAATCCATAATAGTTAACTTGACCTATCTGACATTTTCATATAAAAAAGGACACATTTTCACCTTGGGAACTATGTCACTTTCATGTTTGACCCTTAAAATCCCACTAAAAGCCTCAAAATGACAAATAAACCTATTAGACCATGATTAAGGCTAAAAATACATTAGATAACATCAAATGAACTATAATATATCCTATGACAAATATTTATACCCCTAAACATCTAAAAAACCAAGTTTTTTACCTATAGGGGTCCAAATTTAACCTAAAGTCAAATTTGGTCAACAAGATCAATGGTAGAAAAACAAATCAATTAAGTCAATCAATCATACTAAATCATGTTAGGAAGTATAAAATAAAAACAAAATTTGCAAAATGGTCTTAAATTAATCATGCTAATTCAAGGTGATAAGTATGAAAAACTTAAGAAAAATAGTTGGATTATTACATGCAATTAGAAAATAAGAAGATAAAAGTGAAATATTAATGAAGTAAGCATAAAACATACTAAAAAAAGATATGAAGCATGTCAATGATGTGTAACTCATAATCAATCATGTATTTTCTCAAATTTGACACATGTAATTTTGTTGTGACTTGGGTATTGAAAACATTTGTGAGGAAGGCTAGGTCCTATCCATGGTCTTACACTAAAACTCACAAAGGGAACACCAATGAGGTGTAAATAATAGGTAAAATAAGGTAAAAAGGGATGTTTGAAATGGCATTGTAAAAATTTTGGTAATTTGTGAGGAAGTCTTGGTCATATCCAAGGTCTTACACTACAAATCACAAATGGAATCCCTAGAGGGAGTTATCAATGAATAAAACAATATTTCTCAAGGGGAAATATTAGGTTTGTATGGAATGAAAAAGGGAATATAAGAATCATAATGTACGCATCTTATGAGAAGACCTTAGGAAACAATAGGCATACTAAGGACATAGAAAGAAACTAAGTGACTAGTGATCATAAATATACAAAGGATACATGTTCACTATAGGCACAAAGTTATGTATAAAAATAAGTGGGGTACTAAGATCAACTCATATTAGTTTTTTGGAACAATAAGAATAAAATTAACCTACCTTCCCACAATGTGTTCCCCATTCAAGACCCCTTATAAATTCATCGGTGTACTACAAATATTAGGTACTTATGTGAGAAAGTAGGTAGCATTAAAAGATTTGTTTATTCTCCTTTTCCAATCTACAGGCCTACCATACCATAATGGACCTTGAATCTATCATGAGGCCAATTTTAGAGTTTGAGCTTTGATTAAAAAAGGATATATGCTTATAATCATGTGTTTTAGTGTGATTTGACTTTTGAAAATTTTTGAATGTTGCCTTTTAGATCATTACCTTTTATTAAATGATTTGGCTTTTGAATGTTTATGGCTTTTAATATTCCTCCTCATACAAACTTGGAAGGACCAATAAAGAGATATAAATTGATACACGATTGAAGCTAAGTATCCAAAGACATGATTGACTCGAACACTTGGAAAAACTATGAACCAACATGTTATCATAAGTTTTATCCATCTGTATGCTTAGTTTGTAAAAGTAAATAAGGGTAAATAAAGGGATATCCAAAGTGGACCGATAAAATGAGATTATAATGAGATGAATTGTTTTCTAATTGATCACATGATAAATAAGGAATGAGTAAAGGGAGCAAGGTTTGTATAACAAAGTCATAATAACAATTATGTGTGCTTATAGAGATAAGATAGCAAACAATCATGAAAGAAATAACAAAATATCCATAGAAAATGAACCCATTAATAAGAAGTATGCAATCATGAAAAATAATTCATAAGTGAGCATAAAAATAAAAATTACATCATAAGCAACATGTAGTGCAAAACAAAAGTCATCATGTAAGATAGATAAGAATTTGACACAATGTCAAATGATATAAGATAGATAAATGTAAAATTGGAGCACATGTCCAATCTAAATGAAGAAATAAATGAAATAACACCATTCTTATGTTCATAAATATTGGTATATTTATCCAAACACATTATCTATCACATATGACAAGTCTCGATGAAGCTAAACTTAAACTATAGCCCAAGTCTAATCAATCTTTAGTGAAAGTTGAGAAACTACTTCATGTCAAATCTCCTTGATTAAAAATGTAGGAAATCCTAAAGGATCATGATAATTAGGGCTATCATGTAAGGGATGATTAGGATAGGAATTGGAATGGAATTTTTAGGAGATGAAGGGGTCACCGATGGGGAATGGGCCATAGCTGAAGGAGTCACTAGTGGAAAAGGGACCACTAGGGAAGAAGGATCCATGGGTGAGGGAATCATGGGTGGAGAAAGGACCATAGGAGGTGGAGCCAAGGGGGAATAAGGGGAAGCCTTCTTTTGAGGGTAACCTATGGGAGGAAGGGTAGTCAATGCAATAATGGTCATGAGGTGATCTTTGAGGTGTTGTTGAAGGATGTGGAAATAATTAGTGTGATGAGTACTATATTTGTGCCAGAGACAATATACCTCTCTATATTTGGGAAGATATTTAGGTAATACTTTTGGGGTAGGTATAGCCTTATTTGTGGGCTAAGGAGTGGTGGGATGCAAGGTGTTTATATATTACTATAGTTTATGATAATGCACAGATGAATGATTAATTTTGTCTTAGAAGAAATAGATATGTTTGTTAGTAGACTTTGTAGGTGTACTAACAAAAGGAATGGAATGGAAGATAAGGAAGGATCATGTAATGAATAGTCTCTATTCTAATGACTGGAAACTTTATGAATATCATAATATGGTTCATAGACCCATTTTTTGGGAAAAGGAACACGCTATGGTAAAGGGAGTAAACCATCACCAAGGTAAGGTGGGGCTGGTGGATAGACTGAGTGAGGCTCTATTAAAGGAGTAATAGGATCTAAGGATCCAGAATAGGAAGAGACTCAGCTAGAGAGGGAGTGGGAATATGATTCAAATTGGGCATAGCTAAGGAAAGGGTGAGATGCATAAAAGGATGAAGAACAGTCACAATAATTTTAGGGATAAGTTGGCTAGAGGGGTCTTGGTATCTATAAAAGTGATAGGGACTAGTCATAGCATGATCTATAAGCATACTCCTATGAGGCTCTTAAAAAATTATAGGTGTGCACACCATATCTACCCTATGAACAAGAGGAAATTTTCTAAAATTAAGAATTATATAGGATGGAATTCTATAAGATATACAAAAATATTAAATCAAAGAGGAATGATAACAAAATATTTTAGTATCTCAGGCATGAATAATACCTCCTAAGAATGGATCATCTAAGGTATATCCATCATCATATTTAGGTGTATGAAGGTCAATGGAATAGGTAGGGATGACCTTATCATACAATTTGGTGTGATGAATGAAATGTCGAGTCTTAGTTAAGATAATAGGTATATCATCACTAGGTGGTTGATGATAACATAACTTCAAAGAAGGGGAAAGATGAGAAATGAAATGATGTGAGAGATCTAATGTTTTGATCTTGAGATTTATCTCGTCAAGCTCATCATCATCTAAATTTAGGAGGTTAGGTGGGATATTCTCAATGATTTTGGGGGGACCTTTTTAACCTTAGGTAGAGTTGATAGGAATGTTAAACTATTAATATTCATGGAAGGGAATGCTCGATAAGGGTTCAAGGGTTGGAATCTTGAATACACCACATTCTTGGAATTATTTGAAATTCTAAGGGTTAGTGTTACCTTGAATCTTATAGATTGCTCCATTATGAATAAATTTAACACACTGGCAAGTAGAAGATGCAACTACTCTCATGTAATGATTTTGTAGCCTACCAAGAAAAAACTTATAGGATAGATTAAATTTGAATATCATCACCTTCAATCAAATAGTGATAGGTGGGATGGTGATAGGGAGCCACACATAACCTAAGGAAGGTATTTGACTTCAGTCATAGCCTTGACATGTGATGCATGTGGACTTAAGATTACATTTAGAATATCTAAGGGTTTTAATAAAATAGAGAGAGGTAATACAAGTGCTTGAACCCTCATTAATCAAGGCATGCTTGACTTGGATATCACCAAATTGAACACTGATAAAAATGGGATGATCATCCACATGAATTAAATCTCATCGAGTATCATAGAAGCAATGAGGAATTTGAGGGAAAGATAAGTGTTCATTGCTTCATCAACATGTATGGACATCTCTTTGCACTATTTTACAATGTTATCTTCTAATCTGGATAAGTTGGATTTGCATCCTATTAGGGGAGGATGAGAGATGTTCATTTTGAATAAAATTTATATAAGATGATTAAAATGACATGGATAAGTCCACATAAATTCAAGAAATGGGATTTGAGATGGGAGATCAATAAGTTATGTGATAGGATCCCACTCATCAAAATTCATAAGGGGACTACTGGAAATTAGTTCAGAATGTTTAAGGAGGTCCTTAGAAGGAAGATCCAAAGTGCATGTGAATTTATGTTGATAAGATGTGGGAGGTTTAATTGGAGGGCAAGTTTGTTGATTCTCTTGAGAAGATGGGGTAGTTGATGCAAGCTTGGTTTGAGGTAAATTAGAAGAAGTGTTAATATAATTTTGAGTATCATTGGTGATGGGTATATAAGTTGTATGAGTGGTATAAATTATATGAGAAGTGTTATCCAAGGATGGATTGGAATTGTTTCATCAAAATATATAAGGTCTTATTGGCCCAATTTTATTAAGTGAGTTGGGGAAGAGTCTTGGATAACATTAAAAGTGCAAGATGATTGAGGAGTATGGATGGGATAAGGATCAATGAAGGTAACCACCCTTCACATATTAGTCATATTGACCACATTTTCTTCTATTAGGTCTATAAGACTATCAAAATTAGTGGTAGAAGAAGTAGGCTTATCTTTGTTGTCTTGGTGATTCGGAAGAGTATCTTTGAAGATGGCCAAATGAGCATTAGCCTAGTTCAAATATTGAGATTTAGTTTGTGTTTCATGGGATTTAAATACAATGTCATAGGATTTTTTAAGCTTTAAAATGATATAATAATGGTCAAAATTGGGACCAAGAAGAAAATCCATAGCCAAATTATGAAGTTTCCTACAAGTCTCATGAGAATGACCCCAACTAGAATGAAACAAACAAAATTTATTGGGATTATACCAAGATTTCATGTGACAAGTGGGATCAAGTTATTATGGAAGAGGCCTTAGTAGACACTTTTATAACTCCACTAAGGCTAAATATTTATGAATATTAGTGTTATTTGTTGAAGATAAATGAGGATTAGTGATGTGGTTGGGAGGGGAAGCTTGCTCTAGAACCTGGGTATGAACAATAACTTCAATAGTATGAATGGTATAATAAAAATAAGTGAGACCATAATTATAAGCATGATGATTCTTATTTTTTATTAACATGTGAGTAACCAAAAAATATTGGTATTTCTCAAATTGATGCATGAGGAAATCTTGGTGCTTGGCTTGGTCAATGGTATCTTCCAAAGTTCTTGAAGAGAGAGTCTAGACCTGATATTTCAACTTGGGATAAAGAGCATTGGTAAATAGATGCAAGAGTTTATCATCATGCCATATTGTGTTCACATTTGTTAGATATTGTCTTCCATCATTTGATAAAATATTTTTTAGTTTCTATCTCAAGTTACTTATAATTAATAAAATGGGTTAAGATATTTTCAGAGCTATCACTAGTTTAAAACTCTTGGACTAGAGCATTGACTAAATCTTCCAAAATAGTGATGGAATGAAGTTTAAGTTGATTATACAAATCTAAATCATCTCCAAAGATATTTTTTCTAATATCTTGATAGTAGAAAAGGTATTTAACTTAACCCAATCTTTGTATAGATTTCCAAATGTTTTTAAGTGGAGTGTAGGATCGGTTGACCCATTATAACTAATGGTAGGGGTGATACCTCCTATATCGATGTTAGCAATTTGAGGTGTAAGAGGATCATTTTGAAGGTGCTTGATTGTTTTGTTAACAAGAAGAGTTTGAGGGATAAGAATACCATGGGAGTCCCAAAGAGGAGATGGGAGAGAATTTTGGTTATGCGTTCCCCATGGAAACTATTAAAGCTAGTTTTGAAGATGGATAAGATGACTTTGCATTTGCATCATTTGGTTATCATTGTTAGCTTGGAAATAATTCATTTGATTAAGAGTTTGTAATATAATTTTATGGGTTAGAGTGGTGTTATTTACATTGTGTGAAGCATTAGCATTAGTATTAGTGGCTTGGATACCACTATGGTTGTTTTTAGTGGCTTGAGAGGAATTATTTGTAAGTGAGGCACTAGTAGCATGATTTGCTTGTGTGGAAAAATATGTACTAGTAGAGGGATGAGAATAAGTGGCACTAGAGGCATGATTATCATGGGTAAAAAATGATGCACTAGTAGAAGAATTGAGAATAGTGGGTCTTAAAAGAGGCTCACTAGATGTATAACCTACCATGTTGGTAGAGATACTTGGCATGGAGGTGGAAGAAATCAGATAAGAAGATGTCATTTATGAGAAGCAATCAATAGAGAAGGAAGAGGTTGAGAAGCAAAGAAGCTAGTGTCCCCAAATCCATGTGAGAATATCAGGAAAGGTGGATAGGGATCCTCAACTTGACCAATTATCATGAGATGGTAAATAGTAGAAGGATATTTTTCTTGATGTTGAGTAAACTCATTGATGAATAAGAGCATTTCTAGAATATACTCTAATTTGGGTTTTTATTTGAAGGAGAAGAGAGGGTTACAAACTGAAGAGGAATGAAGAGGTGTCCTATAACTTATAGTGTGAGTGGCTACATGTACATTACTTTCATTCTAGGGTAAGAGCCACAAGCTACTTATGGGAGAACATATTGGAGTTGGTAAAGCTCATCATATCTATTGAATTTAACTTAGTGTTGTCTTCAAATAGTAAGTTCATGATGAGGGAGAAAGATTAAGGGAGATGAATATGGTGCAAAAGCAAAGAGGTAGAAAATATACAGAGTCAACCAAGTCAACGGTGCTCTATAATCTAAGATAAAGATAAGAGTACAAAGTCATATAGGTTGACTCTATACTTTAGATAGGGTATGAAACTAAGTTGATAAGGATATAGGGTCAACCAGGTTGACTTAGTACTATAACTTGACTAGCAAAAAGGAATACAGAGTCGTACAGGTTGACTCGATATTATAGTCTAGGAGATAAAGCAGGTAAAAAGGGATACACATTCATAAAGGTTGATTGTGTACTACTAATAGGGAAAAAATAGTTTGTAAGAGACTATATAGAATAGAATGATGGTGTGCTAAAATAGGTAAATTTTTTGCAATATAATTTAAGTAAGAAATGGAAGCAAACACACAAATAATTGGATCAACATGAGTGATTCAATTGAGGAACACATCACAAAACCTTGCACCAATGCTAGCTAATGCAAGTTTTTACAATACAACACATAATGATCAGAGAGAAAGCAGTCAACTAAAAATTAAACGCTAAATAAGTGGTCATCTTGAGTGTTATTAGATTATTATAAAGTGTTGTTTTAAGTGTGATAAGGAAGTTGGCTAAAATAGGGAACTAAAAAGTAATCTATGGATGGTTTCAGAACATTTAGGCTAAAAGGGGTTTGTGTTGGTAATGGTACTAGATCGGTATTGGGGCCTACCCCCTCACTTAATAATCTCACAACAATAAGGGTGCCAGGTACTTTGCCAATATATACCATTAATCACAAATTTATATTCGGCCAAAAAACCAAGTCGACTTCCCCCTTAGTGATGAAATCCAAGTAGGTAGGCCTTGGGAAGATAAATTTTAAATGTATTTTAAATATTATATGATTTGGTAGTGGTGTAAAAAGAGAAAAATAGTGTAACTAAATGGTAATTTAAAAAATTGGCTATTTAGACTATGTGATCTACCACAAGCATGAAAATAGTTGAAAATGAAAGTATGAATTAATTACTAGAAAATAGTTATTAATTCCTAAATTTAGAATGGTATAGAGTTAGCTTAGATGATAGTGTATGCAAATAGTATAGAATAGAGTTGACTAGGTCACTACTATTATGAGAAAGCAAAAATATTTAAAAACATATTTGAATAGGTTGATTCAGTCTTTTATACAAAATAGTGGATATAGAACTAAGTCAACCAAGTCAAATTAGTTTGTTGTAGTGTTGTAATTTTAAAGACTAGTAACTTGCATAAAAGAGAATTCTAAAAAATTACTAAAATGACTAAAAGATAAAGGGAGGAACTTTGGTCAGTTGGAAGATGATTAGAATTATAAATTTTATGCTAAAGTGCCTTGAATGTTGCTTTCAAATTTTGCAAACTAAGTCAACTAGTTTGACCTAATTCTATAAAACCTTATGTGCTAAAGAAGGATAAGAAGACTAAGTTGACATGTTTGACCTAGTTTTTTGATCTAGATGTTGGCAAAGAGACTAGGTCAACCCATTTGTCCTAGTTTATTGATCTAGATGTTGGCAGAGAGACTAAATTGACCTATTCAACTTAGTTTGTTGATCTGGATATTGGTATAGATAATAAGATGATAGAGTCAACATATTCAATCTTGTATTCTTAGCTATGACTAAAGAAGATTATTATGTGAACCTATTTAATTTAGTAACCTATATCTGATGAAAACCTTCATAGAAAGAATAGAGTCATTTTAATGTGACTATGTGTTAAACTTGTGCACAAAAAGCTAGAACTATACCAATTATAAAAAAATAATAAAATGATAGAAATGAAAGTGTGAAAGAAAACCTTCAAGGGTTAGATTCACGTTAGGTTTACTATAATGTATGCAATGGGAAATATAGCAGATCTATAAATCAATCCTAGCTTGGAGAAGATAAATCCTACTTACAATTCTGATTAGGAATACATTAGATAATTGGGGTCATGACTAAGATGGATCTACTAGACGTAGCCAATGTATTTCTTACCACAATAATATCACTAGGGAGGATTCTAAAGCCTCCATTCAATCAAAACTACATAATAACTCTAACTAGATCCCATGTTTTCATATTCACTAAACTAATAACAAGAAAATCAAAATATAATCTAGTCCTCACCAAAGCTTATGGAAAAGTGGGGGTAATAAATATGCATAGGAGACATATACTCATTTCAATGTATATAAAATCCTAATGCATGGAAGAGAAGTGTAAATACATATCTACTTACTCTTACAAAGGAGGAAAAAAGTTAAGAATACTTATCATTGAAGATGAACCTACCGAGCTTCAATCTCTCCCTTGGCTAAGATGTTTTTCAAGAGGTTGGTGTGGTATGTATGGATGACAAGGATAAATCAACTCTAGGTTACACAACCTATCAATTCATCCAAAAGACTTATCCACAAGATAAGATTCATATCTCCAAAGAAAGTTTGAAACCCTAAGCTTGTTTCTCATGTAGAATCATAGATAAGTATATGCACAATATATTTTACTTCTTCTTCTCTTAAAAATGGAAAAATGAATGTGTTTATATCGGTGTATCTAACCCTAAATCCTTCTAAAATTTTAGGCCAACAAGGTTGACCAAGTCAACCTAGTATCATAATTGACAAAAATAAACTAGGTCATGGACTAGTTTAGCCAAGGGCTGACCTAGACCCTAATGAGTTTTGTCAATAATAATACAAGGTAGATGTGGTAGACTCTATAATGTAAACTATCAAAAAGGGATTTAGGTTATAAAATGGCTAATGAAGATGGTAAAATACTAGAGGAGGGTAAAAAATAGGAGGCCAAGCTTAGGGGAATGGTTTTAGGAGACAAGTGTGTAGATAGTAAATGGAAAAAAGAGATTATAATCTTGTAAAACACCAATGGTCTACTTGCCCTTTTCTTAGTGCACCCATTAAGGCATGTACTTAAAGAGATTAAGACTCAATGAGTTCCTACAAGATAGAGAGCATCAGTAATTGATAAAGTTTGAAAATAGTATATGTATACAGATACTTTTAGATTTACATAAGGAGCAACAAGGGGATTCTATGGTCTATTATGATATATATCCTCCATAATATTTTCAAATAACCCCATATTTTATGGAAAGAGAAAGTAAATTGTAATTAGGTATCACATTTGTTGAGAGTTAGTTGAGAAACATGTGATAGAGCTTATTTTTTGTAAATCAGATCAGTAGATAGTTGATGTTTTTACTAAACCATTGTCAAAAGACATTTTCATGGACTTAAGAGGAAGGTTAGGGGTCATTCATGTAGTAGCATTGGGCCTACAAGTTTTTATGTCAGCTCTAAACTCCTATAGTCTAGATACATACTCCCATAGTCTAGATCTAGACTCCTACAGTCCAAATTTGGACTCCTGTAAGTTAGCTCTATACTCTTATAGGATAGCTTTAGACTCTTATAGGTCAACTTTAGAGTCCTATAGGTCAGCTCTGAACTCTTACATCATAGCACTGGTCTCCTACAAGCCATCTTTGGACTCCAACAAGTTAGCTTTAAACTCCATTAGTAGACCTATGAACTCCAATAGAGTAGTTATATACTCTTGCAACCAAACTATAGACTCTACCAGTCTAGCTACATACTTCAGTAATGAAGCTTTAGACGTACATAGAATGAGTCCAAAATGATATGGATAGGTGAAGAGAATTTATAAGGATGTTTTGAAGGCTGAGAAGTGTTTAGTAGAGTATGGTAGGAAAGTAAATAATAAGGAAAAGCATTAAAATAAAATATGATTTCCCTTCACCTACCCCTACCCCACTCTACTTAGCATTTGTATCCACCAAACAAATTTATTGTAGCATATTCAAATTTGAATTTTGGGAGTCATTTTTATTTTTGTGGGGAATGATGGTGGTAAGTGAGAATCCCAACAAGGGGAAAAAAGAGATAAGACAAAACAAAAAATAGAAGGTATAAATTTGATTAGCAATGCAATACCAGTTAAAGGAAGAGAAGTAGCTAGTAAAGAAGAGCATAATAAAAGTATGTGCAGTAGCAATAGGTAGTCAGTCTAGAGAAGAAGAAGCTTGGAGGAGAAAAGCATGCAACAGGTAGAGAAGAACACAAAAATAACAGACTATAGTAGATAAAGAGTAAGGACTCAAGGAGAAGGGGTAGAATAGACAAGGTATAGAAATATTTTTTGTTGAGAGTAGTCAAAATATCAACTATTAGTAAGCAAGGAGGATAAAATAGAGTTTTTTGCAAGAATTTATAATAGTTTTAGCTATAGGTTTTGTTGATAAAACTAGTTGATGTAATTAGTTTTTATAATCAATATATATGCAATTTGTGTGGTTTTATACTAGTACTCTGCCTCCCTTGTTTTATTAGTTTACCATGTGTTTTAATGCATCTACAGCATTGTTATGATTAGCTATGGACTATCCCCATAGTTTTAGTTTATTTTATTTTATTTTATTTTCTATTATTGGTTGCTTCCCACCTTGGCCTGCACATCTTATTTTCTACTATAAAACTACATTCAAATTTGTTTAAGGCTTTGAAAGTGATATTTTACTATGTCTTTTTAGGAAGGTGCAATCCTTACATGGTAGGCTTAATGTCTCTCATTACAGCTTGATGTCATTGTCATTTCACCTTAGCTAAAGTGCTGAATGGAAATCCTCACTTGTTGCCCTCATGAGATCAAATCTACAGTCTTATTATCTGTCAACTCATACTACATAAAATAGATCCTCCCTCCTTGACATGACCTCATTTTCCTTTCCTCTCAAATTTGAATAGAATCATACTCATCAACTAGTTGTATTTTCCTTCCTAGTCTCAACATCATTACTTTACATCTCAAATAAGCACAATCCAAGCTTGGCATTCCATCGGTATCGGTATATAATGAACTTAAACACAATGGTGGATAAACTTCTTCATCAAGATCTACATTCACCTTCATCTTAGGCTCTACAAAATCAAATGCAAGCTAGTCCACATGATCAATATCTATGATCCAACCTACCCTTGTTTTAAATCTACATATACCAATTTGGTCTAACCTCAGCCCACAATGGAAGATAGGGTTTATACATTTTTGGGTATTTAGTATTTATTTATATTAATACATTTTTTTAGTGATATTATATTTAATAGCTTAATTATTATGTGGTTTACTTTTAGTTTTAGTCAAAAAATTTATTGTTTAAGTTTAAATTTGTTTAATATGTTTTTATTTTTATTTTTATTTTTATTTTTTATTTTTAAGGTATACTGCTAAGTTTTTGTATTTCATAATTAATTTTATTTTTGTTGTTTTAAAATTATATGTTTTTTAAATTAAGGGATCTAATATCTAGAATTACTTCCTAATGTTATGCTTCATAAGTTTGGACTTCAGCCTCTTTGGGCATGGTGGAAAGACTGGAGGTGGAACTATGATATGCATTTTAAATCCTACTCTCTAGGGCTTATGTATCAGGTGATGAGTCCCTTCTCCTTGGCTATTAATAAGCTCAATAGATGATGGGTACTTTAGTACTCGCCCAGTACTTAGCTCACCCATCTAAAATATGTGGGTAGCTAGGTTTGGATCCCAAATTGGCTCATTTTATTTGGTTTTTAAATTTCTAGGGGTCCCCCCTCAGTGAGAGGCTAATCCCCCTCTGTATTTCCCATCACTTATGTCTGGATTATAAGCAGCCTAAATCTTTCAAGATTTTGTTTTATTTTTGTCCTAAAGCCAAATATTCTTGGAGTTAGATCCACTCCTTATTTCAACCCTTTCAACATTAGCCCTTTTCTTGGAAGCATGCACTTTTTGGGGATTAGTCAAACTAGCCAACTTCTATTGCTTTTTTATGGTAGTTTTTTCATATTATCATCCTCTTTCAGCTTTAGAAAGCCATAAATAATGTTATTTTTAATCATGAGCACTCTGTAATTTCATTCTCTATTAATTAAAAGGTTATTTTTATTTCCTTGGTTTACCTGCAAATCCAAGCTTAGGTGGAGAAGAAGGCACTTGACCTTAGCCACCTTTAAGAGTTCTTTGACCACTGGGGGAGTGCCCCATGCACTAAGTAGAATTCCACCAAATGGCCCACCCTATGGGCCCCTACCACCTCTTCCCAAGAGATGATAAATCAAAATTCAATCCCATAGTAGGGGCCACTTTTTTCCTTACCCTCCTCTAGGGGGTGGTTAGAGTGATTTTAGGAAATTTGATGTTGGTCCTACTCAGTAGTCTCTAATGAGTGTTGTTAATCCTACTTAACACACTAATGGTTGGTTGATCACTATACATGATGACCCCTTAGATGGTTGAACTACTCCATAGATCCTGGGTTTGGAACTACCCTCTTGGTTGGCACTTCCTAAGGATGACCCTCTACCTCTACCTCTTGGGGTGGTGGTATGCTCTTGAATATCTTTCTGGTTATTTATAGTTGTTCTTGTCATGTTTTATATGATAATTTGCTAATGTTTTGATCTAGTTTATTTGATTGGCATGGAGTTTGGGGTGTGATCTGTTTGACCACATTACTATGTAACCTTCTATAATGTATTTTTATTTTTTAATATAATATGAGGAATTTCAATAGTAATTATATGTTTTTAGTTTTTCATTTACGTTATTTCAAGTCTATATATGGGTTTATTCATGCAAATTTTATCAAATATTTTTTATTATTTTTTTATAATTTTATTTCATGGTTTTAGATATTTAGGTTTTAATTATATTTTAGGTTATTTTATTATTGTTAATATTTTTTATGTTTCTAGGTCCTTATGATATAGTTATGCTATTTTACTTTTTTTAAGTATTATTTGGGATTTTTTAACTGTGATTCCTTAAATGTTTCAAACAAATTATTTATTAAATTTAATAGTTAATTATATTTTATATTTGTGTGTAGTGTCATCATGTTTCATTATGTAATAAGTGGTTAGCCATATTCTACTAAGCATCAATTACTAGTTATTAATGTGTCTTTTGTCACTCATCAAAAATATTAAAATAATCCTATAATTGAATGAAATCATCAATAAATTAGGTATATCCCCTTTTTTCAATCAAACACATTATCAAGTAAACATGATGTTCACTGAGTTACAATCATGTATGTGGTGGGGTAATATGAATAAATTAAGTCATGTGGTTCCTCTCCCTATGAGAGAACTAGGGAGGAATTTTAGGATTTAGTCCTCACATATGGGTTTAGTGTTCCACATTAGATTATAAATCAATTAGTATATGTGTACAAATAATTAGTGGAGCAAATATGTAAGTGATTGTTACATAAATAAAATTCACACTAGAGTAAGAGTGAGGATATTTAGCCTATCTAGGAGAGAGATTCTAGGAGATTAGGTGAGAGATATTAGGGATTTGGATAACACCTTTCCCTTCATCCTTAGGAAAGGAAAATTATTATAAATATTTAATGTTTTCCATTGAATAAATATGGAATTATGATTGACTCGTATTTTGTGATCTGCACATTTAAACTTCAACTCTTCACCAAAATGGATGTGAAGCTTCATAACTATGGTTCATGCAATGTTATACTTCAAAGGGGTAAATTTGAATTTTTGGGTAGAGGAAGCTCAATCAATAATATATCTCTAAGATAGATCACCATAATTAGCCATTGAAATGAAGACTTTGTATGAAATGTGGTGTGGTCATCTTTTATCTATGTGTCATCTTTAATTTTTTGAATCCACTTGTTACGTATTGCTTCCAAAATAGAAAAGGAATAGGTTAGACCACATGAGTTTAAAATTCATTCACTTGGGATATTATAATTCCTACAAGGCATACAAATTATATGATGAAAAGAACAAGTTCCTTATTTCGAGAGATATTATATTTTGTGAAACTACAAAGGACAAAGCCAGCACTATTTAAAAAGTGAGTGGCTTGGATAGATATGAAAAGTTTGATGTGTACAAAGAGAGTAATTTGGATGTTCCAAAAAGTGAGGGTGGTATATGTAACTAAGAGTCATTTAAATCAATATTATCTATCATAATTGAAAATGAAACTTCTTCAGGAGGAGAAATGGAAAATTTATTAGATTTTTAACATATTCCTTTAGAATATAGAAGAATATTTAAACCAATAAATTGAGGCATGATTTTATTTATAGGGGGTAAAAAAAATATATGCCTAAATGTGTTATTTAGACATTAAAATATGTCAAACGTAATGAATTGAGAAACACTAACACTTGAAGTGCCTATACATGAAAACAAAAAGTAGACAAGTTCCTTAAAGAAATTTAAGATAGACTAGAAAAGTTTACCTTGAACGACCCTTGAGAAGAATAACTCAATTGTGTTTTTGATTCAAAGCCAAAATATTTCAAAAAAGATAAAAAATATTGATGTCTACATAAAATCTATAAAAGATGAATATGATGCACTAGTCAAAAATGGAACTTGAAAATTAGTGGATCCTCTACTAAACTACAAATAAATTAGATGCAAGTGGGTCTTATGCATCAAATATAATGTATGTGGATCACATTAAAAACATAAATCAAGGCTTATCAAAAATTTATATGCTCAAAAATAAGGAATTGATTGTAATTAAACCTTTTCACCTATAGCAAAATGGACTACCATTTAAACCATATTGTCTCTAGAAGCTCACAAAAGATGGAAGTTCACCAAATAGATGTCAAAACTACATTTTTGAATGGTGATATCAAAGATACCATGTACATGACATAGCCAAAATATTTTTTAGTAAATTTCCAAGAGTATAAGGTTTTAAAACTTGAAGATTTGTTGTATGGTTTGTAACGAGCCCCACGAGCTTGGTACAACAAACTAGTTGAGCACCTCTTGAAGATGAACTTCAAATGTTTTAAGTTTGAAGATGTAATTTATTTAGTCAAAAAATTTGAAAAAATGGTTTTATTTTAGTGGTGTATGTTGATGATCTGCTCATCATAAGGAATAATGAAAGGCACACTATAAAATTCAAATCAGAGTTGATGAAAATCTTTGAAATGACTGGTTTGGATTATCTTCATTACTATTTAGGTGTTGAAGTAATTCAAAAATCAAAGTATATATTCATCACTCAAAAGAAGTATATTGGTGACATTTTGAGAAATTTCAAAATGGGAGATTGTAATCCTCTCAGTATGCCCGTGTAAAAAATATGAAATTGACCACTCAAGATAGCACATATTTTACATATGCCAATAAACATAGATAACTCATTAGAATTAGAATCTATGTGAGAACAAATACACCATATATTTGTATAATTGTTTGTGTTATTTATTTATTCATGAAAAAACCTAGATAAAGTCATTGGGTAGGGGAAAAAAAGTCCTTATATATCTCAAAAGAACATAAAATTTTGGGCTCAAACACTCCATGGCAACAAACTTAAATCTAGTTAGATATTTAGATTCTGACTATGATAGTGATTTTGAAGATGGTAAACCCACTTAAGTTTTTTTAATGAATTTGGGAATAGTAGTGATCTATTGGAAGTCCAAGTAGTAAAAAATGCCAGTAATTTATTTAGTATGTGGTAGCTTTAGAGTCAACGAAAGATATATTGTGGTTCAGAAGGTTTCCTTCATATTTGCATGAAAAATAAATTTTGTCAACACCTCTCATGGTTTATAACACTTATAAAATTTAAATGTAAAATAATCTAGTATTTCACATCCAAACAAATCATAGCAATACCAAATTTCATTTGATTTAGAACTATCTAAAAGATGGAAATGTAAAGTTGTAACATGTTCATACCATAGAGCAACCAATAAACATCCTAACAAAATCACTTGGACAAGAAAAAATTAAAAAGTTCATATGAATGTTTGGTCTCATAATCACCCCTATATATTAAGGGGGGATGTAACAATATTGTATAATATTTGTTATTAATCATAGGTGTCATAGGAGAGATTTTGTATTTTTGTGTGATATATGGAGAGTCTCACATAGGAATAGGAAAAATCACCTTCGAAGGTGAAATGAATGACAACATGTTGGATTTTATATATTTTTATTTTCTTATTTTCAATTTTAATTTAAACACAATTTTGGATTTCATCAAATATTGTTAATGTCACTCCATTAATGCCTAGCCTGACAACATGTACCATGGTGCTTATCTAGATAAGATTGTATACACTCCACAAAGAATTTTTATCCAAATAAATGTTTGATATGGTGGGAAACACCTTAGAAAAATATATAGAAACTTCAAAACCAAATCATGGTAAATGACTCTTAATACATGCTAGATTATGTCAAGATTTGGATCTTATTAAATAGTATCCCTAGAATATCATGTTAAAAGTAGGATAAATGAATTGGACATAAGATCTAGATTATGAAAGCATCCCCTTGATATTTATAAGATTTCATGAATACAATCACCTAATCTAATAACTCCTCTCTCTCCACAAGGAAAATCCTCAAAATATTCAATAGGCCACATCAAAAAAGGAAAGTGAGGGATTCATGAATCCCAAAATAAAATGCATCATAAGAAATAAATCCAAGAAAATAGTTTTGAATGAACCCAAGAGAGACAATGAAAAAGGAGTAAAAATAAATTTGAGACAATAAAAAATGAAAAACATACATAAAAATCAATTTCCTATAAAAAGGTAGATGATCAATAATAAAGACATGGATTTAAGAAAGACTTATAAAATATAATATATGATACCAATACCAGTAATTTTTCTCAACAGGAAACAATAGACATGCAAGTCATGTAAGAAGAACCTACCAAAGAGAGAGGAGGAGGATCCTAAGAGGATGGATGGGACATTTATGTATTCTATGAGGGAAATGATTTGTATCTTGAGGGCTCGAACTAGGGTATTCATCAAACTACTAGTGAAAAATCAAAGGAGCCTATGGGAAGAATAAACAAGGTAGATGTAGTTGAGAAAAGAAAATTCATACTGAAGCCATGAATCAATTCATGATAAGAAATAAATTTTTTATAATAAAATATCCTTTTAGACACTAAGATCATCAAATATACATAATTAGTTTAATTTCCTATACTATAATAGGCCTCGATGAGAGTTATGAAACATACGGTCAACACCAATAATCAAGATGTTTTTATGTTGTAGGTAAAAAAATATGAAGTGTTGATGATTGCACTAGTAGTACATCTAAAATTCTAAAGAGGGATATGTATGATATTAATGCATATGTTAGTGTAGGAATATTATATCTTTTATGGAACCCCAATAATTTATGCTTAAAAGACATACAAATTGGTAATAAATGCCTCACGTGTGAAGTGGTAAGTCTTAGTTTCCATTTAAAATTTCATTTGATTAATTTTTATGGGTCTAAAAATAAAGAGGAGAAGGAGGTCTCCTAGAAACAAATATCCAAGGGATTTAACCTTTAGGTATATAATTATTTGATGATTGATAAGGATTTCAATACTAGACTAGACTCATCAAAAACAAATGTGGGAATGTTGGGGGTAAAGGAAACACCAAGTTTAGTGAATTTTTTGAGTACTCATATATTTTGGATATTAAACTAAAAAAAATGAGCTCACTTTTTATAATCATATAAAATTCAAATATTTTATCCTTGAAATAATTAATAGATTTATATTTTTTCCAATTATAGGATGACTCAAAATGATATGAATAGAACTAAAGTCCTAAATTAAGTAAGATCTGATCATTGGCATTTCATTTTTCACATTTAGGAATATCTTCCTACCATGAGATCTCATTTTAGATTTTATAAGATGTGTATAGAATAACTTGATTCAAATAATATATTCATTATAGTTTGGAATGCTCCAAATAACTAATATGACACCAAGACGTACTTATTCTCTCATAAATTAAGAGACCTAAAATTTCCACTAAAATTTTGGAATAATACTTCATTCAAAAATATATTTCAAGGTAAGAGGAACCTTGAAACCATAATGAACAACATTCATCAAAAATGTATGGCTGGAGATATCACTAACTCTTCCTTTATAAATAAAAATAAGTGGCCCAAAAATTAAAGGAAACTTACAAAAGAGAAGAGGTTTTTTTGAAACAAAAATTTAGGGTTAGATGGCTCAAATAAGGAGACAGAAACACATTTTTTCCACCAAACTTGTAACATTAGAAGGTAATTCAATCACATTTGAATATTCTAGTAACTCTTCAAGAAATTATAAATCACCTTTTAGATTATTGGGAGAATATATTAAGGGAGGAAAATTAAGACAATAAAGATGATCAAAATAATTTTATTAATCACATCCTACACACCATTGCAAATTAGGATAATGAATGCCTTGTGGAAAATAACTCACTTGAAGAGTTCAAATAAACTCTCTTCAGTATGGTATAGGATTGGGCTCTAGGCCTAGATGGAAATCTGACTCTCTTCTTTCAACACTTTTGAGATCTAATGGTAGAAGAATTCAGGCAGTGATGCAATAATCTAAATATTATAAATATATGCTCAAAGCCCTCAATTATAATTACTTTACCTTCATCCCTTAAAACTCAGACACTACAAATCCCTATATTTCTCTATAATTTGGTTTTCAAAATAATCTTTAAATTCATTACTAACAAACTTAAAATATCCTTCTGAGAGTTGTTTTGGAGGAACATGGAGGTTGTGCGAAGGGAATACAATTTGTTTTATAACATTTTCATAGCTCACAAGATCATCCACTTTCTCACTTCCAGTAAAATAAAATTAAAGTTAATCAAGTTGGATATTATCAAATCCTATGAAAGAGTCAACTAATATTTTTTTAAAACGTCCTTGAAAGATTTGGTTTCAATTAGAATTGGAGATAATGGATCAAAATGTACTATACTACACCCAAGTTTACAATCTTTATTAATGGCTCAGTTGAGGGTTTATTAAAATCATATATGGGTTTAAGACAATAAGACCCACTATTTCCTTATCTCTTTATTATTATAGTTGAGGTTCTTGGAATATTCCTAATGACTAAAAGATAGAGAAACATATAGGGTTTTAAATCAACCACTGAGGGGCATGATTAAATTCATTTATAATGTGTATATGACACATACTTTATACATCCCATAATAATAAATAATATATAAAGATATGAGATATTATTATAAGCTACAATAGAGCCTCTATCTAGAGCATTAATATGGGTATATCTAGAAAAATTCATTAATACTTACCTCAATTATTAAAATTTCCTATACATACTTATATGTTTTGATAATGCCTAACTCCTAGACTCTTATTTGGGATTATATTTATTTAAAGGAAAAGTAAATAATCACACTTGAAATATTATCATTAAGAAGATTCGTAGGAATCTAACAAGTTGGAAAGTGATACAAGAGCATCTGGGTTCATGTGCAATCTTATATCAATAAAAAATATGTCAATTTGAGAAATTTGTCAAAGCTTTGTTTTATGCAAGTTTATTAATGTGCATATGTATTTTTATAAAAAATTTAGATCCTATTATATGAAACTTGTTATGTTATTTTTTGCCAATTTTTAGTGCACTCATGTCTTGTGTCATTCTACATAGCTTGAAATAACACATATGCTTGTAATATTTCATGTGTCTATTTTAATGTATAGTTGTGATTGTTATTTGTCTAAATAATATTTTAGAGCTTTACACAATAAGTAGTGTTATTATTTTTTGAAAGTGAAATCTTAAAAATATTTGTAGATAAATTATATAAGTCTATAATATCTTATTGAGTAGTAGAGTATTCATTTGGGACCTTGTCGAGTTTGGTTTTTCACCACATAAGTAACAGAGATGAAGAGATATTTTAGAGGTTGTTCTTCACTGCACAAGCCATGTGATGAGTTGCTATTAATTTGGGTAATATATAGTAATATATATTATTTTTATTGAGAAAACATGAGGATAAAAACACAAGGGTTATTGGCATAATTGTTGGTTGCTAAGTCTTGAGACTTATTGTAACTTTATTTGTGCACACTTAGTTTGGGCACATGTATCCTTATAATGTTCCACTAAAGGAATTATTTTTGACTATTTGTAATTTAATTTCAAAATTAATGGGAAGATAAGGATTCATTAAATATTTTATATTGTGTTATGTCATTATGTGTTAAGTCATAATATTTTGGTACCTTGGAATTGTGAGAGACATTTAATATTTATGGAGCACTGAGGTGTGTTAATGTTGCTAGTAGGGGTCTAAGCACTTAATGTAATTAGGTGGTCTTTTTCCTTTATAATCATACCCCTACACTTTTTCAAGGGATGTTATCTAGAGTAGTATAGCCTAATAATAATTCTAAGAGTTAGGCTACACTTACAAATACTATGAGTTAGCAAGTAGAAATTAGAAAATATAGTGTTGTAAATCATCTCATTGTAAGATTGTAGTGTCAACGTGGTTGTTATCCATATCTTATTACATGTTTTTAAAATATAATAAATATCTAAGTTATGTTTTATGTTTTTTTTTTTTCATATTATGTTCTTTATTATGAGGGCTTTGTGGTCTAATGCATCTCTTAATTGAGACCACTAATTATAGTTGCATCATTTGGTATTAGAGTAAGATTTTTAGTCCTTGTTAGTTATTATTTCTTTTTGAGTTTATGAGTGTGGGTATAAATTAGTGATATACATATTCCATCAATATTTTTGGGTATAATTTGTGAGGTTATTGATCTTAGATGTCAAAATAAATGGCACATATAAGAGGCTTAGGTGGTATAAGGGAAACAGCATCTTGAGCACCAAGACTAGTAGACTTGGCTAGATTGATGACAGATATGTGATCCCAATTAGAGGTTATGGAGATAGTGAAACACCAAGGTGTTGTAGTTCTATATGATGAAATATATATTAAATATGTATAAGAAGTGCTTGAGGATAGGCCATAAAATAAGAGGTTGATGAACTTGAATATTGATTATCAAAAATTATTGTGAGAATGACGAGAAAACCAATGTTGGACCTCAAAATTTATTCTAGAATTTTGAGTCCTAAATATTTCAATGATAGTATCACTAATTTGGATAAGTATTTTGAATATGAAAGTATGGAAGATCCCAAATGAAATAATTTCACTAGTGAAAAGTTGAAAGGTTACGCATCTTTATGGTGGGAGCATGTTCAAACTAAAAGATTATGCAAAGGCATATATAAGATTAAAAATTGGTATAGATTCATCATGTATTAGAAGGATAACTTCATTATTTTAGATTGTAACATGAATTATTTTAATAAGATTCAAAAAAATTGATAGAGGGATTTAATGTGAAGTATTACACCTAGGAATATTATAGACTTACCATTAGAGTGGTTTAAATTGAAGTTGTTGCTGAAAATATCTCGAGGTATGTAAATGGATTATTCATACTATACCTTCAGATTTTGAATAGAAAACAATATGTAGATTAGTCTCTTGTTATTCCAAATGATAAAACTTCAAGAATAATAATTCACTAAGTCTAAACCCTATTGCCTAGGAACTAGGGAGAGCATAAAACAATAAGCAAGAACATAAAATAGAGATAAATAGAAAATAATTTTTTTACCTCCCTTATTGTATATGATGCTTACTTATTCGAAAAAAGAATGTTCATGCTCGACCAATGACAATTTTAATCTTTTATAAATGATCTTCCATGGTGGTATCATCTCTTCATTAGTCACTTGTAGCTTGGTGTGAAGCTTGGCATAATTTTGACATAATAACACTACTCTTAAAGGCTTCAAGAAGGTATTCTACCAAAATAACCTTACACACAAAATCTTGTTAAATAATGGTGTAGGAACTCGTATTTATATCTCAAATAACTAACTCTAGCCATGGGTAGGTTAGGTTAAATTCTAACTTGGGTTGAGTCTAAATTAACCTTGGTTAAGTCAGTCTAACTCTGGATGGGTTTAAGGCACTCATAAAATCTTAACACCTCAATTTTTGATATTTTGAGGCATGACAACTCACTTTAGATATTTGTGAGGTGTGAGTCATATTTTTGAATATTTATGAGATAATAAATTACTTTATTAGCTCATTTGACTCTTTGACTTTGTTTTTAGCTAAAATTCCTTTTTTAGTAAATAAAATTGACTAATTTGATTTAGAATTTTTGTTTAGGCAAGTTAATTAAGATTTGTAATATAATTAGTCTTGCTTAGTGATTTTTAGCTTTTGACGATTGTTTTATATGTCATGAATTAATAGATTAACATGCCAAAAGTGCAAAATTACTAGGTCACAATTTGACTAGGGTTAGAACTGAACCAGGTTAGTGTTGAATATAAAGTATTACACCAAATAAGTTATCCTCATCATGTTTATGAGAAATTAAATACCTTGTGTGGATGAATTTAGGCAATTCACGTGATTTCTAGGCTTAAAATATGTCATTTAATAAAAATTAAACTGAATGCCATTTTAGGCATGAAAGTGGCCAAAAATAGGTATCTATAGTTTGCCCTTATTTGAAAAGGCATTAAAAGACACAAGCATAGTAACATATTTTCAAAGAATGAAAAATTTGTTAATATTAATAGTTTATGCCCTAAAGGGTGGTCGATAAGCCCTTGATGCCCCCTCGAGGGAATTGGTGGCAAAAATAAAATCATAAAATGTTCCCTGAAAATGAAGAAAATGGCATGATCTAAATCATAACGTGGGTGGGATTACTAAATTTCCCAAAGGTTGTTATAAATAGTAATAGTGGCAGAGTTAATGATTTGCCCAAAGGTGGTTATAATCATTAATGAAGGGTGTGACACTAGTTTGCCCAAAGGTAGTTATAAGTAGTAGCATAGATAGATGCCCTATTAGGGTGATGGGATGGATACTGATTTTCCCAAAGGCACTTATAATTAGTAACCAAATGGAAAATACTAATTTTCCCAAAGGTAATTATGACTAGCAACAAAAATGAAAACATGTTGATTTACCCAAAGGTGATTATAATTAGGAATACACACATTATCAAAGGATAACAACATATTTCTAACCTAAATGTGAGTTTGAAGATGCACGTTTGAACAAACATGGGATATAGGCTAACAAATCATGTTGTTAAATAGGTCTCAGGGGGAGAACCAAAAAGGATGGAGCGTGCAAATGATAACAACACATTTAAAACCTAAATGTGAGATTGAAGATGCATATTCAAAAAAACATGGGATATAGGTTAAAAAATTATTGTTAAGCAGGTCATATGAGGAGGCACAAAAAGGATGGGTAAGGTAGGATATGTTCTTGACTCAGATGGATGCTAATTCAAAGATGCTCGTCTGTATAAACACATAATAAATAATTTATTGTACTTGTTTATTATTTATGGATTGAGGCATATGTTATGGTAGATAGTTGGGTTTATGACTATTAGAGAGATGTTACCATTGCTAAAAGACTCCATGTGAGCACATTTTTGCTTTAGCCTATGATATTATGCATGATAGTTATGGATAACTAAAATGACAATATATACCCTAAGAATGGAAAAAATTATTTAAATTTAAATATAAACAACTTAGTAATAAGATATGGATAATCAAATCCCAATTGTAAATATAAAAAATAAATCAAGTGTAAGACTAAATACAAAAATTCAATTGAAGTACATGATATAGATAATCAAGATTTAAGTGTAAAAAAAGGTAATAATCTTACAATAACTGAGAACCAAAAAGGCCAAAAACAAAACAAACAAAAAGATAAAAACAAACAAAAAATAAAAATACAAAAATACAACAAAACACCAATAAAAACAAACACGTAAATAAATAAAGTGAACAAAATAATAAAAAAAACTAAATAATCCAAAGCAAAGGAATAGAGTAGGAAACAAACTACTCTAAACACATAAAAATAAACAAATAAAGCTAAATAAATATCGATACATAAACAATGGTTATCACAATAATAATGCAAATAAAATACAAATTATTCATGCATGTGATAAAGGTGTTACTCCTAGAAAAAAGGTGACCCCTAAGTTAGGTAGCAATGACACAGGTAAAATGACACAAGAACAATTAACACAAGGTTACCCCTAGGCTATAGGGAGACAACAACAGAAATAAGATGACACAAAAAAATGGGAGGGGGATTATAAGAAAAGTAAGGGGTGGATGAACTAACTCCAGATGAACTAGGCAAGTGGATGTTACCTACATAGCTCCATGGACACAAGATCTAATGTGAAATTTAGGCCAAATGTGGTTCTCCCAAGATATGGGATAGAACAAAATGAATGATAAGAAAACATGATTAACTTGAAAAGGAATATGGGAATGATCTCTCAAAATGATGAGTGCATGATAGAAGAGGGGATGACATTTCACCATCATGAAAACATCAACACAAACAAATCACATAAGCATGAAACAATATGGTTTAGGTTAAGACCACACTAAAATTCAAGAGATGAGTATCTATGAATGAACTGAATTGGTAATTCATAGCATCTCCTACATCTATGGCTTGGAAGGAGAATGAGCTTGTAAAATGGTGAGAGCGTCGAAATAGAGAGTACTCAAAAAAATCTAGAGTGTAAGATGAATCCAATTATTCATTAATGTATCAAATTTGAATACATAATGCTCATAATATCAACTTGTAAAATGGCGAGAGCATATGGCTTAAGGCCAATAAGGATATGGAAGATAAATGATGAGTAGTTACTCATGAAATAGTTATGTATCCTAAGATCCTTGAGGAAGAGAAGTGATCAAAAAGGAAAGAAAGGTGCAGCCAAGCTAATCCAAGATACCCCATGTATCTAGCTATTGCCTACATGTTTCATACAGACCTCAAAATGATGTAGTTCTCCCAAAAATGGGAGTAAAAATACCAATGTGGTCTAGAAATAAACTAAACAAACAAGATAGACCATCCCAAAAAAAATTATGGCTTTATATCTATCATGGAAATTCTAAGCCAATTTTTTTGATTTTGTGATTTTTAGGATTTTCAAAATCTTTTGTGAATCTTTAAGGATTTTTAAAATGCTAAAATTATTTTTGGAATTTTCTAGGCATCTCAATTTAATCAATAATTATGAGGCATAGAATAGTATAACTCATAAAATGGCAAGAGCATGACTTAGTTTGCTCATAAAATAGAGAGAACATGGCAAAGGGGTGATTGAGCTAACCTCAATATGAATCAAGCACTGCCTATATAGTCCCATTAGGACCTCAAGTCATTATATTTCCACCTACTCAAAAGGTGATGAAATGTTTTCAATGTGTTTTGGTGTTTTTATTATCTCAACTCCATCAATAATTATGAGATAAAATATGGTTTAAGTTCATAAAATGGTGAGAGCATAGTAAAGGGGTGACTGAGCTAAACTCAATGTTAATCGAGCATTACCTACATAGTCTAGTTAGGATGTCAAGTCACTGTAGTTTTTCCTATACAAAAGGTGTCCAATTAAGTACCAGCATGTTCATGTAAAATTGAAATGATAACAATAATGGAAAAGAGATATGACAATGTATGGTAAAAATTTTGTTCCTAATTTGCCCATAGGTGGTTATAATTAGAAAACAACGACAAAGGGTCAGTGATACTAATTTTCCCATAGGGAGTTATAATTATTAGCACAAGGTGGGTAACTAATTTTCCTAATGGTTATTATAATCAATAACACTAGTCAAACGTAACAAAAATGAAGGATTAAATTGCCAAGAACATTGTCATACTACTTTCATTTACTTCCATTCGAACATGTAATTCTAAAAATATTGCTAGAACCAAATCTATCATCAACCACTAAATGTGTCTAAAGTTAAAATGAATTAGAACTAAGGCCAAATTTTATAAGAAGGGTTTAGTTAAAAATAAATGGTTGGAAAAGGGTCAAGGATATGGTAAATGGTAACGGGTATACTACAAAGGTATAATGTGGCATAACTTAGACGATCCTTGTAGATAATAATCCAAATCCCTCAAGTGTAGAAACTTTTGAGGTGCATTATGTTCATTGATTCATCAAGTTTATCTCCCTATGGTGTAATGAGCCTATATGTTCCATAATTTTAGTTTGCAACTACCACATAGGGCCCTAACTAGTTTAGTTGAAACTTACCCTTTTTATTGGTTTTAGTACTTACATTTTTCTAATTATCCTCTAGTACCAAGTCACCAAGCTTGAATTCATGATGCTTTACACACCTATTATATTAGTCTTTAAGTTAGTTCTGATAAGCCTAGATATTATTTAGGATAGCCAAGCATTTACCAATGAGTATGTCTAGCTCTTGTAAGCGATCCACTTTGTAGTCTTCATCACGGATGATGTGTTATAATGAGATTCAAAGAGAATGGGAAGAATGGTTTTAGTTCCATAAACAAGTGAATAATTTGTAGCTCCTATTAGAGAAAGGAATGTGGTACAGTATGACTAGAGGGTGTTAAATAACTAAAAGTTCCAATTACAACCAACATCATTGATAATCTTCTTCAGAATGTTGATAATGGTTTTATTAGAATCCTTAGCTTAGTTATTATCTAGCAGATAATAAGTGATATAAAAATGTTGTTTTATGTGGTTTTGAGAACAAAGTGCTTTCACATATTTATTCTTGAATGATCTGCCATTATTAGATATAATTTTAGATGGGATGCCATAGTGGCAAATGAGATGATTGAATATAAACTTGGAGATTTTATTACTAGTGTTGTGAGTGAGGGAAATGTCTTCCACCCACTTAGTGAAGTATTCAGTAGTAGTCAAGACATGTTTATGTCCATCTGAAGATGTTGTATTGATCTTATTGATGAGGTTGAGTCCCCATATTTAGAATGACCATGGTATTGTCAATATTTTGAGTGTTTTAGCTAGAGCATAAATCAGATTGGCATGCCTCTAACACTTGAAACACATCTTCACATATGCAGTTGTGTCTACTTCCATCATTGGCTAATAATAACTAGTTCAAATTAACTTTTTGGCTAATATTTCCCTACTAGTGTGAGATCCACACACACCTTGGACTTCCCTCAATGTTAATCTCAATTCTACCAAAGGTAGATAATGAAGTAGATTTTCATCATATCCTCTATGATACAAGGTTGTTTTAAGTAGGGTATAGTAAAAGGTTTTATAGGTAAAGGCTTTTTGTTTTTTATGTGATAAATTAGGAGGCATAATTTGGTATTTAATATAGGAATATATATCTCAGTATGAGGGAGATGTGGGACCAACAATGTCACAAACCATATCGATAGTTGATTATTTATGTGCCAGCACGAAGAGATGTTCAATGATAAATTGATAATCCCTAGCTATATCAATGATCTAGATCATGTAGCCAATAGTGTCCATAGCATCTATTATTTTATTATTGGTCCTAAGTATTCTTTAAAATTAGATGTTGGTAATCTACCACTTGAGAGTATTGACTATACATTTATATGATACCAACTTCTCATCCTTAGTCTGGTACTAATCTATGGCATGATTGATGATTAACTAAGAATCACCATACAACAATAAATGTTAAATTTTCCACTATACTTCTTGATGAAGCCCTATAATGAGTGCTTCATACTCATCCATGTTATTGGTATAGGGAAATCTAATATGAAAGGACTTAGGAATGAGATCCCCTTGTGGTGTAACAAACAATATTTTGGCCCCTGATCCATGAGTTGTGAATGATCCATCAAAGTACATATTCCAATATTTGGCCTTAGGAGATGCATCTGCTTCTTCAATTATTATAATGGCCTCATCTATAAATCTAAATATGTGAGGTTGAGTATCTTGAGGAGGATCTTCAGCAAGTTGATCTGTGAGTACTTGCCACTTAATGGATTTTTGGTTGATATATTCAATTTCAAACTCACTCAATAGCACTATCCATTTCATCATATGGCTATATAGAGCTGATTTTGAAAGTAGATATTTGAGTGGATCTAATTTGGCAATAATAATGGTCTTGTTTTTAAGCATATAATGACATAGTTTTGGAGCTACGAACACCATTGGTAAATAGTATTTTTCAATTGGTGTATAGTTATGTTCATACATGACCAATGTTCATCTCAGATAATACACATCATGTTCCTTTCCCTATTCATTATGTTATGCCAAAATGTCCCCCAAGGCATTCTCAGTTACTGATGGGTAAAGAAGAAATGGCTTATTTGGCATTGGTGGCAACAAAATAGGTGGGTTGGCAAAATATTCTTTAAGCTGATCAAATTATTTTTGACACTCTTCATTCTAGGAGAATGAAGCACCTTTCTTCAAAAAATGCATAAATGGATGTAATTTATTATATAATTATGAGATGAAGCATCTAATAGATTGAATCTTGCCCTAAAAACTACATATTTGCTTCAAGGTAAATGCTAGTGGTATTTTTTTAATTTCACAAACTTTGGTTGGGTTGACTTTAATGATCCTACAAAAGACAATGAAACCTAACAATTTTATAAAATTAATGCTAAATACACATTTTTTTGGACTAATCTTGACATTTTACTTGAAAAGTCTCTCAAAGATTTGTCATAGCATTGCAAAGTGCTAAGCACGGGTCTTTGATTCACCCAAAATATCATTGGCATATTCCTTAATAATGTCATGCATCATATCATGAAAAATCACTATCATAGCTCTTTGGTAAGTGGCTCTAGCATTCTCAAGTCTAAACAACATCACCTAATAATAAAACATTCCCTATAGAGTGGTGAACATTATCTTGTGTTGGTCTTCTGATGTTATCTTGCTCTGCGTATAACCTAAAAATATATCCATTAGAGAGAGCATTTCATAGCCAGCAATTGAGTCGATTATCATGTCAATATTAGGTAGAGGAAAGTCATCTTTCAGGCAAGATTTGTTGATGTCTCTAAAATTAGTGCAGATGTTGATACCTAAAGGTTTTTACTTACTAGCACAATGTTTGAAATCCACTTAGAATAGTTGATTGGCTTGATGCATTTCATTTCTAAGAGTTTTTCCAAATATTTCTTTACGAACACATCAATACAAGGATGCATCTTATGCAACTTTTGCTTAACATGATTTGCATCAAGATGGTATAAAACCTAGGTGGGGGTCCAAACCTGGCATGTTGGAATAAACCCATACAAATATGTCAACAAATTCCCTCAAAATGGATGTAAAATCTTCACGTTCCTCCTCGGTGAGGGATGAACCTAGTTTAATCCATTTTGGGTCCTCTAGAGTCCTAATATTTACCTCTGAAGTGTCTTCTACCAGAAGTGTAGAACTATCATCTAGAATAGTTGGTAAGGAGTTAGATTGATTGGCAATATCAAAGTCCACCAAATAGATTGGCTCTTCTAATTCTCCTAAGAAATACGAATCAAAATCTCCTAATGCTAGCATCAGCCATGATACAAATACCTCAAGGTACTCTTGAACATTTTATGCAAAATCTTGTTGCTCTTCAACGCTTATATGTGATCCATAATTAGGCTATGGGTTATGGGTCTCCTATGATTCATAGAAAGAGGGGTGAACATCCCCATCTAATGGCACCAAAATTTGGTTTTCACCAAGAGACTTGCCTTTCTCTTTACTTATTCCCTAGTTAGAAATCACCCCAAAGAGGTTTTCACTTTCAGATCTCAATGTTTGATTTTGTTTTTGTTTTTGGCTAGGGAATTTCACCCATTCTCTAAAATAGGTAGCAGGATCTAATCTAATATAAAATCCATGCCTGTGGTATCCAAGAGGTATGTGATTCCTCAATCCTATAAATTCATATATGGCCACATCATTTTTGAACTCATATAATGGTGTTGCTGACTCTTGTTGGTCCTAGTCTATCAATTGGGGATGATAAAGGGTTAAGTGTGAAGGTTGATAAATAGGGATAATAGTGAAAATAGTATGGGGGTCAAAGAATTTTGTAGTGGTAAGGTCATCATATATGTTATAATCAAAACCTGTATCGCTATCATCATCATCATTACTAGCCGTTGGTGTTGGAACATGAATTAGGTATGTGGATTCACCCCCAAGTGGTTTAAATTTGATACAATGATTTCCCTTGTACTTAGTCATTGATACTGGTTTGATAGTTCCTTGTTGATGTAACTTGAGGCCTCTAACTTCATAAACTAAGTGATCCATAATCTAGTTGGGAATAAGATACTTTTCACTTTGGTAACAATCAACCAACTCATCAATGTAGAGCCATGAATCATCCTCTACTAAGGGGTCTTGTTTTAGGCTAGAGGTCAATTTGAAAATAATGAGCTTATTCAAATGAGATTTCATTTTGGTGTCCCATGCCATACTATTAGTCTTGGTCATAGTTCTCCCATAAGCTTTAGGATTTATAGGCAATTTGGCAATATGGAATGCATTATGGGTGTTATATTCTTTGGTACCTTTGTTATTGATATAGAAGTGATTGTAAATTTTTAGTGGAGCCATGGTTGAGGTAGAGGTTAAGTTTTTTGGGTTAATGTAATTAGCTTTTAGGCTTGATTCAATGACTTTTCCTTTTTCAGCTTTCTCTTTATCTGCTTTGGGCATAGGATTCATGCCAAACTGGTAGTTGTAGCTTTTATACTTGGCTTCAAGGCATTTGCAATACTGATATGACTAAAGATCAGTAAGTATAGTCACTTCCATTCTTGAGTGTGGAAATTTTATACACTAATGCAATGTAGAAGGTATAGCCCTAATTTCATGGATCCAAGGTTGGCCTAATAATAGATTGTAAGATAATTCCAAGTCTAAAACATGGCATAGAGTATCATGGGTTAATGGCTGAATCACTACCAATAGGATAATGCTACCTTGAGATTCCCATTATTAATTATCATATGCCTTGATAATGATGGAATTTAGCTACAAGTTGGCTATTGTATATATGAGATGTTTGACCAAATTTAGAGACATAATGTTGAGACCTGAACCATTGTCTACAAGGGCATGTTTAAATCTATGGTTCATTATACAACTTTAGTGTACAATGGGTTATTATGTGCAGGACTTAGAGATGACATATCACTTTGGTCAAAGGTGAGATGTTGGCCAAGGGCCAAGTGTCTTACCATGGCTTGTAATTTGCCTACAGTGATATCATCAAGCACAAGGGATTGGTTCAAATACTCATTTAGGATATATTTGTGGATGTTAGATGTGCACAACAAATCCATGATGCATATATGTGTAAGTATCTTCTTTAGTTGTTCTATAATATCATAGGTTTTTCCTTCAATTTTGTTAGTTGGTTTATTTATGATAGGCATTGAAGGTTGACTAGGATCATTTGTAGCATTTGGATGCAGTCCTCTGATAATGACTCTGGCTCTCTGCGTCATGATTGCATAATATTGATCTAGAACATGATTTTAGTATTTTTTTGGGTATGTAGGGAGTCTCAAAATGATGATTCTTGGATGGTATGGTACCTAATTATCAACATGTCCCATAGAATAATCATCAGCATAGGGAGGTTAGTAGGTATTGGTTAGTAGATAGGCATTATTGTATGAAGGTGCAGGTCTATTTATAATTAGTTTAGGGTTAGTAGTGATGGTGGAAACATGAGCACCAAAAACATGCCCTACAATGTTATTATAGGTATATGTAATGACATGATGACCTCTTTAGTTGGTTTGATCATTTTTCCCTTAGTTTTGACCATTCTTCTATTGTGGTGGCTGGCGTTATTGTTGTTGCTTTTGTGGTGGAGTTCTCTACCACTATTGCTATTATTATTGGTACTACCACTAGGTGTTATGATTTTTATGTTGGGGAAACATATTCTATTATATATCCAAGTTATGATTGTTCATAGGAGCATGGGTATCTCTTTCTATCTCTCCATTTTCCAACATGTTCTCAATCATATGTCTAAGTTGGATACACCATCTTACAAAATGTCATCTAACATGATGGTAATCACAAAATTGATTTTCTTTGTGTCAATTAGGAAAAGTAGTATCATAAAAAAATGGATTTGGTATAGGCCAACTGAGCATATTTTCTTGAACCAATCTTTGAAACATAAACTTGATAGTCTCACTAAGGTCATTAAATTTTTGGGCAATGGGTGGTCTTCTCCTCAAAGGAGGGTCTTGTAATTGATTTTGATTTTATGGTGGTTGGTTTTGTGAAGGACCTGGTTGAATCTATGGAGAAAGTGGTTATTGAATAGGTGGAGGTGTATGAACAGTCAATGTTGGCACCATTTAAACATGGTATGATTTAGTATCCCCATTGCAATAACATCCTTATTGTTGTTTTAGGATTTAGGCCTTTCATTATTGTTGGCTTGAGGTGGTGTTGAAGTCAATATTTGAGTTTGGTTATGATTGTATTTATGGCTTTGATTCCTTTTTTGGTTTTTCTTGGAAGAGGATAAATTGATTATGCTTTTGTTGATAAGGGATTTATCAATATGTATACCTTTCATTATAACCTATTCAAACACAAGAGAACATTATAGCTCAAGATTGTAAGATATCCCATTATGAAAGATCCTAGTAAATATTGAAGCCAACTATTTATCTAAAAGATTATGCATAAATCATCTTGATAGGGCTATCCAACATTACTGTTGGGAAAAATAATCAGAAGCACAAAATTGATTACTAAACCAAGAAACTTAATATGTGGAAATTAACCAGAATACACAAGTAACTAGAACTCAAAAATAACACATGATATGAGAGACAATACACAACTTGTATTAAAACTCTTGAAGAAAAGAATACAATAAAGAAGATGCCACTTCTTCTCCACCACCTCTTCAGAGGCTTCCCACACCTCAAGTGAACAGTAATTCTCTCCTCAAAGCTCTCTCTCTTAGGTCCCAACATCCAACTCAAACACTGAGTTGGTGTTCACCTTATACCTGTGCTCCACGCACACCACAAGTGCTCCACGCACTCCACAAGTACACAACATACTTCAAGTAGATCTCCCCTGAACCTGCAACAACCTGCACCTCAATAGACCTTACTTATGGAAGGAACTCCCTTGCCTTCCTCTTTGCTCTATCTGAGTACACACCTGTACTCAAAGTAGATCCTACCTGATTCTACTCCCTATTGTGTTGTTGTCCTATCTGATCTTGCACACCTGCAAATCAACCTGGTTTTGCACACCTGTGAACCTTGACCTTGCACACACATACACCTGCATATCAACAATCTTACTTACCATGCAGATCTCCTATAAAGGCCATGCTCACCTGATGACCAAGATCATACATACATGAAGAACCCTGTTGATTCTCCAATCCAGCACCCACACCTGGTACTGTGGAATTAGGAGGAACGCACCATTTCTCTACCTCTCTCTGAAGGAGCTATTTGCTCTCTTACTCCCTAGCACAAGTTTCCAATACAACCATGAGTCTATTATATAGATCTCATTCAAAAAATAATTATACATCTAATTACAATAATTAGATCCATAGCTCCCAGTCTAAAATTAGCTCTCATCATGTAAACACTTGGTTCGTCAACTAACTGCCCGTAATATACTCACATTCAAACCACACAGGCGACTGATGTTGGTCCCTATCCACCTAGGGGTCACCGATGCCAGCCGATCTCTGACCGATGTTGGTTGCTTCCTATCTCCTACCTGCCGTCATCGGTTGGCCTGACCGACGCCGGTGTCTGTGACACTCCGCAACTCTTCTACAACCTCCTCCATGTCTACATCAGTGAAGCTTTTAGCTCCACAACCTAACAATCTCCCACTTGGAGATAAATAGCTGCATTGTACCTGTACTTATACACCGTCTAATCTGTTTCTTAGTTTGTATCCCTTTTCAAGCTCAATCCTGAAGACAACCCACCACACAACCTGTGATGTACCTCCTGTCATTCGAGTACCTTGCCGCATCTGAACCTACACATCCATGTAGTGAAGAATCTTGACCCTGCATAGCAAGAATCCCTGCTGCTAGTCCCACTGAACTGCCCTTTAGTACTCCTTCCCTGAATTGGCTCCATACTTTTTGACAACACCCAACACTTGGGCAAACTTAGGTCTATACAAGACCTCATGTGATTTTGGACACTGAACTGTCCAGCCCTTGGTGCGCTCTGATTTTGCATCCTGCGTAATAAACCTCGCCAACACCTGATTCACATTAGCTCCCACTAGAAACAAAATCAACCTGTGATCTCCATGTCTCCCATGCCAAAGAATTTCACTGCTCCAAATTCTTCATAGCAAAGCACTGAACTAATCTTACCCTTAGCTCAAAAAAACCCTGTATGTACAATCCTGCTAGCAAACGTACCATCCACATACAGCAATAGAATGATGTCATGACTCATCATCCACCTGGTAAGGCAAACCACAGTAGTTACCTGACATTGACTAAAGCCATGCTTCATCCTCCACCTGTCAAAACCTGTACCACTGTCCTGCAGCTTTCTCAAGACCATATGCCTTGGTCTTCCATCTCACGTGTCCGTTTTCTCTATTCTTCAACTAAGGTATCCATTCGTCTCTGTGCTTTCTTCCCACTGGCAACCCTACCAAATCTCCGCTTGGTTTTGCAATATCTCCATGCCATGCTCCCATTGTTTCCTGGATCCTTCCTACTCTACAATCAGCAACAAGTATAAAAAAGAGGAACAATGAATTTGAGGCTTACTTACATCTTCAGTCCTCCGTATGGGTGTTTGAGACTCCTTGACAGCATGCTATCCACCCAAAATCTATTACAGTGACCGACCTCGATCACCCCATAGTCTGCATCCAACCGACGTCGGTTCCCATGCGTCTGTCCCTAACTACCGACCCTACCGATGTCGATGTCCCTGCTGTCGACGTCAGTCCTCTGACCGACGTCGGTCTTACCTACTACCGACGTCAATTTTCATGCCGACATCAGTACCTGTGTTTCTTGTGAGTGATGACTTTTTACCCGTGAGCTCCTTTGAATCAATCCCCATGTCCAAACTGCCCTGCTCAGAAGTATCCAGCCCCATCCACTAGTCTCTGTCCGCCATCTCCTCCAAGTACACCAAGGCTTTCTAGTTCTTAAGCCTGTCAAATATATCTGTCTTTCGCTTAAGAACATACATCTCCTTCCTGCTCATGTGACCAAGCCTACGAAGCCACGTCTCTACAACAAAAGAAGAATCAGTAATATAAATAAGTAGATAAAGAGTACCTGTTTTCTTACCACCAGCTAATTCAAGTGCATCTGCTGTGAGAGCTCTCGTGCATCTCTCATCACCCAACCTTTCTGAAGAAATTAGCCATATCTCCAAACCTGGGACCTACATGACCTCCTTCAACACCCATGTGTTGGCCACCTGCGATTTCAGCTTCACTTCCCCTTTGCCAATTCTTTGGCAAGGCTCACCAGCTCCTCTCCCTGGGGCTACATGGAAAGAGGCAACTAAATCTTTTATCCAAGATTCAACTTTATCCAAGAAACCTCCATAAGCATCCTGTGCAACAACCCCTGCAACATCTGCCTCTTCAGTTCCTTCATGCTGATCTGCTACCAACCAACAATATTCTTTTACCTGCTCTTTCTTTCCATATGACCATTGGTGACCACCTATGCTTTTCAACTCCTCCATTCTTAACTTACTTTGATCTACCATTGCTCTACTCCCACTCGATCAGAAACCCCTGAGAGTGACCTGTAACCAAACACAAAACCCTGCTTCCTGCAACCTTAGCTCTGATACCACATGTTGGGATAAATAACCGGAAGCACACAATTGATTACTAAACCAAGCAACTTAATATGCGTAAATTAACCAGAATACACAAGTAACTATAACTCAGAAATAACACATGATATGAGAGACAATACACAACTTGTATTAAAACTCTTGAAGAAAAGAATACAATAAAGAAGATGCCACTTCTTCTCCACCACCTCTTCAGAGGCTTCCCACACCTCAAGTGAATAGTAATTCTCTCCTCAAAGCTCTCTCTCTTAGGTCCCAACACCCAACTCAAACACTAAGTTGGTGTTCACCTTATACCCGTGCTCCACGCACTCCACAAGTACACAACATACTTTAAGTAGATCTCCCCTGAACCTACAACAACTTGCACCTCAATAGACCTTACTTATGGAAGGAACTCCCTTGCCTTCCTCTTTGCTCTATCTGAGTACACACCTGTACTCCAAGTAGATCCTGCCTGATTTTGCTCCCTGTTGTGTTGCTGTCCTATCTGATCTTGCACACCTGCAAATCAACCTGGTTCTGCACACCTGTGAACCTTGACCTTGCACACACATACACCTACATATCAATGATCTTACTTACCATGCAGATCTCCTATAAAGGCCATGCTCGCCTGATGACCAAGATCATACATACATGAAGAACCCTACTGGTTCTCCAATCTAGCACCCACACCTGGTACTGTGGCACTAGGAGGAACGCACCATTGCTCTACCTCTCTCTAAAGGAGTTGTTTGCTCTCTTACTCCCTAGCACAAGTTTCCAATACAACCATGAGTCTATTATATAGATCTCATCCAAATAATAATTAGACATCTAATTACAATAATTAGATTTGCAGCTCCCAGTCTAAAATTATCTCTCATCATGCAAACACTTGGTTCGTCAACTAACTGCCCATAATATACTCACAGTCAAACCACATAGGTGACCGACGTCGGCCCTTGTCTGCCTGGGGGTCATTGACACCGGCCGATCTCTGACTGACGTCGGTTGCTTCCTATCTCCTACCTGACGTCGTCGGTTGGCCTAACTGATGCCGGTGTTTGTGACACTCCGCAACTCTTCTGCAACCTCCTCCATGTCTGCATCAGTGAAGCTTTTAGCTCCATAACCTAACAATTACAATTATGTAGCAAAACTTTCACTAATTTTTGTTTACCTTAGCCTACATCCACAACAATAATATCATGCTTGATATTGTATGAAAAGTGTTATACAAACTCTAAGAGAGGTATAGATTTTTTTGGTAATTTCAACAACCATTCCAAGGCTTGTCGAGATAGACTCCTTAGGAAGAGTACAAGCAAATATATATCATTATAAGCCACTAGTTGGTAGGAAACAAATAATTCCTTCAAATGCGCTATAAGGTCACCTTTACCTTTATAGTTGTTGAATTTAGGTAGCTCTAGTGGAAATGGTATTTACATATACTCCATGTTGAATGGGTAAGAACATATCTCCTCCAATTTGAATTTATTCATTTGTTTTCCAACCTGTATTATTTGAATTGCATCTTTCATATGTTGTAACTCTTGGTCAAGGAAATCAAGAGTGGCCTATTGTTAGGGATGTTGTACAGTTAAAAGTGGATTACTTTGAGTGAAGTAGGTATATTTTGAGATGCTAGTTGAATCGGTTAGATGACCAGGTATGCATATCCATGCATTGGGATTATATCATGAGTACGAAATATGCTATTTTTTAAGCACATTTTGGTTTAGGTTGGCTACATAGCCCTATCTAGTGAATTGTGGTTGTGGTAATGGCATTTGGCTCTATGAAATGTGTTGGTATTGTTGGACTTGGGAGGGAACTTTCTATCTACTTGTTGAACCCTATTAGATATAGGGAACACATTGCTGACTAGATCCCTATTGTTGAAGGTTTTGGTAGTTAGATATTTATTGCACGTGTGATACACAGGTGAAATTAAATTATTTTTGAGCATCTAGTACCTATTGTGCATAAGAACCCCTTTTTTGGCTAAAACACTTTGTTGGATCAGCACTTTTTATTGTAGTGGCATTTGTAGGATATTTAGAATTTGTTGGCTTAGAAACTATTAGGGTTCTGCATTTGTTAGTTTGGCAAGTGTTGTTGTTGACCAATTGGGACATTCTAATTAGTAGAAATATGTTCTTGGTTAGGCATAGTTTATGATTAAAAAGGTAAATGTTCTATGCTTATTATGGTGAAACATTCATTGTCACCTGTTGAGGTGGCATACTATTTCATACTTGTTACAGTGGTAAGTTGGTCTATTGTTGGCTTGTTTCCCTTTGTTACACATTTAAGGAAGTAGTTGGTTAAGGAGTGGAGATTTTTCGTTGGGTTTAGGAAATAGGCTTACCTATTTCTTGTTGTTGAAATCTACCTATTGTGTTATTAGGAGGAACCTACTAGGTATTACTTGGTATAAAGTTAGACCCACTTTGGTTTAAATTGGATTGCACTTGCATGCTATTCACAATATTTTAGGTGTGGTCTTCCATTTGATCAACATTATCTTACATCAAAATATGGGCATTATACAAATCACCAACTAATGTGTTTTGGCTAAAGGGGTCTATGTTTTGGCTTGCATATCCTGATGCATCTTTTTATAGCATTGTTGATATAGTTATATTAATAAGAAATTTGTTTAAAATAGCCCTTGCATTGAGGTTAAAAGTTAGGTTGAGATAGGTTTTGTACACCTATTGTACCTGATCCATTTTTTCATCCATAATATATTTTGTTTTTTCAATAATATTTAGGTATTTTTATGGTATATGGACCGAAATTTTACTATAACTAGTAGATGCATGTTCGAATGGTTGAATTCATAGCATATTACTAGGTGTTCTAATCAAATTACTTAGAAGTTCATGTTAGAATTCTAATGTAAATGTATCCCTTACTTTGATAACTCTAACTAGCATTTCATCATTATTTTCCAAAAAATGATGTTCAAATAAATACGGATCATATCTAGTTGTGTCAGCATCGTAATATAATAGGGATCTTTTTATTTGTTTTGTTCAATGTTAGGCATCATTTGATCAAGGTATTGTTATATTTTCTCTGGTTCTTGGCTTGGATAAGGAGGTGTAGTTACAAATAATATGCTAAAGGGTCATGCCTTTGTTTAATGTATGGGATGTTATAATATGGATAAAGATCCATCTCATAAGTGACGTTGTCATATGACTCTTGAAAAAAAGGGTCATTAGTCATAAATTTCTCATATCCAGGATTATATATGGTCCCACTACGTGTGTAATGAGATAATTTTAGATCTATCAATAGGTCATGTGATAAACAAAGGGTCTAAAGGTAACAAACAATTGAGGTCTAAAAATAAAGGTCTTTGGATCTATAAAAGAGATAGGGATAAATAACTAAAGTAGGCAAGGGTAGGCCAAAAAAAGTGAGACTAGTCTAATAAAATGATACTAATTTGCCTAAGGTAGTTATAATCATCAATAAAAGTAACACAAAGGCTCAAACTCATTTATGGATAGAGTGTTGATTTACCCACGTGTAGTTATAATCAGTCACAAGAGTGTCTTAAATAAAGTGGAATAATTATGAACTATGATTAAGAGATAGAAATGATTTTCCCAAAGTCATTTATAATCATACTAAAAACAAGGCTAGACTCAGAAACATAAAACTCAAATAAGAACTGAAATGTAAACTAAACTAAGGCAATTGGCTCAGATGACACTCAATAATTTGTTCACTTAAGACTCAAAGTTTGACTCAAAAACTATTATAACAAAGTAACTAGGATACTCAAGAAAATTGGCACAACAAACTTCAAACAAAGTGCATGACAACCACTGGCTCAAAAAGATGTTTTAAACAAGGTATAAAATAAATAAAAACTGCTAGGTCTAGGCAAGGGGTATTCTGGATCAAATATAAAACCAATTGATTTAGAGATACTAAGGATAATTCACACAAATTGCATATTTATCTATATTTAGTCTTATAGGATCTACTTTTATCATATACCTATCTTGATGACCCTTGCATCATAGTCTAGTTTCAATCTCTTTGTCATATATTCATTAGACTCCTTGGGTGTTTCCTATTATAAATAATATATAAATGCACTTCTAATTTATATTATATCTTTTTCATATCATGTACCATCGTTCTTAACCTCACTGACATTAGTTTTTTGATAAACTTGCTTGTAATCTATTCAATATCATTGACTAGGCCATTTTCTTAGGACTCATTGGTCACTTCTTGATATTAGTTATAAAATCTCAATATTTTGACATGAGAGTTTTTAATTATTCATATTATATCTTCACCACTCTTTTTTGACCCTTATAACTCACTTTACCTCCCAATTCTACATGCAAACCTTACTCCTTACAAGGCTTATAACCTTCTTTTAAATAATTACTTTTTATTTCATCAATATAGGATTTATTCCCATGGTAAAATTAAATTTATGGGCTTAATTTATACACCCTTAGGTGTGGGTAAAATTTTATGCCCTAACTCATCCCCTAGCTATCACTCCCTTTGTAAAACCACTCTTTTTTAGGACTAATTAGGCCTAGACTAATACCCCTGATGTCAAATTCATACATGTGTGGTCTATAAAACCCTAAAAAAATATTATCCTTTTATATAATATATAATTTGACTAAATTAAAAAAAATTCATGACTTTTTAATGGTGGAAACTCATTCTACAAGCCAAACCCTACTCTTAGGGTTTCTAGGTCATTATACAAGCACACAAAAATCAATAACTTGAGTTATCTTTATCTTCAAAAGATAAAATAAACTTTATTAGGCCTTTTTTAACCTTATGAAACTATTTTATAAGTTTTTATAACTTTTTTCATTCCTTAAAGGCTCAATAATCACAAAATAGAGCTGATTGAGTCCTCTTTTAGTTGACTATGTACCATTTGACTCATCTTTATAACTCCCAATGAATTTTATAACCTAACTGGACCAACCTTGATATTTCCCAACATACATTCATGATATTCCTTATATATTTCACTATCATTCCTCTTCCCAATAACCATTTCCACTTCCTTTGACTGTAGATTGTGAAATAAGGGCAGGGCTAAGTGCAAATGTATCAAGTCAAGTGAATAGATCTTCTACCAAAGTGTTCTCAATTATTTAAGGTAAATTCCAAAATTTGATTCTCTTTGTTCCATATCAATACTTTCCAAAAAAAAATTCATTCTTCCTTTCACACCATGACATCATTCTTTTTTACCCTACTCACAAGGTTTGGATTACATACACAGAGTTATCCTTCAAGGGTATTGTCTATAGTCACTTTGTCAACCACTTGTACTTCAATATTTAATCTTAGATCCACTTCCACATAGTTCTTAAGAAAAAATAAAGGTTCTAAAGTTAAATCTCAACCACATTCAATCATATAAATCACTTCTTTGATATGAACTATGCATAATAGGGTCTTATGAAATAGGGGCACATTTCTTGACTAACTAAGCAAGGAACCTATACTTATTTGATAATATAATGTAAGTCTTAAACCTTCCTTGGGTGAAGGTAAAGATAATATATTCTCACCACATAATTTAAACTTAACACAAAAAATTTAATACTCTTAATACAATATCTTTTAGAGACTATCCCAAGCATAATAGGAATGCACCATAGAACACTTTCTCAAGAATCTTTCTTGTTTAGAGTTCTTAAAAATTAAACTCTACAAGGTGTTTTACCTCTAATATTAACAATATAGGATTGTAATTAACTCATTCTTGTATCCATATTTACAAATATTAGCAAAATTCTTTCATTTATCTTGACTACAATTTATAGCCCACTTAATCAACCTACAAACTTAATCAAACCTTCAACTTTAACATCAACATGAATACAATGTTGGCCTCAAAGGATAACAAGAAACTGGTTCAATCACACATATTGATAGGAGAACACATATATCAATACTTATAGCTATATTCATATCATATTTCTCTATTACAACATAGTCATATCATGGACTTGAATCCTTTTTAAGGAGTCTTATTTTTCATTCACATTTTCAGGCTTCCTCTCCTCTCTCTTTCTTGGATATCTCTCTCCTTTATGCCATCTGATGTCTCAAAACCACCTACCAATTATATATACACAAACTTCTACATTGGTCTTTGAGTTGGTTACATCTAACTTAGTTTTCATAACTAACCTAATGTTCAAGAATGCTTTTACACTTATGCATATGACTTGTCTCAAGATACAAACATGAAATGTAATCCAAACCTTGTTTCATGACTTTAATAGACCTCACATATTAACTTTAATCATCTAAACACTCCAATACATGTATTCTACCCTCTTATGCTCACTTTCAATATTTGAATTTTCAAATGCCTATTTTTAGAGGGAAAACACCTATAGGCCGCATAACTCAATTTTATGACTCCAAATGGATTTACAAGGCACAAATGGACCTAATAAGGTCCCTCAAACACCTTGACATCAACTTTGACCATATTTGACCCCTTTATGACAACTCAAAATTAGTGTTTCTTATCTTGATGTTCCTGCCTCTCCAAGAGGGATAAAACTTGAGCCTCCAAATTTCTTACTTGACTTCCAATTGGTTATTTGAGGGTCATTCATCCTCAACATATTGTTGTTCATTTTTTCTAGTTCCATTCTCCTTTCCAAACTCTTTCTTTTCTTCCTCTTGGCTTTGTCTAGCCTTTTTATCCATGCATATTCTTCCTCCGTGAAGCCTCTACACTACTATACTTTCTTATTTTCTATATATTCCACATTTTACAAGTCATTTTGGTCTGAATCATATGTAGCTACAATCAAATAGACCTTATTCTCTTTTCTCATGCTCATTGCATAGTTTGTCTCCTCTTTGTTTTCACTTGATCTTTACTTATCTAGTGGTTCTTGCTTCTTATTCATGATTTCATCTTCTCCCTTAAGCTCTATTGACTTATCATGAATGTCCATTTCTCTCCTTTTTTCATCTATACTCTCTTTTTCTACCTCTTCTTCAATCTCCTTAACATTTTGATGACTTTTCCCATCACCTTGCTCACTATGCAAGAGTAACTTCTCATTATTTTCTTCTTTATAATAGTACATTGATTTTTGTCCTCTTTTTGGCTTCCCAAATCCATTTTATCAAATGAAAACTTAGATTTATCTTGACCCATTGAGTAACTCACCTTTTGGACTTGTTATTCCTCCATTTGCTTGCCTATTTTAACAACTTTGTGTGCTTCTCTTTACTACTCCTCCTTTGAGTTTTCTTGGAGTTATTGCTTGAATTTTCCCTATTGTAATTAATTTTATTTTAACCTCTTTGATGGACTAAACACGTCTTCCAACATCCTCATCTCATCTTGTAACTTTTGTGCATCAATCTCTTCACAATCCTCATCAAACCTTGGTCTACATTATTCTTCATTTTCTTGGGAAACTTCTTGTTTGCCTTCTCCTTAGACTCCATCCTTTTTCATATTAATATCAACCTATTCATGTTGCATACCATTCTTATCAAACACTCTTTGGGGCGATTCCTTCTCTTCTTTCTTTACTACACCATCATCCAACAATGCAATAGTTTCCATGTACAAAAGATCTTCCTTGTTGGAGTTAAATTCAAGCATATCATCATAAAAAACATTGAAAAGCATATCTATCAAAAACTTGTCTTAATTTAAGCACTAATTTTATTGCATACATGTTTGTACCTTCAACTCATTTTCTTGGTTTTCACGCACCATCTCTTTTGCTTACTTTTTAGGCTTATCATCATTCAATCTTTATGCTTGCATGGATTATACTTGTAATTTGATCCTCTTGTGATCTTATCATTATTTTCACCACCCATTTACTTCCTTTTACCTTTTTGGGCTACCACTTGTTTCTCTCTTTACCTCTTTCATGCTTCATGCCTTGGTCATCTATCTTGCCAACTTGATGTGTTTTGCCTTTTATGCTTTATCTTCACACTTGTGCTTATTTTCCACATGTACCTTTGCTTTGTTTGACCTCTTGTTTGAGGTTCATCTCCTTCTTATAATCACTTGTTTATTTCAACTACTTAGGCCATACATATCCATGCCCTTGTGTTCTCCATGAGGGCTGAAATTGATCATTATTTTCCTTAATTTGCATATTAGCTTTGCCTTCTTCATATATGCAATCAAAGTCAACATTCAAACATTCATTTACCTCTAATGGCAACTGATATAAGTTTGTCTCTTTCTTTATGTCTTCATGGTTGACCTACATGTCTTATTTGCATGCTTCTTCTCTTGTTTTAGGTGCTAAGCTTGGAAATGCATCATATAATTCCTCCTTTTCTTCATTATTAGCATGTATTATACCTTCAATATTCAAAACTTTGTCTTCTTCAAGAGGTTATTTTCCTTTGTCATCTTCTTGCCACTTGATGGGTAGTGTTCTTGGCCCATCTCTCATCAAATTTGAGGCCTCATTCTTGGCTTTCTCCAACTTCTTATTCATACGTGCAAACACAAACCTAAAAGCAATGTTAGAATACAAAACTAGAGACCATATAGTATCTTTAAATGTCCTTAGCATTAACATTATCCATTTTCTCTTCTTTTCTTCACCATCATGTACTCTTCTTGCCACTTTTATGTTCTTATTGTTCTCTTCAATGAGAACCCTATTCTATAACTCTCTATCTTTTTACTCACTTGGCAACATATCTCTTCTCATGCCTCTTTGGGATGCCCTGATCCAAAACTCAAAAGTTTTAAATGACAAATATTTTAAGAACACAAAAATAACACAGTAATAATGATTTCTCTGAGAAGAGATGTTTTATTACTTAAGATTGCAATACAACCATATGTTTATCTCTGGGAAGAGATGTCTCCTTTCCATTTAGAGCTACATCTTAATTTATACACATTTTGAAGGTAGGAGGAGGATGTATAAGGTCACCAATGTCGAGCGAGATTAAGTGGTTTGACTTCCATGATTTACAACAATACAGAATTCGAGGAATTACTATTTTTAGACCGCACTACTAAAATTGAAATTTGGGGCACTTCCATTGGGTTTTTGGGGGTCAAAAACCACTAAGAAAATATTTGTGCCATCTCACTGCATTCTCCTCATTCTTATCTTTCCAATAGTTCAAATGGGGAGTCAATCAAAGCTATGGTGTAAAAATTATAGCTCCCAAAAGTTTCATCATCAATTAGGGAAGAACCATCACCTGAATTGTTGCCTGGATCATTCCTCCCTCCTTAAGGATAAATGGTCCCCATTACATCAATATTCCTCATCAAGTGTGGCAGTTGTGTCTTAATTTTATTCTCTATGAGCCACTCACCTTGGTGGCTAATCTAGCCCCTTTTGACCATCCAATAAAGTAGAATAGAGTGTCCTCTTGTTGTCTTCATCCAAGTGTCCATAATCTGATCCTCTTCCACTGGAGCAAAACTTTATGTAAAAAACTCATCAATGTCTAGTTTTCTACTATTACTAAAGTGTCCAATAGAGGTGGATTATATGGTTTGAGGAGCTCCACATTGAATATTGGATGCATACCAAGGTAGGCTAGTAGGTTCAACTCAAAAGCATTTTCTCCAACTTTTCTGGTGATGGTGTAGGGACCATATCGTAGAGGCCAAATTTTTTTGTGTGGGACTACAAGTCATTCCTTTTGAATCCACAACCAAACCTTGTCACTGATAAAAAAATTGTGTGAAATATTATGTTTGTCATGGCATTGCTTATACTTCTAATTTATCTTCTTCAAGATGTCATGAACCTATTGCTAGATGTGTTGCATTTGTTCAATGAACTTAATTACTTTTGTTGCCTCATATCTCCCATGAGGTGTGTATTCTACGGTGGAAAATAAAATAGCTATATCAATTGGTGTCATGGGTTGAAACCCAAAACATACTTGGAATGGACTATGCTTAGACAAGCTGTACAGGGCCTAATTGTATCCATATTATATAAAAAGAAGCCCCGCATCCCATGTGTGTGGATGTTTGGAGTGATACAACTGAATCATGTGAAGAATCAAGTGGTTCACCACTTATGTCTGACCCTCAGTCTGTGGATGGAAGGCTATGGAATTTATCAGCTTGGCATCCATCATCTTCCATATAGTGGACCAGAAGATGCTCAAGAACCTACTATCTCTATCTAAGACAATGGACTTAGGGAGACCAAAATGGATCCATACATGACTAAAATATAGTTGAGTAATTGTAATCATAATAGCCATTTTTGAAAAATGGTCAACTACAACAAAAATATAGTCCCTTCCATGTTTTGAAGTGGGCAAACCTAAGAGAAAATCCATTAAGATAGATTCCCAAGGCCTGGTTGGTTATGGCAATGGCACGTACAATCCTTGCTTCTTATTTGTTGGCTTAGCTATCACACATGAGGTGCAATATTTGAGGTACATTTCCACATCTTTTCACATATAGAGCTAGTATAAGTGTTTTTAAATAATTGTGAATGTCTTTTCTACACCAAAGTGTCCAACTATCCTACTAAAATGTGTTTCCCATTTCATCTTCTATTTCTCTGTAGTTGGAACATAGATGTGCCCCATGTGACAAAGGAAATTATCTTGCAAATATAAATTAGAAACATGTTTACCTTCTTGAAGTACCTGACATGTATCATAAAATATAGGATTTGCTTCATACAGAGTACCCTAAGTGGCAATCTCATGTCTACACAAGTCAAGAACTATTATGAGTGTAGTAATTGGTGGGCAGCTTAGACAATCTATGGCCATATTTGAGCTCCCATTTTTGTGTTTGATTATCAGATGGAATTTTTGTAGATATGTGGCCCAATTTTTGTGCCTCTCATTTCATAATTTTCTCTACATCTAGATGAATTCCAATGGTTTGTGGTCAGTGTGGATGATCATCTCTTTCCTCAAGATGTAGTGTTTCCATTGTTTGTAGACTTGCACAATGGCATAGAGCTCCTTGTCATATGTTAGGTATTTATTATTTGTATCAGTGAAAGTTTCACTATGATATGTAACAAGATGGCCATGTTTCATGATGATAGCTCCCATGGCATATTCAAATGCATCTATCATCAACTTGAAAGGTTGATGCAAATCTTACAAGGCAAGAATAGGGGTTGAGCAAAGTCTATTCTTCAAATTCTCAAATTCCCTTTGTTGTATTTTTCCCCATTGAAATGTGGCTTTAGCTCCTCCTTTAGTCACTTAGGTTAGTGTCCAAGCAACATGTGAGAATCCAAGAACAAACATGTGATATAAATTTTCAAAACCTAATAAGCTATAAAGTTTTATGAGGGTTCTTAGTGTAGGCCATTCTTGAATAACCCAAATCTTATCTAGATTGACATGGACCCCTTCCTCATTCATAACTTACCCCAGGTAATAAATTATTTTCATCTTGAATGTGCATTTGTCAATATTTGCATATAACTTATGCTCCCAAAGAGCTTGAAGCTCCTTATGAACATGTTGCAGATGTTCCTCGCATGTTCTACTGTAGATGAGTATGTCATCCAAGTAGACAACCATGAATGAGTTGTTGAAGGGTCACAAGATGTCATCCATCATCTTCATGAAGGTTATAGGTGTGTTAGTTAATCCAAAAGTTATAACTAACCATTTGAAGATCCCCTCTTTAGATTTGAATGCAATCTTCCAAACATTGGTGGAATCAATGGGAATTTGGTGATAGCCAGATTTGAGATCAATTTTGGTGAAGAAATTCACACCATGGAGTTGGTCTAGTAAGCCAACAACCCTAAAGAAGGGTAGTGATTCTTCATAGTGATTTTATTTAGGGATTTATAGTCAATGCAAAGCCTCCATGTTCCATCTTTCTTTGGTGCCAAGATAATCAAGCTACCACAAGGTGAAGAGCTTAACCTGATGTGACCCTTTTGAATCTATATTTTTATCTCATCATTCTCTAAAATTGATCTGTGATACATAAGACTATTAGGCAAAGATGATCCTACGATCAAATCAATAGAATGTTTTACCTGGTAGTGAAGTGAAACTTCTATGGGTGACTTGAATAAGTCATCATATTCTCCCACGATTTTTCCCATCTACTTATATTATTTTGTTGATTGTGTATTCAAGACTGCAACATCAACCTTCTTGTATTTCTATGGTTTGACCACCATGAGAATGAATTACTTTATCTTCTCCACTAATCTCTTACATTGCTTGGCACTAATCAGGGAGATAGATGTGGGAGGTGGTACCTATAGTACTCTATAGCATCACATTCCAAGAGTGAGGGTGATTCTTTGAGTTCATGATTCATAGATGTCATGTTGATCATACATGAATGGCTGACCAAGGTTACATCAAAAACATCTAGATTGACCACATCACACAACACTTCATCTTGGAAAGGTTTTATTGCATATGAAAGAAGACATTGATGGGTGACAGAGGTCTCTCCCTGGGCTCTACCATCTAATATTGTATGGCTTTGGGTGAGGATTCGTGGATAGATTAGACTTTTCAAAACTTTAGAAAACATTAAATTCTTTGGACTCTTACTATCAAGAATGAAATGTAGAGGCTTACCTTTTACCCATAATTTGGATTGAAATAACCTTTCCTTGTCATCTGGCCTTTCCTCATGGATCTATGATGAATAAATGATGGTATCAGGCTTAGCATCTACAATCTCTTCTTCTTTCTCTTTTATTGTAGGTTGTGTATGAGATAGAGAATTAAATGTCAAGTATTGTGACTTAGAAAGTAGTGACTTGATGACTTGACATTCTTCTTTAGAGTGACTTCTAGTTTTGTGGTAATCACACCATTTTCCAGTCTTCCCCTTCTAGGGTTTCTTATCTTGAAACTCCTTTTGATTCTAATTTTGGCCTCATATTTGACCTTCCTTGTCACTTTTCCATTTCAAATGTTGACTCTTCATATTATTTCTTCCATGCTTCTGCTCAATCTTCATTGCAAACTTGTATGCCTCACTGAGGGTTTCCAAATTGAAGAGTTCTATTTCCCCCCCATATGTACCATTATAGTCCACCATGATATTTGAGAGTCTTATGTTTCTCACTTTCTTGGATGCCCAATTTTGCATATAGATAATGAAAAATGTCAGTGTAATCCTAAACAAATTGGTCCTTACCTTGGCAAAGTTATTACTACTGTATGTACAGATCATCATATGCTCCAATGGGATAGTATTCTTCCTTTACCACTTACATGAAATCATCCCAAGTAGTTTCCACCTCAAGGCTAATGTTATATATACTGAACCTCTTTTTGTACACTTGTCACCAATTTTTCATGGGCAATGATGCTTTCAAAAGATCAAAAGTGACCTTTTCTCCGTCAGTAATTTTTTTTACAAAAAATTAGGAAGATAATTATCCAACCAATTTTCTACTGCATCACATTGATTTTGCCTTCAAATATAGGGATATCAAAATTCACCTAAACTTTGAAGGGTGTTGGGGCACTGAAAGGATGTTCCATGGATGAGGAACCAAGAAGTGCAGATGAGGATCTAGAATTTCCCATCAAGATTTGTTGGAGAATTTGGGCAAATTATTGTAGCATCTACACTTGTTTCCATTAGAGGGATTCATTCACCATTTCTTTCAAGGGATCATATGTCTTAGTTTCATCTACTATTTGAAGTCATTTGGACCAAATAGGTGGATAGTTTGGAAGCTTTATTGTTTTCCACCCAAGCTTCTTGTAGCCTGACCTCATCCTCAAGATCATACACTCTCAAGATAAAATGCTCTAATACCACTGATCTTAAACTTAGAAGTTTTGATTGACAAATATTTCAAGAACATAAAAATAACATAGTAACAATTATTTCTCTGAGAATAGATGTTTTATTATTCAAGATTGCAATACAACCATATGTTTATCTCTAGGAAGAGATGTCTCCTTTCCATTTTGAGTTACATGTTCATTTATACACATTTTTAAGGTAGGAGGAGGATGTTGAAGGTCACCAATCTTTCTGGAGATTAAGTGTTCTGACTTCCATGATTTATAACAATACAAAATTTAAGGAATTACTATTTTTAGAGACTTACTATTTTTAGATTGTATTACTAAAATTGAAATTTAGGGTACTTCCATTATTTTTTTAGGGTGAAAAACTACTGAGCTAAGCTTTATACCATCTCACCACATTCTCCTCATTATTATCTTTCTAACAGTTCAAATGGGGAGTCAATAGGAGATATGGTGCAAAATTTATGGCTCCCAGAAGTTCCATCATCAATTGGGATATAACCATCACCTGAATTGTCACCTAAATTGTTACCCGGATCATGCTCTCTCATTATTCAAGACACCTTTCTTGTGCCTTCTTCTTCTCATAAGTGACTCTAGTGGCCACTTTACCTTCCTTCTCACATTTTAGCCTCTCCATTGGCTATATTTTTCTTTTATGACCTACATCATGATTTCTATCCTTTATATACCTTTCCCCAATTCTCTTATTATGTCCTTTATTTCCCTCTCTGTATCCATCTCCTCCATTTCTCTTGTTTTCTAGGCCTATTTAGACCTTCTTCTTAGAAATTCTAAATCTTTCCTCTTAAACCTATTTTAGGCCTTTCCTCTTCTTGATTCCTCTCTCTAGGATCTCTTCTTAACCCTCTTGACTCTTTTTTCATATCTTATTTCTTCCCTCTTCTCTCTTGGAGCTTCAATGCTCTCTTTTCCTCTCTATATTTTCTAGCCTTCTCTTGACTAGATTATTGTCCTTGTCAAAGGATGTTGGGGATATATATTTTCTTTATATCAATATTATTCTCCTCTATGCTAACCTAAATGGATTAGACCTATAACTCCTCTTCTCCCTCAATACCCTGTAAGGTTATTTCTCATGCATACCTCATGGCACTATGCATTTATCTCAAATAAATAATTTATAAAGAATTCAAAACACAATTTTACCCAAGCACACCTTACCTATATCTTATTCCAAATGATTCATATCTCTATGGGATAATTCATCTTATCCATCAATTTCTTGTTCTCAAGCCAATTGATCTCAATCTACTTGATGGTTTGCCATTCACAACTCCATGTCTAGTTCAATATTTAACTTCTTGGATGAGGTATATATAGTCCCTTTGATTATGTACCTATGTATTTTAATCTTAAAATCACTTCAATGATGCCCATAACCTTTTTCAAATGATTTACAACTCATTACCTGCCTCATACAATTCTTCCTTCACAAGTCCTTCATATGTTGTCACTAGGTAAGCAACCGTTGGTCTCACATGTCAAAATTTTATTTCAATATCAAGAGTTAAATATTTTCCCATTAATGGTATATTAATATATTTTAATACATGTTTCAATCCCTTAAAATTAATTATACTAACCACCTACTTCTCCAATCCCTTACACAAGGATCACGAAGACTATACAAGGCTAGTAGCCCTATTTTGTCCTTTTCCTTTTGTTCATTCAATCTAAGCACTTTTTCTAAGAAATAAACACATTTATATACTACCCCTATCCCCTCTAAGATAATTTTAAATTTTTAAGACTTTAATCTTACTTAATCTACCATGACATTATTCCTTCTTACCCTATTCACATGGTTTGGATTACATACATAGAGTTATCCTTCAAGGGTACTATCTATAGTCAGTTTGTCAACCACTTGTACTTCAATATTGAATCTTATATCTAATTACACATAGTTATTATGCATAAATAAAGGTTCCAAAGTTAAATATCAATCATACAAATCACTTCTTTGATATGAACTGTGCATAACAGGGTCTTATGAAATAGGGGCACATTTCTTGACTAATTAAGTAAGGAATCTATAATTATTAGATAATACAATGTAAGCCTTCAACCTTCCTTGGGTGAAGGTAAAGATAATATATTCTCACCACATAATTTAAAATTAATGCAAAGAGTTAAATACTCTTAATATAATATCTTTTAGAGACTGTCCCAAGCATAATAGGAATGCACCATAGAATAATTTCTCAAGAATCTTTCCTATTTAGGTTTATTACAAACTAAACCCTATAAGTTGTTTTACCTCTAATATTAACAATAGAGGATTATACTTAACTAATGATTTTATCCATATTTACCAATATTAATAACTTTATTTCCTTCTCTTGACTGTAATTTATAGCCCACTTGATCAACCTAAAAACTTAATCAAACCTATAACTATAGCATCAACATGAATACAATTTTGGCCTCAAGGTCTAACAAGAAACTAGTTCAATCACACATATTGATAGGAGAACACATATATCAAGACTTATAGCTATATTCATATCATATTTCTCTGTTAAAACATAGTCATGTCATGGACTTGAATCCTTCTTGAGGAGTCTTGTTTTTCATTCACATTTGCAAGCTTCCTCTCCTCTCTCTTTCTTGGATATCTCTCTCCTCTACACCATCTAACCTCTCAAAACCACCTATCACTTATATATGCACCAACTTCTACATTGGTCTTTGAGTTTGTTACATCTAACTTATTTTTCATAACTAACCAAATGTTCAAGAATGCTTTTACACTTATGCATATGACTTGTCTCAAGATACAAACATGAAATGTATTAGAAATCATGACTTGAATAGACCTCACAAATTAATTTTACTCATCTAGACACTCCAATACTTTTATTCTACCCTCTCAAGCTCACTTTTAGTTTTTGAATTTTTAAATGCCTAGTTTTGGAGGGAAAATACCAATAGACCACATAGCTCAACTTTATGACTCCAAGTGGATTTCTAAGGCACAAATGGACCTAATAAGGTCCCTTAAATACCTTGACATAAAATTTTACCATATTTTACCCATTTTTTATAGCAACTCAAAATTAGTGCTTCTTTTCTTGATGTTCCTGCATCAGCAACCCAAGTAACTTGATCCAAACATCAAAGGCAGACAGCCTAAGCCCAAACTAGATGAGGCTTTGATGTGAACCTGATTAGTTTAGGATTTGAACTTGAAAAGGTTGAGTTTTAGATTTAATTCAAAAATACTCACATGTTCTAAGACAAAGAAGCTAGACCAAAATCGGTAGTGTAATCACGTGTTTGAAATAAGAGAGGTATAAAAATGGTTTGGTACTTGGATTGAAAATTTGATAATAGATAAGAACAAATTAGTAGTGTAACAACATGCCTTCAAAAAATGTCATGGAAAAATGGTTTTTGACTAGAAAATCCAAGGCAAAAGTTTGAGATGAAATGGGAAGTATAACAATGCCCCATTCAAATAAGAGAACATAAATGACTTTGAGAAAAATCTCTAAGGAAAAAAGTGTGATAAAAACTGACATAGTAACACCTCTTAGATAAAGGGGTGTAAAAATAATGTGAATGGTTTGGACTTGTTTTGATGGGACAACATAAAAAATAGTTTTAGTCTACAAACACACATGTAGATCAAATAAAATAGTAGTATAACTCATGGCTCATCTTATATCCTATAATTGACATGGGTGTGTGTATATTTAACCAAATTTTACATTTATATACCAACACTTTTGAGGAATTAAGTGTTAATCCAAAAAATAAAGTACAAGTGTATGTACATTTTTTTACACCCCCCTCTATCTCTCAAGCATAGATATATGGCATTAATTTAGAGTGAGGAGTATTCACAATATGGCATGAAATTTTGTGGCAAGTGGGGATTTGTAAAATTTATAAGTTTCATGTATATTAGATGGTCCCAAATGCAGCTAACATAAGGGGTGAAATCACGTTAGTTGGGTTCATACTAGCTAACTTACTATGCAAGGGTCTATTCCTTTTCATAAAGACTCCATCCATGTACTTCTTAGTGATTCTAATGTTTAGCTAGACCTGAACTAGGTTTTCATTAGGATCAGAGAGGCTAGCTTCTCATCCCCTTGGAAATCCTAGTATCACATGCCCTAATTTGTATACCCCAACATGGAATGGGGTTGGTACAATGTTGGGAGATGAAACCCTAGGTAAATTCACCCCTAAATAACTTGTGGGGAGGTGATTAACTCCTTCTCACAATCCAAATGCATAAAAATGAAAAAGGAAAGACTTTAGAGGTCATTTATGGGTCACCCAAGTCACTTAGAGCTTGGGGAGAGCATATGTGACATTCTTTCTAACATAACTTTCAAACAAAGGCAATAAACTAAGCACTTTTGATCACCTGAGTTTACTAAAGGGGATAGGGGGAGAGCATACATGTAATAGTTCATATTTTTCCACAAACAAAGAAACTAGGCTAAGAACTTTGAAAAATGGATAATAATGAAAACAAACATAAAGTGAAAAAGCTCTTAAGAGATATAACTAACATGTATGTTCAATTTAATATCACTAAATTGAAGTGTGATTGAAATTTTTTCCCCTTGGCCTTGTTTTCACTTGTAAAAATTTATAAAAAAACTAAGAAACAAATACAACTAAGTGGATTTTTAAGCAGCAAACAAAATGTATGTAAGATTTCAACAATGCTTAAACTTTGTTTTTTCCTACAAATTGTTAGATGGTTTGCCTACTTGAAATCCCAAAATCAAGTGAGTAAAAAACAATTTAAATTGAGCTCTCATGTTTCTATTTTTTTGTCTTAGATAAAATTGACAACAATCACACAGAGATCAATGTTGATTCCTGAAATTGATGTCGATTCAGTTAGATCATCAAATTTTCCTTAAAAAATACAAAAACACTTTTTTTTAAAAGTAAAAATGGGTAATAAACAAGTTTAAGGCACAAATATCACATGTCTTTCATAATAAACATGTTACACAGACAATAAATAGGTCATTAAACACAAAATGATGGCAAGGAAAATCAAGAAAAATCAATGTTAGCCATATTCTTACCTTGCTCTATTTTCTACATAGATATCATGGTTGATTTCTTTAATTGACATCAATCTAAAAAATTGGCATCAATCCTTGCTACATTGTTAAAACAAGACATAAAATTCTAAGCTAAAACTTGAAACTTGAAGATTTTAATGCATTTTTTAGAAAAACTAAGACTAAAATATTAATATCCTTGGCCATACAAGATGTTTGGTCACACCAAGCATGCCATTATATACCTTATAAGTTTAAAAAGTAAATAATATTTATATTAGTCTCTTGTTAATACAAAAGAGAAAACTTCAAGAACAACAATTCACTAATACTAAACCCTCTTGCCCAGGAACTAGGGGAAGCATAAAATAATAAGAAGGAGAAAAAATAGAGATGAAGATAATAAAATTTTCTTAACTCCCTTATCGCATATGATGGTTACTTATTGGAATAATAATGTTCATTCTTAACTTATGACAATTATAGTATTTTAGAAATGCTCTTCCATGGTGGTAGCATCTCTTTAATAGTCACTTGTGGCTTGGTGTGAAGCTTGGCATGATTTTGTCATAATAACACTACTCTCAAAGGCTTCAAGAAGGTATTCTAGAATAATAACCTTACACACAAAATTGTATTAAAAAATGGTGTAGCTATTTATATTTATATCTCAAAGAACTAATTCTAACCAGGGGTAGGTTAGGTTAAATTCTAACTTGGGTTGAGTCTAAATTAACCTTGGTTAAGTCAGTCTAACTCTAGGTGGGTTTAAGGCACTCATAAAATATTGATACCTTGTTTTTTTATATTTATGAGGCATGACAAATCACTTTAGATATTTGTGAGGTGTGTCATATTTTTGAATATTTTTGAGATAATAAATCACTTTATTAGCTCATTTGACTCTTTGACTTCATTTTTGGCTAAAATTCCTTTTTAGTAAATGAAATTCACTAATTTTATTTGGAATTTTTGTTTAGGGAAGTTAATTAGGATTTACAATATAATTAGTCTTTCTTAGTGATTTTTAACTTTTGAAAATTATTTTAAATGTCATGTCAAAAGTACCAAATTACTAGGTTGTAATTTGACTAGGATTAGAACTGAACTAGGTTAGTGATCCATACAATGTATTACACCAAATAATCTAGCCTCATCACATTTCTAGGAAATTAAATCCCTTATGTAAACAAATTTGGGTAATTTAAGTGATTTATAGTCTTAAAATATGTTTTTTTCTATAAATTGAACTGAATGCCAGTTTAGGCATGAAATTGGCCAAAAGTAGATGTCTACACATACAAATTCAAGATAAGTTTGGTATGATAATAATATGATTTGATGAAGAGTCTTCTTGGTGTGAATTTAAAATGGAAGAAAATTTGTCTCATAAATAATAAGAATAAACACAAGTAAAAGTTAAATTCAAGCATTGATATCAAAAATTAAGAGGAAGTGGTATAGGTTATTTTTTGCAAGTGCAAGAAGGAGGGACAAGTATTTTGTAATATAATGATACTAATACATGAAGAGGTAGAAGAAATTTTAGAGGAAGAGGATTTGATTGATGAGGTATATTTCATGCATTCCTTGGTGCATGTTTTAAATGTAATGATACTAGCCACAAAGATTTTGAGTGTCCACATGTGCATAATGAAGGAAGTAGGATAAATAAGTAAAGTGTGCATATTTCTCAAGTCAATGAAGAAAGTATTGCATTTATTCATAACATATATGAACTAGAAACTAAAGAATCTTTCATGATGAAGAGGGTATTGTTTAAATGTACAAAAGAGGATAACAATTTTGCATATCAAAATAATTTGTTTAAAACCATTTTCAAATTTATAGGTAAGTTTCAAAAATCAAATTTTGATAGTGGTAGAATAGATACTATTTTTTCATAAGAAATGGTAGATAAACTTGGTTTGAATAAAATTGTGAATATGAACTTGTATAATATTTTGTGGTTGTTGAAGGGACATCAAGTTCTAGTGAATGAATAATGTCTGGGAATTTTTCATGTTGGTGCATTAAAAATATTAAGTCTTTTGTGAGATAATTCCTATGAATATTTATCATATTTTACTTGGAAGACCTTGATAGTTTGATTTCAAGGCATATCATGATGATCATGAAAATAAATACACATTATGGAAAGATGGAGTGAAACACACTATAATTCCTTTAAAGGATAAGTGATAAAAAGTAGACATGATTCCAAAGGTATTGATATTTTTTTAAATAATCCTTGAAAGAGGTGAAAGGGCAAAGTGCATGTTATGTGTTAATTTCTAAGCCAATGTAAGTGAGTAGAGGTGCAATGGTGGTGGGAAAATTTTCACACAAAGTAAAAGAGATATTAAATGACTTTAAATATATTGTTTTTGATGGATTATTATATGGGTTATCACCCATGATAAGTATAAGTCATTTCATGGATTTGGTTCTAGGTTCCAATTTAACAAATAAAGAGGCAAATAGATTGACTCTGAAAGAGAATGTAAACATGTAAAGACAAGTTCAAGAGCCATTGGATAAAAGGTTGATTAGAGAAAATTTGAATCCATGTGTAGTGTGTTGGAGAATTAGTCTTATTTGGGTTCACTACCAGTTTTTAGGCTTATCCTAAGTCTTGTGTGTGTGTATATTTATTATATTTATAAATGTGTTGTATTCTAGTATTTTGAGGTGTCACTCACCTCTCTAGTCCAATTGTTAGATTTGGAGTTACTCTCATAAATAACTCCTCCCCACACATGTAACACGCATCCTCCTCACTTATAAGAGGATTAGGACATATGGCACACATGTTGAATCTTTTCCTTGTAACTCATTTTCTCTCCTAGCTCTATATAAAGAGCTCTCCTCTCCCATTCTTCTACAACACAACACATAACAATTTTGTTGATTTGTTGGGATCATTTACAATCTAAAGTAATTTATTAATTTGTTATGTTTTTATTTATTACAGGTTGGTTTCACCCGTTGGTTGGTTTTGTAACCAACTCTTATTTTGGTAATGCTTTTTAAGCTTACTATTATACAAAAATAATAATACAATTTTACATTGCATTTTTTGAATATTTTTCTATATCTATTACTCCATTTATCCTAGTTATCAGTGGTATTAGAGCCATGACATGGAGAATTGAAGACTTGGAGGAGAGATAAGGTTGAGAAAATTCTTAAACAATATACTATGTAGTATAGTAGAATGGAAGACATGCAGGCAATCCTATTTGAAGTGATGGTAGCTGATCTGAGACAATGTTGAACCCTATTACCTTTATAGGTGGGATAAACGTAGGCTTTAAAGATAACTAGGTCATATCAAGGTTACCACTATATCATTGATCTTCCTCCACATAATTTTCATTACATGAATCCTCTACCATTACACACTGAACAAGATGGTGCAGTTTTTTTTTATTTGGCTTCTGTAACATTTTTGTGAACATGCACAATGGATTTTTTTCATTTAAGCAAAATAATTTGTGCCTTGGTTTACTAATATCTCTGGTTATCAGTGTATTAAATAGTTGAATATTTACAGTTGGAAATATACGTATTTATTTTGTTTTGTGCCTTAGATACTGCCAGTGTATCATTCAAGAATAGAAGCCTAAAAGCTTCTCAACCACTTATTGAGCTATGTAATTATTTTTTCATTATAAAATGTTGATGTTTCTCTTATAAAATGGGCTTTACTAGGAAGCTCTATAAACCGATCTTAAACTAAAATTGTTGTCACAAAAGAATCAAATGACACCTTCAAACTTAGGAGATCAGAATATCTCTAAAATTGAGGAAGCGTGGATGAAAGATACAAGTATTTTTCATTATTAGAAGCTCTATTTATTGGAAAAATATGATTAGTGGGCCAGCAAATTAAAAGTTTTATTACATGATGGTGGGTAAAAATTTTTACTATATTAATATTCCTTTGCTTTTCATCCTAAAAACTAAGACCAATTAGTTTTTGTTGCCTTTATTTTATCTCAAATTGATTTAAGGCAAGATTGGTTAGTTACATTTTGTTTGTCACTTATTCAATGAAAGGTCGGGGTTCAAAACCCATTAGTATTATTTTTGTTAAAATTAAAGTTTTAATATTATTTTTGTAAAAAGAGTTATAAGGATATAATTTTAAATGAAAATTAGAGAAATAAGGGTGTAATAGGAGTTATAAGGTGTAATTTTTTTATAAGTCCCAGGAATATCTTGTAATTGGAAGTTATTTTGAAGGTAAAGGCAAAACCTTGATAGCATTCCTTATTTTTTTATTTTCATATCATGGCTAAAATTATGAGTTTAATTTTAGAAAATGGATGCTTAACTCATAGAAATTATAAGGAATTGTCAATGAACATGTAAAATACATTAATCTTCAATGACTTGTGGGAAGTAGTTAAAAATCAACTAGCATTGCCTACTGATGCCACAAAGCTTGCATAATTTCATAGATGTTATAGGCGTGGTCTTGATTTATTGAAATCAACTCATTGCACAAGTTATAATTCACATACAGGCCATCAAGTCTAAAGCTTGAAAAGCATGGAAAGCTCTAAAGGACTTATATGATAAACAACCTGCTTACAAGAAAATTGATCTTCTTATGCAATTCCTCAACACTAAACTAATAGATGATAAAGATGTTTCATAATATGTGTCATGAATTAAGAATTTGAAACAAGAATATGGCACTATTGGTGAGAAAATTAATGATGAAATGCTCAACTTTATTTTTTTGAATGGCCTTATCCCTATCTATAAGAAATTTTTAGAAATAGTATAGCTTAGTGATAAGCTTAACAAATCTACTTTTGATTCCATTTGTGAGTTTCTCACTCAAAATGAGTGACAATTTGCAAATAAGAAAGAAAAACCTACTGAGGAAGCACACCATACCAAAATAGGTAATATATTATATGAGCATAATAGAAAACATTATTTGAAGCACTTTTAGAGACAGCCATACACTTCTAGACAAAAGCATCATTCTAGACATAGGGATCATTCTGGTTCTGTGAAGCATAGAAATCACTTTGGTTCTCCAAAGCATAGACATCACTCTAATTCTCAAAAGCATAAGCATCACCATAAACATTCACATGGACACAAGCACAAGCACAGGAATTATTCTTCATGTGGCTATTCTTCCTCTAGTTCTAGTGGATGTGAGAGAACATGCTACAATTGTGGTGGCATAGCACACCTCTCTATAGAGTGCCCTTCCAAAAGGATGTCCTTTCAACATCGATATAAGTTAGAAGAAATCATTACTGGTCACTCTAATCACTCTAGTCACTCTTCTAGTTCCTCTTCTAGATATTCTTCTACATATTCTTCTGATGGATGGGATGAATATGAAGTTTCTTGATTTGTAGTTAATGACTATATATTTTTAGATGGTAACACACCCATCTTGTGCAATGTGTTAGGCTCAAGATTGGTATTTGATGTAGTAGCATTTTTTGGCTTGTGTACTTTGCTTTCATAGATTTAGTGTTGATATGATCTTTGATGTGGAGCATTTTAGTGGTTTGTACTTGGTTTATTTGTTGCATATATTGTCACCTCTCACCTGATAAGGGGATAATATATTGTATATTGACTTTTGATCAATTTTTATTGGTTGTGGTACAAGTTAGCATTGATTTTCTAACATTGTTAGTACTGAGCAAAGGCCTGTGGGAGATGTTGGCAATTGTTGGGCATCAATTTGAGATGTGCCATACATAGTACTAGGGAAATCACTTGTTGAATGGATTTTGTGTGAGGATCGATGTAGTTAGATAGAGTGTGATCTTTTTCTACTTTAGTGTGGGATGATCAGGGCATTGATCAGTCTAGGATGCATAGTGTACCAATCATAGTTATAGCAGAGTTTACTTGGATGACTCACAATTCATTACTTAAGTCTTTTTATACCCCTTTGGATCAAGGGGGAGTTTGTTGGGATCATTTATGATCCAAAGTAATTTATTAGTTTGTTATGTTTTTGTTTATTTCAAGTTGGTTTCACTTGTTTTTTTGTTTTGTAACCAACTCTTCTTTTGGTAAAGCTTTTTAAGATTACTATTGTAATTTCACATTGCATTTTTTGAATATTTTTTTGTATTTATTCCTCCATTTGTTCTAGCTATCAATCTAGTCTTTCTCTTATATTCTTGATGATCTATTGGCCTAAATATATTATTCTTATAGCTTATTTATGCTATTATAATTATATATTCATTGTTTCAAAATTTTAATACTAGTGTGGGGTTTTTCTCCATTCGACAATTCCCCACTTGTCAAGTTTTTTGCCTCAAGTTTGTGGTTTGATTTCTCTTAAAGGCAAAAATGTTCCTTAAATTTCTTCATTATTTATTCAATGTTTAATTCAATCTTTGACAACATTTATTTCATGGTGTTAGAGCCATCATTTTTTAACATTAAAAGTTGAGTCCTTTATGCAAGGCCATTTGATGGAAAAGAAGTTTGTTTCTATTTTTTTCATGTTTCTCAATCTATGTACTATCCTTAGAAAATATTTCTACTCTGGTTTATTTGATATATTTGAATATTAACCTCTATTTTATAGGTTTCTCTAATTTTTATCATAGTTATGCTTTCTATTCTAGTTTTTATCAATTTTTTTAATTGGCTTATATGGTGATTCATAATGCTTTACCTTAAGAGTTCTACATAGCTTTTTTCCTATTTTTATTCATTTGTTTTCCACCATTTTGGTGTTATTTCATAATGTTTCTTCTCTAAATTCTTGTACATAGTTGTATCTTATTTGAGAGCTTATTGAATGCTTCTCATCTCATTATTTGCATAAGTTTTTTTATGTGCAAATTTATTCTGTTGCTTCGATATTAAGACCATTTTTATCATTTTTGCATCATTTTTTAATTTTCTTCATTGATCAAGTGGCACAGCTATGCAAAATTATGGCAATTACATTTTAAAGGCTAAATGTGTGAAATTATTTTAAGTTTTTAAACATTTACTCTATTATTTTGTGTGTAGTCTTTCAACTTACCTTATCTGGGTAACACATTATTAATATTGTTTGTGCTTTATTCTTTGCCTTATGGTTAGTGCAGTCCTTTTGGCATTCTCTCTTACATGTGCACTTTGTATTTAGTCTTCTTTTTGTTAGCCTCTTTGATCACCTCTTTGGTTTTTTGTGTGCAATATCTTATCTGAGCATAACCATTATATTATATAAAACCAATGTTAATTTCTTTTTTCTATGGACAATCTTTAATTTAATATTTGTGCAGTTATATTTTTAGTATATTCTCTTTTGAGTGCTCAACCTTTATTTATTTCAAGTCTGATAATGTTATTGGTTTAGTTGGGTAAGTGGCAAAACTAAATATAGGTACGTAGTTCATGTTACTTCTTTCAAGTTCTTTTTTTAGCATTTGAATCTTTAAATCCATTGTAGAGATTAAACGGTTCTTGTCACATGCTTATTTATGATATCATAGTTTTCTAAGTTATCTTTTGGAACACCAAATGGCATAATGGTAGCAATTTTTTCATATATATTCACTCATTTAGCATTCCATTTTTAGTTAAGTTGTGAAATGTGTCTCCTATTATAATTATAATGCTTGTTTTTGAGGATCTCATTTTTTAAAATAGCTCTGTGTAGATTTTATTATAATAGCTTTATCATGTTGAAGAGTTTCTTCAAAATCATTTCTTTTTTAATTTAATTCATAAACAAAATCCACATTGCCTTTTTGGCATGTTCCATTTCGTAGATTAAAATAGTATATTATTTCTGATTGGATGTTCATATCAAAAGATCTTAAATTTATAATCTCAAGGTTTAAATTTATGTAAATCTTGGTATATGTGTTTGTCTTTTCTGCTACATAACTTCTTAACTTAAAATAAATACATAACTTTTACATGGTTTTCTGAAAAGATTAACTTATGTTTGGAAAGTGGCATATTTTTAATTTTTTCTCATCCACATTAAAAAAAAGTATTTTCTTAACCAAAGAAAAATATTTTTAAATCTATTCACACCCTTTTTTATCACTCCAATTCTATTAAGTTTGGTTTTTTTGGTGTGGACTTACATTTACAAGTGAATTGATCTAAAACTTAAACTTGTGCAAGATCATTATTTAAGCATTTTTTTTAGATCTTGCTTCTATGACAATTAAACTTGTGAACATAAGAATTATTAAGATTAGTTTTCACATTGTGTAAGTTTGAGTATTTACAGGTTGATATTTACCGAGAGGTAAATATAATTATTTAGTTTGTTAATCATATTGATATATAACATTATTATGATATTAGTTAGAATATTATATTATTGAGATATATTGTTAATGAGTTATAATAGTATATCGCAAATAGGAGTTTGCATAATTAGAGGGATTTGGATGAGAATTTAATGGAGATATGTTCTCCATAAATATAAGAATAATGTTCCTATATATTTATGTAATGTCTCATATTGATTAATTAATCAGAACATAGCAAAATATTTTTGTGATAAAAATAATTCTCTTTGCACTATTGATTTTTGCACTTGACTCTTTGAATTCATAACATTGGTATCAGATCAAGGATATCAATAACTTATGATGCAAATATGATTTTATTTGTAGGGGCAAACATATTGTTATTTCTCCCATGTAGATGGTTATATGTCAATAACAATAGAAGTTTAGTTATTCCATTAAAGTTTAGTCAATTAAATTAAATCTTGTTTGCAAAGAGAGGTAATTGAATATTAATCATGATCAGTATTGGCCAATTAATACTACATTAAATCACTAAATTTATTCTTGACTAGTGAATAAATAATAGAACAATAATAATGGTTTGACACTAATCCATTTACGCAGTCCTGTTTGTAAGTATTAGTGGCTTCAACAACTATATGAATATGATTGAGTGGTACCTCAATCTCAATATTACTTGAGATGAACAGCATTCGATTCAACATTGGATTTATAATAATAGTGCAGATCTGGAAGAGAGCGTCTCAACTAAAGTGGTAGATCTAGTTTGATATGCAAACCATGCCGCCTATCATTTATTCTAAATGGTGAACAAAGTATGTGGAAAAATCTAACCAGTATATCACAACATTGTGCTAGATCATCTCAATGTACCTACATCAGCTTGAAACATATATGCAAGTTTCCATCCACTTACTTGTCCATCGTTCTTCACATTGTTAACTCATAGTTATATTCTAAAATTCTTTTTAAATATTTTGTTTGTGTAGTATTTATTTTAGATTTTAATTTAATATTTATATGGGAGTGGAGTTAAAATAGTCTAGTCGTAATTTTCTATCCACATAAAAATGGATTTATCATAAGTTTTGAAAAGGTCTTTGAGTCATTTTAGACTGATGTATCTTTGCCTGTTATACATCATATCAATTAGGTATTTAGAGTTAAAAGAGTTTCTTAAATATTAGCATTGAGATAATTTTTTATTTAAATGTTAATTTTAAATATTAATTTTAAATTAAAAGAGTCAAAATCAAGAGAGTCTATCTATGTCTATTGTATGTTATTAATTAAAGTTAGTATTCTGTCTTCAAAAAATTTAAATTGTCAAAATATAAAAAGTGTTAATTTTTTGAGTTTAGTGTTCATATGTCAAAAAAGTCAAAGTTATTTAGGCTTAGAGTCACATATGCATTTTCACTTGTATGTGACATCCACATTATGGGGGGGGATTTTCCTCAAAAAAATCATGTACCTAAGCTATATCAACATAACAACCAAGTAAAGAGCTTCATGTACTGGAGGTTGGAGGATACATAAAGGATAGAGGTCTTTCAATGACCTCTCGTCAGTCATTAATGATGGGACCACACCAATGATGTGGTGAAATTTTGTGTGGTGTGTTATTTTTAGTTTTGTGGATTTTAATTTTTTCAGTATGGTGTGGTAGTTACATTTATTTTTTAGCATGTGTGAAAAATAAGAATAGTTGTACCTACTAACTTGTGAATAATATTCCCATGTAACCCCTTTTGAATATTCATTTAGATAATTTTGATCTAAAAAGTAGTTTAGTAATCATGTTGTAAGGTTAGTGGTAAACCTATGAAAACCATTCTGTAAGGTTAGTGGTGAACCTGAGAAAACCATTTTGTAAGGTTAGTGGTGAATCTGAGAAAATTATTTTGTAAGGTTACTGGTGAACCTATGAAAACCATTTTTTAAGTTTATTGGTGAACTTAGAAAACTAATTGTAGATGAGTGTGAAGAAAGAGATGTGTGATGGCACATCATGAGCACACAAAGGTGGCATGCTACAATCATAAAAAAAGATATATTGTACCATGTAAAAACTATAAGGGGGAATGTTGGGACTAGTTTTCACATTGTGTGAGTTTGAGTATTTACAGGCTGATATTTACCGAGAGGTAAATATAATTAGTTTGTTTGTTAATCAGAATATTTTTATATAACAAGATTATGATATTAGTTAGAATATTATATTGTTGATATATATTGTTAATGAGTTATAACAATATATTGTAAATAGGAGTTTGCATAATTAGAGGGATTTGGGTGAGAATTTAATGGAGAGATGTTCTTCATAAATATATGAATAATGTTCCTATATATTTGTGTAATGTCTAGTATTGATTAATTAATCAGAACATAGTAAAATATTTTTGTGATTAAAATAATTCTCTCTATGCATTATTGATTTTTATGTTTGACTCTTTGAATTCGTAAAAACAATCTGATAAGGGGAGATTAATATCATGTTAGTGTATGAAATCAAAATATAGAAAAAACACTAATTAATTAACACTTTATGCCTAGATCTTTGGGGGAGCTTAATAACAAACATGCATATCAAAACACCAACTAAAACATAAAAGAAACATTCCTTCACCTTCCTTGGAACTTCTAAATGGTTCATAGAGTGGCTTGCTCGACTTGTGCACCAAATAGTCTTCATCAATAAAGTTTATTGACTCATCTTCTTAGAACCTTTGGTTTGTGATGGCTTGGATAAACAATTTGGCATAATAACATTATCTTAAAATATATTTTGAAAGCATTTAAGCATTATAAATTTACACCAAAAGAGCTTAAAATTATGAGTTTGAGGTATTCTATTTATAGATTCTTGCAATTGATAAAAATGAACCTCAACCATCCATCTCAAGGTAAATATGTGTGGATAAGAATCCATTAAATTTTAGAGGCTAAAATCAATAAATACCCTCATAAATATTTAGGATAGAGAGGCAATAAAGAGGCATGGGAGGGATAAATTAGATATTTATTGCAATTAAGGCTTGTGGATGCCATCCTATAGAATGACCTCACTTGATGATGCAGATATTAGAAACTAATTTTTATTAATGAAATATTCAACAAGTTCCATGGAAAATTAACTTAGGCTCTTGATTCAAAGTAATTAGTCTTAAACATGATTTATCAATTTTGGTGCAAATCTTGGAAATTTTTGCTCAAATTAATCAAATTGGTCAAAATGTCATATTATTGACTCAAAATCTTACTAGATTAGAATTTTAAGGTGATATTAGATGTGTTGGATATGTTATCCCATTTAGGATGTTTCCAACACAAAATAATAAGGGCACGTGTCTCGTGCAAGAAAATTGGTAGAAAAGAGCAATCCAGAGCACCCAAGTGTGAAATCATCATTTTGACTTGAAATGATTTGATCAAAGTTAGTTGTCCCATCAAATGCATTGCCCCATTTAGGGATACATTAGCCAAAATTTGTGATTGTATATAATATACTCAAATAATTTAGCATGTTTTAGTGTTTTTAGCCCAAATTGTGCATTTTGGTATAAATTGATCTAAAGCTTGGTCAGAGGTTATTGATGGCCACTTTTAGGTGTCTACAAAACTCACCATTTTTTATCATTTAAAAATTCTTTTCATAAAATCAATTTTAAAAATGAAGAAATTAGTGATCTTAAACATGTATTTCAATGCCAAATGACATATTACTACATTGTAGAAGTTGGTTATTACACTTCAAAATTATTTTAAAAACTAAATGGTGAACATGCAATCTTGTTTGACATTATAAATGATAAATTTATGTCTTTTACACATGATACTAGCTCTCATAATGATGTAACTCTTTGTGATTATAAACAACCTAAAAATTATTTAAACACTTCTCTAACAACCCCAAATTAAAAATTATGCATATTATGGGCTATTTAGGTGGTGTGTTTAGTAAGTTTGAAGATGGTATTTCTGAACCTATTTTGTCTAAATCTAATACAAATTATAAAGATCTCATTTTTTATGATTCAACTATTTCTCATATATATTTGACATCTTATTATCCTCCACATCGAAGGAGTTATATTACAACTTATTCTAATTATAATGCTTGGAATGCTCAAGCTTTGGTTAAATTTGATAAATCTTGTGTACATTCTATAAAATACAAGCATTGTATATCTAAATATTATAAATTTCACCCATGCAAATCTTGTGGTAAATCTATGCACAACATTTTGCATGGTTAGAAAATGACTAAATTTTCTACCTCTAAGGTTAAAACTACTTGGATTCATAAAAATGATGGATCTTCTAGAGACTTTGATGTGTTTTTATGTGATGCTTCTTTGAATGTTTCTAGACGCATATATTTTACAATCAACACATCTTATTTGTCTCCATTTTTATTAATTAAATTTATTTTATTGCATTCCTTGATTTTTATTACATAGGATATATGTTTATATTATGTTGACTAACTTATTTTCATGTAGGGTATAACTCTTTATGGTGGAAGTTATCTGTGCTTCATTTACCTCATTATACATCTACTTTTATTAAATTATACCTATAGATTTTTATTTTTATCATATTGGTTACTTAACTTGAAATATTGATGTTAGATTATTTGTCTTGAAGGTTCTATGGATCATTTTTCCTTCTTTTTGGTATTTGTTCCATTGGATAAACCACATTATTCAAGGAGGATTCTTGGATGTTCTTATTGATCACACTTTTATCTTTGTAACTTTTTGCAGCACCTTCTCTTCTTCTCTCTTTCTTGATCTCTTGTAATTCCTCTTGAAGGAAGTTTATATAAAGGGGGAGTACTATGTAATTTCAACTCCCTTCCTTTGTTATAAAAGGTTTTCTCCATTTAGTAACCTCAAATTAATATTAAGGGGAAGTGTTGGAGAATTAACCTTATTTGATTTCACTATAGGTTTCTAAGCTTATTCTAAGTCTTATGTGAGTGTGCATTTATTATATTTATAAATATACTTTATTCTAGTATTTTTAGGTGTCACTCACCTCTCTAGTCCAGTTGTTGGCTTTAGATTTACTCTCATAAGTAACTCCTCCCCCCACATGGCACACACATCCTCCTCACTTATAAGAGGATTAGGACACATGACACACATGTTTAATCTTTCCCTTATAATCATCTTCTCTCTTAGATATATATAAAGAGCTCTCATATGCCATTCTTCTACAATATAACACACAATAATCTTGTTGATCTAGTCTTGCTCTTACGTTCTTGGTGCTCTCTTATCCTAATTTGATTCTTCTCATATATTCTTAATTTTATTTTTATTAGAGATTTATTGTTGTGATATTTTAATACTATTATGGGTTTTTTCTCTATTTTATAGTTTCCCCACTTGTCAAATATTTTGCCTTAAGTTTGTGGTTTGCTTTCTCTTCAAGATGACATTTTTCATTAAGTTTTTTAATTTTTTATTCAAAATTAAATTTGATCTTTGGTAAAATTTATTTCATAGTGCCAACAATATTAGTGCTTAAGAATAATGGATAATAGATAATGTGCATTGATTCTATGACCATTAGCAAGATAACCATATAATATAAATTTATGTTTCCACGTATAGATGATTCAATGGATTTCTTAAGTGGAGTGAAATACTTCTCAAATATTTAGTTGATGGATTGTTTAAATGGAGTGAAATGCTTAAATAAGATTGATTTGATAAGTGGATATCACCATATTCACATAAGGGAATGTGATGAATGGAAAGTAATGTTTAATATACAAGAAGGGTTATATGAGTGGTTAATTATGCCATTTGGGTTAACTAATACATCAAGTACAATAAAGAGATTAACGAATGAAGTTATAAATAAATTTTTGGGTAAATTTTCTATTATGTATCTTGATGACATGGTGATTTTCAATTTAACATAGGAAGAACACTTGCCATATTTTCACAAAGTGATAAATAAGTTAAAAGATGAAAAGTTTCATGTAAATTTAAAGAAATGCAATTTCATGTAGAAATAATTGGTATACTTGAGATTTTTTATATATAAAAAAAGTTTAATTATGGATATAAAGAAGGTGCAATCTATACTTGATCAGACATCACTACATAGTAATTTTAGGCACATAGTTTTCATTATTGATGGGTTTTTACAATAATTTCATCATGAATTTCAATGGGACATGTACAATAATCATTGATGTGATGTGCAAAAATAAAAAGTGTTTTGTGTGGACATAAAAATTAAAACTTATTTTTTGTTTAACCCTTTTTATAAATAAGGGTAAAAATAATAACCTAATCAACTAAGGAATAGACTATTATAGAAACAGGCCAGCTAAATAATTTAGATTCACAATATATTTTGATATAGTGTTGAATTATGTAAATATGTTAAATATATAAAATAAAATTCCAAATGGTAATTTGATTGCTTAAACATGAATAAGTAATAAAAATTTACTTATTAAATTATGTGTAAGCATATACAATAAATGTAGGTGTAGAAACAATTAAGATGATCCTCAATTATGATTCATAATATTTGAAAAAATCAACTCTTTGTAAGCCTGGACACTACTGTCAAAATAGGGGCACTATCATTGATGTTTCTATCTAAAAACCTACACTTATATCTATTAAATAATATAAGTCATTTTCTATAACTTCCACCTATGCCTATTAGGGTTCATTGTCACCTTGTATATTATCTTCTTGGATTATGCGCATAATTTTTGGATATCAGTGTGTAGTTCAAAACCTTAGGTCCTTCAATTAAGGAATGCCACATTGAAAAAATATGGATTAGTGGGATCAAGTGAATTTAATCTGACCTCAAATACCACTCTTTCATTGAGTGTTATATGCATAGCCAATACTCTGAAGAGGGACTCAAATTGGTGTATTTCTTCCCATTATATGGGCTTGTGTGTGAATAATTATGCAATATTTTATATGTGAGTGCATGTTATGATATAGCTTGTAACTTGGAAAATAATTATCATGGGTTTATTTTTGGATGTTTCATACCCATAATAATATTCCTCCTATTACTTATTTATAAATAGGGAATAATAGGGCATATTTACAAGTTTGAGAGGTGTTTTTGCTTGGTATAAGATACATGTGTGCTTGATTTATACTTGATCTTACTTGATGATAATGAAAGGTCTTTGATTTTTATTTATACCATAACTTCTAAAATTATCTCATGGGAGGTTTAAAATAATACTATAATTCAACTCATATGTTTCAGATGATTTGAAATTTTGATCATTTATAAGGTTTAGACACTTGTGTCAGTCTTAGGACACTAACATTGATGTTAGTGTCCTAGTTTGGATAGAAGTGTCTTAGAGGATAGAGACTTTTTAAAGATATGTAATTGATAGTGTAATATATATATATATATATATATATATATATATATATCAAGTTTTAGGCATATTTTGGGTTACGAGTGATCTAGGTAATCATAATATCAAGGTCAGACTATAAGATAAGAATTAGGCACGGTGAGATGGTGAACGCGAGCCTTGCGATAGAGAAAAGGTTATAAACTAAAGGGCTGAGTAATGAGTGATTTTTTTAAGTGTAAAATACTATATTATCATATAAAATATATATTTAACATCTACATTGTTTGCCCTTAATATAATACATAAGGATGAAATTACTAGGTTAAAGGAAAAGAAATGTATACCTTTGTGTGTACAACATAGCTTGTTATGACTTGAACCTTATTTTAATTTTTTATTTGTATATTACCTACAACAAAGAGAATGTTACATTTTCATTATTACATACTAAAAATTGAAATACTTAAAAGAAAAGAGAGCAAAAAAGGAGTACACCGTGTCGACTTAACCATGTTTCCCCTTGGTAGTTTATTTTGGTAATGATGCCTCCTTACTAAATCATTGAAGAAAGAGGTTCACAACTGAACCTTGGAGATGTGAAGAAAAAAATTGAGGGTGATCATTTCCCGTATTTAGTGAAAGGGTAAATTATACCAAGGCCATCGAGATTACTGAATATCAATCATACAACCCAAGTGTATATATAATTTAGCCAATATCACCCAAGTCAAATGGTATAACCATCTCAACTAAAAATTAAATTAGTGCCAATGTCATCGAGTGTGTTTAATCTCAACTACACTACTTAAGGAAAATGATTATTTTGGATACATAAAAAATCAATCAGTGCATCTTGGTAAGGTCAGTGCATAAATATGTATTTAATTAGAATATGTATTTTTGATTTGGTATATTTTCTTGGCATATGCACCTTTAATGTGTCTAAAACTAAAGTATCTATCAAAATTTAACCTATGCTCTAAAAAATATGGATAATATTTGTCACAAATCTAAAAACTCTGACCCAAATATGTGAAATTGGTGTCAAATGTATAAGACTTTAACCCAAGGGTATATCTGAACCATGTAAATTATGTAAAATTTTATTAGTTATGCCAACTATGTGTATGTGTACTCATGTCTCTATGACATGACCCCACTAATATACCCCACCTTTTGAGGTGATGGGAATTCTATCTGATAGTTACCTTATCTCAAAAGGATAAGATAACCATGTTATATATATATCAATCATGTGATAAATAAGCATATAGTGGAATAATGTCTAAGTTGATGTAGTAATGAAGCTACATAAAAATACATGAGATACATGATATGTATCATGGAAATGTTTAGAAGTAATAATCACAAGCTCAATGAACAATCAAGCACACATACAAGAGCATTCAATGTCACATAGGAGGTGTAAGGAAACCACAAACAAGGGGAATGTTCAAATGCCACATACTCAAATGGAAGAACATGCTCAAATGTTTGCACACCAAATAAATAACACTCAATGGCACTGGGGCCACCAAACAAGGAACATGTTCTATAGTCTAAAAAAGATAGCAAATAATAAATACACTCAATTAAGCCATGTGATAAGATTATTAAGTGAAATAAAAGCATATCATATTAGTCCTTACATACATGTGTTAGCAAAATGTTTTGTAGCATAACATATCAAGTACATTATTTAAAATATAAGCATGAATATATGCATGTTTAAGTATTAGTATATAATCTCAACATGATAATATAAAGTGATCATAAAACAATATAACTTGTATCAATCATGATCAAATGAATTATATTCCTCCAATGTAGTGTGTCACATGCATAGAGCAAAGGTTAAGCATATGTATGTGCATGTATCATGATCTAATGTATGCATGTATCACACTCAAGTACTCATGAAACATATTTATGTATATAAATAAAATAATAGGTTATATAGTAACATAAAGTAAACAACATATGCTTAAAACTAGTAAACATGTAAAATGTTAATGTATATTTTCTTTATTTGAATATTGATATTTTTTTATTTTTTGAAAATTTTGAAATTTTAGGTGTGATGGAGTGATTGAGGCTAATCAAAATCATCCTTGTCATGATTTGTGCTTAGATCATCATATAGATACATAACATGATTTAATTTTTAATTGTTTGGTGGATCTGTTAAATCATGTAGGCAATGATGCTTTTTATTTGTTATGGTTATAGGTAATACTTTTGAAATTACAGTAGCATCAAGAATTAGTTGATTTTTTAATATGTCAATAATGCCTTCGTGTTTATAGGCTAAAATTGTTTCTTGAAATGTAGTACAATGATCTATATCATGTCCTTCTATTATATGATAAGCAAAGAATTATTTTCCCCCTTTTAGTATAAGTCATGTTATGGATCGATGTCTTGTAATATTTAGAGTGATGATTTTATTTACTAATATTATTGGTAAAAGTATTATAAGGGTATATTGATGTTGTTGAGTTTAGATTTATTCAGAAATGTTCCCATTAGATATCTTTGTATTATTGTCTAAGGCATTTAAATGTGCCAATAGTGATATGGATTGCAGTTATTGATTACATGATATTCTTTTAATAATTTTCTTTCATAATGAGAATTTTGAAGAAGACCTTTACTATTTAAAGTGGATGTTTTTAATAATTTATTATTATTGTCTAATTTACATGCATACTTGTGCACATTGAGATATAGGCCATCAGAGATACATAATGATGATATAAAACCCTTTCTATAAGTAGATCAATAATACCCCATTATAAAATTTATTTAAGCCTTGTAAGTGTTATAATGTTAATTTAGGCATATTGTGTTTATGAAAATATATTAATAATATATTTTTTAGCTTTTTGAAAATGGGTAATGAACCATTGGGAAAGCTATAGAACCAATTATTAACCTTGTGTAAGAGACTTTTAACAACAATAGTTCATCTTTATCCCAACATTCAAAATAATGTGCATATGCAATTGAATGTTTATAAGGATCCCTATGATAATCAAATAAAGGCAACATGGGCATAACAATTTCATTTATATAAGGATACTCAAAGACATCTCATGTGAGAGGTTAATTTTTAATAATGTTTTTATTAGTAGTAGTAGTACATGAGAACATTTGAAATTTGAGAATTGAAACTTGCCTTTGTAGGTACCGTATAACTTACATCATAGATATAAAATGACTTGTAGTAATTTTTTTAGTTTGGAAACATGTACTCTTAGGTTGTAATTTTCCATATTTTTGAAACGTAGGAATAATACATAGATCACAACTATTTATGGATTTGAGATTCACATCAATTGAAAATGTGGGAAATTTGCTTAATTGTATATCATTACATAAATGAACATTCATATTATTTGATGTTGATAAAGAAGCCATGATATCATTATGAATGTTATAAAAAAATTCACAACAAAATAAAATAAAATTTTGAGTAGGTGCCTTTGGTTACTTTAATAGATATGGAGGGGTTGAGAAAGAACATGTTGACCATATCTATGATGTGATGACCTACCTTGTTGGTTATTAATATCATGGACCATGATATCTGATATAGGCAATAAGTGAATAGCAGAAATGGGATGGTGACTATTAGAACCTTGAAGTGTATGTGGAGAAATGGATGTTGTCCAACATGCCTTTTTTTGTTTACTTGTTATTGATTTTGATTGATAATTTATAAAAACTAAGAATTAATTTTACTTAATATATATAAATTTGTAAATATATAAGACTTATTGTTAAAAAGTTATGCTTGATTCAAAAAAGTTTTCCATATAAGATTTTTGCCTTTTATCACATAAAAGCAATATAATTTTGAGCAAGATTATAATAATAACAAATAAGAATGAAATTTGAAACCCTAGAAGTTTGAAAACCCTAGGTCAAGTTAGGATTGGCACAAGAATACTCAAATGTTAGGTTCACAAAATGTTTAACATTTTTTGGAAATAAGGGTAAAAATGTAGCCTAATTAGCTAAGAAATAGACTATTCTAGAAGTAGGCCAATTAAACTATTCAAATTCTTAATACATTTTGATACAATGTTAAATTATGTAAATATGATTAATATATAAAGTAAAAAGCCAAATATTAAGTTGATTGATTAATAATGAAGAAAGAATAATACTTAGATTATTGAATGATACACATGCATATATGGGAAGTACAAGTGCAAAAATAGTTAGGATGATGCTCAATTTTGATTTGTCATATTCTATAAATTAGATCTCTATCAACATGGACACTATCATAGAAATAGTGACACTAGAATCAATGCTTCTATCTAAAATTGATGCTTCTATCCTATATAAAATAGAGGTCATTTTATATAAATTCCATTTGTGCTTATTAGGGTTCATTATCACCTTGTAGATTGTTTGTTTGGATCATGGACACAGGTTCTAGATATTAGTGTGTATCTCAAGGCCTTAGGTCCTTTAGTTAGGTCATGCCACCTTGAAAAAATAGGTTTTATTAGGCCAAAGTGAATTATAACTAACCTCAAGGACCCCTATTTTAGTGAATGTTGCCTACATAGTTAATACTCTGAAGAGGGCCTCACACTGATGTAGTTCTCCTCTTTATGTGGACCTGTGTGTGAACAATTGTGTAATATGATATATGTGAGTACATGGAGTGATATAGCTTGTAACTTGATAAATAATGCTCATGGTTTGCTCTTTGGATGCTTTAAACTTGTAATGACATTGATCCTATGACTAATTTGGAAATATGGAAGAATGAGGCATAATTTCAATCTTGAAAGGTATAAGATATATGTGTGCTTTATTTGTACTTGATCTTACTTGATGATAATGAATAGTATTTAACTTGTATGTATACCACACCTTTTGAAATGATCTCATTGGAGGGTTAAAATACTATTATAGGCTAACCCATACGTGTCAAAAAAATTTCAAATAAGATCATTTTTAGGGTTTGGACACTAGCCACAACACTAGTGTCCTAGTGTGGATGGTAGTGTCCTAGAAGATAGAGAACTCTTGAAGATATATAACTGATACTGTAAGATATATATCATGTTTTAAGCATATTATGGGCTACATGTAATTTGGGTAATTATAATATTAGGTTCATACTATAAAATAAGTATTTAGGTATAGTGAGATGGTGAATGTGAGCCATGCGATAGCGAAAATGTTCTAAACTAAAGGGTTAAGCAATGAGTGATATTTTTCAAGTGTAGAAGACTATTTTATCATATAAAATATAAATTTATCATCTATAATTTCTATCAATTGAAGACTAAGATAATAGAGCATCCAATATTGGCATTACCAAATTGCACATAGTTTGTGATGCAAGTGGAAAATAAATAGGAGCATCATTAAGTTAAGAAGGAAAACTTATCACATATTTCAATGAGAAGTTGAATGATGTAAAGTGAAACTATTTAATGACTAATAAAGAGTTTTATGTTATTTTTAAATAGATAAAGAAGTGGAGACATTATTTATTGTGTAAGGAGTTTGTATTGTATACAAACCATCATGCACTACAATTCATTAATAATCAAATTAATTTAATCAAATGCGTATAAAATGGATTGAATTCCTATAAAGTTTTTCAATTATGTTGAAGCATAGGAGTGGAAATTCAAATAGAGTTATATACATGCTTAATATAAGAGATGTTTTGTTGAATGAACTAAGAGTTGAAGTCATTGAATTTGATCTTATGAAAGAATAATATAAAGATGATGAAGATTTCAAAGATGCATGGAAGTAACGCATAACCAATGAGTGGTGATAGAACACCATGGTTATATTATTTTTTTTCAAGATGGATTGTTGTATCCAAGGAGCATAATTATGTATACAAATAGGTTCAATGCATAAAAGTTTGATAAATTAAAAACATAGTGGAAGTTCAATAGGTTGGTTTTCTGCAAAAAATTATTTTTATCTAAGAATGAGTGTGGATGTGTGCAAATATGTTTAAGTTTGTATAATTTGTCAATTAGTGAAAGGGAGAAGTCAGAATTCAAGGTTGCATCAATCATTTCCTATTCCAAAGTAAATTTGGGAGTATATAAGTAATAATTTTATTTTAGGTTTACCTAGAACACAAAGAGGAAACAATTCCATATTTGTGATAGTTGACAGATTTTTTAAGATGGCATTTTTTTCTTGTAGAAAGACTAGTGGTGCAACAAAAATTGCTAAATTGTTTATTAAGGAGATTATGAGGTTGCATGGTTTGCCATGTAACATATTATCAAATAGATTTTTGAAATTTGTTAGACATTTCTACAAAAAATTGTGGATGAATTTGAACACAAACTTGTAGTTCATGTTTGTAATTATATCACATAGATAGATCAAGACAGTTCCTAATAGTGGATATAAATGTAAAAATTATGAGTAAATTACCAAAAGTATTGTGAAATAATGATAATATAATGAATATATCCACAATAGTAATTGGTAATAGATAAAAATACTTGATAAATTATACTATGTCACTTCAAGGAAGAAACCTTTGAAACTATGCAATAAGAAAAAAATCATAATATGATGCTCAATTACTGATCACTACCTCCTATATATACCCTACTTAGGTTATGGTTACTCTATGGGCCAACCCTAATAAAAATATTAGAACATAAATAAATGTGACAAGATATGATAAAATGTGTCTCTTTGAACTAATAATTGAGATTTGATTGTTCTAGTTAGGAGAATTCAAGTGGCCTAGTGGAGAATTATTGGATGGTGGTGTTGCTAGAAAATGAGTCAAGAGATTTTAAAATGTAACATTCATGGTGATTGTTGTCACTCAGATTTACACCCTTGAGGATATGCTTAGCTCTCCTCATCCAAGTGGCACAATGGAAACATCTCTATTGTTGTGGGTGATAATATTATTGAAACACTCTATGACCTATCAATTCATAGGGCTTGTTCCCTTGATACAATTCTTTGAAACACTCTATAACATATCAATTCATGTATGAAAAGTGTTCATAAAAACAACTAAGAAACCAAAAAGGTGATGCACTAATGTTTATCTCCTCCTATTTGACTGAAAATACACTACTTAAAGACTAACAAAGTTTCTCTCACACAAAACTCACAACTCCTTGTGCATTATCACATCAGCATTTCACATGTTAGATTCAAGAATGCATTCAAAATTTAAGAGGGAAACGGATGATTCCAAGAATGAATATAGTCATAAACCAATTCTAAAACATCTATACACTAAGAAAACAATACTAATAAGGACATGTAATAACACTCTTTCTGCACATTTGGTAGGTAACTAAAGATGACATGTTAGGAAAGATGAACTCTCACTAAACAAGAACAATAGGATTTGAACTAATACTTAATAGTATAGCATGTGAGTGGAAAAATAACTTGTTTTATTTCTTCAAGATTATTTCAAGTACAAATCTAGCTAGAGTTTTCCCAATAACCGATGGAGGCTACTAAAATGAGTCAAAAGAATGCATATATATAGCTTTGAGAGAGAAATCAATCAAAGGAAGTCCAAAGGTCACTTAGACATGTGTCACCTTGAGGATATCAATTAAAATTTCATGTGAAAGAGGGGTGAGGTGAGTCATGCTATGTCAAGAGGTCTACTTGTTTGAGACAAGTCATAAGAATGGTGAAAAGTGGCATAAAACCTTCAGAATTGGCATAGGAAATTACTTCTATCTAAGATCATCCATGAGCATTCAAAACTAAAAATAGGGAAGCTCACACATAACACTACTGAGGGAAATGGAAATTGTGACAATAATTATAAAATACTCCTCCTAACTACTAGCCATCCTTTAGACACCTATATTTTTCAATTTCATGGAAGCTCCTTGATTTGGTCAGCTACCAACAACAACTTGAACTGTCAACATACCTATTTTTTGCTTAATTTGTATGTGTACCGGATTCTCAAGATTCTACCATTTGTTACCTCCATATTTTCCCTCAGGTTCCTACCAATATTTTTGACTCCAATGGCTATTTCTCACAATTTAAAATTAATGTTTGTGGGGCCATAACCATTCTTATTCATTTGAGATATTTTCCTTGGAAACTTTTTCATGTGGTCACTTTGTTTCAGCACTTTTATCGAAAGAATTAATTTGGGATTTTTACTTTTGAAAATTTATGTAGACAATTTTCCCATAGATAAGGTCTTTGGGACTTTTGCCAAGTGCTCTTTGACTATTCCTTTGGTCACTTTTTGAAAAGGTACCCTTCGGCTTTGTAAAATGCTCTCTGAACATAGAAAGTGTCCTTTGAATCATGGAAAGTGCCCTTTTAGGACCTCTATGTGGGACACTTTTGCTTTTAATATATCTTTCAATGAAATGTTTGGGTTACTTAATTTAAGGGTACTTGTCTCCACCTATTCCCCTCAGGCTTTTGTAGCAGGCCTCTTTGTATCGGGTTTTTTCCTTCAGGCTTTTTTCTTGAAACAATTCCTTTAACCCCTTTTTTTGCATTAATTCCTTCAAACTATTGGATGACCCTTTAGTTTTTCTAAAATGGACCATCTAGGAAGGACACTTTGCCCAAAAAATACCCTTTGAAAACTTTGCAAAGGACCATTTAGAAAGATTGAAGTGCCCTTTAAAAATTTTGAAAATGACCCCTTCGAAAAGATTGAAGTGGGCCATTTCCTATAGAAGCACCTTTTCAATAAAATTATTTCAGACAAAATGTCTAAAATAATCCCTTTTAAAAATATTGTGTGGATAATTTTTTTGAAATAAATCTCACCCTTAGCTCGAAAAGATATTCTTCAAAGAAATTGTTTTGGACAAAATGTCTAAGATAATTCTCGACACTTGAGCAAAAATCCTGAAATATATTTTGATGAAAGAAATAAACCTTGCACTTTACCATGGGTTTTGAGTGGAACACCTCCTCCAAAGAAATTCTACATACTAGACTTAGCCAAAAGGTGTAACCTAGATGGCCAAGCTCGAATGACTAAGTCCAAAAATGTTTTTGAAGCTAGTCTTTGAACCTGAACAACTTTGCTTGTGCTTTAGTTAAGGACCTCAAATTTAGTACATAAAAAATCTGAACCAAGATGAGCAAACCCATATTATTAACTTCCTCTATAATTGTTGCACATGCAAGATTTGGTGCTTTGAAGATGCTCTTTTAAACTCTGCTCAAACCTCTTATAATGACTCAAAGAAAATGAAAGGGCCTAAACAACCAACTGATCAAATCTAATAGCATTCATATTACATTGGATAAACCTGAGATCACTCTATGACTTGATATTTACCCCTAAAAGATTTAAATGCCAAATTTTCATATAGGGGTGCCCAATTTTGACCTGTAGGGTTAAAAATTAGTCAATAGTGATCAAATAAAAATTCATTCATCTATGTCCCCTTTGACCACATATAGATATTCTTTTTTCACCATGTTTTACACTTCTACGTGGAGTTTGGTAACCAACCCAAAAACCCCATATTCAATCATTTTAGACTCCATGTCCTCCTTTCTAGGTGTTTTGTCTAGAGTGGCTTTCCCTTTTCCATGGCCTCAAGTGTTTGGACTAGCTATGCACAAATTATATGGTTTAGGGTTTAAGAATTTAGGGTGAAGTGTTTCAATGTAAAAAAATATGTACTAGATGCTTATATCATTGTGATCATCTCACTAAGATGAATTAAATGACTACTAATTTTCACAAGGGTGAAAAAAATTCCAAACTCAAAAAAACCTCAAGTAATATTGCACTTATAGATAAAATAAATTCTTCTTGGATCACAAATTATGTTTTTCAATCATTTAGCTCATAGACACTAGATCTAGAAATCAAAAACTATTCCACAAAACCTTTCCCAAATCAAAACTCTAAAACCACTTTTAATGAAATTACTTAGATAGATCGATCTAGCTCAGAACAATGGATATAAATGTAAACATCAGGAGTAGATTATGTATCACACCCCATAACATAACCCAATAATAAATTTTTAAAATTACACACAAATATACATGCTTTATTTTTAAGGTTTGGTGATAGAAGTGTGTAGCCACAGAATATGACACACATGGTAAAATGGAACCACATAGAATGGAAAGTTATAGTTCATTCACAATTGTTATTCAACTTTTATGACATTATATATTCCTTCCATACAATCTTTTTTCAATCTTCTTTACAGTTATACATTATCAAAGGAATAAGTTGTGAAGTCACCAAGGCTAAAGGTGAATCTACCATAATACATTACTAGGATCTAAGAGAGGACCTTTATTTATGATGAATTGACACTAAGAAGACTCATGTGTTTGATCCTACAAGAGGATTTTTGGGCAATGATCCCTAATAACTTAATTCCATAGACCCACACTCAATTTAATGAGTTGTCTACATATCCATGCATCAAATCAAGGATTGAGTAGTTCTTGTACTTTACCATCATAGTACACACTCACTTGGATTAAAAGGATGATATAAAAAAATTAAAGGATTTCAATCCATCCATCAACCTATCTCAATTTATCCATGTTTTGCTTAATGTATTGGGTCCACATGCAACAATATCTCTTATTATGTCACAGCTTCCAAGATAGGTCTTGATTCTAAGTGGAGATAATATACATTATCTTTAAATAGCATAATTCTTAGTAGTCACTATAAGTCATAGTTTCTAAAATAGTATTATATGAGTGATACATGTTTTTGCCTAAAAATTCTTATGCAAATTAACTCATATGTTTTGCCATCAATGTCATCAATGATTAATCTACCAAACATTAACCAACTTGTGGTGTAATGTCATATCACTTTGTATATTAATTATAATAGTCTTTAACCATTACATGGTAACTTTCCATCTTGTTTTGCATTGCAATAAATCTTAATATAATTTATTTATATGATAATAACTATTAATACTTGACTAATTTCCACTATTAGTTTATCCATCTAGTGAATGGTTATTCCATGCTAATGACAAACAAAATATACAATAATTCTTAAGATTCAAACTTTATCTAAATTATAAGTTCATTCCATTCTAAGTCATTATATAATAATGACCATAAGCAAATCTTTCATAATGTCTTAATATGTTCCATTTCTAAATAAATTATATTTCTATGGTCTTAACTCTAATATTGAATTAATAGCCATGAACAATATAAAATCTACATAGTTTGTAAAACATAACATACTTGCATTTTCATTTCTCCCAATATGAAATCTATATGGTTTTCAAACCAAAAATGATAACTTGCATTGAGTTATATATTATTTGACTAGTCAAAGTTATTTTAAATTATAAGGAATCATAAGTCATAATAATTTTAGGATAAATCAAGGTTTATTTTTATCTATAGCTTATCCACATCACTATAAATATAATGTTCCACTAATACAATTATTATATTTAGAATTTGATAGAAACCGTATGTATCTACTTGTTGAAGGTAACTATTTGATAATGCAATGAGAAATACTTATCTAACATTATGTTTTATCTAAGTTTGGATTAATAGGTTAATTAACCCTAATTTTAATAAATTGAATAGAACAAATCAAGGTGTTATAATGCACTTTTAACAAGCATAATTAAAGTAAGTAACAAAATTTGACTAGGTAAAAATGATTGCAAACAAGCTAACTATGTAAATAAAAGATAAACTTAGTTGTTAATTTGTATGGTTGAGTGTGTCCACTAACAGAGAGAAAAAATAGGAAAACAGTGATTGCATCTGCAAATTTCCAAAAGCTAGATCTTAGACTATAGGAAGACAAGAATGATAGAGAGGGACAAGATCACCTCCCACTATTGTCCCTATTGGGTGATTTTTTATTTTTGTATAAAACTATAAATTAGGTCATAATCACTTTAAATAGTTGGATTTAGGTATGTATGTACTGATTTGACCTTCTAAAGTGTGTTAGAGACCTGAAAATTGATTTTGAAGGGTTAAAACCTAATGGGACTTACAATGTTAGAAAGACTTGCAAATAGAAAAGGTTGGTGTAGTTGGGATAAGATAACCCCATTCACCCCCATGATGAATAAATTATACCTACATTTATAATACTCTAATGAGGTAAATCAATCCCAATGTAGTTCTCCCGCTTAAGTGTTGTGTGCAATTATGCTCCTTTGACTATATGAATGCATTTAGAATCGACTAGAATAATTGATCGTGCTTTGTTTAAGGCTAAATAAGACAAGCTTTTAACTTAGTTGAGGACTATTTTAAATGCTTGGAATCCAAATTAGGAAGAATATGTAAATTTTAATCAGTGTGTACTTGTGTAAATAATCCTCTATATTGAAATTTCCAAGTGAAGTAATAAGTGACTTGAGTGTGCCTTTATAGCAATTCAAAAAGGGTAACCAGATGCTAGGAAGCCTAAAAACATGGAAGATGAACTAAAAAATGGGTTAATTATAAAATTTAACTACTAGTGAGATAAATATAGTAACATCCAATGGGGACATGAATGCCACTCATAATTATCCCTATTAGGAATTTTTGTCCCCTGGTGGCAGGGGTTAGTCTTTGGATTTGGGCTTTTCCATGCATATGTTTAAGGATATTTTTAGAAATCAAGACATTTATATATGTTATAGATGATAGTTTTAAATATAAATAGGTATTAAAATTTGCTTAGGATAGGTTTAAGCATAAAAAAATGTACTAAATAATTACACATGTTAATTAAAGATAAAAGGCATAAATTTGACATAATTAAGTATTTGTGACTAGATTTAGGTTACAACATTTTCCCCCTTTAGTCTAGAAATAAAATTACTCAATTAAAGGAAAGATATGCCTAATTGTGTAAGACATGCTTTGTCTTTAAACTAGTACTTCAATTGTGCAAGGCACTATACTCTTTGACAAACCCTAAAAAATGCATGAAATAATTACTTTGTTCTTTTGAAAACTAAAATTTGAAAAACATGAATTTGAAAATTTCTTAAAACTTTAAATTTTAAAATGTTTAAATTTTAAAATTGACCTAATTTAAAATTTGAGAGCAAGGGAGTAATACACCTTCTATGTGTGAAACTGATATTATTTTTATGACTATTCTTGGAGATGATACTTCCTTGAAGCATTGGATAATTAACACCTCTCATGAATCACTTAGAAAAGATGGTTTCTTAGCTAAACCATTAAAGAAAATTGGGGGTGATCAAACCCCAAACACCACTTGCACTTATAGAATATAAATAAGACCAATTTATGGATGTTGAAACCTCAATTTACCTCTACTAGTATTTTTAACACCAAGACATGAAATGGGTTGAAATCCAAAATGGATTTTCACACATAATGTTAGAGGGCACTAAATTTATAATTTATGCATTATGCACCTAAATTTAATCAACCATTGTATATGGATTTTATATTAAATTTCATCATTGATCCTGAATGCATGGTCAAAAAATGGATTAAATCCATGCTCCTACCATATTCACAACTTAGTAAAATAAAATTAAAAAGTTGAATTTGTATTATACCCCCATTGTAACTATAGAATTTAAAATTGTATGTAGATTCTCATTGTAAATTAATGTTTAAAACTTTGAAATTATGTGCATTTTTACTTTTATCCTAAAATATGAGTACATATGCATGGCATATTCCCCCATGATTTATGCCAATAACTAAATTTTGAAACATTTTGCAACTTTTGAAATTATATTTGTATCAAACTATTTTTTCTCTTGAAAAAGACTTATCTCATACATGAGAATCCCATTGAAATTACCCCATTTTAAGATGATGGAATTGATCATGAAAGTCACTCATCTTAAAAGAAAATTTAAATTAAAACATGTGTATTAAAGATGTCATCATTGAAAATAGTAGCATATGAAAAAAGTATTTTAGCATAATAAGATTTGGATTTCATATGCAACTCATGAGGTAATGCCAATATAATTTATCAATGAAGCTCATAGAATTAGAATTTAGAATTAGTAAATTTTGATAGTAGTACATGATATGGATAATGTCACTTATCAAACTTAACAATCTCAATAATCACACATACAACAAGTATAATGATAGCAATGTCAAACAATAAGCCAAGGGACATATACAAGGGATGTGTTCAAATATTGCAAAGAAATAATTTCACATATAATGGGCCTGGATGATGTCACAAATAAGGAAAATGTTAAAATGTCACACACAACATAGGGAAAAAGTCCAAAATCAATGGACATGTTCAAATTTCATACACAACAAATAAGATCTCATAGAGATGCTCAAAAAAAATTGCACACAAGGGCCAAGGGCAAATTTCCACACATAATAGATAAGGAATATCTAATCTACTATGTCCAAATAATAGCATCAATGGAACATAGAACTAGAAAGGTATTCTAATTATAATGAAATTGCTAAAGTGTTTTTTAAATATGGAATAACATGTCATAAAATTAAGATCATAATAATCAGATCCATAAAAATAATTGACAAAGAGTAGAATACTCAATAATTGTGACTAAGCTGCTTAGAGGGGGAAATCTACACAATAATGACATAAGAGCAGAGTTCATAATATGATGATAAAATACTAACCACTACTTCTTTTATGTACTCTACTTATCCATGGTTAATTTATAGGTTGACCATACTAATAGCATAGAGAAATGTAATAAGATAATATGAAAGGTATGTAAATCATAAGTTGGCCACACATTTCCATATATTAATTATAGGTTAAGGGTGTGTCATGCCCCTCCCCTTTAAAAAAATGTTGCCCTCAATGTGGAATAAACTCTAGATGTTGCTATAGGAAAGCTTCATCCTCCCATGTTGCATCTTCACAACTCAGACTCTTCCACTTGATGAAATACTTCTTAATCTCTCTTATTTGTAGCCTTTTTATGTGTGTGTGAAGGATCTCTTTAGATTCCAAAATGACTTTGCCTTCTTCATCCAATTTGGGTAGCTCAGTCTAGATATAAACTCTCTATCCAATTATCTTATTTAGGCAAGATACATGAAATACAAGATGTATCCAAGTGGATTGGGGTTGTTTCAACTTATATGCTACATTTTTAATTTTCTACAAGATCTGATAAGGGCCATAATACTTAGAAGAAAGTTTTTTATCCATTTTATGATGCTTTAAAAAAATATAATTATATGGATACAAGTACACAAAGACCCAATCACCGATTTAAAAATGCTTCTCACTATGATTTTGATCAACTTGTTGCTTCATCATATTATATGTCATTATAAAATCTCCCTTAAACTAGCTAGTACCTCATGTTGAAGTTGAATGTGTTCCTCAACAACTAGAACCTTAGGTTTCACCTTAAGAGATGAAGTGATGGATGGGGTATGATATCCATAAAGTTCCACAAAGGGAGACATTTTACAATAGGTATGGAAGGAAGTGTTATACCATCATTATGCTAATGGTATTTGTTATCACATAGGATTGCACCTATCTTGATTCTATAGCTTGTTTCACAAGTGCCTAATGAACTAATGGAAAAACCTCCAAAGTCATGAGACTTTGGCAATTTGAGGTTAATCTCTAGAGAAGGTTGGCTTCCTTTCACTAAAATCTGATGCAAACTGAGAAAATATCAGCCTTTTATGAATTTCTCTTTAGTGTTCTTGTATCCTAAACTAGGGTTTTAACAGGAAAAGGGTTAAATAAATTGAAATTGCAAAAATTGAAAGTTTGATGATTGCACCAAATTTGTATAGTGGACCTATATGCTTACTTGGAAAACATAGTAGAGCAAAAAATAGATCGAGTTTATTTTAAGCACAGACTTTTGCAAATTTGGAAATCAGTGGAGGTATTTTAGCAATTCTTCATCAAAGGGAAAATATTTTTATTTCAAATAATACTATCAAGAGGGGAAAATACCACAAATTAATTTCTTGAGACTAAAATAAAAGACAAAGTTTCCATAAAGAATCAGATAACTTGCACAACATAGATATTATAAAGATAAGAAAGGTAAAAACTTCAACTTTATTTCTCTCCAAAGGTTATAGCTTGTAACAAATACTTTCAAAATGCAGAAAAATGTCACTAACAATAAAAAGATAAAAGTTGGGCCACATGGTTTGCCCATATTTATCCAAAATATGTCATAGAAGACATATAGTTGTCAAAACTTGAACACCTAGTAGAAGGAAATCATGCAAACTGAAATGCCTCATGAAAAATTGGGTGATTTCCTCTATTTCTAGTGTTTTGGACTCATGGAGGTGTTTATGTTGCATGCATGAGTTAAGCGCGATTATGGATGTGATCTTGGTGTAGCTAGAGATATTCATGAAAGGCTCCTTAGATGATGGCTGAAAATAGCTCCCCATGTAAGAAGTGGCACCCAAAAGAACTTTGGATTTTCTAAATAAAAGATAACATTGAAAATAAATTTCCAAGCTTCTCTTCATGCAAACCCTAACGTGAAAAACTAAAGTGAGAATTTTACAACATCCAAGCCTTTATCACTTTTACCAAAAAGGAACCATGTAATTTGTGTTTTATGACTTTGCACCTTTTCTCATTTCACATTTATTAAAATATAAAGTGCAATTTGTAACTTTTTTTTCACAACCTCCACATTTAAAAAATATAAAGTGAAAAGTATATGTCTTTATCTTTTTCCAAAAGAGTTATAAAAAATACATAGCTACACCTTGAAATTACAAATTATAATGTCTCTAAAATGAAAATACACATGATAAAAAATTTTGAAAATATCTGAAAGAGAGGAAAACTTAATCACTCTTTAGAGTATCTTCAACTTTCTTGTCATTTTTTGCTCGCAGTTTGTTTGAGTATGTATCAAAGGCCTTAAATATTTCATATATTCACTCTTCTTCTATCCCATAAAAATAAATTTTAGAGGTTGCACAATTATCATGTACATCAAATAACTCTCTTCTAAAGGTATTTATACCCTACATTTTAGTTCTCATCTGATCAATAACCTTTTCATATATGATAAACCTATAAATTGAACTTAAGGCAAAGATTGTGTCTTTCATAGACTCCTTCTCAATTATTGCCTTAAAATGTTCCTAGCCCTATTTTGCTTGGAAGAGATTGTTAGAATCATCCATTGGTTGGCATGACATTAAATTCATCATGCCATCAATCTCATATAGCACATCAATACCTCAATCATGAGCCTCATTGGCTCACTCAATAGAATCAGTCAGTATCCTTATCCAAAATTGGGAAGCCCTATGTAATTCCTCATGCTCAGAAACATTCTTCAATATATTCTTAGTAATGAGGGTATTCATATAAATTGACTTTATGGCTGTCAACTTGGGGTAATACATGTTGAAAGTTAGAACCTCTCCTTCATAGCTACTGATCTATGCTTTTAAAATTTCCTTTTTCTCCATGATGATGTTGTAATGTTCTATCATCGTTGTGAGGATCATGTTGCCTTTTGTAATCAATTCCTTAGACCATTATTTTTTAGCCCTTCCCATGTGAGAAATATCTTGTACTGAATCAATTTTATCTTGATTCAAATTAATTGGTTGCACTGCTTGTGGTTATTGTGATGTTTCATCAGGATTTATGAATTGGTTAAGTGTTATGGTCAACTGATCAATTTTTCTTTTAATTTGATCCTTGGTGGCTTTATCATGGTCAATTATCTAGAAGAGAGAGTTGATGCCTAATTGTACATCATGCTTGATCCCCTCTCTTGTCTATTGACCAAGGTGTATGTGAGAGACCTGATAATCCACTGCCACAAGATCTTCTTTTGATTTGTCTAGTTGGGGAACTACAATCTCAACATATCTTTATCCCTTATCATTAGTGAATATTCTTAAGAGGGTCCTAGGAGTAGGTTTTGACTTTTTCTTGAATTTTGACATGCCAAAGTCCAAAGTGATGGGATCAATCATTATTTTCCTCCTTTTACTCACTTATTGGGCTAACCAACTAGGGGTAGCCTTCTGTGTATCTAGAACAATCACCAAAGAATCTATAGTTAATTTAATTGTACTAACTAATATTATGGACAAGGGGACCTCTTGGGAAGATGATATTATTAACTATATAGGAGGTTATTTTGAGGTCTTACTCTTACCAATAGTTTTGAAACCTATTATTGCACTAAGTGTTAGGGTTGCTTCAACCTTAATTGATGGTATGGATAAAATAGTGGAAATGGGGGAAGTGGTAGTAATGGAAATAGGAGTCATGAATTAGGAACTAGTGGAAGGGTGGAAGCCAAAGCATTGAATGTGTCAATTATGTGTGTGGGGATACTCAAGGTTGGTGAGGTGAAAATGATGGGTTGAGATGAAGAGGGAACAATAATCACTCCAAATGTAGGTGGCCTATGGGATGGTAGTCAAGATGGCTGACTCTGAAGTGATGTACTATTGAGTGGTGTTATGAATTAATGGTGATGAAATGGAAGGAATTATGAATGGAATAGAAAGTGGGAGTGGATCAAATGGGGAAGGAGAAGTGGGAAGAAGGGAAGGTGAAGTGTAAACTTGAACTCCCACTATAGGGGGACCTTGAGTGTCTTCTAGACTTGTTTTCATCATTTTCACTTGGCTTGATAGGTGGGTGGAGTGGTAGCTAAAGTGGTAGCTAAGGTGGCTTGTTTTTATCTTCCTCTTATTTTTCTCCTCAAGTCCCATTGATGATTCATTAGGGCCCCTTATTGATGGTGTATTGACCTTTGCTTTTAATTTTAAGAACCTTTATTTAACTCCTATGGTTTCCCTTGTGATATGCACCCCTTTATTCTTTAGCCAATTAATACTTCTATTGATGATAGGGATTGTTCTATAAAATAGGGAAAATGATTCAAGAATTTACCACCTAATCATTGGTAGGGGTTTTTAAATGATCTAGGAGAGATATAATGGATCCACTCTAGAAACATCATCTTCTAAGTCATCAAGGACTGGTGCCACATCATAATCCTTTATTTACTACAAGGACATTCTTAAGTATTCCCTTAGTCTAACCATCTCTTCATCATCACAATCCTCTTAATAATCCTCATAGTATGACACATGTTCATATAATGCCAACTCTAATGCATGAGTGATTTTACCGTATGGGTCAAAATATGGCCCAGATTCTAGGGTCCTCAATGTTACTTGGCACATCTCCACCTCTACACCTCTAGCTTTCAAAAGAGTTTAGCATGTATAATGGCCAAAAAAAATAGGGAAATGAATCCCTACCTTGTGTCTATCAGGGAGGAGCTTATGTGCTTCCACTATTTATCACACCAACTCTAACAATGCCCATTTATCACTTATGTATCGAGGAAGAGTGTAGGGATAGCCACTGAAGCCTATTGTCCTAATGTAGGAATATGTGGGGAATTATATGAATAATTATCCCCATTTAATGATTTCATCCTTTGATTCCCTTAATAACCTCTCCCTCCTAAGTTCTAGATTAAACATGGTGATGATGTTGTATATTAAGGCATCATTAACTCTTCTAAACTACTATTTACTAGCCTGAAGGGTGAGGTCAGGGTAGTAGTTGTACACTCTTGTTATTTCATCAAGGACAACATTAATACCTAGGAATAATCTTCCCTTAGCCAAATTATAAACAACATATGATGTCATGTAAAATTTATTTGATGTTTGAAACTCCAACAACTGCTAATGAAGAGAATTACTGATTAATTATGCCTAATGTATATATTGCTTATTCTCTCAAATGGTCCAGATATACTGGTACATCAACTATTTATAGCACTTGGCATCAAGACTACTAGTGAATCTACGTAGCAATGTTATAACATCTCCCACCTCCTTTATAAGTTTATATCTATACATTGTCTTGGACAATCTAGTGGAGGAGTGCTTAGGTGTCTTGAGCCATTATTTGTTGACCATCTTTAGGTATCCATCCTTCTTCTCCTCATAGAATTATGTAATTTTTTAAGGAGTTATATCTAGATAACTTTCAAACTCAAGAATGGAAAACACTAAGTTGATGTAGTCAGAGTCAAGATCTAGAATCTTTTCTCCCTTATCATTATACACTTACCTCTTTTTGGGGTCATAGTTTTGAGCCATTATTAGGATCAATTCTAGACTTTGAACAATTAGGGGAAATGCTACAACTTATGGAAATCCAGAGTCATATATACTTTTTATCCATTAATTTTTAAATTATTCCCCTATTCTAACCCAAAACTCTCCTAAGTTTATATGACCTACATATATATCACCGATTTCTATGAGATTCAATTCCAAACAAGAAGTTACTTTAGGGCCCTTAGATTTGAATTCATATCTTTGGGAGGCATGAAGATTTTTGAAAAATCCTCTGAGTAACCAACTATGAAATTTGGTAGGAAGTACAAGTGTATGCAGCACTTGTATCTTCTGATGGAACTTGGAAGTGTTCAAAGCACATCCAGTGTCCATAGTATTTATAGCTTAGGAATCTATGATGAAGGTAGGATGTGCTTAGGGTAGGTCCACTCTCCATAGTTTTTGAAAGGTGTCAAGTTTCCATAAAAAGTGGGAAGTAATTGAGGCACGTCCACTCTCCATGGTGCATTCAGAATCAGTGGAGGTCATAGGTGTTTAGAACACACCTAGTGTTAGTAGGGACATTGGGAGGGAAATCTTAGAGGGAAAGTTATCTATCCTTTTTGAATTTAGAGTTATATGCTTATAATATTCACTTTATCTTTAGAAAACATTGATTTGAATGCAAAACCCTAGAGGGAGAATGAAGGGGTTTTTTAGTATTTTTGAAATATCTTGTATAATTAAATTCTTAAAAAACCCTAGACACCCCAAACGCACTATCTCAACCCTAGTTTGCAAAATACTGATAAAACCACTACATAAAGACACACAAGTAGGAAACCCTAGAGTGATGCCATAAAATTTATGAAGAATACAGAAGTTTTTTTGAAAAAAAGGGAATAAAATTCAAAAAAATCATTCAACTTAGGAATTAATGGTATAACTTCAAGGAAAATACTGTATAATGATGTGGTTCAAAATTTGTAGTCATGGCACAGGGTACAGGTATCTTCTTGATGTGGATCGAGGTTTAAGGTCATAGGGTAGGGTTAGAAATCAAAAAAATACAATTAGAAAGATAAAAAATGATAAGACGTTGCATATCATCTTAGCTTTATATAGGAAAAAACTTGAATTTAATGCAAGTCATGGCAGTTAGTGGTAGAGCTTGGACCTGCGTGGAATAGGTCCACCCTCCACGGTTGGAAATGGCTCGACAAGAGGTAGGGCTTGTTGTACACTATGTACATTATGAAAACATGCAATGTGCATGATAATCTCCACATCCTATGGAAAGGCTTGATATTTTTGGTGGGGTTTGGACCTATTTGAGGTAGGTCCACCCTCCACAAATGGGTTAACGATTTGGCAGGGAATAGAATTTAGTGTGTACTTTGCATCTCGTGAAAACATAAAATATACATGACAAGCCCCATATCCCATGGCAAAATTCTTAGGTGAGCAATCAAAAGTTGGACCTGTATGAAGCAAGTCCACTTTTTATGGGTGGGTTCATTGGTTGGTGGGACACAGAGCTGATCATGCACTTTACACATTGTAAAAATGTGTAATATGTATGTCGAGTTTTGGATTTCACTGGATGGGTGCAGGGTGGGATCTAGATCCTACCATGAATTGTACACATTTGATAATGTGCAAAGTACATGGTGAGTTATAAATTTTACATTTGTTTTTGATTTGGTGTCTTGTGAGAATCAAAACCCGTGAAGCAATTTGCATAGGTGTAAATTGCATCTAGAGTCCCAAATTTTGCAAGGTAAGAGAAAGATGGATGTAGGAGGATTAAGGGTTTTTTCCTAAAAATAAAGGGGGTATCCTTTATTATTCTAGATGTAATGGGATTTTTGGGACAAAAATATCAACATTTTTGGTGACCTTTGTGAGATGATTGCATGTTAATCATTTTAAATCTAGTAGCCTTTCAAGAAATTGAGCATGGATTCAACCTTATTCTAACACAACTCTAACCTAGGAAATAACAAGTTTGGATTACCTAGACACGAATAAATTAGACAACAAAATAAGAAAATAACTAAATAATAACTCTTAATGAGTAAGACATGTGCAGAAGCACCTATTGAAAACACAACCTAACCCTATTATTTACAAAACTTTTGAAACAAGTATATACCTCAAAAGCAAGTTTTGAGGTATATCCCATTAACTAGGATTGGTAGTTATTTGCCATCAAGCTTAGTGAGCTGGAATGTGTTGGCTCCTTTGCACTGAGAAATGGTATATGGAACACTCCATATTAGATAAAATTTTGTGTACCTACCTAGTTTTTCTTTATCTGTATCCCACTTCAGTACCATATCTCCTTCATTGAAGCTTCTTGTTGTTACCTTTTTATCTAAAATCTTCTTGATTTTTGCCTAATTTTATTTGAATACTTTCATTGATTGGTGCCTAATTTCCTCAAGCTCCATGAGTACATCTAGTCTCACCATCATCTCATCATTATCAATCAGTTTTAACTAGTGATTGAGCTCTAAGGATGACAGCTCAATTAACAATGGCACTCAGGCATCTCTTCCATACGCAAACATAAAAGGGGAATCACCAATGTCTCTATTCAGTGTAATTATATCAGCCCATAGTGCTGATCTCAGTTTTGTATGCCACATTTTTTGGTTGTCTTTCATAGTTCATTTGATGATTCTAAGTAAATTATTGTTGATGGAATTAGCTAGGCCATTACCCTGAGGTTAATAATTTGAAGACATGTTCAAGTACAGATTATGTTTGATATCCCATTCACTAACCTAAGTGCCCATAAATGCCTTAGTGTTATCAAATATGGTGGTGTGACGAACACCAAACCTTGAAACTATGTTGTCCATAAAATACAAAATGGATGGTTATATGGCATCTTTCAGAGCAACTACTTTAGTCCATCATGTGAAATAATCTATTGCTATGAGAACCCACTTGTGGCACATGCTTGATGGTGGATTGATCATGCTGATGAAGTATAATCCCTGTTGGGTGAATGGTTGATCTACTTTAATTGGTTTGAGAGGAAGTGCAGCTATTCTCTACTTACCAATAAAGTAAGCACACTTTTCACAATTTCTCACCCACTAATGGGCATCCTTAAATAACTCAGGCCAATAATAGACTTCTCTCATTACCTTGATGGTCATAGTCCATGTCAAAAAATGTCCTCCTGATAGTCCATCATGAAATTGTTTGAGCGCTTTGGGAACTTGCTTGAGCTCAATACATCTTAATAAGACTCCATTCATATCCTTCTAAAAAAAAATTCCATCAATAAGGACATAAGAGATTTATTGGATTTGAATTACCTTTTCTTTAACTGTTGGAAGTTATAGTGTTATTTTCCAGTCTACAGTAAATAGGTCATATATTGAATCAAGCTATTAAAAGAATGTAGATTATCTAGCTGAGGTATATTTTGAGTGTATAATGCATTAGAAACTAGTTCAATAGTTTTGATGTCAGTAAGTAATTTCTCACACAACCCTTTCCATCTTACCAGCTTCATGATCATGATATCCACGTCATATTCCATGACCTTAGTAATCCATTTTGCTCACTTTTCATTTATCTCCCTACTCAACAGAAATTCTTTAACACTCTATTGACTAACCATCAAATATACCTTATTTTTGGATATCATATGCATAAATTTATTAAATTATTTGATTACCACATACACGTATTTTTCCATGAAGCTATAATTCTCTTCATAACCTTTCAAAGATTGGTTGAAGAAAGATATTGGTTGTTCCAAACCTTCTTGATTGTGATGGGTTTAAATTGTTTAGATAATCCCCTCCCCTTTGAATGCATAGAGGATAAAATCATTTTCATATTTTGGATTAACCAGGGTGGGGATGATGCAAAGCTTGCACAAGATTTTTTCTCCTATCCTTGAACAAAGGATCACTTCTTTTGTTTTAGGCTTAAGAAACTATACACCATGTAAAATTATATAACCTCTAAATTGTGTCAATAACACAAGGTATTTATCTTTTTTAGGAGAGTCTCTAACAATTCTCTATACCCCTTTATTACACTATCTCAAACACCTACTTTCCTCTTATGCAACTCTGTTAATGCAATACTCCACTCTTATAGACTTATTTGACTAATAATAAAGTTGTACAGAAAAATTACAAACTATTTTGAACTAAAAATATGATATTCTCCTTTACCTTATTGAAACATGGGTCAAATTTCAATACTCATCTCACTTTCTAAGTCCACTTTCCTTCTTAAAGCCTTCCAAACTAGACCTCTTTTAGCCCTTTCTCATTCTCTCTATCTAGAAAACCATACTTCATGTACTATATAGTCCTAAAATTGATTAAATAAGTTAGGGTAGATAAAAATATGCAATATTACAAGTTTTTGTGAATTTTTTAGGGTTATATTTCTTATAAACTTCAAAACCTTAGTTGTCAGGGTTTGTGAACACTAAGCAGGCTTAGAGTGGTCTAAATTCCATATCTTGGTCTAGATAAGTTTTCATGACAAAATAATCATTGGAATGAGTCTATATGATGCTCATACACCTTTTAATTCTTTTTTAAAGTCACTTTAAGCCATAATGTGTTCACACACACAAGATCTCAGTTTTTCCTGACTATATTTAGTTGACAAAAAATAGGGGTCAATTGGGTTTTACTTAGGGTTGTGTTGTTTTAAACTATTAAATAGTATATATATCCTATATTAGGATTATTATCATGTCTAAATACCATATTCCCCTTTCTCATTCACTTTGGACTCTAAAAACAAGATCCAAATTAAGAATACAATAAACAAACTTAGGGTTTCTACCTCTATGCTAACAATTGAGAAAAAACATTGAGTAGTTGAAAATCACCACCATTTAGATATAATTTAAGTCACACAAGTTATCTCTAACACTAAAAAACTTCATCTTCCCATTCAACATAGAAGTTAATGAGAAAAGATCACATTATCAACTGAGCAAACTACATACTTTCATTCATTGCTTGACAGACCTATCTGTCTTCTTAAAAGGAACTTTTTTCAATTAAATACATGATATCTATCTCAAAATAGAGATTAAATTTTGATCATAACAATAACAACAATCATATATTCAAATTACTCACCACATTGAGTATTCAAACACATAAATACTCTGTCTCAGCCATGTAATGTCAAGGTGCACATAATTTCACATAACACAGTCCTTTATTCTTCAATTTTCATTGATTACATGTCCATCCTTCTTTACCTATGAATGAAATACACTACTAAAATGCCTAAAAATAACTCTACCAACCTCTTACAATAGTAATAACTTAATCTTTAAGGATATTCCCATGTTGGGTCATTGAATTACATTACAACTTTTCATGTTTTCTCAATATATGTACTTTATGACAATGCCTACAGACTTAAGAAGTTATTTAAGACCTTTAAATAGTCTTAAGACATCTTAGACACCTCTTGGACATGGTCCTACCCATTTCCACCTTCAAATAATGCATGAAAATCCTTCCACAAGGCTTTAAAAGTCAAATTTTCAAATAGTGGCATTTTGGAGGGATAATCCATAATTCAAATTTTATGTAGATTTTTTTAACATAAATCACTCCTAAGATAAAATTAGGACCTAATACAACTATAAAACACCTAAAATACAAATTCAATCCAAAATTGAGTTCATCTTGGGGTTCATAACGATGCCCTTGGATTAGGGGGCTTGAGAGATAGCTTTTTTGATGGCCTTGAAGCTTTTTTTCCCCTCTTGTGTCTAGCTAAAAAGAGTTCCCTTCTTTAGCATTGAAGTAAGGGGTTTCTACAAGGAGGCAAAATTTAGTACAAATATCATCATGACGTTAATCTTCCCTAGAAATCTTTGTAACCTTTTTTTATTACTCCATAATGCTAATGTAGATATGGCTCTAAATTGCTAAGGGTCTATTGCAAGACCTTCTTTGGACTCTATATGTCCCAGCAACTTGCCTTCATGTACTATGAACACTTACTTCTTTAGATCAAGAGAAATATTGAATTCTCTACATCTTTAAAAAATCTTTCTCAGGTGATCTAGATGTGCACCAATGTGCTTAGAATAGACGGTGATATCATCTAGATATACGAAGATTATATAATATACCAAACCCTTGATTGCCATATCCATGGCTCTCTGAAAGGATGCCGCTATGTTTTTCAAACCGAATGGTATCTTTCTATACATGTATGTGACCCATTTGGTGGTGAATGTAGTCTTAAATTGGTTTGATTTTTGTACCAGGATTTGGTTATCACCCAAATAACTATCTAGAAGAGAGAATACATGAAATCTCGATACTGTCTATAGAATTTATTCCATAGGGGGAAGAGGATAGTGATCTTTCAATGATACTTTATTCAAGTCTTTAAAATCCACACACAGACAGATTTCACCATTCTTCTTTTTTACAAGGACCAAATTTGCTACCCAAGATGAGTATTTGATCAAAAATATTATATTAGCCTCTATCAACTTAGAGATTTCATTTTTCATCAAGGGTTTAATATTTAAATTCATGGGCCTTTGTTTTTGCCTAAAAATTTTTGTATTTGGATCTAGTTCAATAGTATGTTGTGATAAAATTGGGTCAAATCCTCTTAAATCATGATAATTTAGGCAAAATCATCATTAAACTCTTGACATAATTAAACAAAATAATGCTTCTCTAAAATAGTGATAGGTTTGTAATCTTCCTCATTGATGGTAATGTTCTTCTTCTGACTTTTTAGTTGGTCATCTAAGTTAAATATATTTTATAGTGTGATGAGACCCATAAGTAAATTATTCATTTTTAGTTGTATAATTTGATTGCCGTATTGGTCTTGCAACCTTGGTTGATTCCTTTCTAAAAACTTAGCCTCTTCTCTAAAAAAAATTATGATCTCCTTGTCACTATCAAAGACTTGCTAGTTAATTGTTATATTAGGATAGAAGGCCTTATAATTAGACTCACATGATGGCTGTCCTCCCTCATTATTTCAATTGGTAGATTATACTGAGATGCAACCAAAGCCATGTGGTTAGCATCTTTATTTTGAGCCCTTGGTATTGTTTAAATATTTAGAGTGGTGAAATGTTCTAGCAAGTCCCAAACCCTATATTTGTAAGACCTTAAAAATTTGTTTTTGCTCACACTTTTCTATCTAACCTAGTAAACAATGAGCTCATTATCCCTAAATACCTATAAGATATTAATTCCTCTATCTTTGGTTGATTGCAAGCCTCTAATCAAGGCTTTGTATTCATCTACATTATTAGTGCAGCTGAATTGAAGTCTAAATGAATAGAAGTAGCTTTTTTTCTACAGATATATCAATACCGCTCTCGTACCTATATTGTTTCTACTTCTTGATCCATTGAAATATAAATACCACATCCCTTGTAGATCTTCAGTTGGTTTGAATAAATTTGGGATAATTACATCTTTCTCATGAATATAATACATCCCTAACCCTATTTATTGCACATAGTCATAAGGGTCAAATTTTAGGGCTAATCCCCACTCATCTAGGTGAGTGTCTAGAATTTATTCTATATGTGTTGCATTCTCTTGATCTGCTTCTTCCTCCTCTTGATCTTGTAACGTATAGTTCATCTCTACTAGAAGAATAGGATAATATGGTTCGATATGGTCTTTTATGATTGGCTCAGCTCTTATTGTCAATCTAGTTCCATATCTCATTCTAAGTAGCATATGAGACCAATCTACAAATATATATCCTCCCATCTTTGCAGTGAAATCTCTTGATAGACAAATGGCAAAGTAGGGAGGTAGGTCTATGACTGAAATGTCTTGAGTAACTGAAAGACTAGGGAAATCATGAATAGTGAGGCCCAATCCTTTTATTATTCCTACTATTTGAATGGTAGTCCCATCTAGTTTCACTACTCCTTTATTAATAGGTTTGTATTTTATTCTTAGAGCGTCAGCTATTTTCTTAGGCATCACAGAACTACTAACCCCTGAATCAACCATGAAATTATGTACCAAATGTTTCCCTATTATAAGCAACAGGTAAAAGTGGGGAGGCTTACCATTTTTGCCTATTTTATTATTAGTCTAAAGTTGACATAAATTTATTAGAAGTGTAGGCCCCCTAGCTAGAGCCTTCTCTGATATTTGGAGGTTCTTGAAGGCTTCCTGTAGTAAGTCCCTTTGTGTTGGTATAAATAGTGTTTCCCACATAGTGACACTCAAATTATTTTTCTTTATTTGATCAACAATGCTAAAAAGGATATTACCAACCTTTGTTGGTAATTTTTTAGGGGTTATGTCCTCATTTTAAATATTTATAATGGACACCTTTACTTTGAATTGATTGGTAGGTACAAAGGGTGGCCTTTGCACTATGTTACTCTTTGTTGGTTTTATCGTTACTTGGGAAGTTGAAGCTTGGTCTACTATGGGGAGTTGATCAGAAATATTTCTCTTTTCTTATAGCATGTATTAGATGTTATAGGGCCTTCACTATTAAAAAATGCTTCATCTTAGTTTGTTCCACTAAAATTTCCCTCCTGCCAATTGAGAAGAGTTGCTTCACTTTGAGTAGGTTCTTGTGTTTCTACTTGTTTGGAAGTAGATCCTTCTTATTGTCCTTACATACTCGTTATACCTTGCACCATCATGCTTGATTGATTACACCATTGGGATAAGTATTCTAATTATGAGATTGATTTCATGGATAAAACCACTTGTATTCTTGAGCCAAATTATTTTGAATAGGGATAACGGCTTTGGAAGTTATAAGAGTTAGTAATGGATGAGTGGTTGGAGGTCTCAGCTATGAATCATATCCTTGTTGTTGGTTGTTTCCTTGATATAGTGGCTTATCTCACTATTAGGATTGCATATTCCCTTGGTATGCAGGGTTAGATGGCTAAAAAGGTTTATAGTTTTGGGTTTGTTACCTTTTCATCACCACTAACTCATTTCCAAAACTCTTGAGTAATGATTTGACCTCATACAATTCATCCATAAGTGTAGGAGTTAAAGCAGGTGCCTTACTCATGGTGGGGATTGGAACAAGTGTAGGTGGGGGAATAGAGGTTATTTCTATAAATAGAGGCATTGGGGACCTTGGTACAATTTTCTTAGCTTAGATCAAATAATTATTGGCCCTTATTATAATATCATAAGCTACATGAAGTGTGGTGCCACCCATTGACTGAATCATCATAGCTATATCACTATTAAGGGCTTTTCGATAATATAAGAAGGCATTATTTGTAATTTTTTAACCAAAACTAAAATTATGTTCTAGGTCTTCTAGAAGTAGTAATTGAAGTCATTCCTTTGTTTATGAGGATCTCATTAAATATTACTCAACTATTTGACCAAGGAAATGTGATCACACTTGTCCTCAAAGTGAGAGCACATTGCAGTGCCTAACTCATCCCAAACTTGCATTGAGGTGGGAAGGAGACCTCTATACCATTGTAAAGCTTTCCCCTTAAAAGAGGAGACTAGGAGTCTGATTGAAACATTGTCTTTGACCACATTATGGATTGAGTAAAGGTTATCAATGTCTTGTATATGTTCTAAAGTAGTGGTAGAAGATTCACCAGTAAAATATGGTAGACTTTTTAAGGTTGAGACTAGAATGTCATCATGTTGGGCCAAAATGAGTGGACTACCTATATTGAAAGCTATAAATTTTTTATTTCTATCTATTATGGGGGATATAGAGCTAATCAAAGTGGCCAAAGGGGATGGGAATAAAACTAAAGGATATACCTTAGGCTAAGGGGTGACTACTTTTGTTCTCTTTTTAGGGAAATGACAATTTTGAAAAATCAGCCCTCTTACCTTTGGTAGATGATCTTGTTTATTTGTTTGGCATACATCACCTTGAACTCATGAGTCTGTAAGCTAGTGGAGTCACCATGTACTTTAAAATTTGTATGAAACTTGTACAATTCTTGATGAGAATAGCACCAATATCTGTGTAATTTTTGGTTCCCACTAGGCATGTCAAACATTGTTATCACATAGGATTACACAACAAGCTATAGAATCAAGATAAGTGTAATCATATGTGATAACAGTATTCAATGGACCTAATATTCTTGTTTATCTAATGCAAAATAATGGAGATACCCTTCTAGGAATTTTTTTAAAACCTCTACTTGCCCATTAGATTGAGGATGATAAGATGATATATCAGCTAATTGAGTACCCAAACATGCAAATAACTCAGTCCAAAAGTTACATGCGAAGATAGGATTATGATCACTGATAATGATTTTGGTAGATTTTGAATTGTATTGAAAAAAGTATCAACTACTATAATGGATACGAATGGTTGTGATGAGGAAAAAATTAAGCATATTTTGTGAGCCTATTCGCAACTACCATGATGAAATTTTTACGTTTAGACCTCAGTAACCCTTAATGAAATCTATGGAAACCTCCTCCCACCTCTAGCTAAGGATGGATAATGGTTTTGACTTGGTGTCTTAATTATTTCTCCTTTATTCTATTGAAAAACCATGCATTTTACCATAAATTTATGTATATCCCTCTTGATTCCTTACCAAAATAAATCATGCTTTATTTGATGATATGTCTTCAAAAATACTATGTATACCTTATTGGAGATGCAAGCTTTTGAATGATCTTGTGTTTGATGCTAGAATCCTTACATAAGTGTAATATATATTTATATAATAATGTGTTCCCTTTCCACTCATTTGTTTAAAAACACCTGAAACATAATAAAGATTATAAATCAATAACTATGTATTCCTGTCATTTTATTATGATCTTGTTTCTTCTAACCAATCTGCTTGCCAAATTGTCATTGCACATAATAATGCCTCAACTAATTCATCCCTCTTAGAATGTGCATATGCTACCACATTTGCTTTTCCATTTTTATAGACTATTTAAAAGTCATATCTCAACATTTTAGTCACCATTTTTTGTTGTTCTTCTGATGAAAATCATTTTTCTAAAAAATATTTTAGACTACCATGATTAGTCTTTACCTAAAAGTGACTATGCATTAGAATAGGTCTCCATTATTTGATTAAATGAAGAATATCCATTATCTCTATCTCATGGATTGGCTTTATCTTGTATTCCCTTGAGTTAACAACTATTGAATGCAATGGGTCTTCCTTATTTTATGAGTACTACCCCCATCCCATATCCTAATGCATCTCATTCAATAACAAATGTTTTGGAAAAATTAAGGGTCATAAAAAATAGAGTGGTGTACATAACCTCTTTTAGTTTCTCAAATGTCATGGTACCTAGTTCAATCCAATGGAAGGGATCTTTCTTCAATAAGACTATGAATGGAGCTACTATGCTACCATAATTTTTTTACAAATCTACGATAGTAACTTGTTAGCCCTAAAAATCTAGAATGGTTCTTGAGGGTCTTTAGAACTTGTCAATCCTTTGCATCTTTTATATTCTTAGGGTATAATTTGACTCCTTCATGTGAAAAAATATGACCCAATTATTCCATCTCATGGACTCTAAAATAACATTTGGAAGGTTTCTCATATAGCTGATGTTAATCCATAGCTAACAATCCCTATTTCACATGCTTCAAATGTTCCTCCCAAGTTTTTTTTGTAAATTAAAATGTCATCAATAAACATCAACACAAACTTTCTTTAAAAAGTCCTAAAAATTATTCATAAAACTCAAAAATTTATATGGTGTATTTATGTGACCAAAAGGCATGACCATAAACTCATAATGGCTTTAATGAGTTTTGAAAGTTATTTTAGGCATATCCTATTCTCTTATCTAAATTTGATGATATTTAGAACAAAGATATAGTTTGGTAAAATAAATATCACCATGTAATTCATCTAATAAATCATCAATTACTGGAATAGGGAAATTATATTTAATGGTGTACTTGTTGAGTTCTTTATAGTCAGGTTACATCCTCCAAGTGTCATCCTTATTCTACACCATGACAACTAGGGATGAATATTCACTTTGGCTATGTCAGATAATACTTATTTCTAGCATCTCCTGTATCATCTTTTCAATTTTACTTTTATGGGCATATGGATACATTTGCTTTAATTTTTGGTAGTGTGTTACCTTAAATCAATCTTATGGCATCATCATGTTCTCTACTTGGTGGTAGGCCTTTTGGCATTGTGCCAAAAATTATTGGGTGGTGATCAATAATCATTTGTAAATCTAGATGTGTAGACACATTTTTTAGCTAAACTTCTATGGAAAATAATCATGCTATAAATCCTTTAGGCCTTTTTTTAATAATTCTCATCATTTGATGTAAACTAACCAATTGGGAAAACTTTGCCCTTGATCCTTATAGTTAAAATGTCCTACCTTCATAATAAAATTGCATGAATAGTTCTTATAAATTCATCTCTATTGTGCCTAAATGCATGATCCATTGTACTCCCTAAACAATGTTAGCCCCACCCATGGCAATAACAAACATAGGAGAATTAAGCAGGTGGTCCCCCATGGAAATCTTCATACTATGGTATTTTCTAGAATAGTTGATTAGGCCACCATATATAAACATGAATTGTAATTTTAAAGATAGATAAATAAAACAATTCAAATTATTATCCAACTTATTGTTGATAAAATTATGCGCACTTCCTGAGTCAATTAACATTGTCAGCTTTTGTTTCTTAAGGAAGCCCACCATCTGAAGATTTTTAGGGGTATTTATACCTAAAATGGCATGATAAGAGATAGTAGGGTGAAAATATTTACATTCTTAATCTAGTTCTTGTATACCCTTACCTAAGGCCTTAACTTATTCTTCATATTCATTGGCTCCTTCAATGTAGAACAACTTATTTTCAGCACATTTATTTCCTTTGCTCCACTTGTTGTCACATCTAGGTAAAATCCACTGAGAGAGGGGGTGAATCAGTTGTGGAAAACTATCTAATTCAATTTTCAAAACCCTTATTAATACTTAAGTATTCAACACAATCATTCATGAAGAATAGAGATCATTCATAATAGTGAATAATGAAAATAATACAAGATCACATACACAACAGAAGATCTACATGGGAAACCCTCTTGGGTAATAAAACCCACTCTCAATCATGTAAACACATGGACTATTGTCCTATAAGATGATCACAAATAATAGATTGATCAAGTCCTTTTGATCAAGAACCTTGGTTAAGTCTTTATGATCACCTGTTCGGTCAAGTCCTTCTGACCTACAACCTTGATCAAGTCCTTCTAAAAAAAGGTCTTTAGTGAAACCCTATTTCACAAGGAGCAACTACCCCTAAGGAAGATCAAGTCCTTTAGAACCTCCTTGAGAAGGACACTTCCACCTTAGAATTGATGTCTTCAACACCTCATGATGGACCTCTTAATTATCTAACAACTGCATAAACCCTCTCTCTCTAACTCATATAGGCCTCTCATATAGGCATGCCATAATCTCTCTCCTTCACTCAAATAGTCCTCATATGCACACTCAAATCTCTTCACACAACTTCAAACTATAATAACACTATAGTATCATAAGAAACGTGATCTATATATCATACACATAGTCCTTAATCTTCTTTACTCATCAACCCAACAACTAGGTACTTTCACTCTCCTTTGCTTTTCTTCACTCTCCAACTCTCTCACATACAAGTGTCTCTCAAATCTCTCCTTAATCTCTCACTCATAAATCTTACACACAAAGTCTAGAAATAATCATCCTTGATTTCATTATATATAAATCTATCATGAATTAAAAAGTTGACATTAATCCTTTTCGGCCACAATACATACCTTCAACCTTAAGGCATCTCACATGGGTCACATTTAAGCACAACACACTTTCAAATCGGCCTAAGTCACTTTTAGGTCCTATAGAGACCCATTCATCTCTTTAACACTTCTTTAAGAATAAAAAGATCATAGGACCACTTACAAATACATAGGTTCATTCCTTATGTCCCCTAGGACATCCTCAAATGATCATAGTCACCTTTCCTCACCTCTATGTATGCTTAATCAACTCAAATAGAGACCTTATAAATAAGAACACCATTATTGAACATACAGTCAACTTCTTAAGCATTATTCATACTCAAGATAGATTAATCATACCTCTAAAATACTCACAAAGCATCCTCATAGAGTCTACAACACTCCCAAATAGCAAAGTCATCATGAGACATCGAAACAATATCTATATAAGCTCAATTATATTTCTTGGGTCATTTTTTAGAATAAGCACAAACACACAGTCAACTTATAGGCTTGATATCTTTGACTATACATAATTCTAGATCTTTAAATCCATATTTCCATATGCACTTTGGAGTCTTCTACATATTTTATTTTTACTACATGAACAAATTCATCTTATATCAAAAGATATGGCCCAAAGACTAGACATTGGTTTTTCATTTAAAAAATTCAAATATTCAAATGGCAATGGTAACAATTAAACCTCAAACACATTGCTTACATCTTGTGTCCTCTCAGCTTATATCAAATACTCTCCATCGATCTTGTTTGATCTTTAACACATAGGTGCCAATACTCAAACATTAAACCTCTATCACTTTGACCTCATCTTATGTAATCTTGAAATGTTGACTCGACATGCTCCATCAATCTCTATGGATCAGTGAGGGCTTTATAATGTAGCTTGCACCATTTGATCAATCTATATGAATACATGTTTATCGTTAGATCCTTATTTTATACCTTTGCTCAGTCATTAAACATCATGCACGTATCCTCATCTTATTGCTTCCTAACTTCTTAGAGAAATGAGCACCATCGATCTTGATCGAACATTAACTTGTGCATAAATGACTAAGTATGGGGACAATTGAAATACACTTGGAAGGCTAAATTTGCACCTTAATAACTTCTTATATGCTTACTCGCATGATCTCAAATTTAGACCATATTATCTCCTCATATAGGAGAATCTAACCATATTTCAAACTAATCCTGAAACCTTCACACATTCAAGATATATGTCCATTAAAATTCCTTCTTAAAATATTCTATCACAAAGCCAACTATGTCAAAACTTGTCTAGGAGGCCAACTTTGATTAAGTATATCTTTTAATGTGCTTCAGTCCATGATCTAAAATTTAGTGAAAATAAACTAAGATTAAAATTGAACAAACCCATATGATCAGTCTCTCTTGACACCTTCACACATGCAAGATATAACACCATCAAAATTCTCATTCATCTCTTCTTACATCATTACAAAATTTACGAAGTATGGGAAAACACAGTCAAACTACTTGGGAACCCAACTTTGCATATGTATATATTTTAAAGTACTTTGTTACATGATTTAAAAATTAATGTAAATAAACTAGGAACAAAAATTTAAAAAAAACCCATATGATCATATTCTCCTGAAATATCCACATGTGCGATACATGCCACTATCAAAATCCTTACTCGGCTCATCTTGCCACTTTGCAAATTTGGTTAAGTGTGGGAAAATATTATCAAAATGCTTGGGAGCCTAACTTTTCACCCATATATGTTTTATGGTGCTTTGATGCATGAATTGAGATCTATAAGATATAAACTATGGACTAATGCAATCAAAACCATATGACCAACTCCCATTGACTCATTCCCATGTGACAATGGTGATCTCATCAAACTGCCTACTCAAATTTTTTACCACTAGACCCAAACTATCTAGATGAAAAATATGGACAACCAAATGAATTACATTTATTCACATAAGCTTTAAAAGCATAGATAACGTCTTAATTACCTATTTCACATGCTCTAATCACCATACTCATCTCTAAACATCTCTAATCATGCCAAAACTAAAGATCAACCAAGCCTCCTTTAAGCATACTAAGACAATCATATTGTACACTTTGTCATTATTGCTTAGGCTATCAAATTACTTCATACACTCACCAAGACACCTCCATGACATAACAATGACATCACCAACAACTCTCCAATAATCTCCCCCTTTGTCATTGATGTCAACAAACATCATACATAGCAATATACAGCTCACCTTCTCTCTTCAAGCACTCCCACAATAGAAACTTTCTCCCCCTTTGACACAATGACAAAGTGGGCACAAACTGATCTTGAGGACCTAAAAATACTATCAAATAGGAAAGGACCATCTTATAAAGATGATATGAAGTCCCCCTTACCTTGAGCCTTCTTCAGCTTGCCTTGACAACATCCTCTTGCTCCATGCCAACAGTCTCTTCAATCAAGCATTGTAACCAATGAAGAAAGAACACACAAAAACACTAAAATTTTATGGAACTCACCAATAAACATTTGATCTGGACTCCCCCTAATATTTTTTATCCATTTCACCATTTTAGCATCTTCATATCTCCACACACCATGAAAAACCACCACACAGGCTTACTAGCCTTCTCCTCATGACACTTCCATGACCACCAAGAGAGCATCATACCACTCATCAATCAAGAAACATGTTCCAAAAAAAACTTGATAACTCACCTTGAAATATTCATTCTTTTCTCTTTTGGATAAACTGAGCAAAAATCACTCTTCTTCAAATTAGGCCTATCTATCCTCCTTATAGCCCTGCCTAGAACTCGTAGAGCCCAAAATTTTTAGTAAACACATATTCAAGACCTAAAAATTCATATCTATATCACTCTCATATTCCCCCTTGAGCACATCAACTTTCACAAACTATCTCATCCTATGCAACATACTTCCTTCACAAACCTACTACCTAATTAGGCCTCCAACTTAACAAAAACTTGAATAACTTGAGAACCACAAACCTTAAAATCTCTATGAATATTTATTTTAAACCCCATTTGTCCCATTCAACATATTAAGAATCTTTAGACCTCAATTCATAAGGCAAACCACTTTTCCAATAGAGCCCAAAACCCTAAAAACTAAAAACAAAGTTAACACAGTACCTTCCAATCAACGTCCACATCTGGAACTTATTGTACACCTGGAAACAACCATTACACACTTTTAGACCAATATTTGATCTTCCAAACCATTGGGAACCTTAACTTCCTATAACCCATTTTAGGATCTGCATACTCATAAGCACAAACTAGGAAACCCGAGAGCAAACAAAAATCTTCAATTTGACTACAACATACCTTTAGATCATAAAGCCACCCAAAGAATGCTATAATAAGGTCAAAATACCTTTATATGTGAAAAAAATACCTTGATAAATCATAAATCCTCCTTTTTCATATAAGAACCTTCAATCTAACCCCAAAGATTGCTTCCATATACAGTTATCAACATCATGACATTACCTCAACATATTTTCCATCTGGACATACATGTTTCAACTGAGAACACTCAACTCTAGTCTTATAGGGCCATCTCAATAATACCATAGCAACACTTGCTTCTCCATTGAAAGGACTCTCTTAAGAATCATAGATAGAGATACCCTCTATACCTCAATATTCTGGAGAGAAAAAACTCCTCATATCCCTTCTCTTCCTTGCTCAATGGATACTTATAGTTCTTCTTCTTCATCTTTGGATTTAGAGAAACAACTTCCTAGCCTACTACAACATTCTCCTTTTCTTCTATGATTTGATTATCAATATATGGAGACAACATAGATTCATGGCATACCTCTTCATCTGAAGAAACGTTTTTATATCTTGGAACCTCTTCACTAGGTATAGATAATTGATGTTCTTTTTATGAAGATTGTTCAACAATAGTAGGATGTTCACTTGGATCCATACTTACCTCACAACTAGCCTCAACCAGTACCTTAGTCTTATCCTTGAGCTTATTCTCTTCATTCTCAACATGAGCAAGCAATGAGAACTCTTAGGACTTCTCAACTTCTAAAGCATTCTCCACCATAATAAATAGATTACTTGGACCCTGTAGACTTATCATGATTCATACTTATCACCTTTAGTTTCCATGAGTTAACTTGCTTTCTTCCTTGCATTCTTGGAGCTTGATTGAACCTTTTTTGACCTGTAGACCTTTGCTTTCAGAAATTAACAATGTGACATCTCTATTCATAACTGAAGCATACCATAATTTTTACAAGAAGCTCTTTCTACCTTTCCAGATTTAGATAAAATCTTGCAATGTGTCCTAGTTCATAAGAATTGTAGCATTCAATATCTCTTAAAGGAAACACATCTTGCCTTGCCTTAAATGGACAATGTTTTGCAAAGTGTCCTATATCATGACATTTGAAACACTCAACCTTGATTACACCTTTTGACTGATGACCCCCATCATAGTTCTATTATAGGCTTAATTTATACCCTTGGAGAGGTTTCTTCAAGCTCTCTCCAACTAAGTTATAATATTGGGATAACCCTAGGAATGGGTAACCTATGGTGGGGTTAAAACGTTGGAGTAGGTTGGCTTCCTCTTTGATCCTCACCTAAGACTAAAGCTAAGCTTAATGCTTCAAAATAAAAAATGTTAGAATGATGATAAGGGATCCTAAGGAAGCTAAAAGGGTGATGCACCAAAGTTAAATGGACACTCATATAAGCTTGAACACACACTGAATTGGCAAAAAGACAACTATGGCTTACTCAATCTCACTAATTGCATAAATATTTCATGAAAGATGTTCCAAATAGAACACTAATCCAGACCTACAACTTTGCTTAAAAACACATTCAAAGATGCAATTAGAAGGAAAACAAACTAAGAAGAATTTCCTTCACAAATTTACCATACACAAGCATGTTAAACATTGATTAAAGATAAGAGACAGGCAAAGAGTTTATCTTATTACCTCAAAAGGTAATTCTTAAACTATTTTGATAGGGTTTAACCTTATCAAATCAACACACTCTTTTAAGCGTCTCGATGAGTATCCTTGCCTTAGAAAATAAAATGCTAAATTCTAAAAGCTAAGAATCCCCATAAAGGGATTGAGACCAAGATATATAGAAGAAGAGAGGCAGCTAGAAAAAATGGGTCAGCACACCATCAAAAAAAGAACACCTATTTTGGGTCATTAAATGAACCTGAGCCACCACATGTTGCTCCTTAGCCAATGGAAACATTTCCACCTTTTTTATCATTGTAAACATTGTATGTGGCTTGTTGAGTGAGAAGGTCCCCAAAGGCCTTGAGGACACATTAAATGCTCCTAGCTATAGATCCAAATACTAAATCCTTTCTTTGATCTTTCATGCCATCCCTCATTTGAAAATAAAACCTCATGCTCATGGATCTAATTGAATTATGGCTCAGTGCCTTTTAGGTAACTACTTATTGAGACTATGGCCATGTCAGAGGATGAAGATCTTTTGCATTAACTATATCTCTACATTATCTTCATGTTTGGATTATAGGTCTATCTATAGGTAGAAAACCAATTTAAGGTTATTGGTTTTCCTATAGTTTCCATATAGATACAGACTTATAGACTATAAAGCACTTTCCTATATTATAACAGGTCCAAATAGACCCATCTTTTCCCTTAATGATGATCTATATATGTTTTCTCTACATCTTATAGTATCACTTGGATAATTCTATAGCATTTCAACTAGTTTCAAAGGCATCGATAAGACCCTATAAAACCCTATGTTTCATGTTTGAAAATAGCTTCCCAACCTCTATCGAGGATCTTGGGCTTGTCTTTAATTTGATTGTTTATCAAAATCTGACTTGACCTATTGACATGTTGACTCAACTCACTCCATCAATTTCAAAATGTACAAAGGCCCATGGATCATTGATCTTCTATTTATTTCACGCATCCTTGACACTTGTCATGCATATATATGCCTTTGAGATTCATTGACTCTTTGACCACCACTCACCATTAGATCTAAATGCTCAATCAAATATTAGTCATTGATTTGATGGGACCAACTATTTGAAATCCAATGGCTAGTCCATGGCCTTAAAATTAATGTCCTTGTTCTCATCAAATGACGTTCATGTAACCATCATTGACGATTTCATGACCATAAAATTTTAAGATTGATAGGATTTATATTGATCTATCTTTAAATTTAACATCCTACCAATCATCATTCATTATTCCACAAAATATGATTGACATCTTGTGGACCATCATATTTAAACACAAATAGATTTTTGACCAAGCTGTAATTTGACATTGGTGTGAACATCGTAAGTTGTAGGTTCATCTTTGAAATATTATAATATAAAGAATAAAAGTCATGTGGGATTTAAAATTTTATAAGATGTTCTTCTGGTCAAAATGGACAAACCCATTTGATCTACTAGTCCTGAGAGCTTTCCAAGTGAAGATATTGAATGCCCAAGTTGACTAGTCCATATCTTCTCTATGTGACATCCTGGTGATAGTCAAGCTCTTTTGGCTAAGTCTGGGAAACTTAGTGAAAACAAACTGAAGAGATAACTTTTCACATGCATAAATTTATTTGTGCTTTAATGGAGAACATAATATTTAGCACATATGATCCAAGGACCAAGATAAGCAAACCAACATGACCAATTCTTCTTGACTCATTCACATATGTGAGATTTGGCCTTAGTAAACTGCCTATTTATGCTTTCTACCACTAGATCCAAAATGTAAAGGTGAACTCAATAAAGAACCAGATGGATCCCTTGCATTTACACACTCATTACAAGCACTTTTGATACCTCATAGGGTCTTTGTAATATAGTCCATGCTCCAAATGCTTAAAACACATCATAACATGTATGCTTCATCAAATCATGCTAGAGATTTTTATGTGGGCCAAAAATGGCCAACATCTCTAGTGACTCATAGGGAAGCATGTCTATTATGATTTGAGAACCCAAACCATTTGTCTTATCCATTCCATTGGGTATGGATTCATTATCTTCTACAACTGAGTTGAGCCTATCTTGAAGCAACAAGGATCAAAAGAAACAAAATAATCGAGGCACTTTGGAAAAGTGAACAACTAAACATAAAATAAAAGTGCACAATGCACCTAGAGGAAAGCATGAAGCTATTCTACTATGTACAATATGTTACAATGGATGCAATGATTTTTAATAACAGGGCTTCAAATGAATGCCATTACCTAGGATGGGTATTACCTCTCCATCCAGTTAGGCAAGCTAAAAAGCATTCTGTTCCTTGCATCCATAGAATAAATAAGGACCACTCCACAAGTTGTCAAACTTGGTATGGTTGACTGGCTTGGCCTTATTTATATCCCACTTAAGGACTAGGTCCCCTTGAAAATCCTTACTGTAGTTCTTCTGGCAAAAACCTTCTTGACCTGAACATGATGTGATTCCAAATTTTTCATAGCAAGGTCCCTGGTTTCTTCCAACTCCATGAGTTATACCATCCTCACATTCATGGGTTCGTCCTTCATCAAATCAAGTTGATGGGCTAATTTCAATGCACGTAGTTCAACAAAAATAGGAAATTTGGATTCCCTTCCATAAACAAGAATGTATGGAGAATTACCAATGGAAATTTTAAGAATCACCTTATCAGCCCACAAGGTTGTCTTTAGCTTGGTGTACCATGTTCTTTGATTTTCTTCCATGGTTCTCATGATGATTCTCAACAATTTTTTGTTTGTAGACTTTGCTAGTCCATTATTTTGAGGATAGTAATTGGAAGAAGTGCTAAGGTAGATGCCCAACTTGAGATCCCACTCACTTGCCTTCATTCCAAGGAATTCCAATCCATTATCATAAATTATGGTGGCTAGGATACCAAACCTAGTTACAAGGCTATCATATAAATCTAAGACTGCACCTTCACTAGCCTCCTTCAAAGCAATGGCTTCCACCCAGCTGGTAAAGTAGTTAGTTGCAGTGAGCACCCATTTATGCCCTACACTTGATGGTGGATTGATCATCACTATGAAGTATAAACCCCATTGCATGAAGGGTTATTCCACTAAATAGGATTGAGTGGAAGGGTTATTAGTTTTTGCTTTAATACAAAGAGGGCACACTTTGGGCATTTTATAATCCATGCATGATCATCTTTGAAAATATTGGGCTAGTAATAATCAGCCTTCATTATTTTTTTGTGATGGTTTTGGGTGCAAAATGACCTTCAACAAGTCCATCATGGAACTGTTCCAATAGTTTGGTTACCTGATTATCATCTATGTACCTAAGGAGTACCCCATTGAGGTCTTTTCTAAAAATAACACCATCAACTAATGCATAAGGTATATATTTAAACCTAAAATACATTTTTTTGGATCTATCCAAACCTTAGGGGCATTAGCCTATTACCAATAAGTGATCCATATCTTAAAGCTAGTTATAGACACTACAAAACCACATACAATGGTTCTAGACGTCAAACTAACCCCTAAACCACCTTGAGACCCCCTAGGGACAGTCCCATAACCTATCAACCACAAACCTAACTCACCCTAGCTAACCTTTGACCCATCAACCCTTGACAGTCACCCTAACTACCAATGGTTAGGCTCGACCATTAACAGTCGGTTTTAACTGCCTAAATAGCTAATCTCCAGCCCAAATATAACTTGCTTTTTATTTTTATCTATCTATTTTGTGTTTGGGATCAATGCATGTTTATGCTAAAAATAAACTACTTGTTGAACCTTTTGTTTAACTAATTATTTCACCTCTCCTTTCTTCCTATAAAAATAGAAGAGGAAGAGGTGAAAAGGGATTGATCAAATCATCCAAAATTAGGACCATCAATAATTATCAGAGCTTCTTATATCAAAACTTATTTTGTGAGTCTTTTTCTAGTGAACCAGCAATGAGTGCGATTAATATCCAAAGTATTGATGCTCATCGATCAACAACCAAGTACCGTTACTCTACTAAAATTGGTCCAAAATCCATCAATGAGTTTTTAGCCACACACCTCAACCCTTCGTCAGATCAGCAAGCTAAGTAGATATTTTCAATAATTAGTTTACGTTGTTTCTATTTTGTAAACAACCCATCCCAAAACCATGTTCTAGAATCCAATCTACATCCCCATCAACCTAATTTCTTAAACCAACCTATAACCCATAGTAACCATCAATGGTCACCCTGACCATTGATGGTCTATCCATAACTGCCAACGATTACCTAACTGTTGATGGTCATCCTAACCACCAATGGTCACCCAAACCACTAATGGTCACTGTGTGACAAATAAAATAGCATGCTATTTTCACCCATTAGACCTCAACCAAATTTCGCTTTCTACCTTTTTGCCTGATCATAAAGCATCACACTATTTTCTAAACCATACTTGATTTTTTTGGCATTAATATCAATCTATTTATTGTTATAATTAGTCAAATTCACCTCTTCATTTATCAATAACTCCTTGTATTTAATTTCGGTACTTTTTTTAATTTATGTAAGCAAATTTTCTTTCATTTTTAAAATTTAATTGTTTAAAAGTGTGGATTGACAACCTCCAAGGAAGTTCATACTTCTTGGATCGAGCTTGTTAGGCAATCTACCCTACTATCTAACAAATTAATCATTTCTTTATTGATTTCTTATATGCAGGCCATTCCTCCTAATCTAAAGAGGGGTATCCACAATTGTCTAGATCAACGCATGTAAACCAAATCTAAGTTCTATTAACCTCACCCTTCTTTCAAGTTTTATAACTTTCTTCTTGAGGAAATTAGAAAAATTTATGTGAAACATTATGGCACACCCAGTGGAACCCTTGAGTATTTTCTTGGGTTCATAGTTACATCTAAGTGCTTCTTCCTCTTGTTTTCTACTCATACAATAAAATCAAATTTTCATTTTGGGTTTAAAATTGACTGCATCCATTATTCACTTGCTTATTCTAGCTTGCATAGCTTAATTAATCACATGAACTGATCATAGCTTCACTCTTATCATACACACAAGACCAAATGACTTACACATGAATCGAACATATAAATATTGACATAAGGCCCAATTAGGATTTCATCAGCTAGTGGTCACCTTTCTTGGCTATCCTACTTGGATTTCATCACCAATGGGAGAATCAACTCAGTTCTCTGGCTGAGTATAAGCTCTGGCAATCGATATATCTTGGCTAAGCACCTGACACCCTTATCATTGTGGTGTGTGAAGTGAAGGGGGGCGGCAGTATCAAGCCATGTACTAATTTCTAATATATATCCCTTTAAGAGCCTAAACATAACCTCAAACCAACCATATACATTTTTCTAGTACCCACTCTACAAGCCAAGTTGAGTCATAGAATTCTTAAAGAGAGACTAAAAATAACCTTAGGATTTAATGTGATTTAGTGTGTGTTTCATTTCCTTGACTTTTTCTTTGTTTGAGTTGTGAGATTGATTATATCTTCTTTTTCCCCTTATTTATAGGGTTTTAACTAGGCAACAACTAGGAAATCAGGCAAACTAGGGTCCACCTCCTAATCTTCCATCTTCCTCTTCTCCCTCATTCATGGAGTATATCTTAGATGAAGAGATTTCTCCCAATCCTTTTGAAAATCCTACCATCCCTTGGATGGTTGCCCAAAGTGATGCAGATTTCACCACCTTTCTAGATAATAACACCATATCCCTCCAGCATTACCTTAACACCATATCTCATCTTACCCATACTTTGGTTCCTCCTATTGAACCTCCCTATGGCATGCCATCCTACCTTATGGGTGACACTTCTATTGCCACCATCTCCACTCTACCTTTAGTCACCTAGGCATCCTCTTCTACCAATAACCCCACTAATACCACCATCCAAAACCAACCCACTCAACCAAGTATCACCTATGAACCTTCTTCCCCAACTAATAACCCTCTTAGTATAGGATCAACCCAACCATTGGGCACCATTACTTCCTTTACCATAGGAGTACCCTCTACTAGTGTCACCACCATTCCTTTTGTTCCCAATCCACCTACCTCCACTCCATTCCAGAGTTTGGTGATTCTCATGCCTTCTATCCTTCCACCCATTAGTACCAAAGTCACTACCTACCCTCTATCTACTAACCCAACTATACCTCCTACCCAACCTATGGTAATCTCTCAATAGGTGCCCATTGCACCAAACCTGAACTATGTCCCTAACCCACAAGGGTATGTCCCTCTACCTTCCACCCAACCACCTATCTTCATGTATTCATATGTGGCATTATACCAACCACCTATATCCATATACCAATATGTATAAGCCTCTCAACCCCAACAAATTATCCATATGTTGCACCTGCCCAAACCCAACATAATCTACCCTAAAACTACAGGAGTGCACAACCACAAATGGACCTTGTCAAAATGCTAATGAATAAAATGACTACTTTGGAGTCATCCATTTCTAGAGCTCATAATATTTTTTCATATGACCAAATATTTAATGAACCAATTCACCCATCTATCCCCATTTGACCCTATCCTCCTCATGGGAACTTCCCAAATTTTCTAAATTTCAAAGTAAGGACAACCCTCAACAACACTTAAGAGCATTTAGGCACTCATGTTATTTGATTTCTTATGATGATGCTCTCCTTATTTTTACCTTTCCCATGTTTCTATCTAGTTGAGCACTAGATTGCTATAATGATATAACAAAGCACTTTCTCTTTTGTTTCACCCAGCCAGCTCAAACTTTCTTGGATCACTTTTCTATAAACATCTCCAAGAAGGTTTTCATCACTAATCTCTACTCCATTAAAAAAATTGATGATGAATCCATTACTAAATTCATATCCCATTGGATAATCTTGATAAAACAACTCTCTTTCTATTTTCCCCAACTTGAACTGATTAAACTCTTTACTCAATCTTGTACCAAACACATTTCTGATACCTTACAAGTTCAGAGCTTCAGGACCTTTGATGAGGCTTTTACCATGACACAAAAACTATAAAATAGAGCCATCAATGAGGGGAAACTAAATTCATGAAACAAGAACTCTACCTTAAAATCAAATGAGGCTTCATCCTATAAACACAATAATCAAACTAACACTAACACCAAAAAAAAGGGAATCATGAACCTGGTTATCCTTAAAACTGCTCCTCCACCCATTGTTAACTAGCCTAACTCTTCCAATTCCTCTAATCAACACACAAAGAATCAAAACTATGACACCCAAAAGTAATTTACTCTGCTTGGGGAGTCATATTATTTAGTCTTACATAATTTTCTAAAATCTAATGTCATACAGCTCCCTTCGATCAAACCTTCATATCAATTTGATTCCTCTCATCCTGTACCAAGTTGGTATAAGGAAAATGAATTGTGTGCCTTCCACTATGTCATTGGGCATGATGCTAGTAGGTGAAATACCTTCAAAAACATCATATAAACTCTCATTTACAAGGGGGAACTTGTGTTGGATAACCCCAATGCACCCTCAAACCAATCACTTGACATTTTTAGACAACCATTTCCCAACCACACTCCTTCTGCCAATAATGAAAACAAAGAAAAATCTTCTCATAATCATAATGCCCATACTGTCAACATGGTTCTTGGTGAACTTATTGTTAAGGAGACCATCAACCAAATCACCTCTTCTCCTACTCCACTTATTGGGGTAGTGGATTCATTGACCTATCCTTTGATATACACATCAACGGAGGCATCCATTACCATTATACCTTTTCTCTCAATCATACAACAATCCACTCTTCCTTTAGAAACCACTTTGACTACACTTCCCACCAATGAATTACCTTCCCATATATTGGAACCTTTTAATCAAGAAAAGGATGAGGTAATCATTCCTCCCCCTCAACCCTTGGGTCTATCCTTTAAATCCACTATCGAGGGACTCAAAACTATCTATAAACCTTTCTCCAGACTATTTAAAAACTTAGAGTTGATATCTGATCATAACTTGGATTGGTCTACTATTTGGAAATAGCTTGGGCTCCGTCATATAACTAAGTAGGAGCCTTCTCTATCAAATTAACCTACCCAATCCACTATCATCACAACCTAACCATCAGATACCTCTACCCACCAAACTATAGCAACACCATCAAAACCAAACTCACCCAAAGTCACTAAATCACCTTCTACCATTATAACCAAACCCACCAAGAACCTTGGCATATTTTGTACTCATAACATTACTCACCCATCAGTAAAGTTAGATTTAAGCCCATTAAACCTATCAAACAAACCCCAAACTAAGTCAATAAATAAGGTTAAACCATCTAGAAGCCTAAAAACTAAATGTCTGCCTCCCCTCTCCACTTTGCCCTCTATTTTAGGACCTCATCCCTCTACCAGAATTTAGAAACCAACCATTCCAATCAAAACCCAACCACCACTTTTGGTTACACAATCACTTCTACTTTCATCCACACCTATTTTCATCGAACCACCCATAACCAAACCCCCTATCTCCCAATCATCTATAAACAAATTGCTTACCTCTCAAGTGTCTACCTCAAAACCTTATAACCCCAAGCTATCAACCTCTCTACCAAAACTGAAACCATTCACCAAGAATGCTCATTTACCTAAAACCTCTACCACCAAGCCTACTTCTAAAAAATTTCCTGACCTAACTACTAAAACCAAGACCTCTATGCCTTTATCACCTTTACCCAAGTCTTATTCAACCATCTTTCAAATGTTATTGCAAGCATCTTGTTTAACCTTGCCACCTATCAGACCATTTGACCCCCATATCCCTAAACCATCTTGGTATAATTACAAATTAGTTTGATCATATCATAGAACACCTAAACATAACATGGAGAACTGTAAGGCTCTCCAAGTCTTAACCCATCAGTTGTACCATGAAGATGACTTATTATCAAATGAACCTCTCATGAGCCTACCACTAATCTAAGAAATAGAAACAAGCATGAAATGCCTACCTATTCCCCCACTCTCAACTTAGAGTGAGGGTGAACCAAATCAATCCTCTAGCCTAACTCCTCCCCCAATCAATACCATCCATGTGGTCACATGTTCACAAGCCCAACCAAAGGATAAGTGAAAGGTAAAAGTGTCTATTCCATGGACATATCCCTCTTCCACTACCTAATCACTCGACCAACACCAAACACCTTTACCGTCAACCAAACCCAAAGTTTCCATCTTTAGACCTTCTTAATCCAATCTATCTAAATCAATCCAATGATTAGTTCTAAAAGAGCTTCACTAAACATTATTGAAGATGAGTTTGTATGAGATAATCAATACCTCACCCCATCACCTTCAAGTAATGATAGAATCTTTGTAATCCATAGAGGTCCAAACAAAAGACCCATAACCTCTGGCACCCTTTGTTAAAACTCTTCAACTTTCCAACCTTGTTACCTTCAAGGATTTTGAAATACCCTCCATCCATCCAGATGATCCAGATCCTCCCCTTTTCATTGCCACACACATCAACCAAACCCACATCAAGAGGGTTATTATTCATAAGGGAGTTAACATCAAAATTATCTCCTCCCACACATATAACCAACTCTAATTACCCAAGAACATTATGTCAAAAACCTTAGTAATGCTTTGATTATTCATTAATACCATGGCCACAACTCTAGGAACTATTGTCCTTCACATTCACCTAGGCCCTCATACACTTCTTGAGCTCTTCTACACAGTATAAAGCAAGTTCTATTACAATATTTTTTTGGGACACCCTTGGATCAATTCCTTGGTTTATGTGCCATCCACCCTACATTGATGCATTAAATTTGAACATAAAGGTTAAGTTATTACCATACAAGCTAACCCAAGTCCCTTTACATCATAGAACATGACGTACCGACCCAATGGCATTCTCCTTCCCCCATTCAACCAAACTTCAATGGTAAAAGATGAAGTACCATCTTATTCTACCACTGAAGCATCTACTAGTTCATCCATCCTTTCTACCCAAATCCCCATAATAGACCCTTTGGAATCAACCTTCCAAAATCTTTCATTGGGGACTATCTCCTTTTGACACTAGACACTTCTCCTACCCCTCAAAATTATGGGAGTATTAACCACCAACCCATCTATGACCCCAATATTAGAACTAATTTTCCTTTTGGGCCCTCAACCTATCAAACCAATTTCATCTATGGGGGACTTGATAAGCCCCTTGACACTTTTGCCACCTCTTTTTCACCTCAACCATTCACCTCTAGTTTCTCTTATCTAGATAAACTAGAGTTTGCCTAGACATACCTTTATAGGTGTGCCTAGAAGGGATTTGGTATAGGCCAGTAAAAAATTGAGCCATATGAGTACTTATAATTAAAACCCAAATATCTTACAAAAATCATGGCCTCATTTTCACACCACCTAAAAATAAAACCAATCCACCTCCCATTACCATCATTGACGAGGAAATCCCATCCACTCCACCATCGATAGCTAAGGATTCTGACATCATCCCCCTAACTTTTTTTCATTAACATGATTAGCCTTAGAAACCTAACTTATCAAAAATATGGGATGATTGTAACCATTCCTCTAACCCACCCTCAGATAATAGGAGATGACTCTCCTACCATTAATATCATTTGATGTCAAGATGATGATTCTATTCTCACCTATCTTGGTATAGAAGACTCCTCTATCCACAAATCTCTTCCTCCTGAGTCTTCAACCATGTTAAATGAATCCACCATGGATATCAACTTGGGTACTCTAGATAACCCATGCATTGTCAAAATTAGCCAATCACTAATTTTTTAGGAGCTTTGGGACTTCCCCTCCTTACAAGACCATAGCATAGCATTTTCTTAGTTTTATAACAACATGTTAGGAATCAACCCCTCCATTGCTACCCATAACATAGTCACCAACTATGATGCCAATCCCACTAAGCAAAAATTTTGATGAATGCACCCTCAGATATCCCTTCTCATCTAATAAGAGCTTCAACATTCCCTATCTATCAATTTAATTCAACCCATTGACTATCCCTAAATCCATAGGGGGACTGTGGATTTATGTGGACTTTCTTGACCTTAATCTTGCTTACCCAAAGGATGACTTTATTTTGCCAAGAATTGACTATCTTGTTGATCTTATGACTACCATAAGATGTTATCCCTTATGGATGGATTCTTAGGTTAAGATCATATCCTAACTGCCCCTGAAGATCAACATAAAATTGCATTTATCACCCATGGGGGACTTTGTGCTATAGGATCATGCCTTTTGGACTAAAGAACATTGGTTCCACCTACCAACGTGATATAACCTACATATTTTATGACCTTATTCACAAAATTATTGAAGACTATTTATATGACCTTCTTAGGAAATACAAATGTCATAAATATAATTTGGTTGTTCTTAAAATTATCTTTGAGTGATTCATCCATTACCATGTCTACCTTAATCCATAGAAGTGTATCTTAAGGATATTTTCAAGAAAGCTCCTTAGATTTATCATCTCCCTTTGGGTAATTGAAGTCAATCCCTCCAAAATCAAATTAATCCTCAACATACCTCCTCCCACCCACCTCAAGCAGCTTCGTAGCTTATAAGGGAAGCTCTAATCAATTCGTCACTTTATCTCTCATCTCTCAAACTAAAGCCAACCCTTCCATCACATTATGAATAAGGATGTATCTTTTAAGTGGAATGATGACTATTAAAATGCCTTTGATTCACTTTAAAAATACCTTTTTTCTCGACCCATCCTTATTCCTCCTAAATAAGATCAACCTTTTTACCTTTATATTTATGCCACTAACCATTCCTTAGGGGCAATGTTGGCTCATTGGGATGAACAACATAAAGATAAAACCATCTATTACATTAGTCACACACTTGTAGAGTACAAGACTTGGTACACTTGTATCGATAAACTTTTCCTAGACTTGGTCTTTATGGCCACAAAAATTTGCCACTACCTTCTCAACACAAGACCTATGTCATAATCAATACCGACCCACTCAAGTATATACACTTCAAACCATACCAAAACCAACATATGGCTAAGTGGATCATGCTTCTATTTAAATTTAACCTTGAGTTTCTTTAGTATAATTCAATTAAAGGTCAAGTCATTACTGACCAATTAGTCAAAGCACCATTAGCAGACAATTGACCTCCTCCTCTTGAGTTCCTCGATGAGTCCATCATGACCCTCTCTTAGGCAGACTTCACCTATCAAGTAACCATTTTCTTCGATGGATAAAAGTGTCAATATGGTGAGGGATACAAAATTATCCTTATCCCCCTTCATATTTAACCTCTTCCTTTATCCTTAAAGCTATATTTTGATTGTACCAACAATATGGTTGAGTACAAAGCCCTAGTCATAGGCTTCCAAACTACATTAGCTTTGGGATTCAAAACCATCAACATTTTTTATGATTCTCAAATTATGGTCAATGAAATAAATGGATCTTATCAATGTAATAATTATGTTTTTCAATAGTATAAATAATTATCTGACATACTTTTAGCATAATTTGAACACTACCGTATCCAAACCACTATGTGATCTATGAATAATTTTTTCGATACGATGGCTTCCTTCACTTCTCAAATCTTGTCTACACCCTCTAACTCTAATTTATTTGTCATTATCCATCGAATTACCCTTCACTCTTATGTCAAATCAAAATCTCCCACCATCTTCAATGTGGGGGAGACCCAACCCAACCTTTGGTATCAACAAACCTTTGATAATCTCAACCTTGCCATCATTCATTCTAGTATTTCCAAGAATAATTGAAGATCTTTTATCTAGAGCACCTCATGTTATACCATATTGGGAGGAATTATTTATAAACATAGCTTTGATGGTCTCCTCTTATATTGCCTACATAATCACAAACCCTCTCATGCTATCAGGGAAATGCATAATGGGATCTATGGGCAATACTTTAGTGGCCTAGCCATCGCTAAATGTATCTTTTGCCTTGACTATTATTGGCCCACCCTTAACCAAGATTGTTATGATTATGTGAAAAATTGAATCAAATGTCAACAACATGCCAATTTACATCACATTTCTATCCATAGTCTTCAAGTATCCAAAGATTTTTGGCCCTTCCCATAATGGGGTCTGGATCTCATTGGAGAAATTAACTCCCATTCTTCACAATGACATCATTCTATCATCACCAAAATATAATATTTCACCAAATGGGGAGAGGTTAGTCCTCTCATCTCAACCAAAGCTAAAAATATTATCGATTTTATCAACCATCACATCATTTAGCTTTTTAGTGTTCCTCACAAAATTATCACCAATAATTGTAAATATTTCAGGAATAAACAAGTCTATGGTCTTTGTGATGCATTTCACATCAAGATAAGTTTATCATCACCCTATCATCCACAATCAAATGGATAGATGGAAGCCTTTAACAAAACTCTCAATAACATACTAACTAAAATGGTTAATGCATCTAGTTAAGATTGGCATTTACACATACCCTTTACCTTATGGGCCTATCGTACTAGCATTTGAACCCCTAAAGGTACAACCCCTTTCTATTTAGTTTTTAGAGTAGAGGTTGTCTTGCCTCTCAAATTCTAAATTATTTCTCTTCACATATCCTTGAAATAACTCATCTTCGAGAGCATTTAACATCAAAAATGTTTATCCCAACTTGAGCTAATTGACAAGCATCATTTAGCATCACTCACTCATTTTCTTGACTATCAAGAACACATTAAGCATGCTTATAATAAACACATTAAAGTGTGAGAATTCAATATCAGAGACCTCATCCTAAAGGAAAATCAACATGTCACCAATATGGAGAAAATCAAGTGAGGCAACTTTGCTTTCAATTGGCTTGGACCTTATATCATAATGCACAAGTATGGATCAAGATATTACCGATTATCCTCTCTAGAAGGGAACCTAGAACTTGAGCCCCTCAATGCTTCACATCTACGTCCTTTATTTTGTTAAAATAGGATCAAACTCACCTTTTGTATAACTTAAGCTCATCCCTTATTATCAAAACACATTCATCTCTTTATTTTATGTATAATTGATTAAATCTGAATCATGTGATTATTCATCACAATCATAGCCTAATATTGAACAATGGGTACCATGGCTCTACCCATGTCATGATTCTCATGGTACTTTCTACCCCTTTTATAGGATGGATTCCCATGGTCATTGTCACCTACACCTCTTTTACACCTAATCAACCTTCTTATGTTTTTAGTTTTGCCTTCATAAAAGGTGAACCTTTAAGCCTATATGAGCAAGTCTATCTCAAAGAAAAATCATAAGAAAAAACAATCATGGGTCACTCTCTAGCATCTGTAGACTACTCCCTCGAAGGATAGCTACAAACACATATCAAAATTGCTCAATATAAGGTAGACTACTCCCTTGAAGGATAGCTATCAAAATTCTTAAACAAAGCACACAAAACTTAGACCACTCCCTTAAAGGATGGCTGAGTCAAGAATTTATCAAATCATAGTAATTTCTTGGAAGCTTCTCGCATCAATCAAATTCCCAAACCTTCCCAAGAAATATCAAAATAATAAAAGACCCATTATCAAACATCAACAAAAATCAACATAATTTTGAAAGCCACAATCGGATCTCATAAGTAGACTTCCCACATCGATTAGTCTACACCTTATATGACATGGACTTATTTATACATACTCTGATAAATTTATAGAAGAGGCATGTTAATCTCACAATAAGGTTCCATCTTCATTCATATCCCCTTTATACACTATAAACAAGGGATTTTGAGCTTACTTGACATTATGTGATCAAGACACTATTTTATTAACCAACTAACGAATGCTAATTTGAAGCATTCAAAGGGATTATGTTCTTTGAATCAATCCAACTTCGGTTTGTTTTAGTCCTTGCCTAATAAGAAGCATCGTGCCTCCTTATTCTCTCATACTAGTTGATACATTCACTTAGACGTTTGTGTCTTGATTGTCTACTTTTTCTCAAATCTAGTTTTGTTATTTAACTTATTTTATGTGCTTCACCTAAATCTAAACAACATGACCATAATCATAACCACATCACATAATATAATCATCACATCATAAACAAAAATAGACATCATTAGCATAATCACCACCTCCATAAATAAATCAACTATCACCATCACATCCTCATAATCACATATACCATATCCACCACATGTCTAAATTTAAATGAGGAAGCATATACTCATTAAATTTTAGCATGAACACCATAATCATAACCATATCATAACATCATCATCATACTACCATTTATCACATCCATATAACTATGATCCATAATCCATAACCATAACAATAATCACATCATAACCTTGTCCACCTAAGCATAACCATTAGCCATAACCATTAACATACTAATATCATAAATATGATCATCTCAAAAATGAAATTAAATGATCACATCCATAAACAACATCATCAAATACCATAATCATAATGTCATAACCATTATCCTAATCATCAACAACATCACATTAGTACCACATAATCATAGCATTGTCATCATAGTCATCCATAACCATCACATCATAATCGCATCAATCCATAGCAACATCATCATTAACATAAATCAAAAGGCCATATCATCACATGCCTACGTAGATGAGTACACATGAACATCATCACAGACATAATCATATCAACATCAAATCATAAATAAGTAACATGAACATCATAACCATGAACCACAAACCATAAACAAGGTTCACATCTATATCTCATACGTAATCATCATCGTATATACCAAAATATACATATCTCTTAAAAATATACATCTTCCTGCATCAACTCATAGGTTGGTATAAAAATCATAAAATGCATCAAAAATATAATGTCTCATAATCAATCTATGATCCTAGGGCACCGCTACCTCCTGGACGCTACCGTCTTTCACCTGCCTATCTGCTTGTAGATGTGACCCACTAACCTGGTGTCACCATGCTATCCCTTCTATTCATACCTACTATGTACTCACCCCATCAAGGCTCATCTAGTAAATGCCTAAAGACCAAGGCCACATAATATCATAGTTCCTCCATAGTCTCTACATATCTCTGCATCAAGATAGTCCCTACTAGTCTCATAGCTACTGATACTCCTACCTATGAGAGAGAATGTCTCTCTTACATCACCAGGGCTAGTTAAGACCTATCTTGATCTTTCTCTCATGAGAGCAACCACTTGACCCTATGCTACTACTAAGGATGCCTATGTTGCTATTATAAATGACTAAGGTATAGCTATAACTACTCATGTTTGGTCCCTCTTAGTAGTCATTGCCTGTACATCTAGGGAAACCCCCTGCATCTGAGCCTACTGACCATCTCCCCCTACATCAACATCCATGTCTTGTCGACCACCATCATCACCTCCAAAATCTATCATAGCATAGTATGCCTAGTACCATGTAGGATAGCCATCTATAATACCTACATCATCCATATCTATCCTCATAGGCAACTCCTCATGATCAATAAAATCATGAACTAGTTGTGGAGCGGCTAGTGGAAACTCTGCATCCTCCCTCCTATATTTTGGGAATTCCCTAGGTATATCTTCTAGGAGGCCAAACTACCTCCATACCCTATCAAATATAATCAACTCTATCTCATGTTATCATCTATTGTAGATATATTTGTAGCTCTGAAGAGATAAAGTATGCCTCTTATAATGTGCTTAGCCTGTAAACCTAACATATAGTCTCCAAATCATGTCTCCCACAACCAAAGCATCTAGTCGGCCCCTATACTAGTCTATATCATTTGCCCCTCCTCTAAGTCCTAAGAGGGCATAGTCACCTCTCCACCTCATATATCCAACCCTAAAATCCATCTACATAATAACCTCCCATGGTAGTCCCATAGGTCTTAGTACCCAGATGTGCTTGCAAGCCAAGCAATAAAGGACAAACTTGACACTAATCTCGTATCTCTTGTGGGCTCAAAATCCTCATAGCTCTCAGTAAATCTAAACCATCAGCATAGGTACCCACAAAAATATTGTGCAACCCAACTACATCTTCATGAGCAACCCCAACAAAAAGTAAGGAAACCTCCCATTGCTATAATTTGGTAACACATAGCATGTAACTGCTATCGTCATCATATTCAAAAGCCTTCTTACATCCCTATCTCTCTAGTATAGTGGTGTGTATTAATTTCCACCTCAAAAAATCAAGGTCTTCTCCATATAATATCTCCATCTTCTCATCCCACTCATCCATCTTTATGTGGTAGATCAGCTCACCCCATATGGGTAGTTGCATGATCTTGTGGATATCCTCAGGTAAAATGATCATCTCACCTGTAGGAAGTAAGAAGGTGTTAGTGGTAGGATTCCATCTCTCTATGAGTGCCACTAATATTGCATCATCTCAAGGTACATGTTTGTAGTACCTCATCCTACAAAGGCCCACATCTTCCATGTGATCCCAATCAGCTTCAATCATCCCTCGTTGCATCTCATCAAATATCTAGGGCACCTAGTCTCTCATCTATATCTACTCCCATGCCTGTAAGGTTCAAAACTAGTGACATAGATCACCTAATCATACACATTTTGCCTATGAACACTACCTATTTCCCCTACCTTTTATCTTAATCTACTCACTTTAATAATAATAACTATGCCTAATCTAACCCATGACAAAGACTTACCTTTGAATTCACCTATTCTACCTTGTCCCATCTACATCACTACCCTTAACCTATTTTATCTTAACCATTACCTATGCCTAAAACACCACAAACTTACAACATTTTACCCATGGACATACCCCTATCCACCAAAACTCTTTTACCATAGCCTTCTACCTAAACCTTAACAGCTAACTTACCACCCTTACCTACTACCCTAAAACATCAACCACTAGCCTATCAACATTCACTTATAACCTTCAAACTTTAACCTCAACTTTAGACTACTAAATATTCCCATACCTTTCAAAACCCACCATTTCATCGAGTGCCAATGGTCGACTATTTCTATAGTCCATCACTAATAGTTAGGTGACCAACCACTGATGATCACCATAAAGTGACCTATCGACACTCGCTCATCAACCATCAACATTCAATAATTATTGACGATGATTGATAATGACTGGTGATATTTAGTAATGATTGTTGATGGTGATTGTGTAGTGACCATCGGTGATCAAACCAAACCCCACCTCCCAAAAACTACACAAACTAATAGCTAACTCACTTATACACTTGTATAATCTAGTGTCTACCCTCCCCTACCTACCCTACCCTTCCAAATTTACCCTGTCAACTACCAAATTCAACTCTATAATCAAATAAAACTATCAAAACCCAAGCCCTAAGTCAAATAATAAACAACACATGAATTCAATTATGTGCATTGTAAATTTTAAACTATACTACTAATTCAATAACATTACCTACCTCATTCCTTGATTGCCATCGAGGAGGAACCCTGGAAACCACCACCCATCCTCATACTCTCCCTTATCTCCTATGTATATTGATCAATTCAAACCTCTAGTAATGCTCAGTCAACTTAGTCCACCTCACTCACTCAATCAATCACTAACAACACCATCACCATTTTCTCACAAAATGCCAAAAGCTAGTTATCAAAGGTAAATATGCTCAAATGAGTAAATAGAACCCCCAATAGCATTTTGTTTTTGACCTTTTAGGGCTAACATGTGACCATCAATGATCAACGTGACCATTGATGATCGACACCAAGTGTCAACCATGACCATTAATAGTTAGCATTTTAGAGATTTTTCCCTCCCAACCATAAATTTTCAACTAAAAAATTTCACCCAAACCCAATCCAACTATCTACCAATGGAGAATCCCTTCTCCACCAACCTTAACCACCAATTATTTCAACCTCATTACTGGCCATTTTGGCCTAACTAACACATGTTTTTTGATGACCTTACCTTGGTCCTTATGACTACACTAACTAAATTATCACGTTGAACATTTTGAACTTGCACTACCTTGTGCATACCCAACCAATTTGTGTCTTCACAAGAGCACTTCCTACCTGTGATATCCATGAAAACACTGACCTTGTCTAACATACTTGCATTTACAAGTATAGTTCAACCATCATATATGGTCACATGGTCCACTTGTCACTTTTTCTTCTAATATTGACCTTATTTTTACTAACCATAGAAACCTAGTCATTACATGATCTTGGCTATTGTATTTAATCACACTTTATGTGCATGTTTGCACTTTAGTACCCAACCTACCACTTACTTTATCACCAACCTACCCACTTATAAAACCCACACCCAATTTTATTTCACCTCATCGATTCCTTATTTGAGGGGGAGCACCTCCTCCCATACTTGGGACAACCTAACCTTCGACCCACAATCCATTTTTGTTTGGCATCTTGTTGATACAAATTGCATAATAAAAAGAGATAAAATTTAGACACTATAAAACTGCACACAACGGTTCTAGATGTCAAACTAACCCCTAGACCACCTCAAGACACCCTAGGGACTATCCCATAACCTATTGACCACAAACCTAACTCACCCTAGCTAATCTTTGACCAACTTAACCTTTGACCCATCGACCATCGATGATCACCCTAACCATCGATGGTTAGGCTTGACCACTGATGGTTAGGTTTTAACTACCTAAACAGTTAAACTCTAGCTTAACTATAGCTTGCTTTTTAATTTTTAGCTATCTATTTCATGTGTGGGATCAATATATGTCGATGCTAAAAATAAACTACTTATTGAACCTTTTGTTGAACTAATTGTTTCACCTCTCCTTTCTTCCCATAAAAAGAGAGGAGGAGAAGGTGAAAAGGGATTGATCAAATCATCTAGAATCAAGACCATCAATAATTATTAGAGCTTCTTGTATCAAAATTTTTTTTGTAGGTCTTCTTCTAATGAACCAACAATGAGTACAATAGAGATACGAAGTTTTGTTTCTCATCGGTCAACAACCAAGTACCGTTACTCTACCAAAATTACTCCAGACTCTATCAATGAGTTCTCAACCACACACCTCAACCCTTGTTTAGATCAGCAAGCTAAGTATAAATTTTTAGTAATTAGTTTAATTTGCTTCTATTTCATAAATAACTTATCCCAATCCCACCATCAAAAATCAATTCTACATCCCCATCAACCTAATTTCTTAAACCAATCCAGAACCCACAATAACTATTGATTTTCATCCTAACCATTGATGGTCTATCCATAATTGCCAATGGTTACCCAACCACCGTCGGTCATCCTAACCACTAATGGTCACTATGTGACAAATAAAATAGCAATCTATTTTCTCCGATCAGAGCTTAACCAAATTTCACTTTCTGCCTCTCTGCTTGATCATAGAGCATCACCTTCTTTTCTAAACCATACTCAATTTGTTTGGCATCAATATCAATTTGTTTATTTCTATAATTAGTCAAATTCACCTCTTCATTTATCCAACACTTCTTGTATTTGATTTTAGTACTTTATGTTATTTATGTGAGTAATTTGTCTTTCATTTTTAGAACTTGATAGTTTAGAAGTGTGGATTGATAACCTCTAATGAAGCTTGAGCTTCTTGGATCTATCTTGATAGGCAATCCACCCTACTATCTAGCTAATCAACCATTTCTTTAATGATTTCTTATATGTAGGTCATTTATCTCAATCCAAAGAGCAGTATCCACAACCATATTGATCAGCACATGTAAACCAAATCCAGGTTCTACTTACCTCACCCTTATTTCAAGTTTTACAACTTTATTCTTAAGGAAATGACAAAAATTTACGTGAAACACTAGCTCTTTTAAAGTGGAGGTATACCTACTTGTGAGTTATCTTGGGTAACCAAAATAACTTCTTTGTCTTCTTAGAGGTCATTCACCTTGTCCTCACACATGCCCTTTCTCCTGACCAGCTTGCTAGCCTTGATCTCTACATCATATTCCATGTCCTTTGTGATCCATCCTACTTTTTTCTCACTTAAATCTTTGTTAAGGAAGAAATCCCTAACTCCAAAATGAGACACCATAATATGGATCTTATTTTTTAAGATCATGGGCCTAAACCTTTTGACGCTTCTTATGACTACAAGAACCTACTTCTTAATTAAATTGTACCTCACCTCATATTCTTTCAGCCTTAGACTAAAAAAGGTAATTGGTTGCTCCATTACTCACCATTCTTATGCATTAGCATAGCTAATATGTTGTCAATGTTACATAAGGTGTACAAGATGAAGTCTTTGGATAAATCATGATTTAAGAGTGAGGGTGCTTAGGTAATGTTTTACTTAATGGACTCAAACTTTTCCTTGATTTCATCAGATCGAATAAACACTTAACTCTTCTTTAGCATGGCGGTGATAGGCTTGACCAGGTTTGCAAAACTAGGTATGAACCTTTACACAAATTTGATCTTCCCAAGGAATATTTGGATCCCAATTTTGTGCTTTGGCAAGGATAAGGTTAAGATAGAACTTATTATGTCAAGGTCAATGGATAATCCCTCTTTTGAAATAATATGACCCATCAGTTTGCCTTTATGCATAGAGTACACACATTTTTGGGGATTTAAACAGATCCCATACTTTTTACATCTCTAAAATATTAGACTTAGATGGTCCATGTGCTCACTATAATTCTTGGATAAGACTATAATGTCATCCAAATATACCAGCACCATTTGATTTAGCAGTCCTTCGAAGGCCATGTCCATTGCCCTTTGAAAGGTTACCCCAACATTGAACAATCCAAAAGGCATCTTCTACTGATCTTCTTCTCTCACTCACACTTTATTATAACCTAGATATCCATCTAAGAGAGATAAATGTTCTAAACTAGCAACTACTTGCAAGAGTTACTCCATGGATGGTAGAGGGTAATGGTCTTTTAAAGAGACCCTATTAAGATCTTTGAAGTTTACACATAGTCTGATCCCCCCACTCTTCTTTCTAACAGGTACTAGATTAGTTACCCATGAGGAGTGTTTGAATGGGAAGATGATCCAAGATTCCCAAAGCTTGGTCAACTCCTTTCTCATGAGCTCCTAATTCTTAGGATTTATGGGCCTCTGCTTCTACCTTACAGGCTTGGCATTAACCTCTGGCTCTATTGTTTGTTGGGATAGATGAGGATTAAATCCCTTTAAGTCCCTATATTTCCAAGAAAATATGTCTATGTATTCCTTATATATTTATATGAAAGCATGCCTTTTAGCTTTATTACTTACCTTTCCAAGCTTGAGGAACTTGTCTTCAAAGATAAGAACTATTTCATAGTTCTCTTCGTTAGTTAACATCACTACTTTATCCTTCCTCATGTGGTCCCCTTCATGAAAAAGGCCTTCTAGGGTGACTATCCATTTAGGAAACTTATTTCACCTTAATTGAATAATTTTCTCCCCATATTGATGCTATAATTTAGTTTGGTTCAGGGAGGAGAATTTTGCTTCTTTCTATAAGAAACATGAAATCTATTTGTCATTTTTAAAGACCTGCTAGTGAGTTTCATTATTTGGAATTGATGGTCATATTACCAATTTGGCATGTGATTGAACCTTGGTCCATTTCAATTCATTATGGATTTCAAAATGAGCCCCTACAATTGTTATCCTATCAACATGTTGCTTTTGGCCTCTCCACACTGATTGGATGTTGAAAGCCTCAAAGTCTTCAATGAGGTCCCACACTCTATGTTTGTAGGACTTCATTACAAGATTCTTAGTGGCATTCTGACCTCTGACTTGGTGCACAACCAACCTCTGACTTGGTGCACAACTAATTATTTATCCCATAGACTTTCAAATGATTGATCTTTCTCTTATTGGCCCATTGAAGGACATGGATGAGACCCTCATATTTTGTTGCATTGCAAGAGTAGCTAAATTGGAGCCTATATGAAGAGAAGTAATTATCATTTGAATGGGATATTAGCATGACACATGTGCCTACCCCATGCTTTCTCCTTGAGCTATCAAAGAACAACTTCCATAGACCACTAGGATCTTCTTGAGGCCTTATGAGGGATGGCATAGGCTAGTTTTCTTCATGTAGATAGAAAACACCTAGGTCCCTTTATTCAACACCTTTTAAGGGGTCAGCCAACTAGTTATCATTCTATAGCTCATCTAGGAACATTTTTGGTACCTCTTCTAGATGAGTGTTCAAATCTTATCCCATTGCAAATTCATCCTCATCAATGATGGTGCAATTTATGTTGACACTATCTAGTCCATAGGGACCTATATTAAATTATGCAATGGGCTTAGCTTTGATTAACACTTTGGTCCCATACCTTATCCTAAAGGCCATATAGAATTGATCTACTATAAAATAACCCCCTATTTTTGTTTTTAACTCTCTAGACAAGCATAGTGCAAAGCAAGGAGGCACGTCCAACATCAATACATCCTTGGCCACTAAGACACTAGGACAAGCTTGAATGGTCATATTGAGGTCATTGATTATGTTATATGGGTTAGGAGAAGAACCATCAAGTTGCATCACTCCTTTGGACTATGGCTTATATTTCATACCAAGCTAATTAGCTATGGATTTTGGCATCACTGAGGTACTAGCCCTACTATCCACTAAAAAATTGTACACCAAAGAGTTATCAATGATTACTTAAATATAGAAGGGGGAGGCTTGACTATTTTACCTAATTCCCCTTCATTTGTCCCTTTACCAGCATTGGTGATAACTTTAATCACCTTGCTTGATGGCTTATCTGCAACACTAATATTTGATAGTCATTCTTGAAGGATGTCTACTTGACCTACCATGGAGAGCATATCCCACATTGGCACACTCACATTTGACTTTTTCATTTGTTAAACAATATTTATGGGTGAACCACTAACCTTTGATTATGCTTTGGGATCCACCACTATCATTAATTAAACTTGTGAGCCTTGGGGCACAAAAAGATTACTTTGGCTCAGATTTCTTAAGGGGGTTGGAACCTTTGGAGTAATAACAAGTTCACTTGGCTTTGTCAATGACAGAGTAATGGTGAGAATCTCTTTGACCACTTCCTGACTACCATCCATGTTCCTCCTTTTAAATCTTGTGTTTGTTTCCATTGGAAAATAGGCCTGGCTAGAACTAGCCTACCAATTGGATGCATACCACTCTCCTTGTTCATATTTCATCATTATAACATCCAACTAATTATATTCTTGACCTTATAAAATGACCATTGTATGGCCATCATAGGCACCTATGTATTTTGGGCCATGTGAGCTTGGTTGTATCCAAAATTAGCAACCTATTACCATTGATCTTTGAAGGCTTAGTTAAGGTCAACATTTCAGATAATATGTTGACCAAAATACTGGTTCTAAGGTGTGGTACCCTTTGATTCTTGAGCCACATTATTTTAAATTTGTACCAAGGAGTTAGAATTACTAGCAACATTAGTGTTGAAGTTATTCTACCTATTATAGCCATGATGTCCTTATCCTTGGTTTTGACCTTGGCCCTGACCTTGGTAGTTCCCCTTATGTGGAGGATTTTTTGCTTAAAAATTATAATATTGATATTGATATGAACTTTGATAAGGCATGTTGAAGGCCTGTTGCATTTTGACATTTACTAGCTCATTCCCCAAAGACTAAAACATGCTTTGGAGCTCTTGAAAGTTTTTTTGTTCTAATGAATCACTAGATCCACTAGTAAAAGATTTTTTTTGCTTTGGTGCATGGATTGCATCAATTGTTGGCATAGGGAGCATGACATCTAATGGAGGGATAGCAATAGGGGTGGTCTGATCTCAGGAAATAAGGGCATTGATGGTCTAGGTGTAATTTTGCCAACTTGAACAAGATAATTTTTTTCCTTAATGGCCACCTCATATGCATCTAGAAGTATATTTCCTCCCATAGATTGTACCATCACCACTATTTCACTATTTAAAGCCCTCAAATAATATAGAAAATTAGATTTAAGGGTTAGTCTAACTTTGACTAGGATTCTATCCTAAATTTTTTGAAACCTTATGTTGAAGTCTTAAATGAATTCATGAGGAGATCTTCTAATTGTAGTTAGTTGCTTTACTAGTGACAAATGATCAATTTTATCCTTGAATATTTAACACAAGGTTTCTCCTAATTGGTATCATGTTTAAATGGAATTGGCAGTAAGGCCTCTACACCAATCTAGGTCCTTTCCTTTGAAAGAGGTAGCTAGCAGCCTAATAGCTATATTCTCCTTAGTGACATTATATATATTACAAAATTTATCTATGTCCATGAGGTGTTCAGAGGGTGTTATAGATTAGTCTCCAATGTAATAGGGAACACTATTAAGGGTTGCAATTGGGATAGAATCATAGTGAGCAAGGGCTAGAGGGCTTTGGAAATTAAAAGCCATAAAATCTCTAGGGACTACCATGGTTATGTAAGGGGTTAATAAAGGTACTCTTGCAAGAATAGGTCTTGGAAATGACTTAAGAGAAAAATTTCCCTGATATGGATGAGCATTTGTGAACCTTAGTCTTTTTTTTGAATTTAAAGGTAGTTCAACAAAATCAAAAGGAATACCTCTTGAAGCTAACCTTTTCATCACCTTTGACATGAGATGAAGCTAATGTTATGCACTAGAGATTTGATTCTTCCTTTTAGAGTCCCTAAATGATGTTGTTTAGAGCTTAAGTATTGTAAATTTGATCAAATCAACATCTAATTTTATCAATATTCCTTTTGAAATAAGCGTGTCCCATCGATCATGCTAAAAACTATTATATGCTTAATTTTCACCCTTGGAGAGGGTTCTTCAGGCCCTATCCAACTAAGCTATATTATTGGTACAACCCTAAGCTATGGGTAGCCTATGGTGGGGTTGAACCTCTAGAGTAGGTTGGATTCTTCTTTAATGTTCACCTAAGACTAAAGCTAAGCATAGTGTTTCATAGGAAAAAAGGTTAGAAGGATGATAAGAGATCCTAAGGAAGCTAAGAGGCTGATGCACCAAAGTTAAATGGACACTCATATAAGCTTGAACACATAGTGAATTGGAAAAAAGATAGTTATGGCTTACTCAATCTCACAATCACACTAATTACATAAATATTTCATGGAAGAGGTTCCAAACAGCACTAATCCAGACCTACAAGTTAGCTTGACAACACCTTCAAAGAGGAAAAAATAAGGACAAAAAACTAGGAAGAATCTCCTTCACAAATTTATCATACACATGCATGTTAAAAACTTATTAAAGATAAGAGACAGGCAAAGAAATAATCCTATTACTTCAAAAGGTAGTTCTTACAATATTTTGATAGGGTTTAACCTTATCAAATGAGCACACTCTGGTAAGATTCTTGATGAGTATCCTTGCCTCAAAAAAGAAAATATTAAATTCTAAAAGTTGAGAACCTCCACAAAGGGAATGAGACCAGGATATACAGAAGAGGAGAGGCAGCCAAAAATAATGGGTGAGCACAACATCAAAAAATAACACCTATCATGGGTCATTAAATGAATTTGAGTTGCCACCTTTTTCTCTTTATCTAATGGAAACATTACCACATTTTTTTATCAATCTGAACATTGTATGTGTCCTATTGAGTGTGAAGGTCATTAAAGGCCTTAAGGATGAATTAAATATTCCTAGCTATAGTTCCCAATACTAGATATTTTCTTTGATCCTTCATGCCATCTCTCACTTGAAGACAAAACCTCATGCTCATGGATCTAAATAGATCATGGCTCAATGCCTTTTAGGTGGCATCTTTCGAGACTATGGCCATGCTGAAGGATGAAGATATTATGCATTAATTATATCTCTGATTTATCTTTATGTTTGTATTATATGCCTATTTATAGGTGGAAAACCAATTTAAGGTTATTGTTTTTCCTATATTTTCCATATCGATATCAACTTATAGACTATAAAGCACTTTCCTATATTATAACAAGTCCAAATAAACCCATCTTTTCCCTTAATGATGATCCATATATGTGTTCTTTGTATCTTATTGTATCACCTAGACCACTCCATGGAATTCAAACTAGTTTCAAAGGCATCAAGAAGACCTCGTAAAACCCTATGTTTCATGGTTAAAAATAGCTTCCCAACCTCTGTCGAGGATCTTGGGCTTGTCTTTAATCTTATTGGTTATCAAAATTTGACTCAACTTATTAACATGTTAACTTAACTTGCTCCATCAATTTCAAACTGTATGAAGGCCCATTGATTGTTGATATTCTATTTTCTTCATGTGTTATTGACACTTGTCATGCATACGTTCACTTTTAATATTCATTGACTCTTTAACCACCAATCACCATTAGATCTAAATGCTCAATCAAATGTCAGTCATTGATCTACTAGGACCTGCTATTTGAAAGCCAATGGCTAGTCCATAGTCTTAAAATTGGCATCCCCACTCTCATCAAATTAAATTCATGTGACTGTCATTGATGGTCATGTGATCATCAAATTTAAGATTGATAAGATTTATCCTGCTCTGTCTTCAAATTTGCCATCATACAGACCATCATTCATTGTTCTATAGAACATGATTGACATTCTGTGGATCATCAAATTTAACCACAAATATGTTTTTTTTTAAGCTTTAATTTGACATTAGCACAAACATCTTAAGTTTCAATTCTATCTTTGAAAGTTTATAACTTGAAGAACAAAAGTCATGGAGGGCTCAAAGATTCAAGAGATGTTCTTTTGGTCAAAATAGACAAACCCATTTGATCCACTAGCCCTGGGAGCTTTCCAAGTGAAGATATTGAATACCTAAGTTGAATGGTCCATATCTACTCCATGTGACATCCTGGCAACGATCGAGCTATTTTGGCTAAGTATGGGAAACTTAGTGAAAACCAACTGAAGATCTAACTTTACATATGCACAACTTCATTTGTGCTTTAGTGGAGGACCTAAGATTTGGAACATATGATCTAGGGACAAAGATGAACAAATCTACATGACCAATTCCTCTTGACTCATTCACAAGTGTGAGATATGGCTTCAGCAAACTACCTACTTGTGTTTTCTACCACTAGATCAAAAATGTAAAGGTAAACTCAATGAAGAACTAGATGGATCACTTGCATTTCCACACTCATTCCAAGCACTTTTGATACCTCATAGGGTCTCTATAATATATTCCATGCTCCAAATTCTTAAAACACATCATAACCTATATGCTTCATCAAATCATTCTAGAGCTTCTTATGTGGGCCAAAAATGGCCAACAAGTTCCATGCAAGTTCATTCTTAACAGGTCTTCTACATTCTCTAGATCTATTCCCAAATTGATTATAAGTATAGCAATAACCGTTGAAATTTGAAAACCTAATGGTATTTGGTTGTCTGATCTAATTTGTCTTTATTCTACTAGCACCTTCATTGCTTGTCAAATGATTTGTCTTCAAAGGCTAATCCACCTTGTTCACATTAGTCTTCATCTTGTCTTGAGTTGCAGTCTCTATTTCTTCTTTGTATCCAAGACTAGTCTTAACACTTGCATGCTTTTGATCATTCAAAATGTTATCTAGATCACTTGAGTTCCTTTCAAATCTCAAAAATAATATTACTTTACTATATACCTTCTCTAACTCAAATTTTAATGACTCACTTTCAATTACATACCTTTTATATTCATCTTCTTTAGCTTTTAGGCTTGTAGATAGAATTTCCAATTGAAAATTGAGATGCTTGACCATATCTTCATGATCCTTGGCATCTTCAACCTTTCTTGCCTCAAACACACTGAATTTCTCCTCAAAGTCCTTGAGTTTAGATTTCATCTTCTTATTGATCTTCTTCTCAATATTCAGTTCTTCAAAATTATTCATCAATATAGTCTCAAAGTCCACCTCATCTTCATCATTATCTAAATCACTCCAAGTAGACTCCTTATGATGTGATAAACTTCCTTCCTCAGCCATGAATAGATTTTCATCTTCAATAGGACCATCATCTTAATGATCAAATTCTGAGTCACTATCTTCACTCTCATCTGATGAGCTGCAATCTTCTTTAAAGTATTGACTTTTATCGTCTTTGGAATACTTCTTCTTTTTAAACCTTCTAAATCCCTTATTATTTTTATCATAATTGAAATATCTCTTTCTATCATCATGACCTTGATCATGCTCTTCATCAATATATTTCTTATACTTGTGAGGGCACTTATTAGCAAAATGTCCTGCCTCTTCACAATTAAGTCATTTGAAAGGTAGCTTACCTTTATACTTGCCTAAACTTGTTCTCAATTTCCTTGAAACAAAATCAATTAATTCATCCTCATTTATATTAGGAATGTCATCCTCCTTGATTTTCTTACATTAGAACTTATTCTTTGTCTTCATTTCAGTTTTGAAAGTTGCTTCCTTCTTTGGAGGTATATCATCATTCTTCCTCATCTCATAGGCAGTAAGGGTGTCATGCAATTGATCCATCTTCAAATGAGTAAGATCATGAATCTCTTCTATAGAACATACTCTCAGATAATACTTGGGGGATAGAGACTTTAATACCTTTTGAACAATAGTAATCTCTTCAAGATTATCTCCAAGACCTCTAATGATGTTCACAATCTCATCAACTTTGTATAGAAAGGATGCCATAGTATCTTCTTCATTCATCTTGAGACTTTCAAATTAGCTTCTATAAGTCTAAAACTTAAAAATCTTAACCTTTAAATCTATTTATAATATAATCTTCAATTTATCCCATATTTCCTTCGTAGATGTTTAATGGATTACTTTGGTGAACATAGTCTTTATAAGACCAAAAGTGATGGAATTCAATGCCTAAGAATTCTTCTCGAATAAAGTATTGTTTTTAACACTAGATGGAGGAATAATAGGAGCAACATAACCATCAAAAATATATTTCCATACATCAAACCCTAGGATGAATATGTATGTCTTCATCCTATCACTCCAAAATGCATAATTGGGTCTATTAAACATATGTGCTTGCTTAGTAGAGAAACCACCTTGCACATTCTAACTAGCCACTATACCTTGGATCATCTTCAAGTTGTCAATATTTTACCAAAGGACCTCACTTTGATACCAATTGTTAGAGGTATAATCCACTAAGAGGGGGGGTGAATCAGTGGTGATAAACAATCCAATTTAATTTCCAAAACCATTGCAAATACTTAAGCATTATACACAATCATTCATGAAGCATACAGATCATTCAAGTAATGAACAATGAACATAAATCAAAATCACATACATAATGCAAGATCTATGTGGGAAACCCTCTCGAGGAATAAAACCCATTCTCAAGACTTTAAACACATGGACTACTATCCTATAAGATGATCACAAATAAGAGACTAATCAAGTCCTTCTGATCAAGAATCTTGGTCAAGTCCTTCTGACCACATGTTCTATCAAGTCCTAATAACCTAAAACCTTGATCAAGTCCTTATGACCAAAGGTCTTTAGTGAAACCCTGTCTCACAAGGAGCAATTTCCCTTAAGGAAGATCAAGTTCTTTAGAACCTCCTTGAGAATAAAACTTCCACCTTAGAATTGATGTCTTCAACACCTAATGATGGACATTTTGATTATTTGATAACTACACAAACTCTCTCTTTAACTCATACAGGCCTCTCATATAGGCATGCCACAATCTCTCTCTTTTTTCACTCAAATAATCCTAATATACACACTCATATCTCTTTGCACAACTTCAAACTATAAGAACACTATATTTTCATTAGAAATTGATCTATATATCATAAACTATTGACGCAATGGATTTGCACTCAAGGGTAGGAGGCCGAGCTCCTGCCTTTCCACATGCAACAATGGAAACTCCCCTCTCGCCTGTGGGACCAGTGAAGCTGGAGGGGAGAGTCTCTAGATAAGGGCTAGCTCCCTTTGATGTATCTTTTAGGCCCTAGTTTCTCCTACTGCTAATAAACAAATGTAAAAAGGGGGATATGAAAAGGGAGAGAGATATGCTAAAAACATAACCTAAGCCTAAAAATGAAAAAGGTGATACACCAAAAAATGTTTGGTCTACTCCACCTGAACATACACTTTCCATCGAGGACCAGCTCCCATACACTTCATCTGACATGAGAAAACCTTCTGCATCAATCGGTCAGGGGTCCGTGGAGATACAGGGAGGAAATAACCACTAGAGGCATTTTGAGACACACTACAGCAGCCTATCCACTTCACCTATACTCCTCTAGGGACACTTCTGACAGACCTATAAAAGGAAACTCAAAAAATGCACCAGACATGCTGAAATCATTTTGCAAAAGCATTAATAAAATGACTTAACACAAAATCAAGGCATAGACACATACTAAAGATGCAAAACTCAAAATGGAGGTAAAAATGCTATGTTTCGATTCAAGGTAAAATTTGGCAGAGCTCTACCTTACAAGCCTGAGAGATTTTTGGGTAGAGTTTTGCCTTAAGGCTGAGAGTTCGATCATTTCTGAAAAGAGAAGTTTACAATATATAGGAAGAGGAAGAAAACTTGGAACCTCTTGGGAAAGATTTTGGTGCTCATTTTGCAAGTGGCCAATGTGCGTTCTGAACCTTGGGAAGAGGAAGCCACTGTTACTACTGTCATTCTTCAAAAAAGGCCTACTGGAACCATGTTTTACAATCACCAAAAATGACTTTGGAATTCAAGAATTAATTTAAGAACGTGGCCGTGCCTCTTTTCTACAAACAGACTACAGTTTGTCCCCACATCAATGCCAACTGGAGAAAATAGACTGCACCGCTCGACAATAACTCACCTTCCCTTTGCCACTTAGACGCTTTGTCTTTTCTGCTCCTTGTCTTCTTCCTGCTCTTTCAGCCCTTGAGAGTGATCTTCTGGTGGGTCACTACATTCCTTGGGCTCTTTTCATGGTTAGTGCTCAGACAGTTCAAAAATAGATGACTACCTCACTGTGTTAAAATTGACGTTCACGCGGTCGTCACCCAACAGCTAATTTGTCTCCTTGAAAATGATGGCTTTTGGGATGTCACCATCCTTGGAAAAATGTCATCGGGTCTTTTCTGCAGGCTTTTGTGCTTCAAGCTTTTTCCCATAGATAAAAAGTCCGCGGGAATTGGCTGCTTTGTCTTTTCTATTGGGGTCCTTTGCTTTGAACTGGCGGCCTCTTTGAACTGAGCTTCCCCTGAATTCCTTTAGGCTTTTTGTCTGAAGGAATTCCTTCGGACAAAAAGTCTAAAAGAATTTGGCCTTAAGTCTTCTGTGCACTTTTGAAATTGCTTTGGTTGCCCTTTGAAATGCCCCTACCCTCCGCAAGGGCTTCTGAACCCAGTACTGCCCTTCGGCTTTGGGACACACCCTTGAACCAAACCATTGAACCAACCCATTAAACCAAAATTGGTTCAACAGTTCAATTAGTTCAATGATTCAACACTGTGAGCCAAGTGGTTGAACCAAATGTTGAACTGAATGATTGAACTAATCATGTTGAACCAACGTGTTGAACCACTCATTAAACCGGTTCAATGGTTCAACGCTACGCGTTGAACCCCTTGAACTGTTTGATGAACCAAATGCCATTAAATCGACTGAGTGAGCTGAATGATTAAACCCACTGATTGAACCAAGGCATTGAACTTAAAACATTGAACATGCTGAAAAGCTGTTTGAACCAAGCGATGAACCAACGTTGAACCTGAAGCTCAATGAACTCAAGTGGTTGAACCAAGTGTCGATTGAACTAGCAAAGCGTTGAACTTAGTGGTTGAACCAAGCCAAAGCATTGAACCAGTTTGTGAACCAAGGTTGATGAACTTATGTAACCTAAAATGGACTGGCTCTGAATAGCAAGGGAAGAAGGGGACTGATTTTTGGCCTATTAGGCAAAAATGGTCAACAAATTGGTGACTCCTAGGGGAAGCATGCCTGCTATGCTTAGAGACCAATTGCCTTGTAGTCCATTGGGCATGGAGTCAGAATGCAGCTTTGAAGAAAGATTAGCAATAGCCCCAAAGATCCAAGAATCAAACATGAAGCTTTTACCCCACACACAAAGGAAAACACACACAAGGCTAAAAACACTACTTGTGCAAACTACACTTAGGGAAAGTAGGAAAGGAAATTGAAAACAAACTAATATATATAACTAACCAGGAATATTTGCCTCCCTCTTGGATCAAAGGGAAAATTTATTAAGTCTCCTTCCTAGTAAGAAGACTTATGGTGCCAGGCAAGTAATTGAATGAAAAAGAGAGTTGGTGACTTGCTCCTCTTGCCTGTCACTTGGATTGGCTGGTATTCGAGTGGATCATATTCAAACATGCCTCCAACATACATGTATTCTTCTTGTCCCTAGAGGCTTAATGAATGTTATTCCTTCATGCTAGTGCATTTAACCAAGAAATCAATAGCTACTGGCTCATCACCACAAGCCCTTTGATATGTATAGCTCCCTTGCAGTGCATCATGTTTCAACCCATTTCCTTTTGCTTCATTACAAACTCTGTCAGACTCATCCTCTACACCCTCTTGGCCCTCTTGAAGATGGGTGACTGTTGTGATGTCTAAAATGGAATCACAAAATGATTGCTCATCCCACAGAACATCACCTCTCTGTTTGAAAAATTCTTCTTCAAGGTTTTCCTCAAGGGAGACCAGCCTCTCCTTTTCCTCCTCAAAGATCAGGATCTCTAGATGTTCAAAAGTATTTCCCTGATCTTCCTCTAACTCAGGATCCTCAGCGTAGTAGTCCTCCTCATCAAAGCAACAGGGAAGTTCATTAAACAAAGGAGGAGGGAGCTCACCATGCTTATGTTCCTCTTCTTACTACTGGAACATCTGCATATATGCGTGACCTGCATCTTCTCCATTGCTGATGAGGTCTTCACAAAGAGCATCAATGATGATTTCTTCTTCATTATCACTCATGATATCCTCTTGGGAAACTATAGATTTGCTCTTCTGCTCCTCACTTATCTCCTACAAAATAGGTTCCTCCTTGAGAAGGGGTGAAGTGGAAAAATCATGTGGAAGAGGAGGAAGTCCTTGAGCTAGAATCAAATGATTCTCTTCCTTCCACTTGGTTAGCACTTCATCAATATCAATTGCATCCTGATATCTCTCTTATAAATGTGTAGGTGGGGTGTGTTCAAACATGGAATGTGTCATTGGGTCTGAACCATCCATCACACACTGGCTGAGGAATCTCTCTTTAGATTCCAACTCTGTAATTCTCCTGGCTAGATCCACTTGGAAAAACCTTTCTTGGAGGTCACCAGCATCATCATGAGCAGGAGCAGCCTCATCTTCTTTAAGGTTTTGAGAAAAACCTTGCTTTTCCTCCTTCCTACCCCATGATTCTACTATTTTTCCCTAGTTCAGGATCTTAGAATTGGAATTTTGCTCCTATGAATAGGCAGCAACTTTGTTTTCTCCAAGGTCATGGGGCTTCTCCACAAGGTCTGGAAGTTTTATCTCTCTTTCATGAAGCAGCCTCATCTTAGCCTCTAGATCTTCAATTTGTTTGGCTAGATTATCCTGAAAGAGTCTTTCTTGGAGGTCACTAGCATCATCCTCTTTAAGGCCCTGGGTTGGTTCTTGGCATTCCTTCTTCCAACTTGGAATCTGCACATCATGTTGAAGGACTTGGGGAGGTTGAGGAAAGCTAGGAAGAGATTGTTGATGCACCAAAATAGTCTCTAGAAGAGGGACATGCTAGCTTGTGGTATTCCCCCCAATGGAAGATTCACAATATAAGGAATTGAGAATATTGATCTCCATTGGGGGGCTGCTCTGATGCCCTTTGATGTTGGAAAGCCAGGTGCACGAGATTGAGAGCAGATGCATCAGATGAGCTGGAATGGGCAAGTGATATCTAATAGAAAGGATTTGGTGTACAAGAGGGGGCTTTCTTCAGAATAAGAGGGGGCACACTAGGCTGACTGCCTTGAATAAATGGATTTCTCCATTTTTCTTCCTCTTCCTCCATGGATTGTAAGGCCTCAGCTTGCCTGAACAAACATGCCTCTTTGTACATCATCTCCTGCTGATAATCGTACTGCTCATCCAGTCTATCTATTTCCATTACCTACTTCTCAAACTCCAGTGCCACCTCCCTTATCATCACAGGGCAACTAGGAGAGCTGCTTGAGGTAATTCTCTAAAAATCTTGAGTTTGATCATAGTCATATGAAGGAATATAAGGTCCATGATTTTGTGCAAAATAATTATACATATAAAAGTGTTTTTTGATGGCACCAATATGCTTAACCAGCTGATTCAACTCAGAGTCACCATTGGTGTTGATGCAAAAAGCCTCTAAACTCTGGTTGGTCAAAGTACACACCAAAAATTCCTTAACTCTTTGGACACAACTTGTCCTAGTTGGTCCCACTAGGCATGTCAAAAAAATTTGACGTAGTGGATTTGCACTCGAGGGTAGGAGGCCGAGCTCCTGCCTTTCCACACGCAACAATGGAAACTCCCCTCTCGCCTGTGGTACCAGTGAAGCTGGAGGGGAGAGTCTCTAGATAAGGGCTAGCTCCCTCTGATGTATCTTTTAGGCCCTAGTTTCTCCTACTGCTAACAAACAAATTTAAAAAGGGGGGGATGAAAAAGGAGAGAGAGATGCTGAAAATAGAACCTAAGCCTAAAAATGAAAAAGATGATACACCAGAAAATGTTTGGTCTACTCTGCCCAAACATACACTTTCCACTGAGGACCAGCTCCCATACACTTCATCTGACATGAGAAAACCTTTTGCATCAGTGGGTCAGGGGTCTATGGAGATATAGGGAGTAAATAACTACTAGAGGCATTTTGAGACACATTGCATCAACCTATCCACTTCACCTATACTCCTCTAGGGACACTTCTGACGGGCCTGTAAAAGGAAACTCAAAAAATGCACTAGACATGCTAAAATCATTCTATAAAAGCATTAAGAAAATGACTTAACACAAAATCAAGGCATAGACACATACTAAATATGCAAAACTCAGAATGGAGGTAAAAATGCTATGTTTTGATTCAAGGTAAAATCTAGCAGAGCTCTGCCTTACAAGCTCGAGAGATTTTTGGGCAGAGTTTTGCCTCAAGGATAAGAGTCCAATCCTTTCTCAAAAGAGAAGTTTACAATATATAAGAAGAGGAAGAAAACTTGGCACCTCCTAGGAAAAATTTTGGCGCTCATTTTGTAAGTGGCCCATGTGCATTCTGAACCTTGGGAAGAGGAAGCCACTGTTACTGATGTCATTCTTTAGAAAAGGCCTACTGGAACCATGTTGTACAATCAATTAAATTGACTTTAGCATTCAAGCATTAATGTAAGAACATGGCCGTGCCTCTTTTCTATAAATAGACTATAGTTTTTCCCCTCATCAATGCCAACTGGAGAAAATAGACTGCACCACTCATCTGGCAATAACTCACCTTCCCTTTGCCACTTATATGCTTTGTCTTTTCTACTCCTTGTCTTCTTCCTGCTCTTTTAGCCCTCGAGGGTGATCTTCTAGTGGGTCACTACATTCCTTGGGCTCTTTCCATGGTTGGCACTCAGACAGTTTAAAAACAGACGACTACCTCACTGTGTTAAAATTGACGTTCACGTGGCTGTCACCCAAGGGCTAATTTGTCTCCTTGAAAATGATGGCTTTTGGGATGTCATCGTCATTGGAAAAATGTCATCGGGTCTTTTTTGCGGGCTTCTATGTTTTAGGCTTTTTCCTGGGGATAAAAAGTCTACAGGAATTGGCCGCTTTGTCTTTTATGTCGGGGTCCTTTGCTTTGAACTAGTGGCCTCTTTGAACTGAGCTTCCCTTGAATTCCTTTGGGCTTTTTGTCCAAAGGAATTCCTTTAGAAAAAAAGTCTAAAATAATTTGGCCTTAAGTCTTCTACGCGCTTTTGAAATTACTTTGGTTGCCCTTTGAAATGCCCCCTGCCCTTCGCAAGGGCTTCTAAACCCAGCACTACCCTCCACAAGGGCATTTAAACCCATCACTACCCTTCGGATTTGGGACACACCCTTAAACCAAACCATTGAACCAACCCATTGAACCAAAATTGGTTCAACGGTTCAACACTGCGTGCTGAGCCAAGCGATTGAACCAAATGTTGAACCGAATGATTGAACTAATAACATTGAACTAACGCGTTGAACCAACACATTAAACCAGTTCAATGGTTCAATGTTATGCGCTAATCCCCTTGAATTGTTTGATGAACCGAATGCCGCTGAACTGACTGAGTGAGCCGAATGATTGAACCAAGGCATTGAGCTTAAAATGTTGAACCCTTCAAAAAGTCATTTGAACCAAGCAATGAACCAACATTGAACCTGAAGCTCGATGAACTCAAGTGGTTGAACCAAGTGCCGATTGAACCAGCGAAGCGTTGGACTTAGTGGTTGAACCAAGCCGAAGCGTTGAACTAGTTCATGAACCAAGGCCGATGAACCTATGCAACCTAAAATTGATTGGCTCTGAATAACAAGGGAAGAAGGGAACCAATTTTTGGCCTGTTGGGCAAAAATGGTCAACATAAACACAATACTTATTCTTCTTTGATCATCAACCTAAAATTTTGGTACTCTCACTTTCCTCTTCTTTCCTTCTCTAACTCTCTCACATACAAGTCTCTCTCAAATCTCTCCCCAGCCTATCACTCACAAATATTCCACACAAAGTCTAGAAATCATCTTTGATTTCACTATATATAAAGCTCTCATGAATTTAAAAGTCCACATTAACATTAATCCTTATCCAAAATACATGCCTTCACCCTTAAGGCATTTCACATGGGTCACATTTAAGCACAACACACTTTCAAATAGGCCTAAGTCACTTTTAGGTCCTATAGAGACCCATTTAGCTCTTTGAGACTACTTCGATCATAAAAGGAACATAAGACCACTTACAAATACATAATTCCACTCCTTATGTCACTTAAGACATCCTCAAATGATCTCAGTCACCTTTGTTCACCTCTACATATGCTCAATTAACTCAAACACAAACCATATACACAGGAACACCATTACCGAACATATAGTCAACTTCTTAAGCATTGTTCATACTCAAGATAGATTGATCACACCTCTAAAATACTCATAGATCATCTTCATAAATTTTAAAACACTCCCAAATAGCAGAGTCATCATGAGACATCAAAATAGTATCTATATAATCTTAATTATCCTTCTTGGGTCACTTGCAGAATAAGTACAAAGACATAATCAACTTCTAAGCTCAACATCTTTAACTATACACAATTCTAGATGTTTAAATCCATATTTCCATATGCACCTTGGAGTCTACATATTTTATTTTTATTGCATGAGCAATTTCGTCTTCTATCAAAATATATGGCCCAAAGACCAGACACTAGTATTTCCCTTGATAATTCAAATGGCAACGGTCACAGTTAAACCTTGAACACAAAGCTCGCATCTCATGTCCTCTCTACTTAGATAAAATACACTCCATCTATCTTGTTCAATCTTTAACATATAAGCTCCAATTATCGAATTTTAAACCTCTATCACTTTGACCTCATCTTGTACAATCTTGAAATGTTGACTCAATGCATTTAATTGATCTCTATTTGATCAATCCATACAAACACCTACTCACCATTAGATGCTTATCATGTACCTCTGACTAGTCATTAAACATCATGTACCTTTTTGCATGTTACTACTACTTGACTTCTTGGAATAATACACATCATCGATCTTGCTCAATTGTTAAATTGTGTAGAAATGATGAAGAATGGGGATAATTAAAATATGCTTGGAAGGCCAAATTTTCACCTCAATAACTTATTATGCACTTACTTGCATCATCTCAAATTTGGATCACATGATCTCCTCATATAGGAGAATCCAACCATATATCAATCTAGCTTTATCATGTAGCTCACATTGTTTGATCAATCTATATGAATACCTACTCACCATTAGATCCTTATCATGTACCTTTGATTAGTCATTAAACATCATGCACCTTTTTGCATGATGCTACTTCATAACTTCTTGGAATACTGCACATCATCGATCTTGCGTCAAATGTTAACTTGTGTAGAAATGACTAAGAATAGGGATAATTACAATATGCTTGGAAGGCTAACTTTTCACCTCAATAACTTATTTTGAACTTACTCGCATAATCTCAAATTTAGATCACATGATCTCCTCATATAGGAAAATCCAACCATATATAAAATTTATCCTAAAACCTTTGCATGTGTGAGATATATTTCCATTAAAATGCCTTCTTAAAATCTTCTATTACAGAGCCAACTCTGTCAAAACCTACCTAAAAGGCCAACTTTTAACAAGCATGTCTTTTAATGCGCTTTAGTGTATGATCTAAATTTAGCACAAATAAACTAGGATCAAAATTGAACAAACCCATATGATCAAGTTTTCTTGACACCTTCACATGTGTAATATATAACACCATCAAAATGCTCAATCGGCTCTCCTTGCCTCATTGCAAAATTGACCAAGTATGGGAAAACACAGTCAAACTACCTTGGAACCCAACATTGCATATGAATATTTTTGATGTGTTTTTTCACATGATATAAAAATTATAAAAAATAAACTAGGAAGAAAAAAAAACAAACCTATATGATCACCTTCCCCTGAAGTGTCCACATGTGTGAGATATGCCACTATCAAAATTCTTACTCGGCTCATCTCGCCACTTTTCAAATATAGCTAAATATGGGAAAATGTTGTCAAAATGCCTGAGATCCCACCTTTGCACCCATATATCTCTGATCAAACTTTGATGCATAACTTGATATTTAGCACATATCAACTAGGGACTAATGTGATCATAACCATATGACCAACTCCCCTTGACTCATTTCCACATGGTAATGGTGATGTCATCAAACTACCTACTCAAATTTTTTTCCACTAGACCCAAAATATCTAAATGGAAAATATGGATAACCAAATGAATTCCATTTATTTACATAAGCTCTAAAAGCATAGATAACATCTTAGTGGCCTCTTTCACATGCTCTAATCACTATACTCATCCCTGAACATCTCTAATCATGCCAAAAGTGAAGATCAACCAAGCCTCCTTTAATCATACTAATATAAGCATATTGCACACTTTGTCATTATTACTTAGGCTATCAAACCACTTCATCCACTCACTAGGACACCTCTATGACATCATTGATAACTTTCTAATAGGAATAATCTTGTAGGTTACAAAAATGATGGTGTTTTGAAATTGCATTTATGACCATGAGTGAAAACCCTTCTTTTGACCAAATATTTTTCCTCTACCTGGTTCATGAATGGTATCACTTCAAAAATAGACACTAGATTAAACATAAAAACCTCAATTTGTATGTTATCCTCGAGCCCCTCAAGAATAGGTCAGCCTTATTATTCTCATTTATGTCATCTATGTGTAAAGATAGATTCTGGAATTGCTAAATATGATCCTTAACAATACCTATTTGTTGTAACTTTACTAACTAAATGAAGCAATTTTATGAGATGTTGTTGTGTAAGTGCATCTTTAGCTCCTTATTAAACACCACCCAAGTAAAAGGAGTGCCCTTATTTTTATTATGAGTACACAACCACCTACACCAAATGAATTGCTCAGGTTCTAAATAGATAAATGTTGTGATCACCTTTTATGCACATGGAGTCTGATGTAAACCAAATAAATTTTATATTTGATTGATCCAAGTGAGTGAATATTTACAATAAAACTAGTGCACTTCCACTTTTGGCAACATGTGTTTTGAACTAGTATTGGAGTTGCAATTGTTCAGATTGGGAGAACTTGATTAGAGCCACAGAGGATTATTTTATGGAAGATGAATTTAAATAGTGGTCAACTAAGTACTTAGACTTCAAAACCAATTATTCATATAATACATTTATCATTTTACTAAATTGATATCACCCTTCCTCACCATGATTTGTATATTTGACTAAATTTGTTGAACCACCTCAGAAACTGTTGGATCTGAAGTTTTGAACTCCATGTCATCCTTGTGAGGAGCTTTTGGAGTGTCTTGACCTTTCCCAAATCTACGAGTGTTAGGACTAGCCATGAAAAAACCCTATAATGGAGTTTTTTAGGTCTAAAAAAAGTGTACTAGAATATTATACTATTGTGATCATCTCATTGAGACAAATCCAATAACTGTTATTTTTCACAAGGGTGAAAGAAATCTAAACTTTTTAAAGACATTGAATAATATTTCACTGGAAAAAAATTTCAATTCTTCCTAGATCACAAGTTATATTAAATCTCAATCCTTCAGGACTTATAATTTCCATAACACCATATCTGAAAAACAACACCACATAAACTAGCTAAAATTGATGCTCTAATACCACTTATAATGAAATTACTTTATGTTTCTAGATAATGGAATAATATATCATAGAATTAAGAGAAAAATAATCATATCCATAGCAATAATTGACAAAGATCAGAATACTTGATAATTATGACTAATATTCTTCGAGGGGGCAACCCCCACAAAAATGCATTAAGACTATAATTCATAATATGATGATGAAAAACTAACCACTACCTCCTATATATACTCTACTTAGCCATAGTTATTCCATAGACTGACCATACTAATAAAATAGAGAAATTCAATAAGATAATATTAAAAGTGTGTAAATGATAATTCAGTCACACATATCCCTAGATGCACTATATGTTAAGGGCATATTACTAACCCCTTCATTTGTAATGTGATCATATCCTAGAAAATAGCATATTTATGTATACTATGGAATATAGAGGTGTTAGCAAGACATTTCTAAACAATATAAAGCTCAAAAATATAGGAGCCATAGAATAATAACATCTATGCATACTATGACATGCGGATAAGATGCCCCTAGCTTAACAAGGCTCCTAGGTACAGGTAAGTCCAATATTTAGTCCTTAGAAAAGTTTGTATGTCCTACACAGCATTCATGAATACTAGTGAAATGTATGTGTTATATCAAATAATATGCTAACTACTAATCATGAGATAGATAACATATGCATTTTGACATATATGTATCTTTTCTTTTGTATTTTTGAAATATTAAAACCAGCAACACTAGAAACTAGTATAAATTAAGGTGTTAAAAGTCAAATAAGTTATAAATATGTGAACAATTTGAAACATGTTTCAATGTTCGATATGAATTAGAAAATATTGTATGGCCAAGTGTGAGCAAGATGCCCCCACTAAATGTGAATTATAGCTTTATGAGATATGTAGGATACTAAAAATATATATGTAGAGGATTGATTGTACATCTTTGTGTCATCAAATGTACACTTTTCAAAATATGTTGCATGTATGAAAAGTATACCTCTATGAAAGAAAACATTTTTCATTAAAAACAATGATTTTCATACTATAATTGGGTGAGAAATCTATAAATTGGAAACATTAAGGCTTTGAATGCTAAACTATGATTTCTAGGCAAAAATCGGCACATGATAGGATCGACCAACTGGGATGGTAGTGGCAATCCATTTTGTCCTATACTGGTCGATTATGTCTTTATGTGAAAATGATAATTTTACAATGTAGATTATGCAAGTAGAGAGATAAATAACATGTTATGTTAAAATTTGATTATTATTTTAAATTGTTCAGTTCTAGAAATTCAAATAGAAGAGCCAAGAGGCTAATAAGTTATCAAGATCCAAGGAGATTAGAAAAATTGATCAATTGATCATACATGCAAAAAAATATAATAATATAATGCAATAATCAAGAAGTTATGTACAATTAGATTTTGTTTTTTTGAATTATTTGAATGTTATTGAAAATTTTAGAAAATACAACAAGCTAGTCAATAATTTCATCAAGATAAAAATTAAACCAATATGTGATTAGTGGTAAACATCTTGCCTTATTTGAATTGAATGTATAAGATGTGCCTATTTAAAAATTATAACATGTATAATATTCAATAAGAAAATTATTTACATTGATACTTGTGTAATCCTATGTAGGAGGAGTAGGTCTAAGATATGCATATGAAGTGAAATCTCATGAGGATTGGTTGAATATTGTGCCAACTATTACGCCTTTTAAGGAAAATATTGATTTGTATGAATTACCAATTTATAAGTTATTTCCAATATTATGCTTGTTGATAATAGATACTTTTATCCTATAAACTTTTTTTTACATTATTTGCTTTTGAACCTTTTGCATCTATTTCTAAATTAGTTGATTAGAAACATTTTGCTCAGGTGTAATAATTATAAACATGTTTTGTTTTTTCATAGACGTACCATTGAATGATGGTAGTGTATGGGGAGGAGGAGGTACCAATGGATTTCATAGGGTACTCATACTTGATTCTTGATATTGTAACAACTTGATTGCAATAAATGTATTTTAGGCATCTATGTATTGTATAAGGTACAACACGGAGCTTTTGAAACCATGGGCATCCCAATGTCATTTCAAAGACCCCATTTTTTGGAATAACTAGAAAAAGAGTAGATAGTATAGAAGTACCCACCTAAATAGGTGACACAATATGTCCCAAAGTGGTTTGTATTTTACCATTAAATGGCTTGACACTTTTAGTAGTTACTTGTATATCACTTTGTGTGTATTCCAATGATTAAAATAATGTTAGTGTATGTTCATTCTCACTTAATCCATTATTAACTATCACATTATGGATATATTTTTTTATCAATGTAAGTTTTTATAAATAAAACATGAAAATTAGAATCATCATCCACTATCTCACTATCATCAAAAGTAATCATAAGACATGGTTGAATATATTTAGTAATTGTACTGACAATTCCATCCAAGGGATGATCATGTGATTCAAGAAGTGGATAATCATTATAAGTATGATGCATTGTTAAAGTGTCTTTTTTAGTATCACAATTAGGAAATGGTTCAGTGAAAATCTTCAATTTAGCTTTTTCATTTTATCGAGGCTTAATTTCCTCTATAGGAGTGCCTAGCTCATTAACATTTTTATCACTAAGATCCTGAATATGATGTTTGACCTTGAAACATCTGTTAGTAGAATGACCATTACATATATGGTAATTATAAAATGCATTTTTATCAAAAACATTATCCTGTGTTTTGCTCATGTTAAGCTCAAATAGAGGAGGCAGAGTAATTAAATTGCATTCACGTAACTTTTGTAAAAAAAATTAAAGCAGTTGTGATAATCTATAAAATTGTCTTATTGCTTGATCTGATAAAACAATATTGTTAGAACATTGAGAAATAGTATTGATTGTTATCTTTGCATCTACTTTAATATCTATTGTTTTAGCTTTGTAATATGGTTTGCTTTGAAACTTCATTATGGAATTTGAAGTATATGTAGGTGTGTAATTAAGATTGTTCAAAGAAGGAAACTTTACTTCTCTTTCTCTTATTGTATGAAAAATATCTTAAAATGAATGAAATTTATTGAAAATGATTGATTCTTGCAAAGGTGCTAGCAAAAATTTTATTGAATATGTCTTATATTTCATTATCTGCGAAGGTATTATTGGATGGTGGAGTCTGATCTTACTATAATGCTTATTTATTAATGGGGGGGTTGGGGGGGGATTTTTCCCCTCCCCACTCACTATGGTCACCATGGGAAATCTAAAATTTGGTGAAAAATGCATTGTAAAATATTTTAATTTTGTAGTAAACCTGGACTATTCACTATTACATTGCATATCTAATGGTATAAAATATGTTGGTGCATTTTTGACCTAATATGTAACCCTTCTTTGATGTGAGGGAATAGTAATCATGGAATTTAACCATGTGTAAGTGAAGAGAAGATTTTAGTGGATGCATTTTAGGTTTATCCCTTAAATTTTTAGACTGAATAAGAGAAGAACTGGTTGTTTCTGTGTGGACATAACTCATATTGGGTAAACCACGTTAACTATGTGTCTCTCTTGTATTATGTTTTTTACATTTTATTTCCATATTTATTTCACTACTATTTCTCTATGTTTTATAATCCTAATAGGTATTATTCATTTTTACAAGTATGGTCTTGTAATAAAGTACATAATCATTAATAGGCTCATTAGTTCCTTACTTAGGCTTAGCAATTTATGCATAAAAAAGATTTTAATCAATGTTAATATATGTTGTCACTTAGATTTTAACCCTTTTATAAGATGTCTCAGCTCTCCTCATCCAAGTGGCACAATTGAAACACCTCTAGGCTTTTGGGTAGCCTATGAATGAGATGAATCTCTAGATAGGGCTAGCTCCCTTGATGTACCACTTGGGATCACTAATACACCTAAACTTTGGGGGGTGAAAGGGAAAGAGAAATTTAAAGAAAATTATCCTAAGGGAGATGATACACCAAATAATTTGATGACTTCTAACCATTTGAATGTTACACATGAAACTAAGAGACTAACCAAATATACACTTCTCCAATCTACATCTTCTCACATCAATATTACATTATGAGGTTATTGATGAATGTTTAGGCTAGGAGGACTAGACAAGAGGCCTTAAATGGCACTAGTGAATATAATAATTTAATCAACCTTGACACTTCCTAGAACACTTTATATTCCCTACAAGAAGAAGCTTTCCAACTACAAATAGGTGAGAGAATGAAACAACAATGCTAAGGAAACAATAAGTCATCACTAAGAAAAATTAATCATCCAAGTAATCACACTATGAATAGTTATGTAAGAGGTAAAATTTACTAGTCTTACTGATAAAAAGGTATGAAAATGAGCAAGGCTTCACCATACTTAGGTGGAACATAAGTTATAAAGGCCAAAATGGCTAGTTCTTATAGAAATTGAGAGAGGGAAGAGAAGAAGGAAGTCTAAAGGTCACAAGGAAACTTTTAAAGATGATAAAATGAGTTAATTTTGTATGAGAGAGGAATTTTGAATGGACCATGCAAGTTTATAAGGAACAAGTCGCTTTCCAAGTCATGAAACTCCTACAAAGTGGCATGAAAGTTCTCATTCTGGCTCTGAAAATTGCCTTCATGATTTGGACTTGTTTTAACATACCAAAATTGTGTATGGATAGGTATGATGATTTTAATTAATTTAAATTCTTTCATACATGCCTTTTCATTCATTGGTTTCAAAACTGGTCATCTAAAACCTTCCCAAAATGAGCTATCACCATCTACAGTCTAAAAACTCCTCTTTTCCATACCTTGCACACTTGGACAAAAATTTGGATTTATTTTCCAATTAAAATACATATAATAGAGTATATTACATTTTTAAAGACCCTCCATGACCTTAGAGGCATCAGGCACACCTTAAAATTAGCTCACTTGAAGTTTTCCACCCTTCTCACTAGCTTGTCCACTATGCTAGTTTTGACTGGTTGAGATGAGAGCTATTATTTAAATACTTAGGAATTTATTCAAGGAATTAAATGACAAAAAAAATTAATTATAATTCTATATATTATTACCAAAATTTATTTCATCTTCAAACTCCTTTTAGAACCTATAAAACACACAAAATAATCAAAAGTACCTTGTTTTGTACCCTGTCCATACAATTCCATATAACTCATCTTGATGGGAAGTATCCTGAGAGAGTATAAAAAAACATCCAATCATCATCCTTGTCAAAATATTCCATTAGAGTATCTTTCCAACTCCATTTATTCAAACTCGTCACTAGCAAGGGTTTTGCAAGGGTTTAGGTATGTTTTACCCTCTTAAGCTTCCTTCATAAAGATGGGACATTCAACTTGAAAAAAAAATTTACAAGAAGGTTTATTAGGACCCCTAAAAATACCTCTAAGTTTATTTTTCCTCCATGAAAATTCTCATGAAATATGTGAGCACTTCAACTTGGCATATCGAGTTCCTTTCTCTAATTTGCACAGGCCTGAGTTGGTTTTGAGTCCAAAAATAAATTATTTCATATTTATCTACAATTTTGAGACTTTTAAACTTATAAAATTACCTTATATACATACTAAAATATGTTTTAATTATCATCTACATATATAAATGAAAATTACCTCTCGTTTGGGCATTAGGCTTGACCCTTGCCTAATAGGCATGTTGTAACCCATGTGGTCTAGGCCATCCCATTGGGTTTATCTGCATTCCACCAGATTTTAAACATATTTATTGACCCCATAAAAAAATTTAATAGGTTATAATGATCATCTCAATATGGAAGTGACCATGACTCTCCTTTTGGCTTTTAGGCCTAACCCTACCCAATTAGGCTTGACTACAACTTTGAGGGTCTAGGCCATCCTATAAGGATTATCTGCTATGTGATATGTTTCCATGATTTCCATAGGTGTTTTATATATTAATATACCTCTTTTCATGTTTCAAACAATTCTTGGTTCCCCCTTTTGTCACCTTTTCCCCAAAACCTACCAATTTCACTTAAGGGGAGTGCCCTCTATCTGAGACAAAATAGAGGGCACTTATCCTATTTACCTAGACAAAATTAATTATTTAAGGGATTATATAGGTTTTATATGTGATCTGTACCAATATTTAACCCTTGACTAGGTCATTTGACCTTCCAAAAGTCTTAAGTTCCAAGGCAGACTTCTTGGAGAAAGGATTGTGTGCAGTGTTTAAGGAATGGATTGTGGACTGCTTTTGAAAGGTTTTTAAGCTCTTCCTCCATATTAAAAATCCATTATTATGGTATCCTTATATTATTATGATAATTATTAATATGTTTCCATCTCCATTTCTAACTCCAACTCCCAAGATACTCATTATAACCTTTTCTCAATCAAGACTGTGTGCAAAAACTCCTAACTGTGTTCCCTGCCTTGGAGGGGACACCTGTAGATATTCCTAGCTTGAAATTAACTATAAAAAAATTAATTAGACCTATTACAACCTTATTATTTCATTGGTAAGTTTTTTTATTCCTCTTTCTCATCTACATACACTTCCCACACTCACAATCCTTAAACCCGCTCACTGCCTAATCCAGACTATTTGCTTCTTTGGACCATGTTTTGCCTTGAAAGGGCACCTATAGGTGCATGATTTTATGTTTTAGGATTTATAATAGGGTCTAAAACCTCTCCTAATTCCCTTAGGGTCATTTTTAATTTTTTTATGTTTATTTTCTTCACATCATGCTTTACCAACACCTAGACATACTCCTTTATGCTTACTGCCTTTAACGGTTAACACTTGGTGGTAGGTGCATATTAGCTTTAATTTATCTTGGTCATGGTGTTTAAATACCTTCCATGAATCATGATATCCCATTGTATTTACCTTTAATTTCTAAAACACCACCAAGACACCCTGCTCTTTGATCATTGTTTCCATACTTGGTTGTAGGTACTCATTTTCCATTAGAGGGACACCTATAGGTGCCCATGGAGCTAGGAATACCATATATCAACATCATACTGATGATATTTATGCCTATTTTCACACTATTCAATCAATAGAACCATACCAATATGATAATGTCTTTTATTTGTTGTTTAAGATGTTAAAGGTCATCCAAAACTCAAAACTTATTGATATGAATGCAAGATTTTAGTGTTTTTAAGGGCATCTTTAGGACCACAAACAACCACTTTCCATCAATCCTCTTGACCCCATCCTTGGCACAGTTATTCTCCATACTAGAGGAAATAAAATATAGCTATCTAAATGCTTTATAACCCTTTGCAAACATGTTTTAAAATATCCACAAAACCAACAAGTGCTCTATTTTCTCATTTTGGGAACTGAAGACCTGAATACAGTCATTCAACCTCTAGAGATAATCTCCCACTTCATTTCTATTGACCTCATACTTAAAAAGGGTATTATATGCTCTAAATAACATGCCATGACTCCAAACAAGGTTTCAACTTGTTCAAATCTTCTAGGTGACACCTCAGCATTCTTTTAAGCCACTTGTAGGTGGATGTTTTCTTGTACAGGCAGTAACACAAGAATTGGGTAGTAAGCATGGGATATAGGTGTTTTTGATCAGATTTATAACTTTTCAAAGTTATCCAATGCACTCTAAGACTCCAAAGAGTTTTAAATAACTATCAACACTTTATTTTTACACATGAAATTCTCTATGAAGGCACCTATAGATGAGTTTGTTCATGGTAGACTGTGTGAAAGTGATTTATATGACTGTAACAGCCCTCTATAAACTATTTTTAGATTCCTACTTATTTATTCCTTCTCCTAATACATGTCCATCATTTGGAGACCTAAATACACTTCCATGAGCACATTAGATGGGTTCCACACACATGATTCAACATGGCAGCAAGTGAAAAATGGGAAAAGAGTTGACTGTGAGCATGGCAAGACTAAAAGCTTGATCAAATCATGGTGTTTAAAACTAAATATGAATTAAGGTGATCAATATTACATGGATACATATAAAAAACCATATCTTATTCACTTGAAAGCCCTTATAGGGAGTTCAACCTCCTTTAAGTGGAAAACTTTAACTGAGACCTCACGTGATGGCACCTTCCTGCAACATGAGACAACTTGTCCATAAAAACATCATGAAATATGAAACCAAGCATGAAAATCATCTGAGAAGAGATACAACATCCTCTAGAGTCAACATCACCAACTAGATTGTATAGACTTGTCCAAAATTGAGTAAAACCTATCAGGTGAAGGAAATAGTGAGTAAAAAAACATAGTCAGCTAGTAAAGGATGGTTAATAAAGCATGTTTGACCAATCCTTTCACTCTTTTTATTTAAATGGATCTCTTTAATTTTAATACCACCTATCTAATAAGTTTAACCTGAAACCTCTTCTATTAATCGTACCAAGCATGACCCTGTTGATCACTTCTACATGTCTAGAAAGGCAAGAAAGGAGCATAACAGTTTTGGGCCTTTTTTACAACTTTAAAATCATTTCAATCATTGAGATGAGTTTTATTAATATGAAGAGAAATTCCATGACCTTCTCCCACATGTCGCCCTCCCCCATGGGTTGTACAAGTGCTAAACTCCCCTTTTTTAGTTAGTTTCTTAAATTTTAGTTAGATAACCCATAATATTCTAATTGAACTGACATTCCTAATAGGAAATATAACCACTTGGATTATTTAAATGAAAAAATGACACCTAGACACGTTGGGAACCATGCCACTTGCATTTATGACCCCTAAAATCCCACTAAATGACCCAAAATGACAAATTGACTAATATGACTAAGACCAAGGCTAGGATGACATAAAATAACTTATAATACACCCCATGACAAAATATTAAACCCATTAAAACTTTTAAAAAGTCAATTTTTTACCTATAAGGGCCCCAATTTAACCTACAGGGTCAAATTTGGTCAACAAATTGGTGACTCATAGGGGTACTATACCAGCTATACTAACTAGACCAGTAGCCTTATCAATCCATTAGGCTTAGGGATTCATCTGAAGTCTGAGACATAATAAGAGGATTTTTAAAACAATATTTGATCAAGATAATAACCAATGACCACCTCAACCATGCAAAACAAAAGACACACACAAAACAAAAACAAACACACATGTTCTTCATGAGCATTTATGGAACACACACACCAAACTAAAAAAACTAACTAACTTGAGATGAAAAATCCCTCCTAGATAAAATGGGAAGTTTGAAACCCTTCTCGCTTCATGACATGAATGAATGAGACATATAGTCTTTTGATCCTTGACATTCATGCCTCCAAGTTTTTCATGATGTTTGCCAACTTCATTGGCATGATGTTCAATGAGAACAAGGTAGTTTCAAATAGGTTGGCTATTGAAATTAACTCTTCTTGCATCCAAATATCCTCAACTTTGTCATATGGGTCCTCAATTATAACCTCCAATGATGGTTCAATAAGGCATACCTTCTTGATTTCTATAATGCTCTCAATAAGATTGGGTTTCTTATAAGCTATAATTTATTCTAACTCATCAAGCAGCTCTGCATGTTCTACCCAATATTGGTCATTTTCCTCCATGGAAGACTCTTTCTTCACCTTATCATGTACTTGGCCATCAACTTGGTAAAGCTCTTCAAGCTCTTGAAAGAACTTCATTTGCAGCTGCCAATCATCTTTGTCCTCTTCATCATCTAGAACCAATACCTATTTAATCTTCTCTTCTTAAGTTATGAAGTCACCAATATGGTTTTATTCAAGTTTCAATGCATCTAATGGTGTTTCAAAATGAGGCTGAGGTATTGGGTCATCTTTAAGAACAACAAATTCCATCTTGGTCTCAAGATACTTTTCTAGGACTACAACCTCTTTGGGAATGACTTTAAATTATTATCCATCCTTAATAGCACATTCATATTCATGTTTTAGATCATTATCCACAAATTTTTGATCAAATTTAGAGTATTCTTCAAGGGTTGTAAGATCTTCTATCTCCTTCTCCTTCTTGGTGATGCTAAGACTAGGCATCTTGAAATCATGTGACCTAGTCCAATGAGGCTGCCAAGGAGGTATGTTTTATTCAAGCAAGAGTTTTGAATTCTTATCAACCAAATACTCCTATTTATGTTCCCATACCATAATTACATCAAGTAAAAGGGTGATGGGGTGAGGACAATATGAACTAGTTGGTGGAGGTGGAACATAGAACCCAAAATCAAATTGAGAATAAATTGTAGGGGATTCTTTTGGGAGCTCTTGAGGAAGGTGAGGCAGACCTTGGGATAAAATATCTTGGTTATCTTCCTTATATTTTACAATAAATTAATTTACATCTAATTTAACTTGATCACTCTCTTGAGGGAGGTTATATGGGGTGTGTTTAGGCATAGGATTTTCTTTTCAATCTAAAACTTTCATCACACCTTGACTCAACAATTTCATCCTTGACTCTAACTATTCAATTTGTTTGACTAGGTTATCTTATAAAAGTCTTTCTTGAAGTTCATATGCATCTTCATTAATATGAGTATTACAAGAGGGCTGACATGGAATACTAAAATCTTCTTGAGGAAGGGTGGGAGGGACTTGCACAGGCTCAAGCTCTTTCTTAACTTCACACTCCTTATCAAGGCTTTTATCCTCTTTCTTTCCCCATGACTCCACTATATTATTCCAACTTAGGATGTTAGGATTAAGAGTCTATTTTTGAGGTATTATGCACTTTGAAGAGGGGATGAAGTGTTCAATAAAATTGGGATCTCTTTAGGCTTGGATTCTTCACCTTGTCTCCAACTTGAAATCTCATATCTAGAGGTCACTTCTTAAGGTGGGGATGTAATTAGAAATGGAAATGAGAACTTATATTCCACTTATTTTGTTGATGTCATGGACTATTACATATACATATTATCCAACTCAATATACCTATCAATATTTTCATCAAAAATAAGGTTTATCTTTTCAGCTTTCTCTTCCAACTGATTGTTAAAAGGATGACTTTGATAAGCTTGATTGGGTTCATGAGTGGGAATCATGTAGGACTGATAGAAATCTTAGAGAAGTGGATATGAAGGCTGATAAGTTTGTTGAGGTTGCGTCTCATGAATTTTTAGACAATCTTCCAAGGATGAAACTAGGCCACTCACATCTAGCATCTCACTGGTGAGTCTTTGCCAATTGACTCTCTCAATAGGTACCCATTCTTTTTTGACCAGCTCTAATACATCTCCCACCTTATGAATAAGATGACTAGAAACATCTACACCATATCCCTTTTGTGTGTGACTATCCAACATGTGCTTCTCATATCCCAAAAGTGTTTGCTTGAAAGTGGAAATAGATTGACTTAAGAAGTGACTAAGTTGACTAGGAGGAGCAAGATATTGCGAAGTTTGGTTATAGGACTAATAAAAATCATGATAAGGTTAACAATGGTCATATTGGAGTTGGTGAGATTCACATTGGAACTGGTAAGGGCCATAACAAGGCTGATAGGGAATGTCATAAGCTTGAAATGTCTCACCAACTTATGTAAAATAGTACTCAACACCAAAATTAGCCATGGAACATCATTGAAATCAAGATCATAGAAATATATTACTAACAATATTTGAAAGGAAAATTGGGTTGCTTAACCAACTGATGTAACTTTGGAATCACCATTGATGCTTGGATAGATACTTCCAAAGGTTGTTTGTTGAAAGACAATACCAAAATTTTCCAACCTCTTGGACTAAGTGTCCCACTAGGTGTGCAAGAAACTATTGTCACTTAGATTTTCACCCTTTGAGGAGATGTCTTCGTTGTCCTCATCCAAGTGGCATAATTGAAACACCTATAGGCTTGTGGGTAGCCTATGAATGAGATGAATCTCTAGATAGGGCTAGCTCCCTTGATGTACCACTTAGGATCACTACTACACCTAAAGCTTAGGGGGAAAGGAGTAGAGAAAATTGAAAGAAAACTATCCTAAGGGAGGTGATACACCAAATAATTTGATGACTTCCAATCAGCTACATGTTACACATGAAAACAAGAGACTAACCAAACATACACTTCTCCAATCTACATCTTCTCACATTAATATTACATTATGAGGTTATTGATGAATTTTTAGGCTAGGAGGAATAGAAAAGAGGTCTTGAATGGCACTAGTGAATATACTAACTCGCTCAACCTTGACACTTCCTAAAACACTTCACATGCCTTATAAGAAAAAGCTTTCCAACTACAAATAGGTGAGAGAATGAAATGGCAATGCTAAGGAAATAAAAAATCATCACCAAGTAAAATCAATCATCCAAGTAATCACACTATGAATAGTTATGGAAGAAGTAAAAATTATTAGTCTTATTGATAAAATGGTATGCAAATGAGCAGGGCTTCACCATACTCAGGCCAAAATGGCTAGTTCTTATAGAACTTGAGAAAAAGAAGAGAATAAAGAAGTCTAAAGGTCATAAGGACACTTGTCAAGCTGAAAAAAACAGATACTTATGTATGAGAAAGGAATGTGGAATGGACCATTCAAGGTCAAAAGGAATAAGTGGCTTTCCAAGTCATGAAACTCCTTCAAAGTGGCATGAAATTTCTCATTCTGGATCAGAAAATTGCCTTCATGATTTGGACCTATTTGAACATACCAAAACTGATTAGTGATATGTATGATAATTGGAATTAAGGTTAAGTCTTTCATACATGCCTCTTCATGCATTAGTTATAGTCCTGGTCATCTAGAACCTTCCCAAAATGAGTTATCACCATCTGCAATCTAAAAAACTCCTCTTTCCCACACCTTGCACACTTGAACTCAAATTTTGCTTTATTTTCCCATTAAAATATGTAAAATGTAGTGTATTACATGTTTCAATACCATCTATGGCCTTAAAGGCATCAGGCACACCTTAAAATCAACTCACTTAAAGTTTTCCACCCTTCTCACTAGCTTGTCTACTATGTCAGTTTTGACTGGCTGAGATGAGAGATATTTTTTGAAAACTTAGGAGTTTTTTGAAAGAATTAAATTAACACATTGATTTATTAAAATTCTATATCTTCCTCCCAAACTTCATTTCATTTTTAGACTCCTTCTAGAACTTGTAAAACACATAAAACAATTAAAAGTACATTGTTTTGTACCTTGTCCATACAATTCTGTACAACTCATCTTGATGGAGAGTATACTGAGAGAATATTCAACAACATCCAATCATCATCCTTGGAAAATTATTCCATTATATTAGCTTTCGATCTCCATTTCTTCAAATTGGTCACTCGTAAGGGTTTTGCAAGGGTTTAGGCCTATTTTACCCTCTTAAGCTTCATTCATAAAGATGGGACATTGAAATTGAAAAAAAATTACACAATAAGGTTTTTTAGGATGCCATATAACACTTATAAATGTTTTTGGCCTCCATGCAAATTATCATGAAATATGTGAGCACTTCAACTTGGCCCATCGAGTTCTTTTCTCTAATTTGCACAGGCTTGAGTTGGTTTTGAGTCCAAAAATGGATTATTTCTGCTTTATCTATAATTTTTAGACTTTTACACATCTTAAATGACATTAAACACATGATCTAATAGGTTTTAATTCTCATCTACATCTATAAATTAAAATGACCTCTCATTTGGGCACTAGGCTTGAACCTTGCCTAATAGGCCTATTGTAACCCCTATGGTCTATAACATCCCATTGGGTTTATCTACAATCCACCAGTTTTAAAACATATTTAGTTAACCCATAAACATTTTTAATTAGGTTATAATTCTCATCTCAATATGGAAGTGACCATGACTCTCCTTTTGGCTTCTAGGCCTAATCCTGCCCAAGAAGGCTTGACTGCAATTTTAAGGGTCTAGGCCATCTTGTAAGTCGTCTCCCATATGTGATATGTTTTCATGATTTACCTATGTTTTTTCCAAATTAAAACACCTCCTTTCAATTTTCAAATAGTTCCTGGTTCCCCCTTTTGTCACCTTTTCCCCAAAACCTGCCAATTTCCCTTAAGGGGAGTGCCCTCTGTCTAAAATAAAATAGAGGGAACTTCCCCTATTTCCCTAGACCAAATGAATTTTTTATGGGACTATATAGGTTTTATAGGTATCTTTACCAATATTTAACACTTTAATAGGTCATTTGACCTTCCAAAAGCCTTAAGTTCCAAGACAGACTTCTTGGAGAAAGGATTGTGTGCAGTGTTTAAGGAATGGATTGTGGACTACTTTTGAAAGGTTTTTAAGCTCTTCCTCCCTATTAAAAATCCATTATTATGGTGTATTTATATTACTATTATAATTATGAAGATTTTTCCATCTCCATTTTTGACTCCAACTCCCAAGATACTCCTTATACCCTTTTCTCAATCAAGACTATGTGCACAAACCCCTGACTATGTTTCCTACCTTGGAGGGGACACTTTTAGATATTCATAGCTTGAAATTAGATTTGGAACACTAAATTATACCTATTAAAACCTTATTATGTCATTTTCAAGTTTTTATATTCCTTTTTCTCATCTACATACACTTCCTACACTCATAATCCCTAAACTTGCTCAATGCCTAGTCTAGACTGTTTGCTTCCTTTTATTATGTTTTGCCTTGGAAGGAAACCTGTAGGTGCGTGCTTGTATATTTTAGGATTTATAACAAGGTATGAAACCTCCCCTTATTCCCTTAGGGTCATTTATCATTGTTTTATGTTTATTTTCTTCATCTTCATGCTTTACCAACACCTAGACATACTCCTTTATGCTTACTGCTTGTAATAATCAACACTTGGTTGTAGGTGCATATTAGATTTAAGTTAGCTTGGTCATGGTGTTTAAATAACTTCCATGAAACATTATATCCATATAACATTTTATTATACATTATATTTACCTTGAATGGTTAAAACACCACTGAGCCACCCTGCTCTTTGGCCATTATTTCCATACTTAGTTGTAGGTACTCATTTTCCATTAAAGGGACAGCTATAGGTGCCCATGGAGCTTATAATACCATACATCAACATCATATTGATGATATTTATTCCTATTTTCACACTATTCAATCAATGTAACCATGCCAATATGAGAATGTCTTTTGTTTGTTGTTTAAGATGTTAAAGGTCATCCAAAACTCAAAACCTGTAGATATGAATGCATAATTTTAGTGTTTTTAAGGGCATATTTAGGACCCCAAACAACCAATTTTCATCAATCCTCTTGAACCCATCCTTGGCATAGTTCTTCTCCATAATAAATGTAATAAATGCTACCTATATGTATCCTTCAAAACCCTTTGAAAACATGTTTTAAGATATCCACAAAACCAATAGGTACTCTATTTTCTCATTTTTCGGACTGAATCCCTAAATACAATCATTTAACCTCTAGAGATAATATCCCACTTCTATTATATCAACCTCATACTTAAAAAGGGTTTGTTATGCTCCACATAACATGTCATGACTCTAAACAAGGTTCCAACTTGTTCAAATCTTCTAGGTGACACCTCAGTATTCTTTTAAGCCACCTATAGGTGGATGTTTTCTTGTACAGGTAGTAACATAAGAATTGGGAAATAAGCATGGGATATAGGTGTTTGTGATCAGATTTTGACCTTTTCAAATTTATCCAATGCACTCTAGGACTCCAAAGAGTTTGAAACAACTGTCAACACTTCCTTTCTACACATGAAATTCTCTATGAAAGCACCTGTAGATGAGTCTATTCATGGCAGACTATGTGAAAGTGCTTTATGTGACTGTAACAGCCCTATATAAACTCTTTAGATATTCCTACTTGTTTATTCCTACTCCTAGGACATGTTCATCATTTGGAGACCTAACTACACTTCCATGAGCACACGAGATAGGTTCCACACATGTGATTCAACATGGCATCAAGTGAAAAATGGGCAAAGAGTTGACTATGAGCATGGAAAGACTAAAATCTTGATTAAATCATGGTGTTATGAAAATAAAAATGATGGGATGTGATCAATATGACATGGATACATGTAAAAATCCATATCTTATTCACATGAAATCCCTTTTAGGGAGTTTAACCTTCTAAAAGTGGAAAACTTTGACTAAGACCTCACATGATGGCACCTTCCTACAAAATGAGATAACTTGTCCATCAAAACATCATGAAATATGAAACCAAGCATGAAAATATTTTGAAAATAGAGCTAACATCCTCTGGATTCAATATCACCAATTGGATTGTATAGACTTGTCGAAAATGGAACAAAAACTATAGGGTGCAGGAAATAGTGAGCAAAAAAACATAGTCAGCTTGTAAAGGATGGATCATAAATCATGGTTAATAAATCCATGTACTATTATTTTTAAATGGATATTTATGATTGTACTTCCACCTCCCAAATGTGTTTGACTTGAAACTTCTTCTACTAACCATACCAAGCATGAACCTATTGATCACTTTTGTATGTTTAGAAAGGCAAGAAAGGAGTATAATGGTTTTGGACCTTTTTTAGCACTTGAAAAGCATGTGAATCATTTATATGAGTTTTATGAAGATGAAGATATGTTTTATGGCCTTATCCCATGTGTCACCTTCCCCCATGGGTTGTACAAGTGCCAAACTCCCATTTTTAAGATAGTTTCTTGAATTTCAGTTAGTTTCTTGAATTTCAGTTAGATAACCAAAAATATTCTAATTAAACTATCATTCTTGCTACAAAATCTGACCTCTTGGACAATTTAAAGGAAAAAATAAAACTTGGACACCTTGGGAATCATGCCACTTGCATTTATGACCCCTAAAAGCCCACTAAATGACGCAAAATGAAAAATTGACTAATATGACTAAGACCAAGGCTAGGATGACATTAAATAACTTATAATACACCCCATGATAAAATATTAGACCCCCTAAAACATTTAAAAAATCAATTTTTTACCTATAGGGGACCCAATTTGACCTATAGGGTCAAATTTTGTCAACAATATCAAAATGCTTAAGAAATAAATCTACTAATGGGTATAATGCTTTGAATGATCGAATGGGCAGATCATAAAACCAATAAATCCATAATATTCTAAGTTTTTTGGAAACAATTTGGTTATTGGAAAGCTTAGCACACCTAAAAATTATTCAAGACGAGACATGATTTTATAGAAAAACCATGACGGTGTCAAAGATCTTGTATAGGGAACACACCTATGTACAAAATGACTTGTCTAAAAAAGAAAGTAATGATTTTGTGGTGGGTGAATATAATGGATAGTTGCATATTATATTAGTTATATTGAATGATGCAAGATCACCCTCTAATGGCCATCTTTCCATATTAAACGGTGACTATGGTGATAGAGGGGCATGGGGGCTTGATACTCATATATTCATACTCTCTTTTAAGGATTTGTGTTCAATATTTTGAATACAAGGGTATATTACCATCTATCAAAAGATAATATCCATGGCCTCCTATGCAATTTCCCCCAAATCTGAGTGTCTTTATGATGGGGTAGTCAGGATTCAAGAATCCATGAATTCATTCAATATTGTCATGGACATATATGCTAAGTGTGGTAGTATAGAGGTTGATGGGAAATCATATGAAAAAAATCCATAGATAATTAACTACCCATGGAAGGCACATTCCAAACTTATAACTTCAGAGCATGAACATAAATTATTTGATACTAAACCTGTTCAAAATTTGGTTACTTGGTCAGCAAGATAGGTGTTAAATATTAGACAGTCATTTGCTAATAAGAAGGCCACTATCCCTCCTCAAACTTTAGTAGTAGGTTTAACATTGGGTTTGAGAGAAGGATTTAGGTTTTAAGGGCACTTTTTCATTATTCAATGGATCTGAACCTTGTCATCCTATGGGGTCTTCATTTATTTTGAGAATCTCTTGGGTGTGGCATCCAAGAATTAAGAACTCATACATTCTACAAAAACCATCAGTTATAAGTATGAAAATTTTGGTACTCTGTAAGATGCAAAGAAAAAAATTCCAAAATGCCATAGATAAATGCCTCTTACGGATTGCATATTTGAATTTTAGATCTATAAAACATGCAGGCAAATTGTTTGATAATTTTCCTGAACAAATTTTGGTTTCAGGAACAACAAGATAGGAGATTAATAATGGTTAGTTGTATAAAATGTTTATGTAGAAGCTAATGGTCCACTCCCTTATTAGGAAAATTTTATTCCTTTGGGTCCATTTGATATATCTGGTGGTTAATCTAAAGTGAATTATAGTGATTTAATAAGGGATACCATTAGATCAACAATGTCTTATTTTTGTTGACAAATAGCTATAAGATCATTTACCACTATCTAGATATGATTTAGGTAAGGAATCTACCATCCTCTTGGTGTGGATATTTCAGGGAGGAGATGCAAGCTCAGAGATGCCCTCATCTCATAATCATGTCATTTAAAAAAGTGGTAAAAAATATTACTTCCAAACATAGTGCTTCTAAGTTACAAACTATTACAAAAGCTTATATTTTGGAGCAAGAAGATGAGATGCTAATTATAGATGTTATTTGGAGGGGAGTGTCCCAAGTCTAGACAATATTAGAAAAAGAAGCATTTATTTGCAAATTTAATGGGCTCTTGGCTACAACCTCGACTCTATATGAATGGATGCATACGATATGGATAAAGCAATGTGAGATCACCCTCTACTCTAAAAGATTATTCATTGCTCACTTTTTTATTTAACAAGAAGTCTATCAGAGTGTTTTGGTAGAAGGTCCCTAATTTTTTGGATCTACAAGGTTCTTCATTACTCCTTGGTTTCAAAAATTTGACCCAAACACTCTCTATATCACTAAAATACCAGTTTGGGTTTGGTGCCCTAACTTACCTCTACATTTCTTCTTTCATTTCAAAGATAAAATAAATTCTTTGGGCACCTACATCAAACATGATGTTGAAATAACTTCAGCAAGTTTGTGCACATATGCTCATATTTGTGTGGAGATAGACCTTAGAAATGGATTACTAGATAAAATGATTCTCAAATATGGTAAATCTCAACATATTTAGATATTATATTACGCTAATACAACATTTTCATTATGTGTTTCTAAACTCCTAGAACATATTTAGGCTAACTATACCCAACATCATTACCCCCCCTTCAAATAAAAGGGATGAAATCAAACTCCAAGCATTGGATTTATCGAGAGCAAGAGGAAGTTAATGAAGTTGATGATCACACCGAGGTAAATCAACATACAACACAGCTAGAAAAGAATAATTTGATGAATCAAATACTTAGGTGGAGGTCACCAAACTTATTGTTGTAGAAAGAAAATAAGATTATAATTCCATGATGAAGACTTTAATGAAATGGACTCTATTTGGGGGAGTTAAGAGAGTCCATGAATTAGAGATTTCAAACTTAGATAAGGAGTTGGTGATCCATTTGACTTTGGAACAACCGATGTTAGATAATCTTCAAGATTTTTAGACTTTTGAACTATTGTTAGTCATTAGGGATCCCCTACAAAGGTTGTGGTAAGAGGTTAAAGAGAATAAACGCAAGAAAGGCAGGATGGAAGACACTTTAGGATATATCTCCCATTAATCTTTGGTTTTTTTATGCCTTCTACTTCGAATTTCTTTTTTCCTTGGTCTTACTTCTTGGGACCTTCTTATTTGTTTTCATCACAAGGTCAAGTGTTGACTCTGCCTTGATTTTTTATGGCTTATGTTGTTTCTAGTCAGGAGGCTTATATATCCTTTATGAAGGACTCTCCATTGCATCTACAGAATGTAATTTAAAATTTTAATTAATATAAAGTTACATTTTTGTGGGGGGTGGTGGTAAATAATGTGGTTAGTACTTTGTCATTAAAATTGTAATCCAAACATGTTGCATGAAAATATATGAGATGTTATTTTGAGTCTCCTTTAACCTCTTATAACATAAGCTTAGGAGTTACAAATCTCGTAGGTAAAGGGTATGATGCAATATCATGTGTTATATGATTATAAATTAAACCATTGGAATCCAATGATTGGATAGCTTTTGGTGTGCCTTGCTCTAATTACAATACCTTAGCTTTCAAGAATGCAATTATTTGCTCTAAGGATTATACATTAGGCAAGGTATGTGATGTAGTGTGCATAGTAATCAATGGATCTAGATGAATCACTTAGTTTGGCATAGGCATAAATATCTATTTTAACCCATGTGTTTCCCCCAAATCTAAAGGTGTAGATGGAATACAAATATTAAAAATAGTAGTGACAACACCTGTTTCAAAGTTAAAAATTAGAAAAAAGTGGTTTTTGTTGCACATTAAGAGTAGAACTTATTATTTTTTGTGCATTTTTGGAAGCTAAAAGGACTTCAATTACTTTAGGTATGTCTTGTGGCATTTGAAAAAGTCCCTCTCAAAATATAGATAAATTTTGATTTGTGTTTTATCTACACCATTGAGTTCATCTGGATGGATCTTATCTAAACATTCATGGGTATCTTGTGTATTAAGAACATTTTGATTAGCTTGTTCATTATGATTATCTTCTTAAAAATAGTTTGTAACAATTTTTTCATCAAAAGAGGAACCAATGTGTGCATTAGTAGAATCCATTCTAATAGTAGTCAAAGGAATTTGAATATGCTCAATGGAAATTTTACATATGTTAATACTTCACCTAAGGAGTATTAGAAGCAAGTTTCTTAGATGGCATAGAAGAATAACTTGTAAAATATGTTGTGAACAATATGCAATGTCCCCAAATGGGATGATTTCATACAAAAGGGGTTTTCCCTTAAATCAAAAAATTTTAAATCTTGCAAAAATAATCAAAAAATTAAATGCACGAATTAAGTACCTCTTTGCCAAATTATTGAAGTTCAAATGCCACGTTATGATGGCTGAAAAAATCTGATTTAATTCCAAAATCATAGTTATTGTTCTAAATATTTTTTCGATTCAAACCCATGCCAAAAATTTCCACAAGTGTCTAAAAAATATTAGAAAAAATCCAACAAACTTTTTTGGGCATAAAAATGGCCAAAAAGTGCCATCTAAGCCAATCTCCCAAACAGCCGGCAAGAAAATTAGCAAAAAATTAGGAGAGCGAGATCTTGCCTTCCACAAGTGAAAAAGTCTTCAAAACTTGTAAAAATTAATTAAATAATAATCTAAAAATTATTATTTAATTTCTTGTCAATTTAGGGCTTCAAACCTTCCACGAAACTCCTCTAAAACCTCATGCCAACATGCAGAAAATTAACAAATAAATTCAAAATATTTAATTTGCATAAAATAGACCAAAAGAGGCCTCCAAACCCTCAACCAAGCCTCAAAAGTAGTTCCCTCCACTTGCATAAATAGGACAAATATTAAGCAAAGTCAATATGCAAGAAATGAACCTCAAAATCCTCACAAAAAACTTCACAATAACTCCTCAAAGTAAATTGCCCCACTTATAGGGAAAGAACAAGATGTCCTTAGCAAAGGTGATGTCAAAAGACACCTTTTGTAGATTGATCAACACCAACAGGGAACTTTTATTGGGAATGCATCCCAATAGTTTCTTCAAGCATGAAGAACAATTATCAAAATTCAGCATGTCCTCCATTGTAGTCTTCACCTTATATTTGTATCTTCCAAAGGGGGGTGAACTTTTGCTTGCCCTTTTTAGAATATCTTTTTTTTTCCTTATTTTAGCTCCCATGCCGACATTCTCTTTTTTTATTATAATATTAAATAGTTGCCTTAATAAAATAGTAATTAAAAATACTTTAAGACAAATAAATTAATAATTCATTCATTTAAGCACCTTAGTGGTAAAAAACACTTGTTAACAAATATTATATTAATTAAGTAATAATTGTCTTATGATAAAAATCATTATTTTGATAAATAATAATTAACTAATAAAATATAATTTTCCAAAGGATGCATTAAAATTTATTCTTCTTCCTAAGTGTCATCCTCAAGTGATAAATCCTTTCACCTAATCAAATACTCATTGATGCTATGGTTCCTTAGCTTCTTTTCATGAACCTTAATGATAGACTCTGGAATCAATATTAATTTGCCTTCCTCATCTAATGGGGGCAGCTCCAAAGAAGCGGTAGTATGTTGTCCAAGAACTTTTTTGAGACAAAAAACATGAAACACATTATGAAACTTACCCTTTTTTGGAAGCTCTAGTTCATATGCCACTTCTCCCACCTTGCTTCTTACCTTATATGGCCCATAAAATTGTGGTTTCAATTTTTCCAAACCACTTTATTTGAGGGAAGATTGCCTATAGAGTTGCAATCTTCAAAAGACCCAATCTCCTACCTCAAATGACCTTTCCACTTTATGTTGATCTGCATATAATTTTTTATGATTTTGAGCATGTTGTCAATTCTCTTTTAGTGTTCTCATGATGTCATAACTTTGTTGCATCAAGTCATTTGCCTTAGGCACTCTAGTATCTGTCATCACCAAATCAATGAAGGAAAAAGAATCATAACCATAGAGTTCCTTAAGAGGATTCATACCTATAGACATGTAGAAGGTTGTGTTGTAACAATGTTCAACCATATGTAACCATTTTATCCATGTTGACTGTTGTCCTGAAACATAGTTCCTCGAATTTCCTTCCAACCATTTATTCACAATTTATGTTTGCCCATAAGTTTGTGGATGATAACTGGTGCTAGGAGTGAGTTCAGTACCTATCAATTTAAAGAGTTCTTACCAAAATATACTCATGAATATGTTGTCCCTATCACTAACAATGTTTTTGGGCAGCCCATACAACTTGAATACTTATTTAAAAAACACATCAACAATTATAGGAGCATTGTACTTAGTTGAAAGTGGATAAAAATGAGAAAATTTTGTAAGTCTATCAACCACAACATATACACAATTTTTACCTTGAACCATGGGAAATCCAATAATAAAATACATAGAGACACTCTCCCATTTTTATGAAGAAATGGAAAGGGGATTCAAAAGACCTATTGGAAATTCATGCTCACTTATATTCTTTTAGCATACAAAACATTCCTAGATGTACTTGAGAACCTCCTTCTTTAAGTCCTTCCAATAGAACATTTCTCTCACTAGTTTGTAGGTCTTAAAGTACCCTTGATGGCCAATCAAAGGAGTGTCATGGGAAACCCTTAAAATCATGTGCTTTACCTTGGATTTGGGTACCAAATAAACCCTTTATTTGTAAAGTATAAGGCCATCCAAAATTTTGAATTGATCATCAACAATCACCTCCTCAAGCAAATTATTAGTAAGCAAATTTTTAGCATATTCCAAGGTAATTAAGTATTTCCAATCTACTGTTATAAAAGACATAGAACATATTTTTGCATCTTCTTGTAAATCCTTATTGAACATAGAAGCAATTTTAGGTGACCCTTTGACCATACCTTGAATTGTTACCTCTTTATCACCCACCTTGAATTTGAGTATTAAGCTTTGATAATTGAGGGTAAATTTCCCCAATGAATGCAACCATTAGACCCCAAGAACAAGATCCATCTCTCCAATGTCAATTACATATAAATCATCACATACCTCATGATCCCTAAAAGTAATAGAAAGCTTGGTGACTCTTTTGGTACAAGGAAGAGAAAATCCATCCTCTATGGTTAATTTGAAACCCTTGAAGTCTTCTACAATAAAATAAAGCTTAGCTACCAAATTTTTGCCAATGAAATTATATGTATCACCACTATAAATTAAGATGATTACCTTGTGCTCTTTAAAATTTCCTCCTACTCTGAAAGGATAGTACTTTGGTGCGCCTGAGAGAGTAGAAAGAGTGATGCCCATATCTTGTGTGTCATTTTCATGCACATGCTTATCAACTACATTATCATCGTGCCCATCATTAGTATCAGCAATATCAAAATTAGAATCATTATCAATTACATTAATTTAGTATACATGTCCTTTACCCATGCAACAATGGCCTTTGGTCCGTGGATTCTTGTAATTAAAACATATGCATTGCCTTCTTAATTCATCTCTATCAGCCTTCATATTGTTGCTATAGAGTAGCGATCTATGAAGTGGCACATATGATGTATAAGGATTCTTTTATTAATCATTTGGTGGTGCTTTAGGCTACCCACTTTGTTCTCTTTACTGCCCACTAAAATCAATCCTTGGCTGCCCTGTATTTACCCCTTTGGGCAGCAAATAAGTGGCTGCCATTTTGGCCCTTCATAACCCCTGTATGTTGAAAATTATAAATCCAAAGCCTTAGTGATATAATCTTGTCAAGAAAGAGGGTTAAAATCCTTAATCAAACCTTTCAAAGGCTCAGTCAAACCCTCAATAAACAAATAAATCAACCTCTTCTCACTAATATCAGGTACATAACTGAAACTTTTTTGAAAAATCAGCAATATACCTTTCAACATCATGATCTTGTTTGAGTTGTGCTAACTCATGAAAATATATTTCTAGATTTTTTCTATCAAATCTATCCATGATTTTTTTGCCTAAATACTCCATGGTAGTAATAGATATGTGGCCTTATATGATTAGGCCATGAAACCACCACTCATGAACAATGCCCTCCAAATGTAGGATGACAAATTTTAAAGCATCATCCACAAACATGTGGTTAAGTGACAAATATGTCTCCAATTTTTGTAAGCAAGATCTCACAGGAAGTTTATCAATACCATCAAAAATAGGAAGAGAAATATTAACCAACCTTTGTTATAAATCTCTGCAAAACTGCATATTAGGAACCTTTGGCTTGGATCCTTCATCTCACAAAAATCTTGAAAGGACAAAAAATCTTGTGTGGCTAAGCTTAGGGATGCATACTCTCTTTGATGAATCTCCAAAATATCCTCCCTCGGCATCCTCATTTCTATTACTGGTTCTTTCTGCAAGAATGTGGCCATGAATAATTTATGAGGGGGGTTAATAGAAACCCTCTCATTATCACTCGAATGTCCTTCTCCATTGAAGGGGTGGTCTTTGCTTGAAAGTTTAGTATCCTTCAACATGGCTACAATTTGTATACTTAATGTTTGTTGAAGATCTTTTTGGCTTTATTTGATCAAGATTTGCAAAATCTTAACTTGCTCTAAAGATAACACTTTAGGCTCTTAGTCCCCCATAGTTTTTTATTCTTCTGATAAACTATGAACTCTTTACCTACTTGCATCCAACAACCAACTCACAGGGAGATAAGATCGATGCTCTGATACCACTGTAATGGCCTCAAATGGGATGATTTCACACAAAAGGATTTTTCCCTTAAATTTTAAAATTTTAAAATCTTGAAAAAATAATTAAAAAATTAAGTACCTTTGTACAAAATTATTGAAGTTCAAATGCCACTTTATGATGGATGGAAAATATGATTTAATTCCAAAAATACAGTTGTTCTAAATATTTTTCCACTTCAAACCGTTTCCAAAAATCACCACAAGTGCCCAAAAATATCAAAAAAAACCAATGCACCTTTTTGGGCATAAAAATAGACAAAAATTCCCTCCAAACTAATCACCAAGTGCAGAAAAATTAGCAAAAATTTATGAGAGTGAGATCTTACCTTTTGTAAGTGAAAAAGTCTTCAAAACTTGTAAAAATTAATTAAATAATAATCTAAAAATTAATATTTACTTTATTATCAATTTAGGGCTTCAAACCTTTCATGACAATCCTCCAAAAGCTCACGCCAACACGTAAAAAATTAACAAATAAATTTAGAATATTTAATTTGTATAAAATAGATCAAAAGAGGCCTCCAAACCCTCAACCAAGCCTCCCAAGTAGTTCATTCCACTTGCATAAATATGACAAATATTAATTAAAGTCAATATGCAAGAAATGAACCTCAAAACCCTCATGAAAACTTCACAAGAACTCCTCAAAACAAATCACCCCACTTCTAAGGCAAGAACAAGATCTCCTTAGCAAAAGTGGTGTCAAAAACCACCTTTTGTAGATAGATCAACACCAAAATAGCAAACTTTCATTGGGTATAAATCCCAATATTTTTTTAAGTATGAAGAACAATTATCAAAATTTAGCATGTCTTTCATGTAGTCTTCACTTGTATTTGTATCTTCCAAAGGGGGTCAAACCACATTAAGAAGATAAAATACATCATAAGCCTTTGCTTGCTCTTTTTAGAATATCTTTTATTTTTATTGATTTAACTCCCATGCCGATATTCCTTTTTTTGAGTATAATATTAATTAGTTACCTTAATAAAAATAGTAATTAAAATTACTTTAAGGTAAATAAATTAATAATTAATTCATTTAAGCACCTTAGTGGTAAAAACTACTTTCTAACAAGTATTCTATTAATTAAGTAATAATTGTCTTATGATAAAAATCACTATTTTGACAATTAATAATTAACTGATAAAATATAATTCTCCAAAAGGGTTCCTTTAGTCTATGAGGAACTAAACTAAAGGTCTTTAATACCTGCTTAATCATGATGTGGAAAAGGGGACATCACACAATAACTAAAAATAAAATGAAAATCCTAGGATAGAGATTTATCTAAACCCTAGGATTAAAAATTTTGAAATCCTAGAAGGTTGGAACCCTAAATAAAACTTCGGGTTTGACAGTGCTCTATCAATAAATGGGTTTATCGATATGTTTTATCTAAATTTGGATTAATAGGTGAATTAACCTTGATTCCAATAAATTAAATAGAATAAAGTAGGGTGTTGTAAATACACTTTTGATAAGTAAATAATTGAATTAAAAAAGGTAAAAATGATTATAAACAATCTAATTATGCAAGTGAAAGGCAAACTTAGCTATAATTGTCTGATGGTTGACTATGTTGACTAACAAAGAGTGGAAACATGAAAATAGTGATTGTATCTACAAATTCCCAGAAGTTGGATCTAAGACTATAGGAGGACAATAATGATAGAGAGGGACAAGATCACCTCCAACTATTGTCCCTATTGGGAAAAAATATTTTTTTTCATAAAACTAGAAATTAAGGCACAATCACTTGCAATAGTTAGATTTGCATACGTATACACTAATTTGACCTTTGGAAGTGTGTTGATGACCTACAAATAGTTTTTGAAGGGTTGAATCCCTAATAGGACTTGCAATTATGGAAAGCCCTATAAATTTAAAAAGTGGAGTGTATTTGGGCTAAGCTGACCCCTATTACACCCACAATGACTAAATGATGCTTACATATCCAATAGTCCAAGGAGGAAAATCAAGCCCAATGTGGTTTTCCCACTTATGGTACTTTTTGTGCTCCTTTGACCATATGAATGCATCTCGGATCAGATTGAATACTTAATCATGCTTTGATTAGGGTTGAATAAAATATGCTTGTGAATTGGCTAAGGACTATTTTAAATGCTTAGAATCCAAATTAGGAATAATAAGATAGTTTTTCCTAGTGTACAAGTGTAAATAAGCCTTTGTATTGAAATTGCCAAGTGAAGTAATACGTGACTTGAGTGTGTCTTTATAGAAATTCAAAAGGGGGTAACCACATGCTAGGAAGCCTAAAAATATAGAAAATGACCTAAGGGAGGGGTTAATTTAAAAAAACTATTGTTCGTGGAAGAAAGGAAACAATGTCTCATAAAGACATAAATGCCTCCCACTATTGTCCCTATTTGACGATGTTGTCCCCTAGGGATAAGTGTTAATTTAGATCTGGGTTTGTCCATACATATGCTTAAGGTCATTTTTAACAATCAGAGCATTTCTACATGAGACAGATGATAGTTTGAAATAAAAATGGGTCTTCACATGTGCTTAGAATAAGGTGAAGTGACAAATTAGGTACGAATTAAGTGCACAAGTTAATTAAATATTAAAAGAGGTAGAACTAACATGATCAAATATTTATGACCAGATTTAGATTACTAGACATTATAATTCATTCTCTATAATAAGAATAACTATCATAAGCTATTAAAAATTGATCAATTAACACATAATTGTACTTTTTAGTTTAAACATATTATCTATCAATTAACTATACTATTTATTTACATCAATATAAAACTCATATTTGATGGAATCAATTTTAAATTATGTTCACTATTGACATTAACATCAATTTTTTATTGGTTTTGATCAATATAAAACTATGTTATTATTTCTTATCAATATAATATGATCTTTGCGCATGTTTCTCCAATTTCCTACAAATCAAATTCTTCAAAACTAACATCATCTTTGACCATTCCCTCTTCTATATCCCCTTTTTTTAAATAAGCTCAATGCTTTAATTCTAAATGAGTCCCTCCATCTAGAATGAAATTGTAAAAGAATCAAGAGATTAAGAATTAATAAGTGACCCAATCATTAGAACCTCTTATTGTTTTAGAAAATCCTAGTTTCTAGAAGGCCAAATCCAATTACAAGAAAGGGTACCCAATATGTATAGACAACAACTACATATGTGCTTGCATTAGTTAGTTATTTATAGACTCTTTCTTCGAAAATAAACGTTTATAAATATATTTTTACATATTCTCTTACTTTATATACAACATTTTTTCATAATAATGTTAATTTTACTATAAATTATATTTAAAAGTTCTTAAAAGATAATAATTTTTTAAATTAATAATAATTAATCTACATAAATATATATCATTTATTATAATTGATGACTTTAAGGGTATGCTCCTCAAGCCCTGATAATAAAAACAAGAGTATGCTCCCTAAGCCATCAAATTATAGTAGACTCAAAAATCAATGCATTGTCCAAGGTAAGCTAAATACGAATATAAATCAATAATTCTATAAGTCTCATAACTTGTAATAGATTTGAAACCATCCTTTTAAAAAGTGGAAATATTCCCTACCCAAAAACTAATCTTACATTTTTATAATTAATAAATTCTTCCAGAAAAAAACTTCAAGAATTTTTTTTTGAAAGAACAATATATATTTAAAACATCTTGAAGAAGTAGTTTAAGAGTTTCAATCCGCTATAAAACACCATTTCAACAACCATTGAATGTCGTTATAAAATTTTGATCATTAATGTGCAAGAATAACAAACTCTTAAGACCATTCTCATACCCCCTCTTGTCCTCCACAAATTTCTCCCTTTCATAATTCAAACCACCGGCTGGAAATATGCTAGATAAGATTAATTTATTAAGGTGACCAGCTGATCATGAGGGAAGTTCCTTGGATAGCCCATCAAAATTCCCTTAAAAAGAGATCGTCCATCAAAATTTGTAAAGGCAATAAATTCTTTTTGTTTGACACCCGCCAACCCTATAAATTAAGCATTAAATTTTTATTTTTTAACCGCGAATCCCTTGGAATCCAATACAATTACCACTCACAAATTTATAATTTTATAACTACACTTTTCAAATGTCTTCTAAGCGGGGGAAATTAAGCACATGACGCCAAGAAAGGAATAGGTGGCCTTGTTAAAGGAAGCATCCCAAGTACGAGTTGTTAAGTCATTCTAATCCATACGCAAAAGTGAGGAAAAACACATAGCATGGGTGCCTAATTTGTAGGTCCACCGCATATAAACTTGAAATTTTTAATTAATTTTTTGAGAATTCATTATAATTTTTTTTTACAAATAGAATTTTCTTTATAATTATTTTTTTTTTTAAGTGTTTATAAATATAAATATTTTTTTTAAAAATATATATTTCATAATATTTTTGTAGTATAATTGAATATTGTGAAAGATTTTTTTAGTGTTTTAAAAACAATTTTCTAGATGCTCAATGAAGATGTTTCGAAATAAAGTAACAAACCATTTCTATAAGTATTTATCAATAAAAAAATTTGTACTTTCAATTAGAATTCTTAAGGATATAAGGAAGGGCTTATCCACTATTGATTAACTAATATGTTAATAGGACCGTTCACATTGTGACATTGTCTTTATTGGTATAAGAATCAATGTATATTTTATGGTCCAAAGTCAAGTTTCCAATAAAACACTAAGAAATTTTTCTTGGGCATTGGTCAATTAGAGCAATAATGAAAGTATGACAAAGCCTAGGAAAGATAATTAAAAATTTTGTAAAGGATTATAATGATGAAAATATTTTTTTCTCTAGTTACAACACATATTTCTATATTTTAGTAAAGTCCAAGCTATGAATCTGTGTTTAACATTACATTGGCCAACTTATCTCTTTAATTTGTGCTTTAATGAACTCGAATCTTAACAAGTTTATTGTCACGCTTGAAACCTAATCATGATGATTACTTAATTTCATACAATTGCACCATTAAGTGATAACATTAACGTAGCTTGTAGTTTGGCAACACAATCTTCTAGTAAACACACCATAAGCCAAATCATCAAGGAAAGAACTTTGTTTAAGTACTTGACAATCTAAAACAACCTTATGAAGACCATAATGTCTAGTTGTCACAAGGGTTAAAGTTCCTTATATTCCCATTTCATGCACAAAAGCCTTACAAACAAGATTAAGACAATATTTATTAAGAAGATCATTGCAAAACAAGAAGGGCATTATAGATTAATAGTAATATAGTGAAATAATGATAATATAAGGAGCAGGGCTACAACAGTAATTGATAATAGATAAAAATACTTGATCTAAATAAGACTGAGCCACTTCGAGGGGGAAACCTCCACAACCATGAAAATAAGAATAAAATTTGTAATATTATGCTCAAGCACTAACCAATACCTCATATATATATATATATATATATATATATATATATATATATATATATATATATATATATATATCCTACTTAGATTATAGTTACTTTATAGGCCAAACCTACTAACAATATGAAAACATACCATCCTTAGATAGATGGACAGATAGAAGTGGTCAACATGAATTTGGGTAATCTATTGAGATGTTTAATTGAAGGTTAGCTATGAACATGGGACAATATTGTGGTGTATGTTGAGCTTGCATATAATAATATAATGAATAGGAGCATAGGGAAGACACCATTTTAAATATTTTATGGCTAAAGTCCAAGAGGATTTGTGGAGCTACATGCATGAAAAATGACCAAATAAAAAGTGTTGAAGCAAAGGATTTTGTAGAGCGTACGAGAAAAGTGCATAAGCAAGTGCACAAATAGTTGGGAAAAATTAGTGCACAATACAAACAATGTGCAAACGAGAAGAGAAGATAAATATAATATCAGGTTGGAGACTTAACCTTAGCACATTTGAAAAAAGAGATATTTACAAAAGCCACTTATGATAAGTTGAAATAGAAAAAGATAGAGTTGTGTAGAGTGTTAAAAAAGTCTGTGAATAATGCATATGAGCTACAGTTGCTTGAAGGGATTGATATATTTCATATTTTCAATGTGGCTAATTTGTATCCATATTATGAAGGATATAGCAATGAAGAAACAAAAAAAAAAATCTAAATAAGTGGATTGGATAGCATAGATGCTAGAAAAGGAGTGCAATGAAGTGGAATAAGTGATTGACATGCGAATTGGAAAGACTACTTACAGAAAGGAATATACAAAATATCTTGTAAATTCAAAAGGCCAAAGAATAAAATATGTGACATGGATAAACATATCAGAAGATGAAAAATGAGGAATACCATTAATAGAGTTATTAAAAGGTGCATGAGAAGGAGCTTGTGTTTCTTTTGTTACCCAAGTTGAATGATGCAGAAGTATCTAGGTTCACGTACAATCTTGCATCAACCAAAAATATGCTAGTTTAGTAAATTTGTCTAAGTGTTGTTTTATACAAGTAACTTATTGCACATATGTCTTTGTTGTAAATTTTTGAAGGTCCTATTGTGTTCAAACATTGTTATGTTATTTCATGCCACCTTTGTGTGTGTCTCTATCTTGTATCATTTTGCATAGCCTTCAAGCATGCATATTTTTTAAATTTGTGTGTGTTTGTTTTCACATGCAATTATAACTATTATTTTTCTAAATAAGCTTGTGAAGCTTTACGTAAGAAGTAGTGTTAGTCTTTTATTTAAGCACAATCTCATAGATATTTATGGAGCAATTCCATAAGTCTATGATATCTTATTGAGTAGCAGAGTATTCATTTTCATCCCTATAGAGTTTGGTTCTTCACCGTAGAAGTAGTAAAGTTGATGAGATTTCTTAGAGGAGTTTGTTCTTTACTTCATAAGTGACATGATGATTTGCTAGCCATGTGAAGTGTGTACGGTAATTTACGATAATGTTCTTAAGCAAACATTAGGATAACAACGCACTAGTTTCTAGCACATATTTTGGTTTTAAAGCACTTGGTTTGGGTGCATATATCTTTATGATGTTCTAAGAAAGGAGCCATTATTGACTGTTTAGAATTTAATTCTAAAAATCATGGGAAGCTAATATGCATTCATTTAATATTGCCTATGATGTGGTATGTCATGATGCATTAAGTTTTAACATGTTGATACCTTGTAATTATGGGTAACATCTAATATTTGTGGTGAATTGAGATGTGTTAATGTTTTTAATGGGTGGTCTAAACACTTAATTGAAGTAGATGTGTCTTGTGCCTTTATAAGTATGCGCTTACACTTGTGCAAGGGATGTTAGCTAAAGCATTAGAGCTTAATAATAATTCATAATGATTATTTTGAGTTAGGCTACACTTTCAAAGATTATGAGTTAGCAAGCATAGATATGCAAATCTAGTGTTATAACACATATCATTTTGATATTACAGTATCATTATGGTTATTGTGCCTATCATGTTTCTTGTTGTTGAAACATAATAAATAACTAATTTATGTTTGATACATATTCTGCTATGTATTATGAGGGTTTTGTGGTCTAAGGCATCTCTTAATTGATACTCCTAATCATGGATACATTATAAAGGTAAATAAATATCTTCAACTAGAAGGCTCGTCCTACTCAAATTGGTCCTATAAAAAACACCATTTATCAACTCTCCCTTATGGTGGCCCCAAAGGCACCATTTTTTAGATTGTTAAAACCATGAGATTTTCTTTTTTCAAGGCACTAGAGAAATTATAAATTCCCCCCTCTAGTTTGGGATAAGGTCTATAAACCTTCAAATAAATGTGGAATCTAAGTCAAAGATATCAAAAAGGCCAATTATGCTCTAATCCCCAAATTGATTTGGAGACTATGCACAAGCAATTTTAAGCACCAGAGCCTGATACTAAGGGGAAAGTATCTTTATAATGGAGAACAAAAGAGAATATTCACATTGAAATATCTATCGAAAGGCTCTATGATCTAGAAAAATATTAGAAGAATCAAAGGCATGTTAGTCAAACATGTGTTTTGGAATGTTGAAAATAACTTAAACACAAATTTATGGGAGGACATGTGGATTAAATATTATTCCCTTCGGTAGGATCAATATCTCATAATAATTATTATGTAATCCAAACTAAAATGAGGAACCGAAGATAAGGATTAGTGAAGTCAGAGTGATAGGGTGGGTAGAATGTCTAGAACCTAGAAAACCTTCAAAAAATAAAATGGGATAGATCATGAAGCTCATAATAAAATGAAAAAAAATCTTCAAGGATTTTTCATCCCAAAAAACTCAATAAAGGACACTATTAGATGGAATCATAGATAATTAGGCTCTTACTCAATAAAATAAGATATTGAGTCTCAAATAGGAACCCTTGACACCATAGTTAATGAATCCCCTTAAGTATAAGATATGGAAATCCATAACTTGGTTGAAAACCAAATTATTCCTTTGGCTTACAATCCATGGGAAAATTATCATTATATAACCCTTAAAAATAAAGGTATCATAGGCCTCAATAGGGTTACCATGTGTTTTATTAATGAAGATGATGTGAACCATCTGCTAATCCAATGCAACTTTACCAAGGACATTTTGAACAATTGATTTTTTAAAGTCAACTCCCCTTGGGTTCCAAATCAAACATTCATCACCCATTTACATTCTTGAAATAATAATGTCTAACTAGGCATGTTAAAATCTTTTTGGGATATAATATTAGGCATGATAGCTTGGAAATTGTGGTTGAAGAGAAACACAAAGATTTTAAATGACATGAGGACATTCAAAGATCAAAATAAAATATAGGAAGAATTTGAATGCAACATTATTACTACACTTTCTATCATGAAAATAATCAAAATAAAAGAATCCAATCCCTTTGAGATTGGCATTCTTAAGAATTGGTTTGACCTTAGTAAAATATTTAATGGGTACATTCCTAATAAGCTGAATAATAGAGATAAGATCAGTTGGGAGCCAACCTAAGAAGGATGGTATGAATAAAATGTTGATGACATATTGAAAAATAATTCAGATGAATTAAGATTTCATGTCATTATTAAAAATCAATAATGTAAATTTATGATCTTCAATTTCATTTATACATACATCAACTCTAACAATGTGGCAAAAGTGAGAGGTTTAATATTTGATCACCCTATTAATGGTAGTTAAGTTCAACTAGTAAATAATACAAAAGATAGGATGGAACCTTAATAATCTTAGAGTTGAAGTTAATATAGCTTCATTTAAATATGCTCATTGATCGTTACCTCCACAAAGTTAGTTCAAACTAAACTTCGATAGGACTGCTAAAAGAAACTTGGAGAAGCAGGTTTGGGATGCATCATCCACTCTAGTGAAAATACCTTTTTAGTGGTTAATGCCTCATTTTTATCTAGTGCCACTAATAATAAGGTAAATATTCAATCACTTATCATGAGGCTATAAATTGTGAAGAGGCTAAACATTTCCAAGTTGATCATAAGAAGTGACTCCTACTTGGTAGTTAATGCCATCAAAAAAAGTCATCTCTCAAATTCAAAACTAATAATCTTTCTCATGTAAGCTTAAAAATTCCCTCATCTCTTTTATAAATCCAACATTTTCATTGTCTCCAAGAATCCAATCAGGGTACAAATATAATGGCTAACATTGGGGTCAATTTGGGCCATTTTAACTTGAGTAAAAGACATCAAATATCTAACTTTAAAAAATTGGAAAAAATTGTCAATTTGATCTCCAATCCAATACCTTATGATTGCATATCATTCCCTTAGCATGTGTCACTTGTTTCAATCATGTATGTTATTGGTTTAGTTCCTTCCCCTTTCTTGTGTAACCACACTCAAATATAGTAATTACCATCATGAAAATTTCCCCACCCTTTCTCTTTGTGCCTTATCATGTTCTATCTCGCCATATACTCATGTGTCTAATCTATTCATTGCCTCACACTTTCAACTATCCTCTTGTCACCTCACCACCTTACACTTAGTGTTCCTTAAATTCCCATTTTTGAGATGGTCATCATTATGTTTCTCCATTTTCCATTTCAATATCTTCATGTTGTTCCATTCATTTATTTGCTTTTGTCAAATTTTCTTTGTATCATGCCATGGTCTCTAACTTGATAGCTGATGAACTCATTTTCATGATCGTGTGACATGAAAAATCAATAACTGATTCTTGAAGGTGAATGGAATTATATAATATCTTATATGGCGGATTATTGGTTAGAGTGGAGTTGTAATTAGATGCAATAGAATCCCTTCTTCCATTAATAAAGACTTCATCACTCACCTCATAGCAATTAACCCATCCTTTTCCATCTTCAAAATGGTTGTAACCACTATCTTTCCCCTAAAAATTCTCTCTAGTGTGTAACAATTGAAGCATAATGGATGGTATTTAAACCTTCCATTAAATTTTCATAACTAGATGCAAAGGTTGAATTTATGCAACCAGATTCTCGAGGATGAGCTTATAGAATAGAGGTTCATTATTGTTGACAAAGATAACTGAGCCATAAGACTTGAACCAATGCTTTTGGAATAAAAGGTCTCATGATTAGAAAAAAAATGTGAAAGAGAAAACAAAGGCTTCGGATTATATCTCCATAATTACCACTCATTCCAGATGCAAAGAATAAGAAATGATAAAATAAGATATTGTAATTAAACCAACTATAGATTATGATTACAAGAGGGGTTAGTTCATTATTAATTCATTTAAAACAACAAGTTGACAAACACAACACCTCAAGCATAATCCCTCAGATTGGGCAAGGTCTAAGAGAATGCAAACAAATAGAAAAACATAATAAAATGCTATACCATTCCAAAGGATTCATTCTTCAAGCCTGATTCGAGTTTGTTTGTGCCCAAATTGTAGAGCTAAGAGTCTTTATTAATGTCATTTATTTACTTTAATGGCATCTCCCTTTTCTACGAGTGGTTTGGTTGAAGAGTGGAAGAAATTTTGAATCCTTCCAATAGATTTTTATAGAGTTTTTTTGCATAAAAAACTTGTTTAAGGCATGAGGGGAGCCTTGTATTTATATATTGGCCAGATTGATTGTATTCATTGGATCAAGAATGAGGTGTGTGGCTAAAATTCATTTCAATTTAAGTAATCAATGAAATAAATATTTTGGAAATAAGTTTCATTAATGAGACATGGCTTTCAGATTCTAAATTTATGTTGATATTTATGGCATTTATGATAGTGCTTGGCAACTTTTTGGGTGATGTCATGATGATGTCATAATTCAAATATTTGTTGAATATTTGAATATTTCATAATTATAAATTATCCAATTTTTATGTATTATGTTTATCCATTTGAATTGGTTTGATAGGCTAATTAATCTAGATTAACTTCTATGTGATTTATGCAATATCAAAATTTGACCATTTGTTCTAGTTAATTGCCCTAGAACATTACTTAAACAACAAAAAATTGGCATAGAGTGCATTGCCTCAATTAGGGATGCCTCAATGTGGTTCAGAATATGCATTTCAAGTGTGTGGGAAAATTTAGGTGTTTTGATGATTTGTGTTATTGCAAGAAATTAATTCTGATTATAATTTTGACACTAAAGTGATGAGAATTGAGTGTCTACATATTTTCCCTATTTTATAAGGTGTTGTGAGACACAAACATGTTTGAGAACCCACCAATATCGATTATGGGATACCGAATGCACTATATCTCAAACAAAGCACTAAAGGTGAATGAACAAGCAGCTACAAGAGAGAAATCAAGCATAAAAACTATGTAAATCCTCCATGTATTCAGATTTACAATAGATTTAAAAATAGGTAAGATGAGAATTAAATACCCCTAAAATAATGGTGGCAGAGCCTAGAATAAGTGTGTAACTCACACCAACTAGCTAAAAATGATGGTCAAGTGTAATTCCCTACGACGCATGACACCTAATCAAGTTAAACCACATGTTTAATAACAACCAAAATAAAATAAATAAACAGAAATAAAGTCCTACACTAACACCCCCCTTAAGTTTAGCTTAGGAGGGTAGAAGAAATGGGTCCCAGCAATAAGGCCTAAAAGATATCTAAAAGAGGTCCAAAAATAAGGCATGGCATAGGTATGTCAAGATCATGTACATGAACTAGATGTAATGCCACTGAAGTGAACCTATTAAAACAAGGACATGGAACATTTATTAGAAGAAATTCCATGTGAAGAGGAGAGCTCAGCTCAACAACTATTAAAACTAAAGAAGATATTGCATATGAAGCACACATATATGTTATATGAATATCCATAGGAACATATGAGTCATTGAAGCTCTCAATGGGTATCTTCTCACTAAATATAGTATAGTCCTATGAATTGAAAATCTACGATGGATATGGAAGAGTAACATCTTGTATAGGAATGAATGTAGAATCTTTAATAGGACATCTAATGTCTAGCAGAATCTCATCTCATAGTGGTAACTCGACAGAAGGAAGAACATTATCCATCGATAATGTGTCATCATAAGAAAAAGATTAATAAGAGGGAGTACAATAGTCTCTAAAGAGACAATAGGAAGATAATGAGGAGGAAGGGTATAGATCTTAGTAGGATCTCCAAAAAAAAACTATATGATGCTCCAAATGATGCAAGGACATGTTGTATGTTTCACATGGCAATGAAGATCCATGGAAACCTGTAATAGTAACGTACCAAGAACTTTGACACAATAATTAGCCCACTTATTATATCAAACATGATCAATGGGAGAAGGAATCTATCCATATAAGAAAGGAATACAATTCTTGCTTGTGAGCAAGTGTTTTATGTAAGTATGCCAAGAAGCATAGTTGGTATTTCCAAGAAGAACCACTAGTGTATAATCAACTCTCCTCATCAAATGCTATCTCTCAAGTGGAGCTGACATGACTAAGAAAAGACACCAAAGAAGTGCAATGAGAAAAAACATTGCACAAGTGATAATGCATGCTTAGCAAATGGACATCAGGATCTACTAATAATACATCTAATAATGTGAGAGAAATCTATGAAAATGACACCAAAATGGCACACAAGTCACATAAATTGAGTGTGTACACAAAAGAGAAAGTAGGACCCACAAAAACCCCTCCAAGATAATTAGTAATGACCCCTTTGTGTTTGCAAGTAACACAACACACTCAAATGTATGTACGTCGGACTAAGTCGATAATGTGTCCAAATAGGTAAGATCTAATAGTGCACAAGTGTAAATGCATGTCTCAATGAATGGACATCAAACATAGCTGATAATGCATCCAAATACAATCAATCGGTGTAGTTGATACCAAAAATGTCACAATTGAAAAAGTAAACCAGTGAAATAGGAGGACATCAAACTCTATCGATAACGTATTTGTGTACAAATCTCAATAACATATATAAAATGTTTTTTTGATAAGATACAACTACCTGTCAAATCATACCTCACCCTCTATTGGAAGAAAGTACACTAAAAGTACTAAACAAGGGGTCACAACATAGGGGTCTTGGGGTGGTAACCCCTAGTGGGGTTAAGAGGTAGATCCCTTCATAGGGTCTAGGGGCAGATCCCCTAGTGTATTTTGTGGCATAGAGCAGGGTTGAGGGCCAACACCCCCAACACCAAATGCAATTTGAAGATTGCATGGCCCTTTAAATTACACAAAATCCACCAATTTTAGCAAAAAAATGGCCCCTAAAATGGACATCTAATCAACCCCATAGATTTTAGCACTTTATAATTTAGTGCATTTTATAAAATAAATGAGACCAATGGATCGGGTATGAACAATCATGCACTTTTGAACAAAATAGCGCTCAATTCTAAGTTACCGATCAAAATTTATAATGAATATAGTTTCCCATCATTAAAGGTCCATTAATAAAATAGGCACTAAAATTTTAAATGTATTCAGGGCCAAAACACATATATAGCCTTACATACAAGTGTTGGAATCAAACTTGAGACCTCTCCAAATTAGTTTTACAAGTATTAACCAGCCCTACTATACACCCACATATGCAACTCAATCGAAAAAATTCCTTTTGAGGGAAAAAAACCAGTTATTAAAAAATAATTAATAAAAAACATGATGTAATTTTAGGGCACAAATCTGATTTTTTTTAACTTAGTTTTGAAGTATAAATTCATATGGAGACGAATATTATGCACGTATAGGTTTGCAAAGAAGGGGAATGGTTGATTTGAGGCACCATTATAAGGAGGGAGGATGCCATGAATGTAGGTGGAGGGCTCCAATGAATCATTTGTTATAAAATAAATTCAAATTTTGAGTTTATTGCTATTAAATGCCATCATTATTTTTTTACAGCCTGTAACTTAGCAAAAATACAAAGGATGTCAGTAATACAGATCTAAGGGTTATATGAGATATCTAAATGTCAAAATGCCTTTGAACAAGGGTCATCATGAGCTGAGGAAAGCTTGGTGAGGTCGTGGGAGCTAGGATGCCATCAGTGGTGGTTGTTTCAGGATAAAACTAACCCAAACTAGGTCGTGAGAGGCTTTCGATATGTTTTGGAGATCCCAATAAACTTGAAGGGTGGATCTCCAGTACATTTGCAAGTTATGAATACATCATTCAAATGGCATGAACGTGTTGTTAGAATGTCATTGATCTGAAAACTAGACCCTACTCATTGTTTAAACATGATAGCACAAAAAAATCCAAGCTAAATCATAAACTGTAGACAACATGAATCAACCACCAGATATTGGAAGATGTTTAGCAATCACCATGAAGCAGTTGCAATGAAGCAAAAAAGGCTTCTACGCAAAAAAATATTCTGAGAATGGAATTTAAAACAAGCTTTGTAAATAAAAGACTCATGATCTCATAATAAACTCAATCAACATAACAAGTAGACATTTGATTTACCAAACCCAACACTCTGATACCATGCCAGAGATCTCACCAAGATCAAAGATAGAATATCGAATGCACTGTAGCTCAAACAAAGTAATAAAGGTGAATAAACAATTAGCTGTGAGAGTGAAATCAAGGTGAAAACCATGTAAATCCTCCATGTATTCAACTTTACAAAAGATGTACAAATAGGTGAGATGAGAAGTAACTGCACCTAGAATAGTGGTGACAGAGCCTAGAATAGGCATGTAACTCCCACCAACTAGATAAAAATGATGGTCAAGTGTAACTTCCTATGACAAATGATACCAAAACAAGCTAAACCACATGTGTAGTAACAATTTGAATAAAACAAATAAATAAAAATAAATTCCTACACTAACAAATCAAAACAACAAATTTTCAAAGAATTAAAAATTCATTAAAATGATTTGATAAAGATTAAAGAATGATGTGTTCACATTTTGTTTAATCTTATTCAATTTATTACAAACAAGTCCAAAATGATGCCCCAAATGTTGTTTGGGACACCTAAGATTCCCCCTCGAGGGACTGATTGATTTTTTTTATGAACAGGCCCTAAAAATAAGAAAATGAGAAAACAAATGAATTAGAAGAAAACAAGAATAAAAATGGACCACATAGCCACCCCCAAGCCACCAAGGAAGAAAAATAATGTAATGGCAAGTTGGGGGGATACAAATTCAAATTTGGAGCTATATATTTACCCATATGGGTAAAAATTGTTCATATTCACCCTCCCCTATTATGAATTTACTCTAGATTTAGTCATGAGAGCTGCTAAGAAAATGACATGTATTCCACACTGGAAACATCTTGGCGAGCAAGTGTGAGAGTATTAATGACCAGTGGGGAGTGGAGCATCGGTAGATACCTTTCATTTTTTTGAAAATTTTCATTTAATGCAATTAATATGCCTAATAAGTAGGTAATTGAGTGATATTATCATTTTTGAAATGGTGATATTGCACCCGCAAATGGTGATATCACCAATAAAATAATGATGTCACTATTAAGAATGATGGTATTATGATAAATTTGACAATATCAATGAAAAAGTCTAGAAACACCAAAGCAATGAGAATGCTTATTCAGTTGGAAATGTCAAAACAAAGAGAATGTGAGAAAAATAATGAGATTTCCCTATCAAGCAGTGAGAACACCTTGACAAGTAGTGAGATCACAAAAAGGGCCAAGGAGGATGAACATGGTAAGAATGCCCTACCAAATGGTAGAATCACCCTATTAAATGATGAAATTGCCCTGACTAATAACAAGATTATGAAAATAGCAAAAAATTGAGGAATGATAAGAATACTTTGTACAACAATAGCATTTCCCTAGTAAATGGTCTAACACCCTACCAAACGGCGGGATTGCCAAAGTGGTTGAAAATGCCCAAGTGGAAAAATAGACTAAAATTTAGATGAAGTATTTAGTTGGATGTGACTAATGTTTTTTTAGTTCAAGTAGGTAGAATCACTCGATCATCTATTTGTGTCCCGAGCCGTCCATGTTATCAAACTATGGGCATTGAGATTTAAGTTGTGTATAGGAGGAGTTTGTAGCCATTTTTTGAATGTCATAACATTCTAAGAAGTATGCTGGTGGCCTCTATGAAGGACAAAGGTTTCAAGTTTGAATCTTTCAAGATCTAGCCTGTTTTGAAGAGTGATAATAGAAATAATAATAGGAAAAGATGTTCTACATTTCACCGTAATTGTAGATTGAGCATCTCTGATTCCATTGACATGTTCAATGAGAGCCTATTGGATGTGGATATTTGGAGTGGAAGAAATAGTTTAAGTTTGTTTCCAAGTAGGATTGTAGCAGTTAAAATAAGTAATGAGCATGGAAAAGAGCGAGGTTGGAGAGAGCTAAAGCTAAGGAGCTTGTGGGAATGATAGAAATTATGTTGATGTGGTAGCAACCCACATAAGTGTGATAGTAGCCAAGGCATTGAAAAGAGCTGAGCAACTATGCCTTAATAAAGAAGGAAGTGCAAGAAGTGCATGCTAAGATGGTAGCAAGAGCCATCGAGATGTATTGATGACCATAAAGCCTCATTCGATAAGTAAGAGCTCCGCAGAGCTGAGAAGAGATTGTGGGACAACAAGTATTTGGATGGTGAAAGAAGAGTGGATGAAATTAAGGGGAAGTGTTGGAACTAATAATTTCCTCTACCTCTATCCAGTCCCACTCCATCAAAAGCAACACCATATAATGCCAAAAGTGTAGTCACCTCCACCAACTATCTCCACCACCCACTACACATAACATTGATCCATTTATACATGTTTTAGTGTGCAATGATAGTTTAAATACACTTAATATATGATCTTGAAAAGAATGATTCATTGTAAATATGTTATCGGTGCCACTAAGACTACAATATGTGTAATGTTTATAGTGTGCTAGTTTGGTTGTCCCACAAATAACAAGAAAACACTTAGCAAAAAATATCATAAATTAAAATACTTTATTGTTGTTGTAAACCGCATATAAACTACTTTTAACTAACCTCTGGATTTTCTTACACCATGGGGGCAACTGCTAGTATTTATTTTTGATGTGGAATGTCACTATTTCTCCTTAGACATGTAGTGGTTAGTAAGAAATAAAAATTGATGCATTAATTGAGAAAATATAATTGCTCATGTCAACTCTCATGGTTATATTGGTGAGCTCTTGCAGAGGGTAGGAGTGAACAATCATGTAATGCTACTAGATGAAGCTGATAAGATGGGTACATATGGGTGATGAGATCTTGCTTTTACATTGTTAGAAGTCCTTAAATTTAGGGTTTTAAACATGTTTTTACATTTCTTTGTGTTTCTTCTATAGGGGGCTGCTCATAGTAGATAACGTATTTTGTTCCTATCTACTAAAATATATTTCAGTCTTAAATTAATTTCCTTGTTTATAAGGATATCATCTTTATTTTTTTACATACACATATTGTTTTATGATTATTTATCCAAACACGCTTACTAATATCGAACAGATTGGAGTTCAACAATGCATATGATGATAATTTTCTAATATGAAGTTTTGTTTACACCCATTTGCTTTGTTTTTTTGGATAGATTTAGTTGCTAGGGGAATTCTTCGATTACTTGAATAAGGAGCTAGGAGCATAGGTATATTTAAGACCAGGTGCCTAAATGTATATATTTTTCTCCAAATTCATATGTTTCTCATGATTTTGTACTATTTTCACTATAAAATCCTATCTGGGTAATAAATTAATGTTTACTAGAAAATTTGTAATGGTTGTTAAATTTATGGCTTTCACAGTTTAACTTACTCATTGGGTAGCAAATTTTTAATGAATAATACTTGTTGGGTGATCATTCATGTTATTTCTAATCTTCTTTGTTGCATAATTGAGTGTTACTCTCCTAAAAGCATCAAATAAAAAACAAAAGGCATTAATGTATTAAACAAAACATATGGAAAATATAAACACACATTGCATCTTACATTAGACCAATAATTCATTACCCTTGGACTTATTATCCCAATTTTTAATAGCAGTGAGAAGAACCAATCTTTAGGTATATATTTTGTTACGTCACATCAAAAATATGTCATTCCAATCATATTTGAAGCTTATGAAACAACAAAATCAAAGTTAGAAAGGACTTAATAGTATTAAATTTCAATCTATGTCAGGATACGCAGTGTGTCAGTTGATTGGACATGTGAAACTATACGATTAATAACTGTTGAGATGTCATCAATAAAAACATCGCAATCTTTATAAGTGAACATATACACAAAAGTTGTAATTAATTTTTTTGGTTTTTAACAATAAATAATAGTTGCCAGCTGGAAAGACCTATCGCCACTTTACAATTTTAAAACCTTACATACGTCACTTCATAAAATACATCACTTTCAAAGTGTTGAATTAATCTCCATTGACTGGAATTGTTTATTGGGTTGATCAATATATTTAATAATATAACATTATTGGTATGATAAATACAACTCATAGAGATTAGCTATCCAACATTCAAGCATCAAACAAGTAGTATTGTCAAAAACCTCCAGGTTAGTATATACACATTATATATATATATATATGCAAATTCTCCCTGCCATTATAATGTCAAGTGATTATCCATATAGACAAGTTAGATTAGGGTATTTTATGCCATGACATTTTTGAATAGCTTTCACAAAGTTGTGATAGTCGAAGTTGGTAATTATATTAAGGCTCAATTCATTGATAATAGACCTATCACAAAGGTATGTTAATTTTTACATAGCTTGAGAAGAAAACATTTATTTTATTGTGTAATTATAATCTAAACAATTTATGGTGGTGAGTTTCTTTTGTGAAAACAATACTTATTGCTTAAATTCAGTTTTATTATTTTATTTCAGTGCATGTAATACATTTATCTACACTTGAGGGAAGTGTAGTGGTTGTATAATAGTAAATTTTCAAAAGCAATTTGTATTTTTTATGGCATACAATTACACTTAAGGAAAGTGTAGTGGTTGTACAATAGTGAATTTATAAAAAATAATTGATTTTTTATAGCTTGCAACTGCACTTAAGGAAAGTGTTGAAGCCTTCCATATGCGCCCATTGCGTAAATGGGGGTATGCAGACTAGTATGTTGTGAAAGACAAAAAATTTAATCAATTATTTTTTGCAATATTTGATTCTTCTTTAAAATTATATGTTTGGAGTATCTGTTAGTAGAATTGGAAATAACTATTTTTGTTTAAAGTATGTATGCTCACTTGAAATGATTGGCCAATGCACTAAAAATGACCTTATTTTTCTATTCAACTAATGTATCACATATTTGTTGGCATCTTCAAAGGTTCGAGTCTTAATGATCATGAAATCCAAGCATTGTTTATTTATCGTTCTCAATTTGAATGAAGCATTGTTGCACATCAATTCAAAGAACAAATAATATTATTAAAAAAATGAAAAACTATATATATATATATATATATATATATATATATGAAGAAGAAAATAAATATTTATAATAATTATAAATAAAAAATTGAATGAAAAATTCTATTTAAGTAAATGTTTAACAACAATGTTCTTAATAGATATAGAAGAAAACAGTGATATTAAGCTCTTTACATTAATCTAGTAATTTATGCTTTAGATTTTTGTGGGTGTATAATAAACTAGTATTTAATACTTATTAATTATAGAATTCGAAGAAACCTCATCATATTGCTTTGAATTAAGGTTATGACAGGGTGTGTAGCATGTGACAGATAGATTAGGGTTAAGGACACACCATTTTAATAATTAATAAGTTGAATGTGTTCTTAGCCACTCACCACATGTACAAATTTTGGTAGGGAAGTGAAACTATAGATGAAACTGGTCCATAACAACTATAAGAGATTTATTTCCATGTCCAGCTCTCTCAATGTTAAATGTTTCTTGTATTTCTCATACAGGTTTCATGGTTTATGGGTAATAATTTGTAAATCATAATTGCCATATGCCGATCCTTTTGTTGCAAATGCACATTGGTCGGTCATTACTGCTAATAATTCACCCAACGACTTTAGTGGGATGTTATATTAGGCATGGTTTTTGTGGGTATGGAGGTTCAAAGACTTTTGAATTCCTTTTAGTCAAGCACCCCATAACTCATAAAAATATAGAAGATATAAGTATATGCATTTGAATATTTATCATAATAATTATTTTTACATATTTATTTAATTATGATTAGTTAGAATTTAAATATCAAATTATTTATTTTATAAATTGTAATGTTATTTATTTTGAATTAATATATTTTTCATGCTTATTTTAAAACAAGGGCCATATAATACCTAGTCTCTATCAATGAATTGTTTAAAATTGATTATACATATATAATTATAATAAAAGTAAAGTGTAATAATAAATAGTACATTAGATGATTCAATAAAATCTATTGTGATATTATGGTGTATTTAATTTGGTAGATTTAATGGTCATTGATAAGATCAAGGCACTTTTAGTAATATTTTTAAAGATATAATAACAAGTCTTATTAATGTTGAATACCAACAAAAAATAAACTAGGTTTTCATGTTTCTTCACTCATATATTGAATAAATAAATAAATAGGTAGTATAATAAATTAATTATTAAAAATGAATATTATATTTTCTAACATTAAACCTAATATACATAGAATATTAAATCATGAAAATAAAATATTTTCCTTGTATTAGATATATATCTTATAAAATTATTTTTTTCATTTATATAAAATAATAAAAATAATTTAAAAGGAGGATAAGTGCTAAAAGATAAGACTTGAATGCTTTTAAAGTGTTGCATGCATATTTTTACTATTGTTGTATTGTGGGTAGATAGTTATCTAGTAATTATATCTATTAGATAATTAAGCTAGAATCCAAAGTGGTTGATGTTATATGTGGATCCTATGTTAGTGGATAGTGTTGGATTATATTTTACTAATTGTTAAATTCTTAATTTTTAGTCATACATTTATAAATTAATAATATGCATTCTAAATTTTTTATTGGCTCAACAAAAATAAGTTATGTGAAGTGGGGACATGATGTACACTTGTCTTTTAATTACATAAATCCATAAATGTATATACACATGTCTATATTATTATTATTTTTTATTATATTATATATCCATTTCAGTGAGCAATTAATTTTAAGATATTTTTTTGTCAATTTTTATGTTGTAATGATTTTTTTAAATGAATTTTACTTATAATATTAATATAATTAGAATATTTATTAAAAACATGTAGAAGAATTTTCCATAATATTTGATGTTAAATTTAGACTTGATAAGATATTATATTTTTTGGAAAGTTTTGATTGGCTAGAATAAAAAATATATTTGTTCCACTGATTTCTATAGTACCGTGCAAGGCAAGGACTAAAAACAAATAAACTTGATTTTTTTTTCATATTTCATTTATTTTGAAGATCTACCCAACACTTCTTTTTTGTATTTTTAGTTATGGACTTCAATTCTTTGGTTGGGATAAAGATTAAATAAGTGTTTTGATGCGGCTAAGTATTTGCATAGTAAAATAAAGTGAATTTTTGTTATTGATGATGGTTTCTATATGGTAATTTTTTTCTTGATGATGAGATGATAATAATTTGTGTCTAGCAATTTTTTATTGACAAATATGCAAAATGTCTTAAACAATAGAAATATTGTATTTGATGAGATTGATGTAAAATTAAATTAAAGTCTCATAAACTGAGTTGATTGCAATTTGTAAAAATATATTAAAAAAATTTAAAAGCATATTTCTAAGAGGTATTATGTGAGAAAAATTAAGATGTGTGACAATATATTTAAATTTTAATAAGAGTGATTTTTTACTATAGATTTATCTTCATAATAAGTTAGTTCTTTATCAATTTTTATATTAGGAGTGGTGGTGGATTTTAATGTATGTTAGATGTTAACATTTAATGGTCGATTATAAATTTGATTAAATTTATAAGATAAGATGAGCGTTACATTTTACATCTATTTGATCTTCATATAATTTATTTTTTTGCTTGAAGAAATGTTATGTTTTAATTTATTTGATTTTTATATGAAAGTTTTTTCTTACTTGAAGAAATCAATCTAAAACTTCTAATATCTTGAATGTATGGTAAAATTTAGAACTTTTTTTTTATCATATATATTTTTATCCTTAAGACAATAATATAATTAAATTGAAACTATTTATCATTAATCTTCCAAAAAAAGTTAAATAAAAATTAATAAAACCTTCAATTAATACAATATAACAAATTCAGGATAAGTAACTTTTATTTAATATATATTTACATTGAACAATATTAATATTTCATATTTTTATGTTTTCAATGAACAAAAATATAACAACGAAGAATTATACTCCTTTTTTTTTTTAATTTTTTTTTTTTGGTTTTCCGAATTGTTCCTCTTTTTTATTTTATCTGAGTCCTCCAAAATTTGCACGATCTATGCTTGGATTCATTTGTTTTTTTCTTGTTGTTTATGTTATGAAAATCGTTTTGACTGGTGGCCTTTGTCATCATGATAAGACCCCACCGTACTACATGTGACCACTATAGTAATAAATTTATAATTTGACTTGATTACATCCGAGTATATCCCCCCTCCCCTTCACTGTTCAAGTATATCCTGCCTTTTGATATGGTTAATCAGAATCGAATATTGTGTTTTGCATTTGTGGGAGACATTTGAAAAACCATTGAAAATATTTTTGTGTATGTGTGTGCTACTCAAGGATCTCTAAAAGAGTGATCGTTGGGTACCTATTATATACATCCGGTCGTACAGGTAATGCAGGTCGAGGCCACCGCCCAATACTTGATGTGAGGAAATTTGATGGTCGTTTAATTCTATTTACATTTTTTTTACTTTAAAATAAAATGTTTTTTTTTTCTTTTTTTAATTTGATCATTTTAAGTACAACTGAAATTTTAGATTGATTGTAAAAAAAATTATCAAAATTTTTTTTAAAAAAAATTGTTTTTAATATTATGTAAATTATAGTAGTTGTTGAAAGATAATTTTGAATAATATATGGTTGGAGACCTCATCTACTCTTTACTCCCTTTATCAAGTGTATTTTCTATTTTTAATTCTCAAAATTATAATCCAATATTTTATCAATATGTTATGATAGTTGTCAACATCAATGTTGGTTTTTATTTTGCAAAATGCTCATGATCATATATATTTGAGTCTCTATCTATCCCCATATATATGAAATCATCGATATATTATATCATTTATTAAAAAATAATAATATTTACAAATATAGTTATAATAAAAAGGTAGTTAGTTAGTATTCACGGTGCGATCTCCATGTCGATAGAATATTTGAATCAAAATATTATAGCACAAACATTACAATAAAAGAACAACACAAGCAAGACAACCAAACATGAAAAAATACAAACATGATAGAAAATGAAAAAAACTTTAGTGTTTTTTCAAAGAATGTCGAAGTGGGCTTATTCTTATTGAAAATTTCCATTGCCTATGCTAGAGAGCTAAATTGAAACTTTTATCTAGGATTACCTCATAACCCAATAATCAACTCACGACCATAATGTTTTTGCTCTTTTCAAGATCTACTTGTCGCTCATTTCCTTGCAACTCTCTTTAACCATATTCAATAGGTTCTTTAATAAACTCAGAAATAGAGATTCCCCTAAGATCTTCATTGTCTTTGGTGCCTTGCAGAGAACCTAATGAAGGCATTACCTCTTTGTCATTTGATTTGGTACCTAAAACTACAAAAGAGTTACAACGTAACTAAAACTGAAATTTATCCTCCTCATTTTGAGTTAAATTTATTGTATTTCGTCCATTTCTTTCCAACTTCTTAAAATTCCTTTTTTAAACCTTATTTTCATTAATTAATTTTACAATTCAACCCTAACCTAGGTGACCATGGGCATGACACATCAAGCACTGAAAAGGAAGACTTTCATAGTCGACAATGTGCTCAAATATGTCTCTTTCTAGAAGATTTCAAAGCATTGTCAACACATTTGTATGCAACTAAAAAATTGGCAACAATACATAACAAGCAAATACTACAATCATTAAACAATTCAATATTAATATGTAAAGTAGAATAGAGCAAGTAATAGATTACATTAGACAATGACCCTCAACTCGAGCAAACTATGCTTCTAGGTCAATGCCAAAATATTATGTTGACATCCAATCTATAGGTGAAAATAGGGTTGGTTAATGGAGCCACCGGAGAAATAATTCATATTGTCTACCACATAGATTCTAATCCACCTTCCTTACTCATGTATGTGGTTGTTGCCTTCAAAAATTACTATGATCTCCCAACACATGTTTCAATTCCTCCTATTACATAAGGCAATCACCACCAAATGTATATCAAAATGGCATGGGATCTAATCATATATAAATTACAAGGGATGACTCTCCATAAATCAATAATAGATATTAGTAATGTTGATCGTTAAGGGTTGACCTTTATTGTTATTTCAAGAGTGTATTCCCTATCTAACATTTATATCAACCCTTCATTTTCATTTGACCACTATACTAAAATGAATGATAATATATATACTAATTTACGAAGAACAGTGAAAACAAAGATTAGTGCAATTCATCTTTCCAATAATTTGTAACAATTGTAGTATTTCTTAATAAATATAAACAAATAACATTTCCAATTTTTTTTTTTTCTCTTTTCTATTCTTTGATTGCTTAGCCCTAATAAACACTTTATTATATATATATAACTTAGACAAATGTTTCCCAACATTCCTGGCATCATTGGGGCAATAACTACTCTTACACATTACAAGATTATTTTTTTTGTTACATGGGAAAGACTATAATAACTTAGAGAATGTTACTTGCAAAATGTTAATCAAATGTTCTAGATAGGTGTAATAATACCATGACATTAATTATGTGGCATTAATATTAATAAAAATTTCCTTCTGAATGTTATTTTTCATTTTTTTTTAAAGAAATGATAAATAATGTTGAAAAATTATATTATAATGAAAAAAATAGATTTAAAAAATTATTTTATAAATTTTAAAAGTAAAATTTAATGAATTTTTTTAATAAATATTATTACATATTTATATTTTTTTTTGGCATGAAATATGTTTTTATCTTTAAATTACAATTTTATTAAAAAGTAGGGAGAAAACTTTTTTAAAATATTTTAAAAAATAGAAATTTAGGGTTTACAACATATTTTTGAATTTATATATTTAAAATTATTTTTATTTATTTAGGTTTTTTTATGAATTTATTATACAATAGAATCTTTAGATAAAACAAGAACATATAAATTTAATTGGAATAAATAATTACTTAAAATACATGTTTATGTATTTAGGTTTTCTTACAAATAATTATACAACAATTTTTTTTAGATAAAATATGAATATATAAATTTAGTTGGAATAAATAATTACTTAAAATACATGTTTATGAGATGGAAAATGATTTATTTTTTAAATTTAATATTTTAAATTAAAAAAATTAAGAAAAAAATTAAAAAACTTAAAATTTATATTATTTCACACAACAAGAAATTTACAGGGCTTTACATTCTTTATTCATTTTTAGACAATAGAATAGAAATAGAGAATAAATATATAATTACATGTGAAATTGATATAAATAAAATAATTTGGCATAAATAGGTTTGACCATATTTTGTTATTAATATTGAGCAACTAATAATTAATAAGTGGCATTGATATGTTTTGGAAGAGTATGATAAGTATAGATAAAATTAATGTCGTTAAATTATTTTATATAAAGTGAGTTAGCGGAAAGGTCTTAATAATGGTGTATCTATTAATAATAGAACGGATTTTTTGTTAAAGTATAGTCTCTTGATGGAACATTTTGATATGTGTAGATATTAAAGTGCACTAGTGATGGTGCATGTAGTATCTAATACTTATTCAATATTTATTCTATAAAATTAAAAGTAATTAATCATATCTTGACAAGTAAAACTCAATTATTGATACTATAATGCATAATTATTGGTACTCCAAAGGTTAAGTTTCCGTAATAAATTTTTAAAATATATTTTATGATCTCTCGTGATAAAATCGACAAAATGTATAATGAGTTAGACCTTAAAACTTGAGTTATAAATAGTTAAGATGACATATTAAAATAGGTAAAAATTTCAAAATCTACAGTAAAATTATTGAAACTTCAATTTTCTATCCAAAATTAAGGTGCACCAGTACTCAAACCTTTCACCTAATTGTCAAATTATTCTATACAAACTAAACTAATATTTATTCATGCTTATATTTAAAAAATGAAAGTATTAACTTATTTACATTATAATTTTTTTTTTAATCTACCGTAAAATGTCTAATGTCTAAAGATATAATTTTCAAATATATATCTATGTCATTTTTAATTTTGAAGGAACTATAGCAATGGATTTGTTTTAATTTAGGATAAGCAAGTAAGTCGTTGGCCAATGAGATGTTTTCATTTTGGGTGCAAAAAATATGCATGAAAGTTTTAAAAGGTAAGATGCAAGATATTTAACAAGTCACAAAAAAATATTTGATGTGCTATGATTGGAGGAAATATTTGGGATGTTATTGACACCCTCTCTTTCTTTGAAGTAAGTCTTAAATGCAGCTGGTAAGATAGAGGATTATGATCTATCCAATTATGTAGGTAAATTAAATGTGAGTTAAATAGAGACTCTTAAACTTGAATGATGGTAGGATGGGAAAATATAATTTATAATCTCACCAAAATTAATAGGAGAATTAAAAAGATGCTAAAATATTTGACTTGACACGATACTAGATTAAAATGGCACCATGGTGGTTGTGCCCTAGGTGGAAAAAGCTACTATACTTTGAGAAGCGATTTGGATTTTATCTTAAAATTTATGTATAAAAGACACAATCAAGGTGCCATAAAGGAAGGAGGTTGATATAGGTTTATCACTTTCATGTATTGTTTTAGTATTTCAATTTTTAATATTAGTCCTACAAACCCATGAAACTACCACGTACTAGTCTATGATTGAATATGTAGAATCTGAGAGAGACTGAAGTCATATTCTCTTTATTTTTTTTGAGGTATTAATAAAGTTGTTCTAGTGGTCATGGAGAATGCAACGGGGGTAAGTGTTGACTACTACGCTAAGGATGTCCTGATAGTCTACAGGATTTGTGCTTAAAATATGCGTATAATATTTTCTTTTAAGGGAGAATCATTTACTAATAGTAATTTCCACAACATTTCAAGATAACTATATATTATTTCATATCCTATAGATGTATATTTTCTTGATTGAAAGGAAAACATTCAGCATAGATATTTATTTCAAGAAGGCATTGCATATTCCAGAATAATTATGTTTAATACTATTTATTTTTTGCACATTACAAGTTAATCAGAATGCTCTAATGAAATATTCATCAACAATTTTCGAGCAGGAACTTGCAAAATATACTCAGGTTCTGTTAGTTAAGAGAAACTTTCAGTTTTCAACCCTTTTATCTACAATTCTTTCTTCATAAATGTTAAATTTCACAACAATAAGTACAACGATGTTTCATTAGTGCAATGTTGAATATGGCAGTTTAAAAATGTTTTAAGAATTTACATAATCATCCCTAATAAATAAACTTCTCAACACAGTCTTTTTTTAAAATTCTAATACAACACAGACATCTTCTACGATTCAGGGCTCCAATATTGGATTTAAATAATTCTAGATTCATGTTTTTTATTGTAGTTGAATTCTAGAAGCTTTAGGGGGTAATTTAAATTGCATATTTTTACACCAATCTCAAATCAATTTGGGTTTAATCGTAATTTTGAAGATTTTTAGACTAGTCTCAGATCGATTTGGATTTAATCGCAATATTTATTTTGTTTGAATATTTTGGGTGAGGTTGTTGTGGATTTTAACACTACGCGATAAATTTGGATTCCATTCTTTGGTGGGGTGAGTGCAGGATATAGATTTTAGGTATGGATCAAATTTACAAATATTTGCTACACCAAAGCTTCACTACATATTTGGGCACTTCATGTACTATGTGACCTATAGATTTTTATTGCAAGTCATCATGTTGATGAGACACGTTCTAGTCTGTGTAATATATAATTTCTACTTCATTACAATAAGCATGTGTGTCTAAGTTGCAGTGATAAAAGCCACTTCTATAGTACTAACAAAGGTCTTTGTTAAACTTTGATGATCCTCTTTCCATGTGGTTGCTATCATTTAATAGATTTATTAATTGCAAGCTAATGATCTATATGTGGTATATCACTATGCCATAAATTTATTCTAGTCATGTATGTAATAATCTCACACTGATATTAATAATATATTGAAAAATAATTGATAATATGAAGGATCATTTTTGTGTAATGAAAAATTTGCATTCTCTCATGATTTGAGCTAGCTCAGATCCCGCAGGGCAAGATGTGTTGGTGCCAAGCAGGGTTGATGTTAGTCATACTTTAGCAAGATAGCGGCAGAGATAGGAGATAGCAGTGGAGGGAAATGGAAGTAGGGCATTGTCTATTCACTTGGCAGGGAGGGACAAGTTATCTGGTTTGATGACTGGAATGGGAGAATGGAAGGAGAGAGTGGGGAGCACAGCAAGGTAGCGAACCATCCAGTCAAGTTGGATAAATAAGCAGTGATGGTTTCCTTTGGTCCTTTGATCTCTTACATTAAGCAGTATAAGACTTTGAGTATGGCAAAAAAAACTTCTAGTTGTCAATTTTGAACATGAAGCTCTTGAGGAGGTTCTTCAAAGCAAAGATCGGTATGTAGAAAGGGGTTCAATTTGTCATTTTGACAAGTTTTGGCCTTTCCTTCTTATTCTCCACCAATGGCTTTTGGATTATTAGTGGTCTGTGTTAGAAGGCAACATGAAAATTTATCCTTGTGCCAGAGGTTTTTTTATTGTGATTTTTGATAATTTGGCTAACCATAATAAGATCTTTCAACCGAAATCCTAGAGCTATGATCATCGCCTTCTACTTATGAAACCCCGGTTCCTTGATTTTTAACCCTCTGACAGAAAATCCCCCTCTTCAACCCATCTAGGTGATGTCATCGTATCTTCCACTCCAAATTTTGATTTAAATATGGACTTTCAACTATTGGAGGTGTGTTGGGTGATTTGCTAGAAATTGAGGTTTCTTCATTAAATTTTTCCCAAATGACTTTTGCTAGGGTTCTTATTTGTTTAGATATTACTCAAGATATTGTTGAAATGATCGAGTTAAAAGTAAAAGAGAAGTGTTGGTCTCAAACCATTGATTATGATGGGATTTCTTTCAAGTACCGGAATTACTTTAAAATTGGTTATCTTTCTGCTCCCTGTCAAAAATCCAAGCGAAAAGTAGATTCTTCAAGGTGGAAGGAGGCAAGTGAGGAGCATTTTATAATGTTTTTGAAAAGCGATTATGTTTTTCCTTCAGGGGTTGTTTCAAAGGTTTTTTTAGAAAATAATTCAACAAGTTTAGTACTTTTGGTGTCCCCACCTCAGAATTTTGGGATAGTTTGTCAAGTTGGAAAAAACTTTGCAAAATTGGTTAGTAAGAATAAGGCTTATAGAGATAAACCCGAGGATGGGTTTTGCTTGTCCAAGTTTAGATACATTTAAATTGAGTAATCAAGAAGAATGAAATGTCGTTAGAAGTTCATATTCAGGTAAATTGATCATGAATACATAGAATAATTGCAAAATAATGCCTATATATATGCATGGTTTGAAGTTTATAGTATATACTGGTCTTTATTCTATAATGCTTAGTGTGTGTGTGTGTGTGTTTTTTTTACCAATATAACTCTATGGTAAATGATTAACTATCACCATATATAGGTAGATATTATCATCACACGGTTCATAACCCACAAAAATAAGCACCCAAAAATTAAATACATCCCCTACATCTCAAACTTTGATCCAGAATTGCTTAGTTCTACAAAGATCTTCTCCCTTTGCTCGACTCTCTCCTTTTCCTCTGTTCCACGCTCTATTGCTTTCTTCTTTATAAAAATTGCACCCCTTCCTCTATCTAAATATATTCCTTTATTTTTATCTTTATTCACCTCTTATGATAAAAGATGTAACTTTTCTCTTTTTAGATTTTTCCTATTTATTTTTGTTTTTCTTTATTTGTTTATCAATTTTATTAATAACTTTCCTTTTTTTTTTTTCCTCTTAAAATATAAATTGTCATATTTTACTCATTTATCTCTAATTATAATAATTAATATATTTGCTAATTAAATTAGCACCTTAAATATCAAAATGATTTAATAATAAATCCATTAATCAAAAGCCTCAAATTTGCACTAATTATGCAAATCATATTTCTAAAAGTATTTAATGGTTACACATGCAAATCATGCAAAACAAAATCCACAAAACCATTAAACTATGCTATCAAACCATGTATAAACAACTATCTAATACAAACAACATCAAAACACACTATACTAACCATTATATTATGCATCTAACATGTGCTAGCTAATGTGGTGTGTGCAGGGTTCTAGCTGCTTTCTCTGTCATCCTCCAACATCTCTATTTATGTCACCTTCTTTGATGATGCTCTTCCTTCATCCCACTCTGAGGAATGATTTATCTTTCAACCTCAAAACAAGTAAGTAGTTAGACCATAACATCATGATATACATACATCATAAAATATAGTTGAAATAACATGTAAACATGATCATAATGTAAATATATACACTGGAACTAACTTTTAACAATGTAATCATGTAACCTAATCAATATCCAACTATCTCATAACAACGTATATCTCAAATTTTGGTTTAAAATAACCAAGTTAAATTGTTAACTATAAATATCCAAACATAATTAAGTTTACTTAGTGAAGAATTGGGATGTAATATCCTTCCGCATTAAAGCTAGTCATCATTCTGGATAACTCCTATTGAAACATAAGATCTGACTCAAAACATCATTCAACAAAAAAATATCATAGTATAATAGTATCTAATTAAATAAATAAATTTAAAAATCATCTATAGAACTCATCATAATCCTCCTAAGTAGCGTTATCCTCAGAGTATGAGTCTCACAAGACCTTCCACTATGACATCTTTCTATTACACAAATAAAATTTATGAGTGTCGATTACTATGATTGGTTCTACCATGACTACGTCAAGATCTAGAACTTGTAAAGCATTCCAATCCAACACATGTGTAGGATCATCTATATACTTTTTAAGATAAAAAACATGGAAGACATTATGTAATAAAGCTAGTTCTAGTGGCAATCCAAGCCTATACACTACAAGATTGATCATTTCTAACACCTCGAAGGGTTTGACATATCTCGGTGACAGTTTCATTGACTTCTTGAATTTAATTGAGCTCTTCTATGGCTACCCATAAGAACACTTTATGACTTACTAAAAACTGTCTATAGGTCTTTTTCAGATCATCATAACTCTTTTGTCTATCATTGACCTCGGCCAACCTCTACTTGATTAATCTAACCTGATCTTCCATTTTTGAAAGGATCTCAAGTCCAAAGACTATCTTATCCTCCAACCTGTCCCAACCGATTGGTATCCTGCACCTTTTCCCGTATAGTGTGTCAAACGATGTAATCTTCAAAGATAATTAGTATGAGTTATTGTATGCAAACTCAACCAATGAAATATAATCTTTCCATTTGTATTGTTGATTCATGCAATACATATGAATAAGATACTCTAACACATGATTAACTCTCTCAGTCTGTCCATCAATCTCTGGGTGATATGCAGTGATAAAATCTAATTGTGTACCCAAAATTGAATTTAGAGTTACCCAAAATCTAGAATTCATCTTCAAATCATGATCCAAAATAATATTTTTGGGAAATCCATGCAACCTATACACTTTCCTTACAAACTTTTTCACAAGGGTAGGTGCATCATCTATCCAATTATGTGGTATAAAATGAGTCACATTGATTAATTTTTTAACTACTACCAATATCATATTATGCATATTTTATGACATTGGTAACACTTGGACAAAGCCCATACTGATCACCTACCACTTCTATTTCGGTATATCATGTGGATATAACAACCTAGTCAGATGCACATGATCAGCGTTCACTCACTGACATTCCAGACAATGTAACACATCATCTGCTACATCTTTCTTGATTCCCTTCTACAAATATAGTGGTTTAAGCTCTATCATGAGCTTGGTTACTCCTAGATGTTTTGAATATGGGGCATTGTGCAGTTCTTTTAACATTGTGTTCCATATATTCTCTTGATATGACACATACATCCTTCCATTGTAACGCAAAAGGCCATCACTCTCCAATCTAAATCCTTTATAAAGAGGATTCTGAGCATTCTCATATAATGTTTTTATGATCTAATCATAAAATTAATCTCATGGAGAGAATTCAATCACTTGATCTTTGAAATTACTCCTGATAGTAGCCACAGTTACTATATAGCTTCTACGACTTAGGGCATTAGCTACTCTATTTTCTTTGCCTTTAATATAGTTGATATTGAAATCATAATCAGATAAGAACTCAATCTAACATATCTGTTGAGCATTCAAATTTGGTTGGGTGAAAATGTACTTAAATCCCAAGTTATCTATCTTGAGCTCTCTTGAGCTCAAATGGTTTTCCCAATAAATAATGCCACCAAACTTTGAAAGCATGCATAATTGCTACAAGTTCTAAGTTATGAGGGGCATAGTTTGCCTTATAAGGCTTAAGCTTCCTTGACTGATATGCCACCACTACACCATCCTGCTTAAGGACTCCTCTTAGTCCATCCCTTGATGCATTTGTAACCACTAAAAATTGACCATTGGAGTCAAGAACTCTCAACACTAGTGCTGAAGTAAGCTTTATTTTCAATTCCTAAAAAGCTACTTCACACTTCTTTGACTAGACAAAACTTTGGCTTTTACATTACAAATAAGTGATTGGAATAACTATCTGAGAAAATTTTGGAATGAACTTCTTGTAATAGCTTGCTAACCCATGCAACTTCTTACCTCATGCACATTATTGGGCACTGACCATTCCATAATGACTCTTATATTTTCACCATATCTACCATGATACCATCCATAGAGATAATATGTCTGAGCTATTGCACTCACTCCTAGAAAAATATGTACTTAGACAACTTGTCATATAATTTATGCTTCTACAACCATTGCAAAACTAGTTTCAGATGTTGAAGGTGTTCTTCTTCATTGTTAGAGTATATAAAAATGTCATCCAAAAAAATCAAAACAAAATGATCAAGATAATCTATGAACACATTTTTCATGAGATTCATGAAAGTTGTCGAAGCATTTATCAACCCAAATGGTAGCACTATGAACTCATAGTGCCTGTAATGAGTTTTGAATGTTGTCTTTAGAATATATTCATCCCTTATTCTCATTTGATGGTATCCCAATATAAGATCAATCTTAGAAAAGACTGTTGCTCCCTGCATTTGATAGAAAAGATCATCTATACGAGGTAATGGATACCTATTTTTGATAATTGCCTTATTCAAAATTCTATTGTCAATGCAATATTGAAGAGTATCATCCTTATTCTTGACAAATACAAATGGTGCACCCCATGGTGACACACTAGGCCTAATCAACCTCTTTGATAACAATTCCTAGAGTTGAGCCTCCAATTCAACCAACTCAGTGGTTGTCATCTTATAAGGTGCCTTAGTGATGCAGGAACATCCTATAAAGTATGTATATATGATATTATTTAATGGTGTTAATTTGTCTTAGAGGTATTAAGAAGTTATTTCAGTATCAGTAAGTCTTTATTGAGGAATTTGGATCTTGTATTAATTCATATAGACTTTGGAGTGTTTTCCCTCCAAATGACATCAATTTAAAATTTCAAATGTAACTATGTAGATTTGTGTAAAATTTAAATGGTTTATAATAAACCATGAGTCTAGGAGGTATTTTAGGAGTTTCCTATGTAGATAGGAATTTTATAAGTCTATTTTGAGGATATAATCATCTATAAGGGTTTTAAATGAATTTGTAACAACTAGATAGGTCTATGGAGTCAAATTGTTATATTGAGTCAAATCGGTTAAGGAAGAATCTCATGTAAAATTGGTCAATTATAAGTTTTAAGAGGCCTTAAACCACTTGATAATCATAAATACTACTGATAAGGAGGCATCCAAGGTTAAATATAAGCATGAAAAGATCAGTTGTTCATTATTGTGAAGCTAATGAAGAGATTGACACAATCTACCAAGACTGTTCGTAGGGTTTATATAATAAAATGAGTGTTTTATCTTGTAAATACAAGTGTGAGTTGATAATTTATTGTATTTTAATCAATTTTTATTTATTTAATCTAGGTTCAACATATATTATGAGTTATTTTCCTTGAATCCAAGTTATTGATTGAAAATTTCCATTATTCTATTTTCTATGCTTAAAAGCCTATCAAAGTCCTCTTCAAACACGTGATAAAATTTGAATGAGCCTAATTTAATGATTGGAATAGATGTATATATGAGTTGAGGCCCTATTTCAGGTGTTATTTTGTTAAGAGAGTCATTTCCCTTCATGAATCATCAACATGAAGCTCTCGGGCCTGTTACTCATCATGAAACCCTAATTGTTATTAAATTGTTCATATCTTTATTTTTATCCAATGAAAATTATTGAAACTTGGTAAATAGTTTATATAAGGAGTTTAGAAGATTAAAAAATTGGTTTCAAGTCCAAATTCACCTTGTATCTCATTTTAAATCTGAGTGAGTTTTGTTCTCCCTATAGGCAAGTGAGAAATAAGACAGTCAAGAGAGGAAATAGGTAAGATTTTGAGTTTTAAGAGTTTCTTGGACAAATTGAAGGTTTTATCATGTCTAAGATGACTAATTAAACATTTTTATGTGTTATCAAAGGTTAGGTAAGCTTATTTTATGATTTGACCTACAAGAGCACTCAAGTCTAGTGGTCTACAGGAGGAATTGAGAAACCAAAAATGTGGTTTGTAATGTTCTATTAGTCCAAATCATTAGAAAATTAGTACACATGATATTTTTAAATTTTGGATATGATTCAATGTTATATACTTTTTAAAATTAATTATATCACAACCATTTTAAAACTGAGTCCTTGAGAGGTCTAGAAAGAGTCTTAAAATCTAAGGAAAAACAAAGCAAGGTGAGAGTTTTTCATAAATATTGGTAAAAAAATGAGTGTATTGGTTTAAATTCACATAAGGGAGTGTATTTAATTCAGATCCAACCATATATAAACTTGATATTTTTGATAAGTGACTAAAATCTTGAATAGAGACCTTAAAGACCTAATAAGAGGCCTAATTGAAAAAGAGCATACAAAGGAAAGTGGATGTGTATTAGGAAATACGTAAAAAGGGAGAAGTATAAGATGTAAAAATATAATGGGTAGACAAAAATGTCATCAATTTTTCATGGAGGTTTGTACACAGTCCTAGACAAGGATATTTATCCTAAAACAGGGCTAGAAGGAGATACAAGCCTAGAAAGGGAAAAGTGGTCTAAAAGGTAAATAGAGAATTTGAAGTGAGTTTAATTGAGTTGGTAAAAGTATAATAAGAGGTAAGACACTTGTTTAAGGTAAAAAAATGGTTCAGTTAAGTCTAGAAGGAAAAAAATGCCCTGTTTGAGCATGGATAAAGGTTTAGAGTCAATTTGATAAAAGAAGACTTCATGTCCTAAAGGAGAAATTGAAATAATAAAGAGGTATAATTATGTGTTTTAAATGGGTTTACAAGTGTAAAAGATAGATTTTTATTGTTTATACACCACTTAGACTATGGTTATGAACTAGGTATGATATCGATAGAGAAATCAAACTTACATCTAGGAGGTAATCCCAGCAATTATTCCAAATTCACCTCATGAAAATCTCTAAAAAATTGGTAATCTTTGAGAAATGGTTCCTTAGGTTCCTCCATTTCATTTATCTTGATTATAAATTCTTGGCATCCTTTTCCTTAATCCCTCTTGAGTTGCATTGCAGAAATTTACCTAAGCCTTAACTCTCTTTTCTCACCCTAAATTTGTGTTTGATTTCAAAATCATCAAGACACTCAACCTTATTCAAGTAGTTGTAAACCTTGGCCTTGAATTTTAAAATTTATTTGCCTCCAAAGATCACATCATATTACCCTAATGGTGTTATATATAGATCCACTATTGTTGTGAATTCAATTAACCTAAACTCTGCTTCGACTAAACACTTGTCAACCATGACTTTTGAGTCATTCCCATATTGTGTTGACCATGCACTTGTCATTAATCCAACTCTTCTGGATAACTTATTAATCATTTTAGGAGATATAAAACATTTTATAGCTCCTGTATCAATCAAAATGGAAATTAGATGGTCAAACAAAGTAACTAATAACTATATGTGTAAGGCTTGAAATTCAATCTGTCGATTATCAACTGTTGCATGAATACACTATTGAAATTTTCCCTACTGTGGAATAGGACATTTATTCTTTGAATTGTCTTGAGTGAAATCATGAGCATAATGGTCATCTCTGTAAATGAAACAACCTCCAAGTGGTCATTTCCTATCATTCTATTAGTTTTCTTTGAAATTGCCTTTGGAACCATTACCCAGTTTCTTGTTGCCTAAACCCTTATTGAATTTTGCATTCTAAATTTTAAACTAATTCTTGGAGTCTCCACTCTTCTGTTTCCACTTCTTCTTTTTGAAATTTGGCTTAGAATTTCCAAATTTTTTCTTAAACTTGTCCCTAGCCTACAAAAGAGGCATCAACTTTTGTACATGTTTGACCATCTTCTCAAAGACCTAGTCCATGGTAGAAGGTCCATGACCATCAACCTCTCCATCAATTTGGGGTCTCAATCCCATGATAAATTTTTTTATCTTAAACCTCTCATCTCCCTGGTACTAAGGTAAATACTTCAAAAGTTTGGTGAGTTGTTCCCAGTACTTAATCATTGATAAGTCTCTCTGCTTCAAATTTTGGAAATCTGTGAGCTTCTAATCAAAATAAAGCTATGAAAGCCATCGTGACCTAAACAAAGTCATAATTTGATCCCAAGTAGTGGTGATTGAATTAAGATTTATTTTTAACATCTTATTGGCCCACCATATAGCTACCTCACTAACCAATTAGTATGCTCCCCAAACTGTCATAGTGACCTAGGAGTAGTTTTGAATCTCAAAATACTTTTCCATCTCAATCAACCATGTTTTATCTCTGTCACCCAAAATAATTCCATCAAACTTAGGTGAGTTCACCTTCATATCTCTAGCCAAGTCTATAGCTACTTGAGCTCTTTCATCCTAAGGGTTTTCCTACTTAGTGAGATGCTCTTTAGGTACATCCTAATGTTATTCCTCTTGATGGCCATGGACCACCTACTCTAAGACTATAATCCAATCCCTGGTCTCATTCATGGCTATGAGAATCTGATCCATCTTTGTTGATTGCTTAGCGATAAATTGACTAGGATCAAATGGAAGGTTAATGTCATTTACATTTGACAGACCCTCTCTAGAAAATCTAGCTTTCACCATCCTCCTTTATGTCATCATAAGAATATGAAAATGTTAATGTTAGGTCCTAATGTTTGATCCGTAGCTCGTATACCATATGTAACATCCCTACTGGGATCTACCTAGAAATACATAATTTTTTTTAATTAAAACAACATATACTTTATATAGATTACACAATGAGAATATTATTACTGAACATATAAAATACTCTAAGTATAATAACTATAAATGAAGCATACTACATCATACATCACTAATCACTATCATCATAAAAAACACATCATAATATGAATACAAAAAGTAATTATAATTAAACAACTATGACTGATAAATGCCTACAACCATTGCTTTCAATGTATAATAAATAAGTAATTACATCTCATCACAATAATATTTCCATAATAAATATAATACAGTGTACATATATAATATGCATGGCTCCTTGAAGCATAGTTACTCAAACTCCACTATATGTGCCAATCTCAAGTGTCACCTCAAAAGTAGTACAATTGTGGGGAGGGGGAGCATCATCTGAGCACTTTTCCATTGTAGACAATACAAAATTGCGTACTATGGTTCTATATGTGATACTAACCCTTAGACAACCCTTGGACCCCCTTGGAACTATTTACTCCACCAATCACTAGTGGAAATGACTAACTTTAGCAATTTGTGACTATGACCCTAACCATCGACAGTCAACCCTTAACCACCGACGGTTAACCTCGACCATTGATGGTTTGCCCTTAACTACCTCAAGGGTTAACTTCAACTCAAACTCCAGATTACTTTTTTATTAATAGCTGGTTGATGTGTCATTTTGCATGATCAATGCATGTTCACTTAAAATTACAACAACTTGTTAAACAACTAGTTGAACTTATTATTTCACCACTCCCTTCCCTCTATATGAAGAGAGGAAGAGGAGGTGAAAGATCATCTAAAATCATCATCAGAACTTCTTGTGCAAAGAGATTAGAGTTTCCTATATAGGTATCCTTCTTACTTCCAGCAACTAGGACAAATATCAAGTGTTGCTACAACTCATCAGCGAACAACCAAGGTATTGTCATTATGTTGAAATTTCTTAAAAATCTACAAACAAGATTTTAACCAACCTCAACATTCTTTAAACAGCACCAATAAAGATAAGTATCTATATCTCATCAAGATTCAGTAATTAGTTTCCTTATTTCATTCTTTGTGTGGGAGCTCTGCAACTCTAGACATTTCTTCTCTTCCCCAAGACCACCCATAGTGTCTTTTAATCATTTGAGCACCCTCTACCTGAACCTGACATCTATGAACACTACACTCTACCTCACAACCAATATCTAAACTAGATTTACCCTCTAGAGCTCTTTTGCAATCTTCCCAACCAATTTTTTTGACCTAAGTCAAATTTAACAACAACCACCGACGGTTTCATCACCATCGATGATTTGACCCTAACCATCGATGGTCCCTAACCACTGATGGTTTGACTCTAACCATTAATGGTCTTTGTCTATCATCTTTAAAAATAAGCTTATTTGACCTATCACACCCCGACCAAATCCTATTTTTTATGTTTTTGTCTTATCACAGAGGATCACTCAATCTTTTGAACTATGTTTGATTTGTTTAACATTGATATCTAATCATTTTTTACTATAATTAGTCAAAAACACTTATTTCTTCTTAAGCACTTCTTGTATTTGATTTCAGTATCTTCTATTATTTATGCAATCAATTTATCTTTCATTTTTAAAACTTAATTATTAAAAGTGTTGATTGACAGCCTCCAAGGAAGCTTGTGCTTCTTGGATCTATCTCTCGCTAGGCAATCCATCCTAATACCCAACTAATCAACCATTTTTTAGTCCTTTCTTATCTATAGGTCATTCCTCCCTAGACAAAGAGGAGTACCCACAATCATCTAGATCAACGTGTGTACAACATATCAATTTCTATCAACCTCACCGTTATTTCAAGTTTTACAACTTTCTTCTAAAGAAATAAGTAAATTTTTAGTGAAACATTGTGACACACCTAGTAGGACCATTGAGTCTTTTTTTGTGTTCATAGTTGCATCTAGGTGCTTTTGTTCTTGTTTTATGCTCATTCAATGAAATCAAAATCTCGTTTTGGGCTTAAAATAAATCTACATACATTATTTACTTGTATTGATTAGCTCACATAGCTCAAATTAAATAAAGTAAATTAATCGTAGCCTCACTTCTCTCTAAACACACAAGACCAAACCACATATTTAATTAAATATCAAAACATTAACATAAGGCCCGACTGAGATTTTATAACCAAGTGGTCACCTTTTCTTGACTATCCTGCTTGAATTTCTTCACCAAGGGGAGAACCAACTCAATACACTAGCTGAGTGTAATCTCTAACAACTTGGTATATTTTGGCTAAGCACCTGACACCCTTATCACTGCAATGTGTAAAGTGAGGGGATAAGCCCCAATATCAATCTATGTACCAAGTTCTAATACAGATCTTGAGAGCCTTTAACTACCTCAAACCATCCTTAGATGAATTCTTTTAGTACCTATTCTATAAGCCCCAAGTTGTTCCTTCATAACTTCTTTAAAATTGAAACATAAGCCTAAAGAGAGATAATAAAGTATCTTTGGATTTTAATACATTTTAGTGTATGAATTATTTTCCTTGAGATATTTTTATTTTGATTATTTATCTTTTGAGTTGTGAGATCGCTTGTATCTTCCTTTTTTTCCTTCCTTGCATGGTTCTTACTAGACAACAACTAAGAAATCAAGCAAATCAAGGTCCACCTCCCAACCACCCATCCTCCTCTTCTTCTTCTTCTTCATACATGGACTATGTCTTGGATGTGGAGGGTTCTCCTCATCTTTTTAAAAGTCATAGTATTCCTCAAATGGTTTCCCAAGGTGATGTGGATTTCACCGCCTTTTTGGATAACAACCCTGTATCCCTTCAACATTACCTCAACATTATATCCCACCATACCCCTGCTTCACTTCCACCTACTGATTCACCCTATGGTATGCCATCCCACCTTATGGGTAGAACCTCTACTACCTCCACCCAACCCTTGGTCACCAAGCATCCTCTTCTACTAACAATCCATCTAATACCACTGACCAAAACCAACCCATCCAAGCAACCAACACCCAAACACCTTCTACCCCAACCTACAACTCTTATAACATGGGAACAACCCAACCTTTGGCCACCCATACCGCGCTTACCATTGGAATAATTTATACTAGTGTTACCACCTTTCCTCTTGTTTTCGACCCGCCTACCTCCACTCCATTCCAGAGCTTGGTGGTTCCAATACCTTCTACCCTTCCACCCATTAGTACCAAAATCACCACCTATCCCCAACCTACCAACCTAACTATACCTCCAACCCAACCCATGTCAATCCTTTAACAAGTTCTTATTGCACCCAACTCAAGCTATATTCTAAACCCGCGATGATATATGGCTCCATTCTCTACCCAACTTCCCACATCCAGTTACCCATACTTGGCACCCTTTCAACCACCCCTATCCACATACCAATATGTGGCAACCTCCTAACCTTCCACTGGCTATCCCAATGTTGCACCTACCCAAACCCAACAGAACCTACCCTACAACTACGGTGGTGCATAACCACAAACGGATCTAGTAAAAATGTTAATGGATAAAATGACTACTTTAGAGTCATCTATTTCTAGCACCCAAAACCTCTTATCATACGACCAAATCTATAACGAAATAATTCACCCATCCCATTCCCATCTGACCTTATCCTCCTCAATGGGAACTTTCAAAATTTTCAAAATTTCAGAGCAAAGAAGACCCTCAATAACATTTGAGAGTATTTAGACACTCTTGCTACTTGATTTCCTACAATGATGCTCTCATTCTCCGTACCTTTCCCATATCTCTATCAGGTCTGATGCTAGATTGGTATACTATTCTTCCCAAGTACTCTTTCTTTTATTTTTCCAAACTAGCTCAAACCTTCCTATATCACTTTTCCATAAACATATCTAAGAAAGTTTCCATCACCGACCTTTACTCCATCCAGTAATTTGATAATAAGTCCATTGTTGACTTCAAAGCCCATTGGAGAAGTTTGATAAACCAAATCTCTTTCTCTTTTCCCCAACCCAAGTTGATTGAGCTTTTTGCTCAGGCTTGTACCAAACACATTTCCTCCACTTTACGGGTTTAAGCTTTTAGAACCTTTGATGAAGCTTTCACCATGACATGAAAGTTAGAAAATAGAGCCATTGATGAGGGGAAGTTAAAATTGAGAAATAAGAATTCCACCTTTAAATCAAATGAGGCCTCTTCCTCTAAACTTAACAATAAAACTAACTCTAACACCAAAAACAAGGGAATCATGACCATGGTTATCCTTAAAAATGCTCCTCTATTAGTTGTTAAACAACCCAACTCTTCCATTTCCTCTAATCAAAACACTAGAAACCAAAACCATAGCAACCAAAGCAGTATACTTTTCTAGGGGAGTCGTATGATTCCATTTTGGATTTTTTTTTGAAATCCAATATCATACAACTTCCTCTGATAAAACCTCCACAAAAACTTGATTCTTCTCATCCTACACCTGGTTGGTATAAGGAAAACAAATTGTGTACCTTCCACAATTACATTGGACATGATGTTAGTAGATGCAACACTTTCAAAAACATTGTCTAAGGGTTGATTGATAGGGGAACTTGTGCTGGATAATCCTAATGCATCCCCAAACCAGTCACTTGACATATTTAGGCAACCATTTCCCAACCATGCCTCTTCCACAAAAAACAAAAATAATAAAGCAGAATCCTCTCACAACTACGAGGTCTATACTATCAATATGGTCTTTAGTGAGTTCACTGTAGAGGGAACCATTTCCCAAACCACCTTTCCTTCCCCTTTCACATACCAGAGGAGATGACCATTCCCACCACACCTTTCTCTTCCATCACACAACAATCCACTCTCCATTTGGAAAGCATTTCTAAAGAATAGGTCACTTTACCTACTCCTCTTATGGAATAACCACCTTCCCAAACCTTGGAGCCTTTGATTGAAGAAAAGGATGAGGTAATGGCTCCCCTCTCTCCACCCATGGGTTTGTCCTTTGAGACCAATGTCGAAGGAATCAAACCCGTCTACAAGCCCTTCTCTCAACTGGTCCAAAACTTTAGGATACCTATCTTAACCCAACATGGATCATGCCACATTTTGGCACCATCTCAGGCTTCCTTACCCAACCAAATAAGAGCCCTCAACCACTCTATTGTAAACCCAACCTTCCACTTCCACTATTGAACCCACCATCACCTTAACCAAACCATTAAAAACATCTACCCCTCAAGCCATAGTTGAACCAACCAAACCAACTCCACCTGAAGTAGCCCAAATATCTTCCTCCATCCAAAGAACCACCTTCCCAAACCTTGGAGCCTTTGATTGAAAAAAATGAGGTAATCACTCCCCTCTCTCCACCCATGGGTTTGTCCTTTGAGACCAATGCTAAAGGGATCAAACTCGTCTATAAGCCCTTCTCTCAACTGGTCTAAAACTTTAAGAAACCTATCTCAACCCAACATGGATAGTGCCACATTTTAGCACCATCTCGAGCTTCTTTACCCAACCAGACAATAGCCCTCAACCACTCCATTGTAAACCCAACCTTCCACTTCCACTATTTAACCCACCATCACCCCAACCAAACCATTAAAAACCTCTACCCCTCAAGCCATAGTTGAACCAACCAAACCAATTCCACCTGAAGTAGCCCAAATAGCTTCCCCCATCCCATCCAAGCCCATCAAAAACTTAGGCATACTACTTACTCAACCTCTATTAAGGTTGGATTTAGCACAACCTAGGCTACCAAAGGAACCCAAAATCAATCCAACCAAGAAGAAGGAGCTACCTAGGATCCCCAAAAGCCATAACCTTACCACTTATTTCTACCTTGCCTTCCATTTTGGGACCACATCCTTCTTCCATCCTAGTACATCATCCTTTCATCAATAAAACATGTCTCCCAAAGACAACCCAAACCCAACTTCCTCTTCCATCTACCCCATACCTATTCTTTTTACACCCTCAACCTCCAAACCTTCTACTGCCAAACATCCTACTTCTAACCCTTCTATTTTTAAATCACCCACTACCAAACCTGCTATTTCTAAAACTCTTGCCTCAAAACCACCAACCACCAAGAATACTCCACCACCCAAAACTCTTTCTATTAAGCCTACTCCTAAGAAGGCTTCCCCCCAAAGGCCAAAACCAAAACTCCAACATTCTCTCCACCTTTACTGGAGTCTTACTCAACCATCTTGCAAAAAGTATTACAAGCTTCTTGATTAACTTTACCTTCCATAAAACCATTTAAACCCCTTAGTCCTAAACCATCCTGGTTTTATGACAATCTAATTTATTCATACCATAAGATGTCAAGACATGATATGAAGAACTACAAATCTCTCCAAGACCTAATCCATAAGCTATATACTAAAGATGACCTATTATCAGAAGAGCCACACATAAACCCACAACCACTCTAGGAACCACAAACCACAACCCCAAACCTACCTGCTCCTGCACTCTCATCCAAGAGTGAGGAGGAACCAAAGTAGTCCTCTATCCCAACTCTTCCCCAAGTTGATACCATCCATGTGATCATACGATCACAAGCTCAATAAAAGGATAAGGGGAAGGCAAAGGTGTCCATTACATGGGCATACCCTTCTACCACCTAATCACTCAACCAAACCCAAACAACCCCACCTTCTCTCAAACCCAATATATCCATCTTGAGTACTTCACAATCCAACCCTTTTGAATCAATCCAAAGAGTTGTTCTAAAGCAACTTCACCAAACATCAGTGAAGATGAGTTTATATGAACTAATCAATACCTTACCCCATCACTGTTAGGCAATGATAGAGGCTTTTCAGTCCATAGGGGTTTGACCAAAAGATCCACAACCTCTAACAGCCTTTATCAGAGCCCTCCATCTTTCCACCCTTGTTACCTTCAAGGATTCAAAAATTCCTTCCATTTATCCACAGGATATGGATCCCCCCTCTTCATTATCGCATACATCAACCAAACCCACATCAAAAGGGTTATGATTGATGAAGGGGCTATCATCAATATTATCTCCTCCCACACAAATGACTAACTCAAACTATCGAAAAACATTATGTCAAAAACCACAGTAGTGCGCCATTTATTTAATGACACTTTGGCAACAACTCTAGGAATCGTTGTCCTCCACATTCATTTAGGACCTCGCACACTACCTAAGTTCTTTTATGTAGTAGAAGGTGAGTTCTAATACAATGTTCTACTTAGGCACCCTTGGATCCATTCCATGAATTACGCGCCATCTACACTACATCCATACATCAAATCTGAGCGCAAGGTCAAATGATTACCATATAATCTAACCCAAATCCTTTCACATCATGCAACATGACATACTAGACAAATGATGTTCTCCTCCACCCATCAACCAAACCTTCACTAGGAAAAGATGACTCTACCTCTTCCAACAACTAAGATTTGACCAGTTTGTTCATCACTTCTACCCAAATCCCCACAAAGGACCCCTTGGAATCTACATTCTAACATCTCACGCTTAAGGAGTATCGCTTATTGGCCTTGGATGTCTTCCTTACTCCCTAAGATTACAAGAACTTTGACCGGAACCCTAGTTATGATCCCAATATTGGAACCATCATTCTTTTTAGACCTCCCTATCTCCAAATGAATCTTATCTATGGGGGACTTGACCAACCGCTTGTCGCCTCCTCTACCTCCTATACTCCTCGACCATTTACCTTCGATTTATCCTATCTAGATAAACTAGAGTTCACCAAGACATACCTCCATCGGTGTGCTTGGAAATAATTTGGTCTAAGATGTTACGAGCTTAGATCACATGAAGTGTTTCCATATAAAACCCAAAAACGTCATGAGAGATTTGGTCTTGAATTCATTCCACTTGAAGAACCAACCAATTTATCCCCCATTACCATCATTAATGAGGAAGTCCCATCTTCATCGAATCTGTCACCATCAAAACCTGAGGATTTTGATACCATTCCACCTAACTATTTTTTCTCTCTTTTTGTCAACATGATCATCCTTGGATCCCTAACTAATTAAAAGGATAGGGAGATCGTAACCATTCCTCTGACTCATCTTGAGATGATAGGAGATGGTTCTCCTACCATTAATACCATTCGGTGTTAGGATTATGATTCCATTTTTTCCTTTCTTGGTGTAGAAGATTATTCTATCCACAAATCCTTCCCTCTTGAGACTTCAACTATGTTGAACAAATCCATCATGGATATCAACTTGGGTACTCTAGATAACCCATGCATTGTCAAAATTGGCCAATTACTAAATTTTGTGGAGCTTCAGGATTTCCCCTCCTTCCTGAAAGACCATAGCATAGCATTTGCTTGGTATTATAGTGACATGCCAGGAATCGACCCTTTCATCACCACCAATAATATAGTCACTAACCATGATGCCAAGCCAGTTCGATAAAAACTTCATTAGATACACCCTCGTATAACCCTTCTCATCAAAGAACTTCAATGCTTCCTATCCCTAAATTTCATTCAACCCATTAATTATTCCCAATGGGTGTTGAATGTCATCCCTATCACCAAATCCATAGAGGGACTTTACATTTGTGTAGACTTTCATGAACTTAACCTTGCTTGCCCAAAAGATGACTTTCTTTTGCCAAGCATTGACTAGCTTTTTGATCTTACAACCTATCATGAGATGCTATCCCTTACTCTCGAGTTAAAATCAAATCTTAATTATCCTTGAAGATCAATAGAAAACCACCTTTATCACCCCCTGGGGAACATTTTGCTATAAGGTCATGCCTTTTGGTCTGAACAACGCTGGTGTAACCTACCAACATGTTAGGACCTACATCTTCCATGACCTTATTCACAAAATCATAGAAGAATATATCGATGACCTCCTTGGGAATTCAAATGTCATAAAGATCATTTGGTCTTTCTTAAGATTACCTTTGAATGCCTCATCCATTACCATGTCTACCTTAACCCCAAGAAGTATATTTTGGGGGTCTTATTAGGAAATCTCTTTGGCTTTATCCTCTCAATTCAAGGAATTGAAGTTGATCTTGCCAAAATCAAAGCAATCCTCAACATGCCTCTCTCACCCACCTCAAGCAACTCCATAGCTTGCAGGGGAAGCTCCAATCCGTTCATCACTTTATATCTCAACTCTCTAATTGATGCCAATTGTTCCAACACTTTTTGAAATAGGATGTATCTTTTAAGTGGAACAAATACTATCAAAAAGCCTTTGATTCACTTAAATAGTACCTTCTTTCTCCACCCATCCTCATTCCTCCCAAAGAGGATCAACCTTTATACCTTTATATTTCCACCATCAACGACTCCTTAGGGGTAATGTTGGTGCATCGAGATGAGTAGTATAAAGATCAACCCATTTACTATGTAAGTCATATGCTTATAGAATATGAAACTTTATACACCCATACTAAAATAATTTGCCTCTCCTTGGTCTTTGTGGCCACCAAAATTTGTCATTACCTTCTCAACCACAAGACCTATGTCATAACCAACACTTACGCACTCAAGTATATGTACTCCAAGCCATACCAAAACTAGTGTATGGCTAAGTGGCTCATGCTCTCAGATAAGTTTAACCTCGATTTCCTCTAGTAAAAGTTAATAAAAGGAAAAGTCATTATTGACTAATTGGATGAAGTACCCTTAGCAGACAACCAACCTCCTATTCTTGAGTTTCACGATGATTCCATCACCACCCCTTCTCAAAAAGACATCACCTATCAAATGACCATTTTATTCGATGGATTAAAATGTCAACATGGTGGGGGAGCTGGTATCATCCTTATTCCCCTTCATGTTTAACCTCTTCCTTTATCCTTCAAACTTGACTTCGATTGTACCAATAACATGGTGAGTTTGAATCCCTAGTGATAGGTCTCCAAACTACATTAACCTTGGGAGTCAAAATAATTAGCATCTTTGGTGACTCTCAACTTGTGGTCAATAAAATTAATGGATCTTACCAATGTAAGAATGATATCTTATAATAATACAATCAATTAGTTGATGTACTCTTAACATTATTTCAACACTACCGTATCCAAGCCACTCCATGATCTACAAAGAAATTTGCTGATATATTGGCTTCTCTCACTCCAAGATCCCATCTGCACTTTCTGACTCTAAGTTATTTGTCATTATCCATCATCTTATCGATCCTTATTAAATCAAATCAGACTCTCCAGCCATCTTTAATGTGGAGGAAACCTAACCCGACCTTTGGTATAAGTAGATCTTTGACTATTTCAACCATGCCATCATCCCTTCCAATTTCTCTAGGAATGGTAGAAGGGCATTCATTCAGGGTACCTCTCATTACAGGGGAATATTTTACAAGCATGGCTTTGATGGCCTTATTTTTTGCTACCTATGTAGCCATAAAATCTCTCATGCTATCAAGAAAACACATGATGGGTTACATAGGGGACACTTTAGTGGTTTAGCCATCGCTAGATGCATCCCTCGCCTTGGCTATTATTCGGCCACCCTTAACCAAGATTATTGTGATTATGTGAAGAAGTTTATTAAATGTCAACAATATGCCAATTTACATCATGCACTTAGCCAAAGTCTCTAAGTATCCAAAGATTTATGGCCCTTTTTGCAATGGGTTCTAGATCTTATTAGTGAAATTAACCCCCATTATTCATAGCGACACCATTCTATCACCACTGAAATAAAATATTTCACCAAATGGGTAGAGGTTATTCCTCTGATCTCAACCAAAGCTGAAAATATTGTCAATTTTATCAACCATCACATCATCTATCATTTTGATGTTTTACATAAAATAATCACTGATAATGGTAAATATTTTAAGAATAAACAAGTCTAAGGCCTTTGTGATGCATTTGGTATCCAGTTACGTTCCTCATCGCCTTATCACCCATAAGATAATGGAAAGGTTGAAGCTTCTAACAAAACTCTCAACAACATGATAACTAAAATGGTTAATGCATCTAGTCAGGATTGTCATTTACGCATCCCCTTTGCCTTATGGGCATATTGTAATAGCATTCAAACCCATGAAGGTGCTACCCCCTTCTCTATTATATTTGGAGCTGAGCTTGTCTTATCTCTCAAATTTCAAATTACCTCTCTTCATATATCTCTACTAGATATCATTTCTGAGGCCGATTATCATCAATAACATTTCACCCAACTTGAACTACTTGATGAACTTCATTTAGTAATGCTTATCCATCTTCATGTCTATCAAGAACGGATCAAGCACACCTATAATAAGCACCTCAAAGTGCGAGAATTCAATATCAAAGATCTTATCTTAAAGGAAAATCAACATATAACCAATATGGAGAAAAGCAAGCAGGATAAGTTTGCTTTCAATTGGCTCAGACCTTATATCATAACACACAAGTATGGATCATGAGTTTACCAATTACCCTCTCTTGTAGGTAAATCATAACCTGAGCCCCTCAATGCTTCACATCTACATCTGCATCCTTTCTTTTATTAAACATGATCAAACTCTCCTTTTGTCTAACTTAAAACCATCCCTTATTTTCACCCACATTCATCTCCTTATTTTAAGGACAACCTATTAAGGTTGAATAATGTGATTATCCATTAGAGTGTTCACCAAATCTTAAACATGGGTACCATGGCTCTACCCATGGCATGGTTCTCATGGTGTTTTCCATCCCTTTATAAGATGGATTCCCATGGTTGTTATCGCTTAAACCTCTTTTACCCATCATCAACCTTCTTATGTTCCATTTCTACCTTCATAAAGGTGAACCTTTTAAGCCTATATAAGCAAATCCATGTTAGTATAAAAAATAAAACAAAATATCATCACAACAAAAGCAAAAAAAAATCATATATGCTATGGGTCATTCCAAGCATTAACAAATTACTCCCTTGAACGATAGCCGCCAAAACCAATCAAAATTGCTCAATGTAAGGTAGACTGTTCCCTTGAAGGATGGCTATAGAAAGACTTAAAAAAATCTCATAAACTTAGACCACTCCCTTGAAGGATGGTTGAGTAAATCATTTGTCAAAGCATAGTAATTCCTAGGAAGCTTCTCGCATCAATCAGCTTCCTGATCAAAAGACCCATTATCAAAATCAGACAAGCAGAAATAATTTTGGAAACTATAATCAACTTTTATAAGTATACTTCTTGCATCGATAAGTATACACCTTATATGACATGGACTTGCCTATACTGGCTATTTGGTAACCTGTAGAAGAGGCATGCTAGTCTCACAAGAAGGTTTCATTATCATCCATCTTCCCTCTATCAACAAAGGATTTTTGAGCTTACTTGACATTATGTGATCAAGAAACTTTTAAACCAACTAACAAAATCTAATTCAAATCATTCAAATGCTTATGTTCATGAGCTACTCCAACTTCAATTTGTTTTAGTCATTGCCAAAGAAGAATCATCATGCCTTCTTATTTTCTCATACTCACTTGTTGATGCATTCATTGTGATGTTTATCTCTTGATTATCGTCTCTCTCTTATCCTTTCATGCATTTAGTTTTGTTATCCAACTTACTTTATGTGTTTTAAGGTTGATTCACCTTAATCTAAAGAAATGCAATTCATTAAAAATATTTAACTACCAATTATGTGTTTTATTTAGTGGTTGCCTTCTTACCATATTCATTTAAGTGTTGTTAATCATAAGAACATTTTAATGAAGTAACCATCGCATACATCAAATATCATCTAACTAACCAAATACATCAACTAGTCATCAAACATCTATCATATCTATAACTATTTAATCATACATAAAAAAAGAATGTGTCATTCACATATGCTATCCACCACATGTCTAATCTAGATAAGGAAGCATAGAATCATTAATTAACAACATGAACATCATCATCAATACCCATAACTATAATCATATCAACATTATAACATCATACACATATTTCTCATGAACATAAATTAAATGATCACATCCATAAGCAACACCACTAAACCATATCCGCATCATGAACACAATCATAAATAACCATGACAATAATCATAATCACAAACCTCATAGACATGTCCAATGAAACATAATATCATAATCATCATCCCATCATGAACATAACAACATCCATCAAATATCACACATCATCATGAGCATAAACTAACTAGCCCCATCATCACATACCTAGCAAACTAAAGAAACATAAATTAATTAATCTAAAAACATCCACATTTATAATGAGTCATACATCCAACCATAAGCCACATAACATCATTATCATATTAATCAAATGACATCTACATAACTAATCACATCAACTAATCATAAACCATCTATCATCATCATTTATAACATCATATATCAACAAGTGATCGACATATGCCATCCATCACATGCATAGCTAGGTGAGTAAACATAAATAATAACATGTTCAATCATAGGTAAAAATCACAACTTCATGAACATAAATTCAATAATCACATCCAAAAGCCATATCCACAACCATAACCACATCATGAACTCATAATAAAAATCATCACACACACACACACACACACACACACACACACACACATATATATATAATAGTAATGTTTACATCTCTCAAAAACATGTACATCTCGCTAAATTGATTGACATATCAGTATAAAAATCATATAATACATCTAATATAAGGTCTCATATGAGTCTAAGACCCTGGAACACCACTACCTCTGAGAGATTTCCCACCACCTGAACCCAACTGTCCACTTGTAGATGTAGGTCATTGACCTAGTGTCGCATTGATATCCCCTCTTTTGATCCCTACTCTGTACTCACCCCATCTAGGCTCATTTGGAAGATCTATAAAAACCAAAGAATCATAATACCTTAACTCCTCAACTATCATTACATATCTCACCATAGAGATAGTCCCTGATGCTCTTATAGGTGTTAGTACTCACCCCCTTAACTGTTTGAGAGCATCTATCTCCTATATAAACATGGATAGCAAAGCTCTAGCCTGATCTCTCTCCCTAGAAAGCATGGCCACCTAGCTTTGTGTCATATCCCTTTCTTAGGTCACTGATGCTAAAGTTTCCTATGCTACAACTAATGCCCCCCATGCTTGGTCTCTCTCTATAATCAACATTTGTATATCAGGGGCATCGACATCCATCTGAACCCTACCCCTATATTTATATTCACATGCATATCTTACTGGCCATCATCTCATCCAAACAATACCAGGTCATAGTGTGCCTCGAAACACATAAGATACTCTTGTGTAACCCTTGCATCATCAATCTTTGGTCTCACTGGTAGCTCCTCCTGATTAAAATTAAACTCCTCTTATTGTGGCTCATGTAGTGGAAACTCTGTGTCTTGCCTCTAGTATCATGGGAAAGCACCAAGGATATCTAGGCACTAACCTAAATTGCCTCCTCACCCTATCAAAAGGGATCAACTCAACCTTTACATATCGTCTACCCTCAATCCACCTATAACTTTGCAATGATAGGGTCTACCTCAAAAGACCTGCCCATGCCAAAAATTTAAAATATGGTTTCCAAATGACATCACTCCTGAGTAGTGTATCCAACTTATCTCGGTACCACTACAGGTCTCATTTATCTCCCCCTAGTTTGGTGAGAACACGATCATGCCTCCATTACATAGATCTAATTATGTAGTCCATCTAAACAAATCCATGCCATGGCAACCCAGCTGGTCTAAACACCCTAATATGCTCATACACCTAGTAATGTAGCATGAACCCAACATTGATGCCAACCCTCTTGTGCGATTTATAACTCTAGATATCTCAGTAGATTTGTACTATTAGGATAAGTACCCAAACATACACTATCTGATCCATCATCATGCCTACCAAAACTCCTAGTAACATTGAAGGAAATTTGCCACTGCTCGAGTCTAGCAATGCATAACAAGTCACAGCCATCATCATCATTGTGACAACCCATCTCGCTCCCCTATCCCTATAATATAAGGGTACATAAGGGAGGCCTCGTGCATACCACCTTGTGTGCATTGAGTCCTCCCCATACATCACATTCAGGAGCTCATCTTGCTCCTCACCTTTGATATGCTCTATTAGTTCACCTCATAGAGGTAGCCTCATGATCTGATGGATGTCCTTTGATAAGATCATCATCTCTCTAGTCAGTAGCAAAAATGTTTTAGTGGTTAGGTCCAATCTCTTGATGAGGGTCACATACATTACCACATCTCTAGGCACACACTAATAATATTGGATACCTCTCATGCCCACTACTATCAAGTGATCCCACTCCTAGTTTATCATCACTCGATGGATCTCATCAAGGAACTACAACACTTGATCCCACACCTGCAACTACTCCCTCACTTGTAAGATTAGATGCATTCCTTAGTCTACTTTACTTATTATACATACTTCCCTACACCTACCCTTACCCTTCATCTCATCTACATACCACCTTACCTAATTCACCCTTCACCCCTCCTTACCCTTCACCCATGCTCCCAATATACTCTCAACTTATCCTAAACTATCAACAATCACCTTGTGAAATTGTCATTGATCACCACTCAACCACTAACAGTTTGGTGCTAAACCATCGGTGGTCTCCATATTGGCCATTTTGATGGTCACTTATCGATCATCAATGATCACCTATCAATTGATGATGATCTATAACAATAATTGATAGTCAATGTATGGTGATCACCAGTAATAGACCAAGCCCTAGGGCTTCCCTAAACTGCCCACAATGTCTACCATATCTCATATTTCTAACCTAAACTTACACTAACTATCACCTACACTAGTTACCACCCATTCACTACCCACCCCATACACAATTTTATACATAAATCTCACAGACCCCTTTCTTTCAATCCACCTAACCCCACCCACCCACTAAAAATAATACAAACCACAAATTTGATTACACCATTAACCTCATTTCATGATCATCATCATGGTGACACTCACAACCATCGCTACTTGGCCCTGCGCTCTCCCTTGATCTCTTTGCATCCTAATTAGATCTCCTTTGCTATGGCCTATCTTGGTCAAACCATCCAACTCACCACTCAACTTCTAGTCAAACACATAAATCAATCTCTCACTCAGCTAATCATAAAATATCAATCATCAACACACAAGCAAAGATAAGCATCGTGGGTCAATTTACAAATGAGGAATAATAATCCTTATTTATCTTTTAATCGTTGCCTTTTTAGGACTAACGTCCAACCATTGATGATCATATACGACTGTCGATGGTAGACACTGACCATAATACAACCTTTTATATCGTAACTACACCTTTTACCAACTCTTTGCCATAACAACATTTACATTAACCACACTTATTCAAAATCACCTTCTCTGCCAACCCACCAAACAAACATGCCACCTACATTTGGTCATTTTAGCCCAACTTTTGCATGTTTTATGGTGACCTTACCTTGGTCATTTTTACCGAAATAACTACCTTGCCATGTTGAATAACTTGAACTTGTGCTACTTTTATGCACTAACTATTTTGGTACCTTAGAGGACAACCCTTTACAGTCCTGATACCTATGACCCTTTTGTGTTTTCCCAAGATCACTTCCTACCTTGGATACCTAAGAACATATTGACCTTGCTTGGAATACTTGCATTTATGATTACAAATATAACCACCATGCCTAAATGTGGTCACTTGGTCCACTTGTCACTTGTCCCTCTAGTGCCAACCATATTTTAGTACTACCTCACCTGTGGCATCCTAGTCTTTGCATGATATGTGATATTGCATTTAGTCACATTCTATGTGAATGCTTGTGCTTAATTTACCAACCTCTCACCAAATTTATCACCCACTTAACTGATTATCAAACTGACCACTGACTCTACTTTACCTCATCGATTCTTGATTTGAGGAGGAACACCTCCTCCCATTCTCAGGGCATTTAAACTTATACCACCCTTTTGTTTTTTGTTTTACAGCTCAAATATACAAACTGCATAACAAAAAGGGGTAAAATTTAGACATTATAAAACTACACACTATGGTTTTAAATGTCGTATTGACCCTTAGACCACCCTTGGAACCCCTTGGAACCATTTAACCCACTATTCATTAGTGAAAATGACTAACTTTAGCCATTTGTGACTATGACCCTAACCATTGATGGTCGACCCTTAGCCACTGATGATTAACCTCGACAATCGATGGTTTTCTCTTAACCACCTCAAAGGTTAACTTTAGCTCAAACTCCAACTTGCTTTTCTATTGATAGCTAGTTGATCCACCATTTTGCATGATCAATGCATGTATGCTTAAAATTAGAACAACTTGTTAAATAATTTGTTATACTTATTGTTTCACCACTCCCTTCCCTATATATTAAAAGAGGAAGAGGAGGTGAAAGATCATCAGTAATCATCATCAGAAGTTCTTGTGTAAAGAGATTAGAGCTTCTTATGTAGGTATCCTTCTTACTTTAAACTACCAAGACAAAGACAAAGTGTTGTTATAACTCATCAACTAACAACCAAGGTACTGTCATTATACTGAAATTGCTTTAGAATCTACAAACAAGCTTTCAACCAACCTCAACATTCTTCAGACAAAAACTAATAAAGCTAAGTATTCAATAATTAGCTTCTTTGTTTCATTCGTTTTATGGGAGCTCTACAACTCCATTCATTTCTTCTCTTCCCCAAGACCACCCATAGTCTCTTTCAATAATTAGAGCACCCTATACCTGAACCAGACACCTCTAAACACTACCCTCTACCTTATAACTAATATCTAGACCAAATTTATCCTTCAGAGCTATTTTGTAATCTTCCCAACCAGATTTCTTTTACCTAAGCCAAATCTAATAGCAACCATCGACAATTTCCTAATCATCAACAGTTTCACCCTAACCATTGATGGTTTGACTCTAATTACCAATGGTCTTTATGTGTCATCTTTAAAAGCAAGCTTATTTAACCTATCAGACCTTGACCAAATCCTAATTTCTGAGTTTTTGTCTTATTATAGAGGATCACTCAATATTTTGAACTACGTTTGATTTGTTTAGCATTGATATCTAATCATTTATTACTATAATTAGTTAAAAGCACTTATTTATTCTCAAGAACTTATTGTACTTGATTTTAGTATCTTTTGTTATTTATGCAAATAATTTATGTTTCATTTTCAAAACTTAGTTGTTTAAAAGTGTGGATTGATAACTTCCAAGGAAGCTTGTGATTCTTTGATCTAGCTCATGCTAGGTAATTCACCCTACTACCCAACAAATCAACTATTTCCTTAGTGCTTTATTATCTGCAGGTCATTCCTCCCTCGACAAAAAAGAGTACCCATAATCATCTGGATCAACATGTGTGCAACATATCAGGTTCTATCAACCTCATCCTTCTTTCAAGTTTTACAATTTTATTTTAAATAAATTTAAAAAAAATTAGTGAAACATGCACACCAACCACGGACCAATGATCTCATGCACTAATCCCATCAGGTACTGTCCCTCCCTTCATAGATGAGTAGATAGTGATGGCATGGGAATCCAGAGAGACAAATTAGTACCTATGTGTCGTATGATTTTTAAAACTAAACATGTGTGTATTATAGAAAAATTTTCTACTCAAGATATTGCAAAAACATGTAAATCATACTCATGAAATGATAATGTCTCACTACACATTACTTTGGTCAAAGTCTTCAAATATTAAATGATATAAAGATTAGTCAAAGTTCATACACACCACTTGATCGGATTACCTTCATCTAACATTATGATGCTAGTAAGCTAGTGAAATTTGTCTCACTACTTACTCAATATCAACAATGTGAGATGTGGTTAACATAGAATAACCAATAGATTCATACAGATTGCATCCTACTAGCAATCATTTCACATGACATGCTTAGCATATAAATAATAATAAAAACATACATTTATCTCAACAAACATCTGAATGAATCTCAAATTATTATATATCCCATAATAAAAATAATAAATATAGTTTATATCATTCAGGTATAATATTCATCAACTACAATTTCTAATTACTATAAGTAGTTTCCAAATATATACTACACACTATGATAACCTATATTATCATATTCTAGTGTTCTTAAGCACAACTACTAACATCATAATCGTCATAATAAAGTAGTATAAATCAATAAAAACATAAGCTTATGTTCAAGAAACTAATTATAAATAAAAAAGTCTTTGTTTTCACAAAACATATAATATTCTATTCTAGCATTTTTTTTACTTTCAGGGGGTTGTATGCATGCATAGATAAGGTCCTACTATACAGATATCTATAAAATAGTTTTGGACCACCAATGGAACTATAACTAGAAGTACACACCCCTAAGTACAAGTATAAGCTAATTAGGCATAGATGTACCTATATTATTTTAAACATACTACTTATTAACACGTAGCTTATTATAGCAATATTTCCATAATATCTATCTTATTTCACATGGTACATATGATAAATTATCTCATGCATATCATAAAGCTTATCATAATGAAAGAATACATTGAGCTATTTATGCATCACATGCTTTTAAAAGCTATTTTAAGATTTCAATATACTATATCTGTATATATGCTATAATGAAGAAACACACCCATTTCGATAAGCTACATGATAAGACATAAGTCATTATGTGAGTCTAAATTAGCATTCTTTATATCATGTCCTAACTATTTACATGTTTAATCCTCCATTTTTGATATGTACAGGTGTTACAACATCTAAAGAAAAGCCTTGATATGATTTCATAAAGACAAGGAAATGCCTTAGTCACAATCCTATCATTCTAGTGAAGCACCAGACTTGTCAAGCATTCTATGGACCTCAAAAGATAGCTACAGTCGACCTATGGATTTTGACAGTTGAGCTACATATTTTGATAGTCAAGTTATGGACTTCGATAATTGACCTACAGACTTTGACAGTCGAGCTCTAGACTTTGACAGTCGAGCTATAGACTCATCTAAAACATGCTTCCAAGGCATTCCAAAGGTTCTTTCAACCATTCCATGATGATTTAGACTCCTCTAACTATCTTTTTGATACTTTCTATTTTTGTATTTATTAAATAATAAGACAAATTGTTATTCTTGTTTTCATCAGAAGATGATAACATAAATACAATTGTATAAATGCACATATATAATCACTTCATACTCCTCCAATGCTAGCTATATAAGTCTTTATTTTCATTATCTCAAACTATTCTTTTTAAATCACTGCATAAGACTTGGTTGTGTATAAGCCAATAAATAACTTAGTTGTTTGCCTTGTTTTAATAAACATGAATAATATATGGAATGCCGTACAAATCACTATCTTAGAGGTGAAAGGTATTTTTTTTAATACTTAATATTGTAGTTTGACAAGCTCACACTCCAAGTTCGTTGCATATAGTGACTTAGTTTACTGCATATAAACTTCATCTAAAAATTTTGGGTGTCCACTCTGATTTGATGTCAAACACTGTCCAGACTATGTGTTTGAAAAGAGAAGTCACCACATAGGCTCATATTGATGTATATGTATAGTCTAGTTTTATTTCTAAATGATGTCACATTTATATATATTTACAGTTGGTTGTATTTTCTTCTAAAAGTGGATCGATCTCTATTAACTACATGTATTAATTTCTAGTTTGGCGTCATGTATATAGATATTAGTTTATACAGCTCAAGTATATATAAATAGATACATATATATTTTATACATTTCTCTTAAGATGGTTTTATGTGCAAATCACCATATGTATATATTCTTTGCATGGTTCGTCTATTTTAAAGGTCATATTTTCTTAGATTCTAATTATAGATTGATCATGAATAAATAGATTGATTGCAAAATAACACCTCTCTATATATGCATGGTTCGAAGTTTTTAATATATATTGGGCTTTATTCTATAATGCCTATTGTGTGTGTGTGTGTGTGTGTGTGTGTGTGTGTGTGTGTACCAATATAAATCTATGATAAATGGTTGACTATCATCATACAGGTAGATATTATCATCACACAGTCTGTACCCCACAAAAATAAACACCCAAAAATTAAATACATCGCTACCTCTCAAAATCTGATCCAAAATTGCTTAGTTCTGTAGAGATCTTCTCCCTTTGCTCAATGTTCTCCTTATTTTCCTCTTTTCCATGCTCTATTGCTTTATTCTCTATATAAATTGTGCCTCTTCCTCTATCTGAATATATTCCTTTCTTTTTATCTTTATTCACCCCTTATGAGAAAAGGCGTAGCTTTCCTCTTTTTAGATTCTTACTTTTTTATTTTTGTTTTTCATTATTATTTTTATTGTTTTTTTCTTAATATCTTTCCTTTTTTTGTATTTTCCTCTTAAAATATAATTATCACATTTTACTCATTTATCTCTAATTACAATAATTAAAATATTCATTAATTAAATTAGTACCTTAAATATCAAATGGTTTAATGATAAATCCATTAATCAATAACCTCAAATTTGCAGTATTTACACAAATCACATTTCTAAAATCATTTAATGGTCACACACGCAAATTACGCAAGATAAATTCCACAAAACCATTAAACTATGCTATCAAATCTTGTATAAATAACTATCTAATGCAAACAACATCAAAACACACTATGTTAACCATTTCATTATGCATCTAACATGTGCTAACTAATGTGGTGTGTGCAAGGTTCTATTCAATTCTTTATCATCCTCCAACATCTCCATCTATGTCACCCTCTTCGATGATACTCTCCCTTTGTCATGTTTTTAGGGATGAGTTCAACTACGTCAACCTCACAATAAGTAAGTAGTAAGACTATAACATCATGATATGCACACATCATAAAATATAACTAAAATAACAAATTAATATGATCATAATGTAAACATATACACTGCAGCTAACTCATAACAATGTAATCATATAACCTAAGCAATATCCAATTGTCTCATAATAACAACACATGTCTCAAAGTTTGATTAAAAATAACTAAATCAAATTGTTAACTATAAATATCCACAGATAATTAAGTTTTTGTAATGAGGAATCAAGATGTAACATTGTGCCCTTATTTTATTAAAGCATCTAAAATTTGGACTATATATATTATTATAAAATATATATTCAAGGATATTTCTCATTTTTAATTTCATTTTACAGTTACTTAATTAAGTATCAAAATTTCAAATTTCATGAAAAAAAGCATTTACAAGCAAAACACATAAGCATGGAAAAACATAAAAGCCAACCTTCTAGCTAATTACATTACTTATGTTATTAAATAAGCAATTACTTAACAATATCACTTTTAAATAATTGAAGACTCCCATAAACAATTTTATTATATCATTTATTTTTATGAGATTTTGTTCATGTATGAGATTTGCCTTTTTTATATCTAAAATATTTTTTGACTTAACATAATTTAATTGTTACTAATCCCAACAACATAGTTCTTTGTGCATAATGGTCGCCTTACGAACACAATGTCCCTTTACTCACCCTTAGTGATTGTTGAAAGATAACTTTTATGATTACTATTTTATGTTGAGCCATGTGGATTAAATGATATTTCTATTATATTGCTCTTACCTCCAGTAGATAATTGAGACTTATATGATGGTCATTTATGTATTTCTCTTCTCGAATGGCTTCATAAGTTACATAGTGCACGTGATATGATCTATTTACAAATATTGTTATGTTAAAACTTCATTTAATGTGATTGTAAAATTGAGTTTTTTTGAAACCAATGTCTTGTTGTTATTTAGAAATTTAATAAGTCATTGAACTGATCACTGACTTGCTCTTGTTTAAATTATGAAATTTTATTTTCTATTTTTAATAATTTTTTGATGCTACTTGGTCTTAAATCAATTTTTCATTTTGAACAGTTGATTTTGAGTTATTTATTGATTGTAAATGTTATTTTTTTATATGTTATATATTATACATAATTAGTGTCTTGTATGGGTATGGGGGAAAAGAAGATAACTTGTCGAATAAGCTATAGGGTCATGATAGGAACCTATATGGGTGGGTACATGATACCAACCTTCCCTCACCAAACGTGGTGTTTTATTTTGTATAGTGATGGTCGATATAACCGTAGTTCCTAAGCTCTTATATGTAATGTTTCCAAATAATATTTTACTATAGTAATTACATTCATGTTCTTGCTTCTGACATTAGATGGTGCTCAGTATTGCTCAGCGTGGTTGTGCCATGGGATGACACTTATCTCAACACATTTTACTTTTACCATGGGATGACATTTATCTCAGCACTTTGCACTTTCACCATGGAGTGGCACTCATCGCTTTTTCTTAGTATGATATACATTAGATTGGCGTTGAGATCACATGCTCATATCATAGGTTATTTGGGTTTCAATTGCCCTATGGTGGAACTATGGGTATCAGTTGATTCTAGTGGGATTTTAGGGAGAATTGAGATCACGTATTTTCCTTTCTATTTTTTTAATTTTAGTTATTGCATTGAGGAAGATGCTTTTTTAAGTGGAGGAGGATGTAACACCCCTCATGTGAAACTACCACCCTTCGTCGATGTTAATAGGTAATTTATGTTTGATGCATTATCGACCCTTTGTACACTTGTTTTACATGCTTACTTTGTTAACCATAGTAAGTAATGTCTTTACTAATCTGTTGGATTGAGTAATCTAACCATAGGACATTTGACACTCTTTGGATCTCAAACCTGAGATAGTAAGGTAGCTAGATTGATGTCCCTTGACCTCATTTCATTGGGACTGGTGAAGAAATAATAGTTAGAATAAGTTGAATAAATACATCATTTGAAGTACAAGACTGTAGTTGTAAAGATAGGTACATATTCATGTTTGAGAAATAAGTTATATATATATATATATACAATTATCTAGATTCAATAATCCTTCCTTGTGTTCCTTAAACTGCTCATATATATATATATATATATATATATATATATATATATATATATATATATATATATATATATATATATATATATATATATATATATATATATATATATGAGCAGTTTAAGGAACACAAGGAAGGATTATTGAATCTAGATAATTGCTTTGATGGTAGTTCTGACAAAGGCTTGATTCATTAGCAAATAGGATAATAGAAAACGTTCCAATCAGTGTATTTTGTAGATAATGAATGATATAAATAAGGGAAACCCTTATTAAATTTTGAAAAAGAATATTTATCTAGAAAAAGAGAAGTGGAATCAAATAATTTTATTGAAATATATTAGCAAATGGATCATAGGATTACAAAAGAGGAGTCAATTTATTTTATTAAAATAAACAACATGAACTTGATTAGTGTTATAATGGATGGGGGCGTCAACATATTGAGTGAAATTATACGGGTTTAGCTACAAAAACCACTATTTATTTTCTTACCATTTGTTTTAACCTTCTAGGTTTTTACTAATGTAAATCTTATGTTTGATTAAAGGGTTGAGTAGTCTAAATCAGTGAAATAATATGCAATAAATAACCACTAATTTGATACAAATTTTGACTTGCTTTGACTTTCTAAAAATAGTAATAAATATGTACAAATAAAGAGTTATATGGAAAAACCTTGACACGGAGGATCTGAGTGATGAAGATTGAGAGTGTCATCAACCGGATCCCCGTGTCAAATCCTCTATTGGATAGTAGTGCCATACTTGGATAGTATCACCATGTGGCTCAAGTGTCCTAAAAATGGTTCTAGTATCCTTTGTGTACGACTGTTCTTAAATTATAGGTGCACCTATACCTATGTTTATGGGTTCTATTCTTACACGCATGAAGTTTAAAACTTTGTATTATGTTTGTAACAACTAATTTATGATGCAAACCCTAATCCCCCTTGCAAGTAAGGCATGAGCTGAAAATGTGTCTTTGTTAGGAGGATAAATTGGACATCCTTAACACCCTATTGTGAATGGATTTGCCTGTATATCAATACTCTAAGTAGGGATCAACATTTATGTAGTTCTCCCCACCTAAATACTGGTACAAGTGAAAGTGATTTTTAGAATGATAGTGGTATTGAATGCCTTGAGTGTGCTTAAGATTGGAAATATAGAAAATTTGGGATTAGGGCAGTTGTAGATGGTAGTACGCAGAAGTAGGGAAGAATAGGGATTAATAACCTTAACTTTGCTCAACTTATTTCATGTTTGAATAGGTCTTTTTTACATCTAGTGGATAGAGCTATAAAAGTCATGTATTTATAGTGTTATGTAGCTTGTACTGATAATAAAATATGCTTAGGTCAACCTTAGGAGGGTTTAACATTTGAAAATATATTCGTTCATGAAATTTAGGGTAAAGGACATTAGTGCCATTGGGATCTAGTGTCCTTAATGTGCAACCAATGTCCAACTAGTAGGTTGCTGGGCACGAAGGGCCAAGATTTGGAAATGAAGGTCTGAGACTGTGTTTTAGCTGACTAGGTGCACTTGTGGTTTGCACAAATGCTAAAAATGTGTGATAAAAGGCTCTAAGATAGATATAGGGGTAAGCTAAGAATATGTTGTCTCAAGTAGCACTCTTAGCACTCAAATTCCACTTTTAGGTGATTACATGTGCCCCCCTTAATGCTAAAAATACAACAAAGCGAAATGACTAGTATAATGGAAATAGAAATGTACCTAGACTTACTTAGGAAGTAAACCCCATGTAGCTGAGTCTAAGAATGTGAAATTTGGTCTACTTATGTGAAGCATGATCCAAAGCATGCCCTGTAATGAAATGTGCATAATTTAGTCTTTACTTAAGAGATATCAAAAGCAATAAACTATAATGAATAAAGAAGTAACTATGTAAAACTCAGTAAAGAGATGGGAAAGAAGAAATGGATGAATACGCCTTATTAGGTATGTGAACCAATGCATGAACCTAGTGACAAGTTATGTGTGTGTGTGTGTATATAGTGATCAAATCATTGAATAGCTTGGACTGAGCTGATAGTTTGATCAATCCTCACATGTGGGTGGCTCAAGAACTCAATCTGGTTTTGACTTCATCATTGCCCTCCCCTTTTTGGTGGATCATGACTTGTGAATAACTTGGATTGGATTGAAAGTGTGTCCAACCCTCTCATGAGGGTGGATCAAGAACTCAAGTAGGACATGACTCCATCATTGCACACCTGTGTATAGTAGGTGCATCTGAAACTGAACTAAATAAAGTGCTAAAAATATCTACCTGGGTATATTTAATTATGTATTTCGACTTTGTGGCCACTCAGGTACATTAAGCAGCTTTAGGCCACTCAAGAATGCCAACCATTATAGATAGAGTGAGGCATGAAATTGGTGACAACCTAGAATATGATATCAAGCGTATACAACATAAATAATGACATAGAGTTTGTCATTTTATTTTATCAACCTGTGTGTAACTGAGCATATGGAAACTACCCCCAATCTGATAAATGAGTATACTTATTATGGACTAAGTTGTAATAGTTGCTTTCGAGTATCTAAACTAAATATAGGGATGATCATGCCACACATGATGCCTCCAATCTGAGTAACTGATATGAATATGAGTTGAACTAGTGTGAATTTGAGCATAAATGTCAAACCTATAGTTGTATCTATATAAACATGTATTTTACCTGTTGTATTGTTATGGATAATCTAAACTACCCTAAAACTAAGGTTATTGGACAATAGTGTCATCTCTTATATTAGCTCCATATGGTGCTAGTGTTCCTATTCAGCTGCTAATGTCTGTCTAGTCTGAAATCTAAGTCATTATATTGATTTTTTATTCCCTAATTTTTCCTAAGTTTTACCTGTGTTTGATTTTTTGAAACTGAGCCTATGTGCTAAAAAATATTTTGTGAATATAATGTAAGAGCCTGATCTATGTGATACACCCCTATCAATGCCTCCTCTTTTGAGGGTAGTTGTTGACTTATGTAATAACTATCCACAAAAGAAATAGCTCTGTAAAATGTGTTAGCCAGAGCATATATGATAATTGCATGATAATCCAATACAATGTGCAAATATAACATCAGAATATAAGAGAATCTGAGCATAAGTATGTAATGTAAGATGTATGTTGCATCTAGCATTGTAAAAATGTGTCAAGATAGATGTAATCAATGTATATAACGATAAATATGAGTAGCTACTTAGAGGGATGGGGCATGATGCCCATCACGACACCCAGGTAGGAAGGGAAGATGTATGAGGTCCCTCATGGCATTAGAAATTGGTGTGTAACAAGCAAAGACAAGTGTCATAGCCATGGTGCATACATACAAAAGACATGAGGTATGCAAAATAGGACAAGGGACCACATTACAAGGGACATGGGCACATGTCACTAAATCTAAGAAAAGAAGACATACAAAGACATGTTCCAATGTCCACATATGCAAGTAACAAATAAGTTGGCTTAGAGCCACATGGAGGGTATGTTCAAATGTATGCATACACAATCAAGAAAGCACACAAAAGGGACATGGGCACATGTCCAAGGCATAGATGAATAAAAGTGGCATAGATTCAAAGAACAATGACATATTCAAATGTCTTTGAATAGAAGAAGCATAAAAATATAATCAAGTCTAAACTAGGGAAGCTAGAAATGAAAGCATGCATGAATGTAATACAAATCTATGTAAGATATATGATGTATATATGCTGAGTCTAAAGTAGTGATAGTCAGCAAAAAATTTGAGTATGAGTAGCAATCATAAATATCAAGATATATCAATGCAAAAATTGGAATGTAACAAATGTAAGGATAGAACCTGGTAATAGAAACTGTGTATGAGATGCCCCCAAGTGGGTGGATGTATCAAATAAATAAACTTGCATCAATGTATATGCCCCTATTGGGTAGATGATAACAAGTCTGGATCGGTGTAGTAGACTTGAGTCCTATAAGTAATTTGCAAGCACTCGACAATAACACGTGAAGCATATAGTATGATAAATGATATATACTAAGATAACTAACATAAGTAGTGCCTAGCAAATATAAGAAGTGTAAACATAACAATGCAAACAATTTGAAATTTTTTTGTGTTTTTTGAGTAATATTTGATTTTTTTCTATTTTTGGCATGATATATTATTTTTGTATTTTCTGGATATAAGTTATGTACAAGTAAATGAAAATAAACTATGTACAAGGAGCAAGAGAAAAAAAAGTATGTACAAGAGGGTAAGAACCATAGTAACCGATGAGTCTCATGGGTGACTCACTATCAATATTTCCTATGTCAAAAATAGGAATGGTAATCTCTCATGTAGTGTGAATGCTATGATGTAATTAAATGTTATTGTAGTAGGAATCTGATTATTATTCATCATCAGAATCATAATAACATGGGATGCTAGAGGGAATTACCTCATACTGTAGAGTTGACCTTTTTTAATTGTGCTTTGGAATATAGATTATGATTTTGCCCTTTGAAATTGTGCTTATTGTATACATATAGTGTCTTGAAGGCTCTTTTTCTTTAAAGCCCATTGTGAGAATGCTTGTTGGCTTAGCATGATTTTGACTTTGCAACTTAAGTTTTTTCTCTTTTTGTAACATGTCTTGTGTATCTGGATGTTTTTCCTTGATAAACTATATTTGTGAATGATTTTCCTTAGGATGTTCAATAAATCTCAAACCTTCTTGACTAACATTATCAATTGCTAGAATAGGAGTAATGATGTCTTGGCCCTACTTGCCCAAACCATGGCTAGGATAATCAAATTGTTGTAGATACTTTTGACAAAAAACACACCATTTTGAAAGTTGAGACTCATTTTAGAGAGATACATTTGCATCTTTTTATTGCTTTACCTATGCTTTTTGTATTATTTCTTGTTCTTAATGTATGTTGTGAACCTTTTGTTATTTTGAGTTATGCTTTGGTATCCTTTTGTGTGTTGTTACTAAATTTGACCCTTTTTGAATGGGTAGACTTGTCATTGTATGTTATTTGGAAGCTGTGTCATTGTGCGAGTCATTTATATCCATAATTTGTTGTATTTTCCTTTTCAATAATAAACATGAATCTGTGTGGTGCCCATGCATTCTATGATATGCATAATAATATATGGATCTCCTTACTAGGTGTAAAGGGGGTAGGTTGATCAACTTAGATTTATTCATTTCCCTTAGACCCTCACTTGAACTCTTATTTAACCTTCAAATGTTTTTTGAATCACTAGTTTTAGATGTATATTGTTATGATTTCATGCTTTTATATGTAACATTATTCGCCACAAATTGACTAGGTGAAGATGCATATACATGATTTACACTATTGTGCGCTGGAGGCCTTTGTCTTGTAAATTGATTTTCTAATGTTGTAATCTTTCCATGTAATAGATGATTTTGATTTTGTAATCCTGTAATTATCTTTTTCATACTTAAAATTTGATCATATAGAATTTCACAAGTGCAAACCCTAGTTGCTTCTGATTAAACATGTAGGCACACACCCTATAGGGAAGAGATGTAAATAAGTTTAGTATGGGGAATAATGACATTAGTATAGACTACTTCATCTCATGGAGGAATGATAACATGGACCTGGTTAGAGGGAAAGTAACTATCACCCTCATGGATATGAGGAGGAGAAGAAGATTATTTCATGTGCATAAGATATGACATTTAAACTTGAAACATAGTTCTTAGCTTATGTACTAAATAATCTATGTGTGTATGGCTTTGCTTGTTAATAGAATTCCACATAGGAGAAAGATAACATGTTATGAGATATGAAATATAATGTAATTGATAAAAAACATCATCTATACATGTGTTTATGTCTTTTTTGAGCTCATTCTAAATTAAAGGGAATAAACATGCAAATGAAAGTATTAAACTTTACAAAAAAAAGTGATTAATTTCTTTTGTCATTATGATCATGATTATATGAAATACAAAATCAGAAGATACATCGATCTAAAATCTAAATTCTAGAAATGTAAACCCTAGGGTTATCTAGGGTTAGGGTTTGTGCAAAAATTTATATTACATTAAATAAATGAAGCCGTAATGTGGGGCTGATTAAATGAGATAGGTTATGCCAAAAATTTAAAAAAATAGAAGTTTGTAACCCTACAAAAATTAGAAGAAGGTAAACCCTATGTAAAACCAAGGGTTTTAAGCAATATTCAAAGTAAGTCGAGTTCACCAAACATTTTAACCTTTTAAGGTTTTAATTAACGCAAATCCTATGTTACATTAAAGGGCTGACTAGTCTAAATTAGTGAAATAATATGCAATAAATAACCATTGATTTGTTATAGATTTTGACTTGCTTTGACTTTATAAAAATAGTAATAAATCTATGCAAATAAAGACTTATTTGGAAAATACCTGACACAGAGGATCTGAGTGCTGAAGACTGAGATATGAATAGGTCTGAGTATCATCAACTAGATCACTGTGTCAAATCCTCTCCTAGATAGTAGTTCCACACTTGGACAGTAACACCACGTGGCTCTAGTGTCATAAAAATAATGCTAGTGTCCTTTGTACAAGACTATTCCTAAATTTTGGGTGCACCTGCATTTGTGTTTTTGGGTTTTATTCCTACACGTACTAAGTCTAAAACTCTGTATTATGCTTGTAACAACTCATTTATGATGCAAACTCTAATCCTCATTGCAAGTAAGGCATGAGTTAAAAATGTGTGTTCATTAGTAGAATAAGTTAGACATCTTCAACACCTCACTGTGAAGAGAGTTACCTATATACCAATACTCTGAAGAGGGATCTAGCCTAATGTAGTTCTCCCCATCTAGGTGTTGGTGCAAGTGCAATTGATGCTAGAATGATAGTGGTCTTGAATACCTTGAGCATGCTTGATATTGGAAATCTAAAAAAATTGGGATTAGGGTAAATGTAGATGGCAGTATACATAAGTAGGGTAGAATAGGGATTAATAACCTTGATTTTTCTCGACTTGTTTTATGTTTGAATAGGTCTTTTGTGTCTATTTTCCATCTAGTGGATATAGGTCTAAAAGTCATGTATTTATAGTGTTTTATAGCTTGTGCAAATAGCAAAATATGTTTAGGCAGACCTTAGGAAGGTTTAACTTTTGAAAATATATATGTTCGAGAAAGCTAGGGTAAAGGACATTATCACTATGTGGATCTAGTGTCCTTAATGTCCAACTAGTAGGTTGTTGGCCATAAAGGGCCAGGATCTAGGAATGAAGGTCTAAGATTGTGTTTTAGTTGACTAGGGATGCCTCTGGTCTACACAAAGGCTAGAAAAGTGTGATAAAAGGCTCTAGGATAGGTTTAGGGCTAAGTTAGGAACATGTTATCTCATGTAGCACTCTTAGCACTCAAATATAACTTTTAGGTGATTGCACCATTTATATGGAGGATGACGAATGAGATAAAAATTTAGCTTATTATATACTTTTAGGTCAAGACTTTTTAATTGTAGATAAAACCATTGATGTTAGTTATTGTGGTGATTAAGATGGGAAAGATCCTATCATGTTATAATGTCATGTTAGGCAAACCTTGGTTGGAAGTTTGATATTAAATATTTAAAATAGTGTAATTATAGAAGATGGTTTGGTCAAGTTTTATATGAGATTGGTTGCTTAATGGTCTTGAAAGGAAATAGTTCCCATGGTTTGACTCTTGTCCATCTTCTCGACTGCTTATATCATGGTTTGATTGCATTAAATGGAGCTAATTGTGATGTTTGATCACATGGGTTATGCTATGATGCAAAGGAAATTTTATAATTCAAATAAAACTTGTTAGGAAAGATTGTCTTTTATCATTGCATGCAAAAGCGATCAAATATATATATAACTAACTATTATGTACATTACATTTTGTTTGAATCCCAATTCTTTTCTAGTTATCAAATATATATATATTAAAAACAAAATAACCTTATTCCAATAACACAATGACTATATTTGATAACTATAAATCAAAGTTATCCGAATAATTTTTTTTATAACATTAAAAATTAAAAACATGAAATTACATAAATGTTAAATATAAAAATAATTAAATAGATCAAACTTTCAAATGCCTACTTATCCTTTCATACTGTTATAGGGGAAATAACAACTTAATAAATATATTGCAATTTTATATAATTGTTTATGTTATATTTTGAACACATCGTAGCTTTGCTATAAACATATAAATATTCATTGTTAAACAAAAATAATTATATTTTGAAAAAAAATAAAAGAAATAGATTTAAAAAATTAATAATATTAAAATTAAATAAAGTTAATGAATACAACATTTTATATTTATAATGTAATATTTTAGGGAAGTCACAGTAATATAATAAAATAATAAGTTTATTGAATTTATGACATTAAAAATAGTCAACTTATGATATTAAAAAAATGATTGAGTAGAGTATATAGACATTGACTAATTATACACTATAATATTGATGTATATGAGGAGATTTAATATAAAATGGAAATCATTTGTATAGGGTAGAAGTTGAGAATTTTACTTAATAATCTTACATGTTATAAGATCGTCTTTTGTTACATGGAAAAAATTATAATAATTTAAAGAATGTTATTTGCAAATTGTTACTACAACATTAATTATGTGACATTAATGGTAGGAAAATTTTTCTTCTTCAATATTACTCTTTATTGTTGTTTAGAAAATAACATTAAATAATTATATTATAATACAAAAAATATATTTAGACAATTATTTTATGAATTATAAGAGTAAAATGAGGTGATTTTTTTTCTAAATATTATTATATGTATTTTTTATGTGAAATGTGTTTTTATTTTAAATTACAATTTTAATAGAAAGTAGAGAAAATATTTTTTCACAAAAATTAAAAAAGTACAAATTTAAACTTTACAATATATGTCTAACCTACGTATTTAAAATTATTTTTATTTTTATATATTTTGAGTTTCACCATAAAATATTATTTCAATTAGTTGTCTCCTTATACAATGCAAAAATAATTTGAATTCAAATTTATATATTTTTTGAATTATACTAGTATAAAAAAACAACTCTACTTTATCCAATCATTTACATTAAACCACTTCAAACTAAAAATCTTAACTATATATTAATAATAAATAAAATTAAATCCAATTTTACTAGTTCTAAACCATATTAAATAAAACCAAACTTCAACTTTACTACCAATTAAAATACAACACGTCCCCAAATGCCCTTTATTAATATTTCACTTATGACAACTTACCCAAAACTTAAAATTAATTTAAAAATTTAAAAAATATATGAGAGTATGTAAAAAAAATTACATATAATAAAAAATAGATAACGAACTTTCAAAATTTATTAAAAATGCATATGTATTGCAATATATTATTCTTGATTATAAAATGTGAAAACAAAACTTATTTTTATAGATCTACATTTGAGTATGTGACATGTAATTTTTTTTTTTCAATATAAAATGTGTTGGAGTTCCATGGTTTCAGTAACTATAGTCTTTTAATACCAAAAAAACTTAACTAAGCCACTAACAAGTTCAGGACACCACACTTTATTTTGATCTGAATTTATTATTATTTGAGCTCACAACTTAGCATTAGATATTTTGATTCGACTTTGTTAACATTTACAAAAAAAATAATAGGTGGAGATGACACTCCACTTTGAATTTGAAAAGTAATGAAAACAAGTAAAAATGACATGATGGAAAGGATTATCGATGAAAGAGAGATCACTCAAAGTAACACACATGTATAATATAAAGGGACATACTTTTAGAACTCAATTGTCAAGCTCATAAACACACTAAAAATTAAAGTAATGAATCTTGTTAGGAGAAAGGTCCCAATTGTTGTGCATGTTCCAATTGTTGAATAGGGCTTTTGTTAACATGTGCTCCATCGATGAAACATATTGGTGTATATAAATATTAAAGTGCACCAGACACTAAACATGTAGTATCTAATACTTGTTCAACATCTATTCTATAAAATTATTGTTTTGAAGCTTTAATGTGTATGTGAGAATTGATGAATTAATGAAAATTCATTATGAGTTTGTTATGTGTTTAAGGGGTATATGGATTTATGAAATATCTAAATCTATACCTAACATCTTAAAAAAATTTGGTGTGAAATTTAATCCAATTTTATAAGTTAATTATTCTTTAGGTAATCTTATCCAACAAGAATCAAAATAATTTAGATGACTTCATTCTCACCATGTTAAAATATATTATTAAAAATATCTACTATTATTTATATTTCTTCCATATGTTATGAATGGATACAATGTTTGTTATAGATGGATCCTCCAAAGGTAGTTCCAATGATAACTCCAAGTCCTTGTTCATAGCTTCCATTAATGACAATTCTTACTCAATAATCCACAATGCTCTACAACTACTTCTAGAAGTCTACGATACCTCCAAGATTATCAAATTGATCTCCATCAAATTACATACAAACTTATATAATGGTGAAATGTAATCTAGGAAAAACAAACTTGGTATAATTTTGCACACGCTAAACCTTATGCAGTCTTCATCAATGGCTTCCTTTGGGTCTTACACACCTACATGCCACACTAATAAGGTCAACCCACATCATGTTACATCACCAGGTGTTGAAAATTATTTTTCCATCATTATAATGGGGGTGGAAACCCAAATATGAATTGAGGGGTTTCCAGTGCGGGGTCATGGAGCATTGTCATGCATGCCATATTTTAACCATTAACTTTTAATACTAATCAACTAGGTTATCTAAAGGTGAAGATTCACACATGGAAGTTCAAGTATTTCAACTTCCATAATGGTTCATGAAACCTTTAAGATGGTGTAATATATGTATACATATCTATATATTTAGATAGAAATCAAAAAGTATAAGATATATAGCCATACATCTCCCTCTATTGGTGTGAGACTTCCAAGTGTCATGGTCTATGAGTTGGTAGGCCTTCGGATCATTGTATCCATAAAAAAAACAATTCAAGGAATTTTCATTCAACTTGTTCCTTTTATTCTTTGGAACATGTATACATCTTTTGCAACCAAAAACACAATGATGAGAAATAAAAGTTTTATACCTTGATCATGCCTCCTCTAGGGTGATTCCATTGAATTATTTTTTAGGTGTGTGATTCAGTAAGTAAAATTGATGTGTGAATAACATCTACTTAATATGGATGTTCTAGGTAGGCATCATTCAACATGCACCGCATCATTTCAAAAATGGTGCGATTTCATCACTAAACAACACCATTTTCTTATGGCATGTAAGGAGAAATCAACTATCTTTGAATGTCATGTTGCTTAAGAAATTCAACTAACTCATTATTGGTGTATTCCCCTCTTGATATGAGCAAAGTATGTCATGCCAGCTTTGGGCTCCCCTATTTTGCATCCATTTTATATGTAGTTATTGTTATGTTGTGTTGATTAGGGCTTATGATGGATCGATTCTCTGATATATTATATGATGGTCATGTTGATTTGGACATGATTGTGTTATGTTATGATTCATTTCATGCCACTTATATGATATATGATAGTAAATAAATTACAAATGCAAATGTGCATGGTTGTTAATTATCATTAATTGATTGGCTCAAAGGACTAACTGTCATATGATTTTGTTATTATAAGAATGTGCACTAATATTTGATGCAACTTCATCCCACTTCTTATTATGTGGGAAAAGAATGTAAAAAATGGAAAAATAAATTATTGTTGTGTGTGAAGCACAAGTTTTATGTGGAGTCAGCTCTGACACTTGTGACGTGATCATGGAATATTTTTATGTTGGTTTTTTAATATGTTGTTATTAGTGATATATTATCATAGTTATTGTCATTACCAACATGCTTTGACGTGTAAAACGAGTGTGCAAGAAATTGACATAAAGGACAAGCAAAGGAAGGATAAGAGGTGGTCGATTCCTAAACCACACACCATTTTAATTCTTGTTAAGTGATGTTTGGCCATGTGTGTCCACCCCCTAGTGGTTATGTATGTGTGTTCTTCCCCATAGTGTCAGTGTTGATTATTTTGGATCCTTAAGTTTGGATGACACATAAGGCCCTTTTAATTAGCTATAAATGTGTCCATACATTATGTTTGTGTTAATTAATCCCTTGATCAAACATGATTAAACTCTTTAATTTTAAATTTCAAAATTTTTGGGAAGCTAAAATTTGAAAGTCTCAAATCTATTTCTAAAACCTTCTATTGGCCTAAAAAGGGGTCCCATAGGTTAGTGGTCCAAGGGAACATTTTGGCAAGTAAAAATTATGATTTCATCCTTCTAGGCACCTTGGGAAGGGGAGGAGTTGCAACCCCAAAATGGAATACTTGTCCTCATTTGAATGGCGGAATACAGTAGTAACTTCCTTCCTCATATAAGTAAAAATTGCTTGTTTTCTCCATAATTTTGGACTGTAGTAGAATTTTAGAGAAGGGAAGCAAGATTGGAAGCTTGGAAGAGGAGCCAAAGGACAATTCAAGTGCAAAAAATTTCAGAAGCCTGGTACCTTTTTTCTTATTTTTAAGAAATTATTTTATGTGCGTGTCTTGTGTGAGTATTGTGATTTCATATGAAATGGAAAGTGGATTGTGGTTATGGGTCAGGTAAAATTATGGTTGTGATTTTGTGTAAATCCTAGGATGTACTTGGGGAACGGAATTTGTTTGATTGAAAGAGAAGCTTGGGCCCTGTGTATGCTTGTTGGCTTCCTTTCCAAAAGATGGTTGAAAGAGAAGCTTGGGGCTTGTGTAGGTTGCTTGTTAGCTTTATTTTCAAGAGCTAGTTGAGGGAGGAACTTGGGGCTTGTATGGGTAGCTTGTTAGTTTCCCCTCTTATTAGACATTTTATAAGAAGTTGCTAAAAATATAATGAAATTATTGAGGCTAATGGTTGTTTTTATAATCTCCCTAAGTACAGTCTTGAGATAAGTGCACACATCTATAACTAGGAAGCTATAGGGTATTTTGTTTTCTTGGGTTGGATATGTATTTGTGTGTGTGGAGGTCACCTCTTGGGCTTGGGGGTTAACTAGGGTGGAGACACCACATGATGTCATACGGCTAGGAGATGAGTAGTCTTTCCTTGCTTGCAATTTGTTGGAATCCTATGGAGCTAGGAAGGAATACTACAAAATGAAAGGAATAAAGATAAATGATATTATTTAAGATTTTCTGGTTTATTAAAACTCTTATGTGCACTTGTTTTTGCTTATGTAATTTTTGGTGTTTTTGGTGTGTCATAGAGTACATGTATGTGATGACTAGACTATTGCTCCATTAGACCTTTTAACTCTTTAAAATTTTCAAAGGCCTATTATTTGGTCTTTAAACAATACACCTACATCTTTCACATGTGGTCATCAACAAAAAGTTTAAAATGTTTGAATCCACTTACACTAGGATTGAAGTGTCCATAGAGATCAGTGTTCATTAGATTTAAAAAACCAATTTCCCGATGAATACTACTTGAAGCAAAAAGAGCTTGATGCTTTTTTCCAGCTAAACAACTCAAGCATAAATCAAAAATCTTATTTAGTGAGGGAAGAGCTCTCACCATATTATGTTTGTTAAGTGTAATAAAGTAGCCAATGATAAGATGGTCATATCTCTGGTATCAAATATTTACATAATCATTTATCGTTGCTACCAAATCTTGATTGTCATTATGAACAACATCAAAGCTCAAACATTTTTCTTACTCCAGAAGCACATGCAAAAAATATCGAGGTTTTGTATTTGTCTTAAATGAGATAAATTTTCACCATCTTTGCAATCAAATTCAACCTTAAGGTTGTGATCTAGTAATTGGCTAATAGCTAATAGGTTCTTTGTTAAACCTACAACATAAAGAAATTCTACAATTTTACATGAATGCTTTCCTTGTCCAAAGAATACATCACCTAGATCTTGGACGTTATAGGACCTAGAATGGTGAACCAATCTTTCCATTTGGTCATATGTTGTGTAGCTTTTGAGTCTATGTCACTACTAAACTTAATTCTAATGAAGGATCTCATATGAGTCTGTGTAGCATAGACAAAATCTTCATTTGGAGTATTGTCATCTTCAACAATATTTCGTTGTTGTTGTGTGGAAGATTTCTTCTTCCATCATGAACATTATGGCTTCTTCTTTGGACCTTATTGTGATTGTTACAATGGAGTTTTTTTTAACTTTAAATGAACCATTTGTGGATGCATTGTACCAATAGTCTTTGAGCTCATGCCCATTCTTTCCACATATGAGATATGTCTATCAAGAACATGAATTATTCGTGTATGGTTTTTTCTATGATTCATAAGCCTTATGGGATTCTTTCCATTTTGATGTGTGGCCAAGGCAAGATCCTCCTTTGTCTTTGTTGTGTTCTCCTACAAATTGGAGATGTTCAAAGAAATCACAAAAACCTTTTGTGCAGAGTGTAGTGCTCTTAAGATAGTGGGTACAAGATAGAAATCCATAACCGACTCTACAAGTACAGAATCTAATCTTGATTCTTCATACTTTAAATGGTGCTTAATTATCCATATATCTTTGGCAGTTGTAAAATCTCAAAAATGAGGTTGGATATCATCCGAAACACCAAACATAATTATCATTTTTACCTTCTAATTGTATTTGTCAAACTTGTATTGTTTGTTAACATTAGTTGTAAGGGTAGTGAAAGTGTAATCAACAATAAACACAAGTCTTTGAACTCACAGTGGGTTTTGACCTTCAACTGTCAATAAAAATAATAATTTTCACAAAAACTGAGAATATGGCCCCCAAATCAACCCCAAAAATAAAATGATGATGGGGGCACTTACATCTGTTATAGTTGGCAATGTATAAATAGCTAAAAGAATTAAATATGCTATATAACCACTAGAAAGCTCAAAATATCACAATTGTTATGGACCTAGCGAAAATATTAACCTCGTTATCAAAACGGCATAAGAGTTATGTAATTAGTTTCAATCTAAGATTATTTAAGGAATTAATTAAATTTAATTATCCAAGTTTTTTAAAAAGATAATTAAGGTTATTTAAGAAATTAAATAAATTTAATTATAAAGTTTTAAAATAATTAATTAAGTAAAAAAAATCTCTAAATATTTATAAAGGTAAGACTTTATAAAACACTTTTGATTGTACGACTTTATTCATTGGTGGTGTTTTTCTCAACATGGGTGCCTTGTTTGCATGCTTTGTTACTGGGCGACTTGTTATTATTGCATCTCTTTGGCTATTGGACGCTAAATCTTGTTTTTGTTTTATGTTTGGGTGTTTATTTATAGTCATGGCATCCTTTGATTTTTGTTGTTATGCAACTGGAAGAATATATAACATCATAGACTAAAACTACATGAAGCACACTTATAATATCACATTCCACAACTATAATTTAAATGAGTGTAAATCTGTATCTTTAATGTGCACCTTCATCATATTACAAATTAGTATTTTGATATAATGTCCCCACATTCTTCCTTCACTATCTTCCATATAGTGTGTGTTAGCCCTTTACTAATGCCAAATCTATACCGACAATAGGAGGGGGCCCTAATGCCATTAAAATCTATGGTCATAATTGTCATATTGGTGGCCCGTCATTTATGAACAATGGCTAAGACCAGGGGGTGGTCTTAAACCCTGCATAAACCCCATACGCTTAGTTTTTCTCCTTGAAATGATAGTTTGAGACAGTTTGTAGGCATGGGAAAAATTGGAGATACTATTGAGGGTCTGTAAATACATCTCAAATATTTTTCCAAGTATGAATTGGCACACATGAGCTCAAAAGGACAAGAAATCTTAACTTTTACACAATTGGTAGATTGAAACAACAGAGAGTTTTTGATGTGTTATGGTTCAACTGAATATAGTCATGAAGATGAATATTTCCTATCATATCTAACTCTCTAAAATGATATAGAGGTCTATTAAATGGCTCTTCATGCCTACTCAACCCTCATAACTCTCTCAACATGATGCAACTTGTAGATTCCCACTAGTACCCATCAACCATTAATGTGCAAACAAAGTGTTGATATTTTGAGGGTCCCATGTTATAGGAAAGAAGGATAGATGGATGTTGTTGTGTGATTGGTTTCTTTAAATTCATTTTATTTCTTCAATGCATCATTAGAAACTTGAGAAGGGAAAAAGAAATCGTGTTCTTATGACTCACCATGGGACTGTGTAGCCTACAAATGGGAGGTTAATATGGATATTATTTTAAATCTCAAAGAAAAAACATGTAGATTAGTTTAAGATGGACTGAAAGTTCATATCATACCTCTATAATAACTCCAACAATTTTAACAATCTCACAATCAACTCATCAAGGTAAGTCTGCTACCAGTCTAGGTTTGAGACCGTGTCATAACCTTGCCTATACATAAGGTGAACCATAAGTGATAATATTTCATTCCCAAGTGATATACGATGGTTATAATCTCATGAAAGAGATTTCAAGACATTTGAGAAGCCTTCTCAAACTCAAGAGGATCAAAACAGGCCTCATAGAAGGCCTAAAATAAGAAAACATAGACTTACAGGTTTGCAGACTTATAGGTCCCATTTCTATATTAAATATATGAAGTTTGTGCTATAAGCTGAGGTGTGGATGCATAAAGATGTGTGATAAATGTGTACAACCACTTTATAGGTATATATAAGTCAAATGTAGGATAAATAGGACATTGGAGACCTATTATGAACTCTAATAGTCAATACGACCAAATAGAACTTAACAACACCTACATGCCTATGTGAGAGCATGGTAGAGTATTGAATGCAATGTCATGCATTGGAGTTTGGGGTTTAGATGTATAAGAAAATATATGTGAAATACATGAAGAATAAGAATGATCTTTAAGAACATTAGAAGAGTGATATGAAGAGAATTAACTTAAAGCCTAACATACCTAAACATACACAACAGGGGAAATAACAACTTAATAAATATATTGCAATTCTATATAATTTTTTATGTTATATTTTGAACAAAGAACACATCGTGTATTGTAGCTTTGCTATAAACATATAAATATTCAATGTTACACAAAAATAATTATATTTTGAGAAAAAATAAAAGAAAAAGCTTTGAAAAAATTAATAATATTAAAATTAAATAAAGTTAATGAATACAACACTTTATAATTATAATGTAATATTTTAGGAAAGTCAAAATAATATAATAAAATAATAAGTTTATTGAATTCGTGACATTAAAAATAATCAACTTATGATATTAAAAAAATGATTCAGTAGCGTACATAGACATTGACTAATTATACACTATAATATTGATGTATATGAGGAGATTTAATATAAAATGGAAATCATTTGTATAGGGTAGAAGTTGATAATTTTGCTTAATAATCTTACATGTTATAAGATAAATCTTTTGTTACATGGAAAAAATTATAATAATTTAGAGAATGTTATTTGGAAAATATTACTATGACATTAATTATGTGACATTAATGGTAGGAAAAATTTTCTTCTTCAATATTACTTTTTGTTGATTTTTAGAATATAACATTAAATAATTATATTATAATAGAAAAATTAGATTTAGACAATTATTTTATGAATTATAAGAGTAAAACGAGGTAATTTTTTTTCTAAATATTATTATATGTATTTTTGATGTGAAATGTGTTTTTATTTTAAAATACAATTTTAATAGAAAGTAGAGAAAATATTTTTTCACAAAAATTAAAAAAGTACAAATTTAAACTTTACAATATATGTCTAACCTACATATTTAAAATTATTTTTATTTTTTATATATTTTGAGTTTCACCATATTAATTTTATTTCAATTAGTTGTCTCCTTATACAATGCAAAAATAATTTGAATTCAAATTTATAATTTTTCTGAAATATACTAATATAAAAAAACAACTCTACTTTATCCAATCATTTACATTAAACCACTTCAAACTAAAAATCTTAACTATATATTAATAACAAATAACATTAAATCCAATTTTACTAGCTCTAAACATATTAAATAAAACCAAACTTCAACTTTACTACCACTTAAAGTACAACACGTCCTCAAATGCCCTTTAATAATATTTCGCTTATGACAACTTACTCAAAACTTAAAATTAATTTAAAAACTTAAAAAATATATGAGAGTATGTAAAAAATTGTACATATAATAAAAAATAGATAACGAACTTTCAAAATTTATTAAATATACATATATATTACAATATATTATTCTTGAGTATAAAATGTGAAAACAAAACTTATTTTTATAGATCAACATTTGAGTATGTGACATGTAAATTTTTCTTATCAATATAAAATGTGTTGGAGTTCCATGGTTTCAGTAACTATATTCTTTTAATACAAAAGAAACTTAACTAAGCCACTAACAAGTTCATAACACAACACTCTATTTAAATTTGAATTTATTATTATTTGAGCTCACAATTTAGTATTAGATATTTTGATTTGACTTTGTTAACATTTATGACATTTTTTACAAGTGGAGATGACACTCCACTTTGAATTTGAAAAGTAATGAAAACAAGTAAAAATGACATGATGGGAAGGATTATCGATGAAAGAGAGATCACTCGAAGTAACACATAATGTATAATACAAAGCGACATACTTTTAGAACTTAATTGTTAAGCTCATAAACACACTAAAAAATAAATTAATGAATTTTGTTAGGGGAAAGGTCCCAATCGTTGTGCATGTTCCAATTGTTGAATAGGTCTTTTGTTAACATGTGCTCCATCGATGAAACATATTGGTGTGTATAAATATTAAAGTGCACGAGACGCTGAACATGTAGTATCTACTACTTTTCAACATTTATTCTATAAAATTAAAAGTAACCAATCACATCTTTACAAGCAAGACTCAAGTATTGATACTTTAATGCACAACTATTGGTACTCCAAAAGTTAAATTTTGGTTATAGGTTTACAAAATGCATTTTATGACCTCTCGTGATAAAATTGATTGTATCATAAAATGTATAATATGTTAGATCTTAAAATCTTAATTATAAATAATTAAGATGACATATAAAAATAATTTGTTTTTTTTGAAATTGAATGTGATGTTATGACACCTTAATTCATTGTACAAAATTAAAATATGCAGCGATTGAGACCTTTCCCCTATATACTTCTAAAACTTAATTGTCAAACTAATAAGTTCACTTGAAAAACAAATTAATAAATTTTGTTATATTAAAAACAATCACTGAGATAAACATCTACAACCGCTTTTCTCCATAAATGTGAAGGGAGGTAGACATAAATGAGAAAGGAAAAATATAAAAGAACAATACTCAATTAAAAATACATAGATGTGTTTAAATTTTAAAATGAACTCCAATGGTTTGACATTTGTAATAAAATAAAAGTGAATGAGTGGCGATTATAAGCTACTTGTGTACACTTTATATTCTAGTTATTATTTGGTTTGAATTTTAAAGGTTGCGTTCTCGTGGCTGTGAAAATTGATCTACCTACTAAATTAAATTTCCTCCCTCGATGGAAGGGGGGGTTGTTGTAGGTGAGCGTGGAAACCAACCTAGTTCATGCAAATTATGTGCTATGCAAATATAACTAAAAAGAATCCATGTAGAGAGATAAAATTAGATGGAGTACAACAGATTTTTACTCACGTGATTGGAATTCCATTGTCTAGACTTTCAATGTTTGGGTGCCCAGCCTATCTCTCTATCTATATGGGGCTATATAGAGTGGAATCTAAATGGGCGGGGATTGGATCTATATACAGGGGGATTGGGCTATCCATTGTTTTTCAGCCAACGACACTTCGCCAGCAAGTAAACAAAGCAAATAAAATCGATATGAGGATGAAGCGCTTCAATTAAATAATAAAACAGCAAATATAAATTCTTTTAGAGTATGAAGATGATAATTTGATGTTTAAATTAAATTAAAATTAAAAATAATAATAATATTAAATCAAAATCAAAATTATATTTTATGAGTCATTTAATAATTTAGAAAAATAAAATGTCATATTAGTCTTGTCATTAAATATTTTATATTGAATTGTATATAATTGAATTAATTAAATCATTTTTATAGACATATATTTATTAGATGGTAGTTTTCTTATCAAATCACGTAATTAAGTTGTAAAATATTAATAATATTTATTTATAACCAATAAATATTATCTAGTATTGGTAGTATTTATTTGTAATTGAACATAAAATTAGTGTTATATTGATATCACATATGAAAATTAATATACGAATATATTGATATTTTAAAGAATTTAATTGTAAAATTTGTAATGTTATTATCATTAGAATTTTTATAATATGACTTAATAATTGGTTTTGTTAACATGCAATTATTCAAATTTAAAATTTAAATTAATGAATTATTTTTATTATATTATAAAGAATTGCATTATTCAAATTAATGATCTTACTTTAAAATAAGAAACAAATATGATTATAGAAATTCAAATTGTTATAATTAATAAGAGTCGTAATAAAGAATTTTATAAAATAATTTAAAAAATTACACACTTTTAAATATTAATAATATAGTTGAAAATCACAATACTAATCTATTTTTTTATAATTGAAAGAATACAATTTACAAGAAGAAAATAACAGTCCATAAAACAACATACATCAATACTAATATTAAAAATAAATGTATTCATAATTTCCAAAACATACTTTAATAAATATTAAAATCACAATACTAATATTAAAAAGAAATATATTCATAATTTCGAAAACACACTTTCATAAATATTAAAATCACAATACGAATATTAAAAATAAATATATTCATAATTTCCAAAACATACTTTAATAAATAATTTATTTATAAAAATAAATAGTATTTATAATAAGATTTGACATGTTCAATAATTAATTAATGTTATAGATTTTTTTGAATTTTTATTATTGTTAGAATACATTGAATTAAATATTATTCATAAAAAAATTAACTACATAAATACTTATAATAAAAAATGAATATAGTAAGTAATAATGATATGAATTGTTATAATAATTGATTGTTATGATATTAGTATAAGAATATTCTCAAATAATATTTTTGGTCCAAGTAAAACTATTAGTATATGTTTTGGAGAGACTAATAAGGAATAAAATATAAGTATTCTTCATAGAAATAAAGATAACAAAGTTAATATTTGCTTCGATTGGTATGTATTTGTTATGAATACTTTTTGATTTGATATATGTTAATGTGGGATTGGCAGGACACACTTAATTTATCATAAATATTACATAGATAAAATCTTTAAAATCATTTTATATACTTAATTGAAATGTTTTTAATTTATACTTACATGAGACTATAATTATAACTATCTTAATTAGATATTTATAATAAATATTCGAAAAGACATATATTATAATTTTTTACAAAATTTTAATGGTTTGTCTAAAATTTTACTTTACATCTAATACAATTTCATTTAATATTGTTTATATTTTATAACAAAAAAAAGTAAATATAATTATGTGGCCAACAAATTTAATCATTTGAGGATGCATAAATTAAAGATAAATAAATTTTTCAAAAAAATCATTTCTTCCCTTATTAATTTTCCAATATTTTTATTATTATCTTTTAAAATAATTTCAACTTAAAATTTATTCTCAATATTTTCATATATTTGATTTAAATATTTTTAGTGTGTATATTCTTTAAAAAAATATTCTCTGTAATTTCTCTTTTATATTTTTTTGGGTAGGTTATTACATTATTCCTATATTTTTTAAGAGTCATATAAACCAATCTTAATTTTTGGTGGACATTAATATTATTAAAATATATTAAATATATTTACTCGTATAATAACCATCACTCTTATTTACATAATATATATAAATAAATATATATTTTTAATTTAAAAAAAAACTTTAGACTAATTTCTCAATAATTTGTTTTTTCCCCGATTAAGGAGCGGTATCTTTCAGTTATCTCGCTCTTTAAATTGTTTGATAAAGCATCTAGGGGTTTATATTCCACTCATGCTTAAAGCGAGATACGTATCAAAATATTTCGGAAGAAAGGCACGTGACAATTGTAGCACTGGCAGTTGAAGTAAAGCTCTCGATCGATGAAATTCTTGGCTTTCGAAGTCGTCAAACTTTTCACGGGAGGGAAGAAAGAAGTCTAAATATAGAGAGAGGCGCATTTGAACACCCTTTAACTTTCAGTTTGAATGGTTGGTTAGAAAAACAAAACCAAAACACCTGCCTCATTGCTTTGAATTTCTGCAAAATCGTCTTCAAGAATCGTCTTCAATTTATTTTAAAAAACTGCAAATTTTAAAGGGGGACTCGAATGTAAGCAAGCATTGTGGAGGGCTTTCTGCAGCAACATGGAGAGCGCAGGCAGCTGGGATGCCCTAGAGTGGACAAAAGTGGAGGTTTGGAAACCCCTGCTTTACATTAATTTATTTGTTCGATTGTGATCGAGGTTTTTATTTAATTTAACTGAACCTAATTAATGGAGGCCGTTTTTATAACCTAATTATGCCTGAAATTTTGCAGGCAGCTACGGGATCCCTGGCTCATGGCATGGACGAATTTCTTCTACCGAAAGAGGATGTTATTGCAGAGGTATTTTATCTGTTTGATATTTTAGTTGCCCTTCAATTTTCACGGTAAATAATAATAGGAGAATTATAAATTTGGTGTCAGGGATCCGTTGCTTTACGTTTGTGTTTTATTTGATGTCATCAGTAATGTGACTTAGCCGTGTGGCCATTTAGTTTTGCTGGTTAGCCTGTAGTCAATGATACAATTTCAACGAGACGTGGAAGTGTGTTTTCAATTAAATTTAAATAGAAAGCAGTGTTTTTTTAAGGCATTATCTGTTGTTTGATTTACATGTAAATTGTAATACCTATCCGCCACTCAGATGGTGGGGAATGTACCGTCAAACTTAGAAGCCATGTACGAGAGGTTTCTATTCTGCCAAAGCATGCCTCGGACACGAACCCTGCCCAAAGTATGAGAGATTTCAATTCTGCCAATCTAAGCCTGGGACGTGAACCCCCCCTTCCATCCCCAACACCGACCCACCCGCCCCCCGCCCCCCCCCCCACGGCCATGTGTGAGAGGTTTTAATGCAGTTGTTTTAACACATGGAGCATGGCCAGAATTATCTCTGAAATTTGCAGTGGGCAAATTTGAAAGGGGCAGCGTAGAGGACTCTAGTCCCTGCTTTACGGGGAGGCTTCTTTAATACTTCAAAATTTGCACAATAAAGTGAAATAAAAGATACTAAAAGATCTATAAACACTTTTCACATATGCACTCTTTGGGATATTGGTTTAATTTGCATGCATCCATGAGACTGAAACACCCTCTAATACTTTAGAAAATGCACAATGGAGTAAAAAAAAATATTGTAAAAGATTTATAAATCCTTTTCACATATAGAAAACTACGTATTTTGTTTTTTTAAAATTTGGTTGTATTTGATTGCATCCATGAGATTGAAACTAAAATAAAATCAGTGTTAATGTGAGGATGCGTCCCCTAGATTTTGGTAATGTCCCAAATGTCTTGGATGTTTTGGGGACTTGGAGGGGACATCCTCAATTTTTCTAAAAAAAATAAAAAATTCTGATGCTTTTACTTTAGATTATAAAAAAAGCTGATATATATCAAAAACATCAAACCCTGATTTTGAAAGTACCATGAAAAATACTAAATGAAGTTTAAACCTCTAAATTTCATTGAATAAAGTTAAAATATCTAAATAGTAATTTTTATACAATTTATTTATAGCCGTACACCTTGACATCCCCTCCAATCTAGGATTTTTTTTTGCTATCCCGGAAACCCTATCCCCCTGTTCCCAAGACTTAGGTAATTATGAATGAAATAGAGAGCAACCTTGGGAAATAACTATATATCTCAGAAAATTTGCAATATACCATCTACCAAATAGCATTCCTGAAAATTTCACTTATTCTCATCATGATATCATATGATAAATCGGATAAACAATTGCATAACAAGGTATATTCTTCAATCGAGAACTTCAAACTAGTAGCCTACACCAAGTATTTTATTAATTGATAATTAACATACTATCAAGATACCAAAAAATAAAACTTGAAGTCTTACACCTGCCACTAACATGGGAAACACCCCTTTAAATTAACTTTCAACACCCCTTTAAAATTAACTTTTACCCAATCTATACAAGAGTTAAAATGGGTATAGAATTAGTTAGTCAAATATGTAACCAACTAACTAGAGAACGGATGCCCTCAATTGTGGCCTTGATTTGATGGAGCCCACTTACACATTATCTTCCTTAGGTATTTCCTAGTCTTCTTCTTCATTATCATCATCAATTTTCTCTTTATCATCCACCCGGGACATATATAGGGCGGAAGCGCCTTGGGCTTGGCATCATGTACGAGACGTTTGGGACACCTTGGGGATGGGGATGAAATATCGCCTTGTTGCTGTTGAAAGTACCATGAAAATGTTAATTAAATTTTAAAGCCCTAAATATCATTGAATAAAGTTAAAATATTTAAATATTATTCTTTATATATTATTTTAATCGCTGACCCCAAAATCTAGGATTTTTTTGCTGTCCCAAAGTCCTTGTCCGCCTGGCCTCTCATCCCCTGAGACTTAGGTAACTATGATTAAAATAGAGAACTACTATGGTAAATAATTGTATGGCTTAGAAAATTCACAATATACCATTTAGCAAATAGAATTGATAAAAATTCCACTTATTTGACATCATGATATCATGAGATAGGTTAGAGAAAAAATTGCACAAAAAAAATATCTTCTCCATTCATCCATCGAGAACTTCAAATTAGTAGCCAACACTAAGTATTCGATTGACTTATCCTAAACTTACTATCAAAATACCAAAAACTAAAACTTAAAATCTTACACCTACCACGTAAACATCCCTTTAAATTAACTTTCAACACCCGTTTAAATTAAATTTATACCAATTTATACAACAGTTCACATGGTTATAGAATTAGTTAGTCAATTATGTAACTAACTAACTAGAGGATGAGTGCCCTCAATTGTGTTTTGATTTGATGGATCCCATTTACGCATTACCTTCATTTTTTTTGTCTTCTTTTGCCTTGTCATCATCATGTTCCTCTTTAGCATCCGCCTAGGACATATATAAGGGGGAAAGCGTCCTCGCACTTTGCATGACATCCGAGATGTTTGGGAGACCTTGGGGATGGGGATGAAACATTCCTTTGCACTTGCTGAAAAAAGGGGGTGTCCTCGTTATCTCAGGGGCATTTTCTCGTCTCAAGGATGTCCAAACGTCCCTGACGACTTGGTCCTTGAAAAAAAAATTAAAAAAGAAACACAAAAAATGATCCGAATTTCGGATGGGTAATGTTATCCATATAAGATGTAACTTGAAATGACTTGAAACACTCTTTCTATTGCTCTTTCCCAGTTGATGTAATTGCTAACAATTTCAAGAAGTTGTGACACCCTAAGACCTCAAAATAGATAGGTTTTGGTGCAAAGGCTAAAATACTACATAAATATTATTAAAAGTACAATTTGATTGCATATTTGTGTTCCTCTTGGAAAGTTATGCAATTTAAAAAATGGCATGTCAATTTGAGTTTGTATGCGAAAGTTATGGCCTCCAGAAGTTAGTGTATTTGGCTTGGTTGCAAAACCACCATGGTGGATTTGCAATGTCAAGTGGTGGTTGTTGAGATATGAATAACCGGAAGCACACAATTGATTACTAAGCAACTTAACATGCGGAAATAACCAGAATACACAAGTAACTAGAATTCAAAAATAATACATGATATGAGAGACAATACACAACTTGTATTAAAACTCTTTTCGAAGGAAATACAATAAAGAAGGCTGCCACAGTTCTTCTTCCTTACACACCTCTAGGGCTCCCACACCTCTAGGGCATAAACAGTAAATCTTCCCTCAAAGCTCTCTCTTAGGTCCCAACACCCAACTCAAACACAGAGTTGGTGTTCACCTTACACCTGTGCTCCACGCACTCCACAAGTGCTCCACGCACTCCACAAGTACACACACATACTCCAAGTAGATCCTGCCTGATTCTGCTCCCTGTTGTGTTGCTGTCCTATCTGATCTTGCACACCTGCAAATCAACCTGGTTCTGCACACCTGTGAACCTTGACCTTGCACGCACATACACCTGCAAATCAACGATCTTACTTACCCATGCAGATCTCCTATCGTAGCCATGCTCACCTGATGACCAAGATCATACATACATGAAGAACCCTGCTGATTCTCCAATCCAGCACCCACACTTGGTACTGTGGCACTAGGAGGAACACACCATTGCTCTCTTCTCTCTGAAGGAGCTTATTTGCTCTCTTACTCTCTAGCACTAGTTTACAAAACAACCATGAATCTATTATATAGATCTCATCCAAACAATAATTAGACACCTAATTACAATAATTAGATCCGCAGCTCTCAGTCTAAAACTGGCTCTTGACATGCAAACACTTGGTTCGTTAGCTAACTGCTCGTAATACACGCAGTCCGAACCACACAGGTGACCGACGTCGGTCCCTGTTTCTTCTGACCGACGTCGGTTGCCTTCCTGTCTCCTCCCTGTCGACGTTGGTTGGCCTGACCGACGCCGGTGACTGTGACACTCCGCAACTCTTCTGCAACCTCCTTCCCTGCTTGCATCAGTGAAGCTTTTAGCTCCACAACCTAACAATCTCCCACTTGGAGATAAACAGCTGCACTGTATCTGTACCTGTACCCTGTCTAATTTGTTTCCTGGCTTGTATCCCTCTTCAAGCTCAATCCTGAAGACAACCCACCACACAACCTGTGGTGTACCTCCTGTCATCCGAGTACCCTGTCGCATCCGAACCTACAAACCCATGTAGTGAAGTCCTGACCCTGTATGTATACCTGCTGCTGGTCCCTTTCAAATCCCTGAGAACCCACTTCCCCGAATTGGCTCCTAACTCTCTGACAGCTCCCACTGCTTGGGAAAACTCAGGCCTATACCAAACCTCATGTAATTTCGGACACTTAACTGTCCAGCCCTTAGTGTGCTCCGATTCTGCATCCTGAACCTCGCCAACCCCTGATTCACATCAGCTCCCACTGGAGACAAAATCAACCTGTGATCTCCCATGTCCCCCATGCCAAAGAATTTCGCTGCTCCAAATTTTTCATAGCAAACCACTGAACTAATTTTACCCTTAGCTCAGCAAAACCCTGTATGTACAAACCTGCTAGCAAACATACCATTCACATACAACAACAGAATGATGTTGCAATCATCATCCACCTGGTAAGACAAATCACAGTAGTTATCCTGACATTGACTAAAGTCATGCTTTGTCATTTCACTGTCAAAACCTGTACCACCGTCCTGCAGCTTCCTCAAGACCATATGCCTTGGTCTTCCGTCTCACGTGTCCGTTCTCTCTATTCTTCAACTAAGGTATCCATTCGTCTCTGTGCTTTCTTCCGGCTGGCAACCCTACCAAATCTCCGCTTGGTTCTGCAATCTCTCCATGCCATGCTCCCACTGTTTCCTGGATCCTTCCTGCTCTGCAGTCAGCAACAAATATAAAGAAGAGGAACAACGAATTTGAGGCTTACTTACCATCTTCAGTCCTCTATATGGGCGTTTGAGACTCCTTGACAGCTCGCTGTCCGCCCAAAATCTGTTACAGTGACCGACCTCGGTCACCACACAGTCTGCATCCAACCGACGTCGGTTCCTGCGCCTGTCCTGACTACCAACCCTGCCGACGTCGGTGTCCTCCTGCTGCCGGCGTCGGTCCTCGTGACCGACGTCGGTCTTACCTACTGCCGACGCTGGTTTTCCTGCCGACGCCGGTACCTGTGTTCCCCTGTGAGTGATGACTTTTTTCCCGCGAGCTCCTTTGAATCAAGTCTCATGTCCAAACTGCCCTGCCCAGAAGTATCCAGCCCCATCCACTGGTCTCTGTCCGCCATCTCTTCCATAAACACCAAGGCTTTTCAGTTTTTAAGCCTGTCAAATATATCAGTCTTCCTCTTAAGAACATGCATCTCCTTCCTGCTCATGTGACCAAGCCTACGAAGCCACGTCTCCGCAACAAAAGAAGAATCAGTAATATAAACAAGTAGATAAAGAGTACCTGTTTTCTTACCACCAGCTAATTCAAGTGCATCCGCTGTGAGAGTTCTTGTGCATCTCTCATCACCCAACATTTCTGAAGAAATTAGCCATATCTCCAAATCTGGGACCTGCATGACCTCTTTCAACACCCATGTGTTGGCCACCTGCGATTTCAGCTTCACTTTCCCTTTGCCAATTCTTTGGCAAGGCTCACCAGCTCCTCTCCCTGGCGCTGCATGGAAAGAGGCAACATAATCTGTTATCTAAGATTGAACTTTATCCAAGAAACCTCCCAAAGCATCCTGTGCAACAACACCTGCAACATTTGCCTCTTCAGTTCCTTCATGCTGATCTGCTACCAACCAACAATATTCTTTTACCTGCTCTTTCTTTTCATAAGACCGTAAGTGACCATCTGTGCTTTTCAACTCCTCCATTCTTAGCTTACTTTGATCTGTCATTGCTCTACTCCCACTCGATCAGAAACCCCTGAGAGTGACCTGTAACCAAACACAAAACCTGCTCCCTGCAACCTTAGCTCTGATACCACGTGTTGAGATATGAATAACCGGAAGCACACAATTGATTACTAAGCAACTTAACATGCAGAAATAACCAGAATACACAAGTAACTAGAATTCAGAAATAACACATGATATGAGAGACAATACACAACTTGTATTAAAACTCTTTCAGAAGGAAATACAACAAAGAAGGCTGCCACAGTTCTTCTTCCTTACACACTTTTAGGGCTCCCACACCTCTAGGGCATAAACAGTAAATCTTCCCTCAAAGCTCTCTCTTAGGTCCCAACACCCAACTCAAACACAGAGTTGGTGTTCACCTTACACTTGTGCTCCACGCACTCCACTAGTGCTCCACGCACTCCACAAGTACACACACGTACTCCAAGTAGATCTTGCCTGATTCAGCTCCCTGTTGTGTTGCTGTCTTATCTGATCTTGCACACCTGCAAATCAACTTGGTTCTGCACACCTGTGAACCTTGACCTTGCACACACATACACCTGCAAATCAACGATCTTACTTACCCATGCAGATCTCCTATCGTAGCCATGCTCACCTGATGACCAAGATCATACATGAAGAATCCTGCTGATTCTCCAATCCAGCACTCACACTTGGTACTGTGGCACTAGGAGGAACACACCATTGCTCTCTTCTCTCTAAAGGAGCTTATTTGCTCTCTTACTCTCTAGCACTAGTTTACAATACAACCATGAGTCTATTATAGAGATCTCATCCAAACAATAATTAGACACCTAATTACAATAATTAGATCCGCAGCTCTCAGTCTAAAACTGGTTCTTGACATGCAAACACTTGGTTCGTTAGCTAACTGCCTGTAATACACGCAGTCCGAACCACACAGGTGACCGACGTCGGTCCCTGTCTGCCTGGGGGTGCCGACGCCGGCCGACTTCTGACCGACGTCGGTTGCCTTCCTGTCTCCTCCCTGCCGACGTCGGTTGCCCTGACCGACGCCGGTGACTGTGACACTCTGCAACTCTTCTGCAACCTCATTCCCTGCTTGCATCAGTGAAGCTTTTAGCTCCACAACCTAACAATGGTTACGTAACCACATCAATAGTTTTTCAAGCTTAAGTGGTGGTTTCGTAACCGCCTCAATGGTTTGCAAAGCAAAGTGATGGTCGTGGCAGTTTTGCCCTACATATACTTGCGGTTTTGCAAGGAGGAAAGAACAATTTGAGTAATGATTGTAAACGGTTTCTCTTCATCTTCTGAGTCTTTTTGGTTTCTGATTCGAGCTCTCTTTGGTGTCGCAATTGTATATATGTATGGAGAGGGTCTTTATAAGCAAGGAAATGTTCCTAGTGAATCTTCTTCTTGATTATATGTGGTTTTATGAGTTGGTGTGTGAAAATGAAAGAGTGAGTGAGCAAGTTGTAGAGCATGTATGAGTGTTTTGACATATTGGAATGCAAGGTATGTTCATGTAGGCCATGAGAAGGCAATAAACTTGTAATTGTAGAACGAGATAAATTGTAGAACGAGATAGTGGAAAGAGGAGAAAATCCTTCACTCTTGTTGGAGTTTTCTCGATTTGGGTTTCTCTAGGGTAATCTTGTGTCTCTTTCAATTCTTTTTCTTAGGTTCTCACTATAGCTTCTTGCTCTACTTTCATTATTCAATTTTCCTTTCAGTATGCAAAACAAAATGTTTTTGAGCACATTTAATGACTGTTTTATGCAAAGTAATAAGCAAACAGTGAGCTAATCAATCAAGGAATTGTTAGGAGTTTATAGAATTAATGTTGGTGAAACTTAATGTGGAATGTCTACCTAGCTTACAGATTAGATTGGTATCAGAACAAGTTAGCGTTCCATAGCGGGTGGTTTGTTTGGTGACCATTGTGTAGATATATGCTCATTACAAGAGTTGCAAGTGCAAGTGGAAAAAGGTGATTTGGTCCATTTACAACAAGAGATATCTGCAAGAAAGTGGAATAGAGAAGTGAGAAGTATGGATTTTGAATATGAGAGGATCCCTAAAGATGGTGAATAAAGATTCCGCAAATTGGAAGAGGATGTTGCAAACATCTCTCAATCCATGAAGGAGCTTGGAAAAGATTATGAAGGTTGTCATGGCAAAGTTGGGAGTTCTTATGGATACTTTTGAAGCGAGGAGTTTAAGACTTCTGACCATGAGAAATAAAAGCCCCATTCCAACCAAGCTCCACCTCCATTGAAAGCAGAGGCGAAAATTGACATTTAGCCATATGAAGGTGAGGTGAATGCGGATAAACTTGATCATTGGTTAGCCCAATTAGAGGTGTATTTCAATTTGCATCGAATTAGTGAAGAGCAACAAATTTCTTCTGCAAGATTGAAGCTAGTTAGTCATGCTCTAACTTGGTTTGAGAATTATCTTAATTCCTTGGTTGTTAAGAAGCTACCACCAATTAGTAAATGGGATGAATGTAAGACATTGATTAAGAAGCAATTTAATCTTATCATTTATGAAAAGAGGAAAGGTCTATTGATTGGCAATTTAATGAGGCAACAAGAAGGCCAAAGTGTGCAAGTCTATACAAGTGATTTTCGAAAGAACGTAGTTGAAATGGGAAAAGATGCATTTGATCTTGACATCCTCATGAAGTATATTGGAGCGCTGCATAGTCACATAAGGATGTCCGTTTTACTTACCAAGCCAAAAAACATAGACGAGGCTTGTTTTCAATCTCACTATCTTGAGATGGATAGTGGGAATAAGGGTCCATCTTCCTCTTCCGAGTCTTCCAATGATCCGAAGAAGAAATGTGGTGTCAATGCTACTTCTACTATTGCCAAGAAGGATACTAAAAATCATTGTGGGCATTGTGATGTTGATACTTATTTTGAGGCAAATTGTTGGAAGTTACAACCAAAATTGCATCCGTTTGAGAAAAAGAAAAAGGCCATTACATCACTTCAAGAAAAAGTGGCTGATCGCACCATCCTTTAGTGAAATGTACATTTGGGTAGTAATGATGCTCAAGAGAAAGGTGAACCCTCTAAATTTTTCCATATCAAAGTTCAAATTAAGATGGTAAAAGTTGACGCTCTTTTTGATTCTTGCTCTTAAGCAAATTTTATTAGCAAAGAGCTGGTAGATAGACTTGGGTTAGAAATGTATGATCATCCTAATTCTTATACTCTAGGATGGGAGAAACAAGGAATAGAAATAAGGGTTTCCAAACAATGCAGAGTCAAGTTTGCAATAAATGAACATTTCATTGATGAAATTGTGGTAGATGTGGCACATGTTGACATTTGTGGTATACTCTTTGACAATCTCTATATGTATGTTAGAGATGCTATTTTCATGAGGAGATCTAATCAATACTGTTTGGTTAAGGATGGGAAAAACTACATCAACTATAAAGGCAAATCTAAGCTTTTTTTGGTAAGTTCCACTCAAAGGTAATCGGTTTCTTGATGTTAGTGGGAAGTTTTCTTATCTCATTTTTAGAAAGATAAGCAAAAATGCAATGATATTCATAGTAGGTCTACTAACAAAGAGCATGAGATGCAAATACTACCATGTTGTTCTCTTCCAAACATGGGTCTTCCTCGACAAGTATTGAAGGAAGCAAATGAGCCACACAAAGGGCATGAAAAGGTGGACACAAAATTTCATGATGCTAATAATTTCATTAAGCATATACATCTCCAAGTACAGGAGAGGTTCAGGAAGTGGGGAAATAAATCTCCTCATTGAATGAGTTCCTAAGCTTTTGGGGACCAAAAGCCCCAAAATTGGGGAGGCATGATCTGAATTTCAGATCGGTAATGCTAGCCATATAAGTTAACTATTTAACTATTCTCATTATGTACTTGAAATCACTTGAAACATAGTTCTATTGCTCTTTTCAAGTTGATGTAGTTGCTAACAGGGTTCAAGAAGAAATTGCGACACCCTAAGACCTCAAAATAGATAGATTTTGGTGCAAAGGCTAAAACACTATGAAGATGTCATCAAAAGTACAATTTGATTGCATATTTGTGTTCCTCTCGAAAAGTTATGCAATTTCAAAAAAAAGGTATCTCAGTCTGAGTTAGTATGCAAAAGTTATGGCCTTCGAAAGTTAGTGCATTTGGCTTGGTTGCAAAACCGTTGGTCAATTGGTAGTTTTGCAAGTTTGAGTGGCGGTTTCGTCACTGCCTCGCCGGTTTTGCAAAGCTAAGTGGTAGTTGCATAACTACCACAACGGTTTCACAACCGCCGCAGTGGTTTTGCCATGCATATGTCTACGGTTTCGCAAGGAGACAAAGAACGGTTTGAGTAATGGCTGCAGACGGTTTCTCTTCATCTTTTGAGGCTTTTTGGCTTCTGATTAGAGCTCTCTTTGGTGTCGAAATTGTATAAATATGTATGGAGAGGGTCTTTGTAAACAAGGAAAGGTTCCTAGAAAATCTTCTTCTTGATTATATGTGGTTTTCTGAGTTGGTGTGTGAAAGGTAAGAGTGAGTGAGCAAGTTGCAGAGCATGTATGAGTGTTTAGGCATATTAGAATGCAAAGTATGTTCATGTAGGCCTCAAGAAGGTAGTAAACCTGTAATTGCAGAATGAGATAGTGGAAAGAGCAAGAAATCCCTCACTCTTGTTGGAGTTTTCTCGATTTGAGTTTCTCCAAGGTAATCTTGTGTCTCTTTCAATTCTGTTTCTCAGGTTCTTGTTGTAGCTTGTTCAACTTTCATTATTCAGTCTTCCTTTCAGCATGCAACACTTTTTACAATTCAGTTTTGAGCACATTTAATGAATATTTTATGCAAATAATAAGCAAGCAATGAGCTATTCAATCAAGGAATTGTTAGGAATTTATAGGATTTGTGCTGGTGAAACTTTGTGTGGACTATCTACCTAGTTATGGATCAAAAAATAAAAAAACCTAAACCTAAAAGGGGCCTTATGAATACCCCCATCCTAATGCAATCCACTCAAACCCTAAACCCATTTCATTTTGCAAAAATAAAAAAAGAGGAGAGGAAGAGGAAAAGAAGGGAAGAGAGAGGAAGAGGAAAAGAGAGGAAGAAGAAGAGGGAGGGGGATTTGTAGCCAAAGGGTGGCCACAACATTTTCCAAGTATGTCTTCAATCTTTCATTTAATTTTTCTTTGTTATTAGTTAATGGCATTTCACTGGCAAATGCATCTTTTATTTTACTTTACAAATTTAAATGATATTCTAAAACTTATTTTTCCAACACATAAACCAGCTAACAATGTAAATTTTCATTGCTTGTTGGTTCAATGCATTAAAAAATCAGATTTATCACATCAATTTTTTTTTGTTTTTGGGCACTTGAAATGAGCTGAAAAATCACCTTTTTGCCCTTTGTAATGGAACAATAGCTGAAAATACATTTTGTAAATTTTCTTAGGGTTGGTTTTTGTTTTGTTTTGATTTTCCATGGCAAGACGAGTTTAATGAGTGACGAGGATGATGGAATGGAAGTATTAGATAGTGGAAATGGGGGGAGGGGAAAGAGTTGAGGGCTCTCAAAGTGAAAGTTCAGTTGGGTGTGCTTGTCTTTGATTACTCATCAAAGATGATGGCCAAAGATGCAAAGGAGCCATTCAACAAAAAATATCCATTGCGGCAGTTTCAAGAGGACTCTTGACACAAAGAAGTCAAGTAATTTAGGAGGGAATTGACATTGGAAATGCAATCTTTGAAACCTTGAGTGAAATGGCAACATTACTAGGGTTAATACACACCATCAACATATCCCTGGTAAAGGGGTTGGTCTTTGTACTATACTTACACTTGAGAAAATGGCTGAAATGTTCTGGTTGTTTAGTTGGGAGATTTTTATGCCATTTTCTAGTGGCCCTTTCTCTTGGACTTCCAAGCATGTTTCTAGTACTAGAATTCACGAGGTTTCAATTTTGATTTCTTAAGTTCCAAATTTTGAACCCCTAGGTTCTAGCTTTTGAGGTGACTGCCATGGAACCTGTTATAGTCCAAATTTGCACCCTAGAGAAGTCAAGTAGACGTTCTGAAATTTGGGATAACATGGAACTATCTCTGCATATAGACAAGCTACTACAAGAGATAGATCTCTAGATATGAAAAGGCTAGCTCCCTTGATATATCTTTTAGGCTCACACACTACACTAGACTAATCACTACTGGGGGTGAAAAGGGAAGAAGGAAACATAAAAACAACCTATACTAATGAAGGCGATACACCAAAGATAACTCCACAAACATGCATTTGCACTAAGAAAAAAGACTGCGAAAACTGATTTCAACTCAATATTCTTCTAGCGTGTTTCTACATGGAGGCAGATTGCTATGCATATCCAGAGGTGGGTGAATAGGAGGTTTGATATTAGACACTGCTAATCTCCTTCACACTTCAAAACACACCTAACAAACACATACACTTCATGAGACCTGTTAGAAGAATGCTACCCACATAATGCATACAAGAGCAGAATGGAAGCAAGGAGAAGACATTCATCACTTGTCATCCAAGTAAACTACTTGACATACTTAGGCAAGAATTGGAGAGACTAAACCAGCTTGAGAAAACTTAATTCAAAGGCAAAACAAGATGTTAAAACCAGCAGGGCTTCGCCATACAAATTGTGGATTCCTTACAATGCCAAAATGGCTTGAATGTATAGAGCATAGGAGAGGAAAGAGAAAGAATTAAGTTGAACAGTCACAAGGCCAAGTGTCAAGGCTTGAAACCCAGTTACAATGCAAGAAAAGAGAGTTGGAGAACAGGTCATGATGTCCTCTTAAACAAGTGTCCATCTGAAACATGACACCTTCTTGAAGTTGGTGTAGAGATCTTCATTGTCTTACTTGAAACTACCCTTCTTGAAGAGGAATCCACTTGACATACCAGAAATGCTTTGTAATTCCTTGACACATATCATTTGACTTGAGGAGGTGAAAACATTATTGGTGCAAGTCATCATACCCATTCAACTGATGAACTTCTCTTTGCCCATTGTTACTCACTCTCTTGTAGTCACTCATTAGCCCTTTAGGTTTGAATCTTCACACTTGTCATTATGGTGACTTGCAGTTGTTCAAGAAAGTTCATTGCAGGGATGTAAGACACCTATTCAAGACCTCTTTGTCTTCTATTCCATCAAGTAGACTTCAAAATAACTCAGCATCACACACTTCTCACTTCCAATTTTGACAGTCACACTCTTTCTCACTGTCTTGTTCAAGACTGCCTGTAATGACCAACTTAACAGAGGGGTTTCCAAGCATGACCAAGGTGAGAATTGGGTATGAGGAATTATAAGAAGTCTTCACACACCTTCCACAATAGCCTTCACCTATCAATTCCCTTTCATTACTTGCAAAACACTTCAAATCCTGCAAAAAACACAAAATTAGACCTGTCCGTACAAGTGAGAGTACGGAACAACCGGATGTCAAGGACCCTGAGAGAGTTCCAAATGGATCCAAAACACTTTTAAAGTCAATTGACCCCTCCTGGATGCATTTCCATTCATATCTTTCTCGTTGGGTTCATATAAGGGTAGTAGGTCATTCAGGTTGTTATCGATGATTCATAAAAGTTAGATGCTTAACCTTTGACCAATTCCACAAAGTTTGAGTTCAAGACCTCCCTCAACTATCCCTAACTGCTTGAGACACCATGCACGTTGTCCGTACAGATATGACCAAAAGAAATTGGCTTCTCGAGTTCCAGCTTGCATTCTGGACACCCCTGAGATAGATTAGGCCAAAATGACTAGTTTTGAGTTGTTCTTTGCAAACTGATGGATCCAATCAACTCTCAACTCTCCCTTGAAAGTTATCACATGGCTTGGAAAGGTCATATGGTCATATGAATGAAGTTAGGCACCTTGAGGGTTCATGCCTAGTTCTAGGCCTAATAGGCCTCGACTGCATTTCTGCATTAGTGGTCGTCTCTTAGTGTCACAGTTATTGTAGGAGCTTCTCAACACTTTATTACCTTCAATCCAATCCTATACATCTACCCACAGTGTTTCAAGACTATGCCATTCAACCTTCTACCCCCAATGTATTAGGTCTGCAGGTTGGACTGCCTATGGAGTGCCTCTAGTCTGAGACAAAACAAAGGACACTTCCCCTATAAGCTTGACCTGAAGGAGACCATGGGGGTCTAGTTTAGGCCATGATGACCTTAAGTAACGAGTCTCAAAGCTAGATCATACCTCTAGAGGCCTCATCATCTCAAATTCCCAAGACTAGCTTCTAGGACTGTCTGCAAGTGTATGATTTTGGTTGACTGGGTGCGAGGTCTGTAAACCCAATTTAGTTCAATCTTTACCTTGTTTCCTTTGTCTAAGAATCACATAGAGTGTGATATTATCATTATGAGAACGATTTCTATGTGATTATTCCATCATATAGCTCTGTCAACCTCCCAAACTGCATTCTCCATAAGCATGAGCTAGTTTGAGCATAAGTCAAACTGTAGGTGTTTATTAGGTAGAAGTTGAAAGTTTCCAGTAGGTGATGATCCATGTTTGAACACTGTATTTCACGTCTTTGGTTTCTCCTCAGGTCACTAGGACCTCTTACACCTGGTTGAACTCACTCCTGTCTTAAGAACCATGATATCCTCCTTATATCATCAATGTACTATATGTCATTGTTTCATTGCAATATTCTAGGTTCTTTTGGCGTAAAAGCACTGTAGATCTCTGAGCATTTTCAATCAATATTTTCCTGAGTTGAAAACCACTCAATCATCATCTCCCTTTGACCAAACAACCTCCTTGAATTAGCATGGTACTACTAGGCCTAGGCTGTAAGAATGCAGCCACTAGGCTTACACAAACTTCATGAACTTTCACCAATAGGTGACATGGTATGCAGCAAAAACTCCTTTCAGAGAAGTCAAGGTAAATGTTCCCATTTGCAACTTTTCCAACAATGTAGACATGGATCTAGGTTTGTTGTATGTACTGGCCTCACCACTCATATGATGATCTTTTCTATGCTCTTAGACTTGCTTGAAGGTCTCAATTGAGTCCAAACACCTCGAAAGCCATTTCAATGCTAGTCTGCCTCCTTTTGTATTGACTTCAAACTACTGTTTGAGACTACCTGTAGGTGTCATTAGATATAGGACTGTGTACTAGGTCAAAACCTTATCATCACCCTAATAACCTTTCACTAGGTTCATGATCTTTGTTTGAAAACACAGTTAGGTTCAAAGCCTTCAAACACCACTATGCTTCTTTTCTTCAAGTTGAAATTGGAGTAGCCTTCAGACAACCGTGTAGATGGCCCTTTTAGGGCTACTTGACTGTATCAAGTGTCTTAGACCTCACTTTCCATCAATGGTTCTCTTGAGACCAAACCTTCAATCGAGAAATTGGTCAGTCATGCCCTGAGGGGTTGAACACCAATGTATTACTTTAACCTGAAATCACTCACAAGAGGACAAACTCTGCAATTGTGAAAACACTGTTTTGCAGACCAATAGTGCTCACTTCTAGTACAATGAGGTACTTCTGCCTATCTCTTCATGTTTACACGTGCCAACTAGATTGAAATCCACATGAGAAGGATGAACATACTCTACAAGTCCTCATACACCACTTGTTTCACACAGATCAATGCAAACAGATGAGAAAACCGAAGCCATTGGGAATGCACAGGTAGTTTGGAGGCACTAACAGTGTTAGTGATTGTTCATGCAGTACAAACCATCAAACTTGAAACTATGGCCATGGAATGGAAGTATACAGGGACCCTTTACAACCACCAAGTGCACTCACTTCAACTCTTCTTACCTTGTCCATACCAACTGAAAACCATTGACCTCTTTTGACTTGCCCAAGAGAGCGATAGGAGAGAGAAATTGGTTTTGCTCAAATTTGGATCTGTTAAAGCCACCTGAGCCTAGAAATGAACTGTGGGGATCTCAAGAGACTTCCTTGAAGCCTTCACACGTACTAAACCAATTACCTCAGTCCGTACAACTTCTGAAATTGCCTTTTTTCCAAGTGATCTTGTTCTTACGTTGGACTTGCAACATGTCAGTTTCAAAACAATTTATGACATTCCCTGACAGGAAGTACATTAGGTTGAGCCTTGACATTTGTCCTTTTGGTGAAATTTACGTACAACTCGAGTGATCAAAAGGTGGCATAAGATGACAATAGGACAAATAACAAATATGACAAGGTTAAAAACATATCTTGACCTTCAAAGGATGACTTGACATTATTCTAAGACCATGGTGACCATTTTATGACTTAGAAGGACCCTATGGAAGGTTTGAATATATAAGGGGTTGGCCCTATTTGACCTAGGGTCAAATTTGGTCAACAGAACCCATGGGGAAAATAAAAGCCATGGGTTCAGTGTTAGACTCGGTTAGAGATATGTATAACGCACATGCTAGAGAGAATGCATAGGATGCCATCACCAAATTTTTCCTTGCCAATGCTATTCCATTTCATGTTGTTCAATCTCCTTATTACAAGGAGGCATTCACCAAGATATGCAAAATAGATTCATCTTATGCACCTCTTTTGAAACCAAATTGAGAACTACCATTTTGGGAAAAAATTATTCTGAAGTTAATTTATTGATGGAGGAGATGAAAGTTACATGGGTGACACATGGGTGCTCTATCATCGTGGATGGGTGGACATACATTAGCTACCATCCACTCATCAATGTTATAGCTACATGTATAGAAGGCCCTTATTTCCTTAGGGATATTGATGGTTTTGGAAAACGGAAGGATGCTGAATTTCACTTCCAGATTATGAGGGATGTAAAGACCCTTGCTGAATTGGCCTTTAATTTTTTGTTTTGGGCACTTAGTAATTTTGTCAAACACTTTGCTTGTAAACTTGTTCTTGGCTGGTAAGTGTTTTCAGTTTGACTTTCACCTTGAATGATGATGATGAAGTGCTTATAATGTCTTTAACTAACAATGCACAATGTCTCTTAAGTGGAATGAGAGTGGTATGCAAGATATACTTTGATTTGTCAATGCAATAAGATCGCTGATATGCATCTACATCTAATAGACATTTAGTCAAACATTTGACTTGCATCCTAACTATGCAAAGGAACACCTACAACAAGTAAGCATTTCGACAAACACTTTGTGTGCAAACTCCTTATGCAAATGAGAAGCTACAACGATGAGGAATTATGCCAAACACTTAGCATGCAACTATTATGCTATCTATGAAGATTTTAACCACAAACATTACATCAACATTTATCATGCAACCTATCCTTCCTTCCATTGATGTACTATCTCATTACAATGTTGATATTAAATGATGAGCCAAGATTCTTGGCATTACAATGAATTTCCAATACAACACCAATCTGATATAAAATGATCATCTACAACAACACCTTATGCAAATTGATATAACAATGCAAAATACATCAAAGACCCTGATTATGAAGTCTGGAATGATCAACAGATGCCATGATATCTATTTCTGATTTTTATTTTATTTTATTGAGCCTCCTTGCATGAAATTGCACCTCCTAGAAGTAGCTGCCCCTGCCTGGCAATCTTTACTAAAAATAAATGCAAATGCAGCTGTTTAACTTCTCCAAAATGATATAGAAATGATTGTTTTCACAAGAGGATTTTACCCCTCAAATACCCAGAATGAAAGGGTGTCTAGATAAGCCTCCAACAATGAAAATTTGAGAACTCCATGGCTGGTCGATCTCCTTAACAACAGACTATTATAAACTTATAGTCTTCCAATTACCCTTACAAAACCTCCACAAATGATCACGAAACCTCCCTAAAGAAGGCGCTCAAGTGCTCATGTAGAATCGATGGAAATATGAGACTAGACAAGTGATAATTTGAGGATAACCTCCAATGAAACCCCTCCAAAATGCTTCACTAAGTTGATATGAGATCACAATCTCCAAATTTGCCCTTTGGCCACAAAATTTAGCTCCAATGAAAGGATTGTAATACCAATCTGCAACGCTTCAGTAGATAGTTTCACTACTTCAGTTATGCGAATCAATGGGAGTGAACGTTCCCAATGACCAATGAAATATTCTGTAGAAACCCTAGGCTTATCCACAACATAACAAGTCAAGTATCAAAATACCCTGGATGATTAGAAGCTTAGTCAAGTTCTCTATTTTTTTTTTCCATCTTTCAAGAAGATTCTAGAATAATATTTTATTTAAATCACTTTATTAAAGTCCCGTCAAATACACATTATATAACTTCGGACTTTAAAATAAATATGAAGATGATGTCGGAATGCCTTGATCTTTAGCTCGCCGAAAAGGTTTCGACGAGACCCATCTAACCCCACTCTGAAAATCTCAATCCGACACTGAAACCGAACTTACTAAAAATAGTAAGTAATCCACCAGGCACCCAAAAATGCCACTGATCATGCCAACTGGATCCAAACCAAAACTACACATCCAAATGGCCCATCCAAGGCCAACTCACCATGGTTCCCTAACCAAACTGCTAGTCCACGGGAAACCAATGATGGACTAACATTGTATTTAGAAAGGGGACATTACAAGGGACGCTATCGAGGAGGTTGTCTCCCTTTTTTAATATTGAATAGGATATGCCAGTCTAACAAGGAGAACACATAACAACCGCCCAAACAGAACTTAGAACCAGCTTCAAATCAAAACAAGAACACCTAATACCTAGTCTGCATGCAAGCAGCCATGACAAAAGATTATAACAATGCAACAAAATTACAATTTCTTGAAATAGTCATCAATTCTCTTTTACTTTGATTTGTCCTTAACCGCCTTCTTGCCCAAGGCTTCACTTGGGAGTCCTGTAACATTAGGAGCAACATCACCGACATGACCTTCATCTTGTTCTTTCTTGCAAACACTCACCAAGCTGGGGCAAGGAGGAGAAGAGATGACATGCTTGACTCCTAGCTTGGAAGTTTTGTCCTTTCCTTCAAACTTGGGATGGCCCCTAACAAACTATACATATTTTGATCAACAAACAAAGAGAGATTACCAACAAGTCTATAAAAAGGTGCCCTTGTAACAACCAAGATAACTTGAACAACATTCTTAATTTCCGACAACCACTTTTTTTTTAACCTCAAATTTATCAGACCAATCTCTTGTTTTGCTTCCCCCAGTAGCACTAGAATCAAAATTGATCCTTGCTACAACATTAAGATGAATTGGCTTGGGACATGAAACTTCACTTGATTCAATCTTCAAATATGATGAAGGCTTAACAGAAAATCTATCACAATCATCTTCCGGTTCAAAGGCCACATTAGACACAAAGGTTATGGCATTCCTCATCTTCATCATATTTTGTCTCCTTCCCTTGCCCAAAATTGTATCTAAAGCATCATTAGGTGATATGGTATGACCATTACCATTAACCCATCTTCCTTGATCAAAAGGCGTGGATTATGGAAACTATAAATGATTAGATGAAGATGCGAGCCTATTGGGGGAAGCTGCAACATCACTCTAATCCAATCCTCTTTTCAGGAAAATTCTTTGCATAGCAACAAGATTATGATTCCTTTCTTCAACCAACCACTAAGCTTTTTGGGTCTCCTTATTTTCTACAACAACATGTTCACTTCCAATAAAAGGTTGATTTTGTATGTAGGGCGAATACAGTCAACAATATAAATATCCTCTAATATAGGAAAAGGGAGAAGACCATATTAGATCCAACATACTTACAATTGGCCACGCCACAAAGTATGGTGGAGGCTATAAACAAGTGTTGTTCGTTAAAGAGGGATCAAGGATATAGTTCGGGACCCTATGCAAGGAATTAACAAACAAAGACAACCTAGATACAAGCTGTAAAAGAGGTAACAGATTCCATTAGGTGGTAACGAAGAGGTATCTAAACTAAGGGTTACAACCAAGAGGTATCTAACTAGGGATCTATTGGCATGCAAAAATAGCATAAGCTAGGCTAAGCTTGGAAAACAAGACAAAAACACACTCCTCTAGTATTTGCATATAAATTAAATAAAGGAAAGCATCTAGAGATAGGGATACTTACCTTGGGTTGACTAGTTGGCGCATCAATCTCCTCCATCGGCCCAAGTGGCGTTTTATGAGAGATGTTGTCTGTGGAGGATCGAAAGGTAAGGATAAAGACCAAGTATCCTTGGTTGGGCACTCCAAAGGGTAGGTGTACCTCTTTGGTTTAGCTTCCTTCTCATGAACTCGAAAGACCTTGTGCAAACATACATGTCTACAAGAATAAGCTCCTATACTCTAATTCCTCTTCTTCTACTAAAGGCAGGTATAGTATTCATTCATTCATTACTTCAAAAATTCAAAGTTCAAAATTCAAAGAGACAAACAAAATATACGTTCAAATCTAGAATAAATCATCTAGATTCAAAGTGTCCTCATAATCATGAATGCCACTCCCACTAGCTCCACTCTTCACCCCTTGTGTAGAACTCCCTTGATTGTCATCATCAACACCAAGTAGTGAAGGTTGGGCAAAAGTAGTTGCAGAAGCATCCAATTCTGTAATATCTGGATGCATATCCCAAAGTTTTTTAGGCCCATGGTTATAGTCCTCCGACTTGTGTGATAGGAGGAGCAAATTGGAATGCACAAATACCAAATCTTTAGCGTTCTTGGATGCCAACTTGTTTCATTTAGCTAAGTGGATAAAGGCATATATACTCCAATTCCGCTTTGCTGAAGAATTACTAGCCACCGATCACAAAAAAATGTTGTTACTTGTTAGAAATTACAAATTTGAAATTAGTAACAATGTACAAAAATATATGTTAATAACTTAATAAATTTTTTTATTTAATTTTGTACTTGTGAGCGAATTTTGATCGAGATAGGTCATGGGTACTTGGCATCATGGCCATGTACATACCACCACTTGATTGGACTCATGTTGCGCTCGTCAAAAAGAGCCTTAATCTCTCCCATGCTACCTTCTAAAGTTACAAACTTTCCCATTTCATAGCGGACCACACTAGCAACAAATGGATTAGGAAAAAGTCTTCTAAAATTTTCCCTAGTTCCATTTGCAACTTCTAAGTCATCGTATGGTGGTTGCCTACTAGGTAGCCAAAGTATTTCATTTCTATAATACTTTGGATTGAGAGCACAAGCAAGAAGATGTAATGGGATGGTCATTTATTCCACCTCTACACAACCACACTCACGACCACACCCAACTTCATTATAGAACCTTTTTTAGGATCTTGCTATTTTTTTGGTATGATCTCTCTCATACTTTCAAGCATGGAGTCAATTCCATCATAAATTTCTCCCATGCAAGTTGCATCTGTATCTGCATATTGGATCATGGATAGGATAGGCTTTGTAAAAGTGAGCAAAGTACTCAACCTTGGCCCATCAATCATCATTAAGGATCAATGATTTTATCTTATGGGCTCTTTTAGAGCTTGCTTGTCTCCACACAATCCAAACATTGCTAATCACCATATTGCTTAATGCCTCTCTTACCTTCACAACTAGTCTCAAGATGAGCGTGTGAGAGGCAAATCTCGTCTCAACAATCTATAAAAATAAAATAAGATTATTACAATTAAATTCAAAATTTTAATTATAGAAGTTAGAAAGTTAAAGCTTATAAATTAAGAATTTGTTCTTTTAAAACACTTCATCTTCCATTGTCCTATATACTATGAGATCAAGGGGAGGTTTCATTGTCTATTTAGGACCCAGATTCTATCTGATTTCTTCAGATATGAGAGATGTTTAGCTTTATATATACAAGGAGCTCTTAAGCTTTGTGATCATTCTAGTCAGAGACCTACTAGACTAGATTCTACTTTGCGGATCACTTCCTTTTTCATGGTGCTACCTTCGAGGAGAGGCACTAAGCGCCAGATTGACACTAGTACATCCTCACATTCCAGATCAGTGCGATCCAGATAGACTACCCACAGATCCCTAAGATTTCATCAACATAACCATTTTAGGGCCGGCACTTGAGACAAACTAGATGAAATGTCCCCAAATTGGACAAATTCCTTGAAAAACTGATTTTTATGTCTAACCCTAGCAAATCAAGGAGTTCTGTTTTTTAGAATAGCAAACCCTAGCTGATCTAATATGCCAAAAAATAGCATAAATTATGCTAACACCAATGCAATACTTGGACAACTCAAACTAGCCAAATTAGCCCTTCAAAGGGTGAATTGAAATTCCAAACCCTAGGCATCCCTCTCTAAAAAATATCAGATTTATTTCCCGCTGATTATAGCCACTTCTAGATTAATATATTGGTCCAAAATGACCTAAAATATCATTCAAATATTCAAGAAATATTATAGAAAATTCAAAATCATGTAAGGGCATAAAAAGATCTTTAAACCCTACTAAACCACCTCCAAATCAATTCGCCATATGCTGGAAAAATATATAAAATATTTTTAGAATATGTTAAGGCAAAGATGACCCTCAAAACATGCCAAAATTCCTCCCAATACAAGTCACCCAAGTGCAAAAATAATACAATAAAATCCAAATATTTGTTTGGGCATAAATTAGCCCCAAACCCTTCTCAAAACAGTCCTAGAGCAAGTCACCCAAGCTAGAATAATTAATTCCAGCCCTAATCCATGTCCTACAAGGTAGGGGTCTTCAACAACCAATAACCAATCAACCCTTCCCTAAATGCAGATCGCCAACCCTTGGAATGTTTTTCTGAATTTGATGCTCAATGGTAACGCCTAGATGAAGTTGCCCCACGGAAGAATGAGGGTTTCCATCCTCAATCTCTTTGCTTGAAGGTTTTCGTCTTCAAGTCCAAAGCTCAAGCTTTTTCGTGCTCAAAATTTGTAATTTCAAGTAATGATCCAAGATGCCTTTCAACAAGACCCCTCAATTGCTTTTATACTTCTCCCCAAGTGAAACGCCCAATTTCGGGGGGGAAAACCTTTGTTGATTTTTTTTTCAAATTATAAAAGAACATCTTTTTATAATTTATTTAAGTGGTTAAATACTCATGACTCTTAAAAAGGCCCCAACTTAAGTGAAATTATAACAATAAAGTACTTTTACAATTATTCTTTCTAAAATCAAATGTTTTCCTTCTTTTTCTTTTCTTCCCTTAACCCTTAGGAAACTAGGCAAGGCTAAAGGTCTTCAATAGTGTTACGTCCAAAATGGGGACATGACATTAGATTCACCAGATCTTCGCAGAGGATTGTTCCTTCTAGGCAGTGACATGGAGGATAGACCAAACATCTTACCTCTTCTTCGGGTCATCTTTCTATTAGGGGCTTTTTCTCGTCGGCCTTGGATGTCAGGAGAGTTGGATCCAACTCATCAACCTTGGATGTTAGGAGAGTTGGATCCAACTCATCAGCCTTGGATGCTAGGAGAGTTGGATCCAACTCGTCATGGACCCCCTCCTGGTTCATCCTTCTCATTGTTCATCCTTCCTTTCCTGATGCTTAGGGGTTTTCGTGGGTTGCCCATTTCTGCTTCTCTTTTTGGCTCTGAGCGCTCTTGCTCTTTGCCCTATTTTGTACTATTTTTTTTCAGCTTTGTTCTTTTCGTTTTTGGAAACCTCTAGGGTTTCCCGCTTGTTCCTGATACTTTTGTAATTTGCTGTCCCTTTGACCTACTTTTGTAGTCATTTGTTGGACATTAATATATTTATCTTATCTTCAACAATCCCAACCTCGAGAATCTCTTAAAGATGGCTTGGGACGTGATGCTTTGTCATCTGCCTCTGTATAAATTTACTTTATTCATGAAATTTTGCCAATTTTTTGCAACATCAAATTGACGGTGTGGATTACACAAGACGTCCAAAATATGTGCTCGTATCTCCTCTCTATAATCAACCCAACCACTCTACAATTTTTTGCATTGTCTGTGATGTTTTGGACAACATGTTTGGGGCTCACCGAATCAATAGCCTCTATCAAAATGTTAGCAATAAACTCAACATCTTTCATTTGATCTTCACAATCAATAATCTTTTGGAACATTTCCCCTTCAGGGCATACTGCAACAACATTTATCAGGGCCTATTTCGAGCATCTTTCCATTTATCTAAAATAATAAACACTTTTGAATCCTTCCACGAATATCTAATTGGTTGCGAAGAAGTTTGAATATGTTCCACTTCCTTCGCCGATAGTGTCGTTCAAACCTTCTCATAATAGGGCTTTTGTAACCTTGTGGAGCTTCATTGACAACTTTCAACATTTATTGCCAATTAGATGAACTCAAAACGTTGAAGGGCAGCCTACATGCATAAATGCATTGAGCAACCAACTCATCAACAATGTCCCTCTTCTCAACATTGAATGTTTTTTCCAATGCTCCTTTTGGTTTTTTCATGAGGTGGTCTCTGTCTCATCATCCAAGGGTGTTTCAAGTGACTAAGCCCGAGTTTGAATGAAAGGTTGATTTACAAATGAAGGTGTGCGTGGTCTTTTTGAAGGTTTTCTTTGCAAAGGAATTGTTCTAGATCGACCTCTTGAATCAACTTGCTCTTGCTCTTTCACGTAATCCACCATTTTTGACTTTGGAATTTTGTCACACTTTTTGATCCTTGGTTCTCCATATCTGGTTAAATGGGTTTTGACTTGAGTATACGAGGACTTATATGTAAGATGACAATCATTGCATACCTATATATGAGTCACCACCAAAAGTGTTCTCCACCACTCTCACATGTCTCCAAAGAGGAGAAGCGGTATCATATTTCACGGTAACCAAAATGCTTTCATGTGGGCCTTCTTCCTAGTTTGCTTCACTGTGTCCTCTCCTTGAAGCTGAACTTGATGCCATGGATATCCTAATCTACTTTTGATCACCAAGATCACTTAAACGGTGCGACGTGAGAACATACACAGATTTAGAATGTTTAAAATACAACAAACAAAATTGAACGAAGAATTTTTTAAAGCTTTAAGCAAAACGTTTAAATTTCTAACTCTATTTTTGTTTCTGCAGATTGTGTTGTGTAAGAGGAGCATACGCAAAAGTTAGTATGAGACTTACATAAATAAATATAAACCCTATTATCCTAATTTGCTTTTGATCACCAAGATCACCTAAATGGTGCAAGATGAGAGCATACACAAATATGATGTTAAATATGACAAACAAATATAAATTTGATTTTTTTAAAAATTTACGTAAATTTTTAAAATTATAACGGCTAGCCCTATTTTTGTTTCTCTAGATTGTGTTATGCGCAAGGGAAGAGCATACGTAGAAGTTATACTTAGGTAAAGAAAACTAAACCCTAAGAATCAAGGTGTTTAAAAAATTTAAAATATTTTTTTTATAAATATTTTTATATTATTATTAGTAATTTAAGAAAACATAAAAAAAAAAAAAAGAATAGAATGTTCAATGAAATAATAAATTTTGACAAAATTTAATTTTTAAATACTTTTAAAGTTTATAAACAAGAAAATGGAATTAAATGAGAATAAAATGAGAAAGAAATGTGAAAGAAATGAGAAAAAACTGTTAAAATGAGCAATCTCTACCCCCAAACTGCTCCTTGTTGCAATGGCTGCCGCCAAATTGCTCTTTCTTGTAATGACTACCTCCAAACTCCTCCTTGTTGCAATGGCTGTCTCCAAACTCTTCCTTGTTGCAATTGCTTTCTCCAAATTACTCCTCGCAATTGCTGCCTCCAAACTCCTCCCTGCAATGGCTTCCTTCTTGCCCTTGTTTGCAACAACAAATGTTGAGTGTGTATGTTTTAACTTTGCCTTGAGTGTCTTTTTATAGGTTTTAGCCTTTTAGGTAAGTTTTATGGTTTGTATTTTATTATTTTACCTTCTATTTTTATTTTACTTTTATTTTTTACTAAAATCACTTGGAAATGCCGGTAAACAATCGGAAATGGCAGGGTGCTTCACGGAAATGTCCCAAATGTTCCTGGACAATTTTTGGACATTTTTGGGACGAAAATTAGGGAGGGGGGTACGTTTCACTGCAACAGAGGAATTGTGGCTTTCATATAGCCAAGCATGCTATTAATGCACTCATAGGTCTCTCAAAGGTTAAGACTGGAGTCCCAATATTTGATGATGGTAAAAATAGGGGATTCAAAAGATATATAATGTATCTTATATTTGATCAAAAAGAATCTTTGACCCCCATATCCTTCACCCTCTTCTCTTGTTTTGCTTTACACAACCCCACCTAGTCCACTCTTGTGTTGCAGTGTTAAATTGCAATGGCTCTTATAACTCAAGAGTCCTTTCTAATAAACTGAATAGGATGCAAATTTGGTCTCCACTTGTTTGAGTAATTCCTTCATCGAAAAAAATTGAAACAATGTTAATGAGGTGTGGTGGTTTCATATGAACATCAGCGCCTTTCTAGCGCTTGTTATGATCTCTTTGACACACTCAATTTTCCCGATGTTCTTAGGTGCATTGTTCATTGCATGCACACCGCAAGGGGTCCAATAGGTGTTCCTATAGGTAGCCTCAACCAAATCACCTACTACCTTGCACATATAAGATGCATCTATAACTACCTACACTACATTGGCAAGGCAAACCTCGTCAATATTCTCTCTCAAAATCTAGAACTGAAATTCAGAGTTCTCACGCTTTCTAGCACAATCACATCCCAAGGAAATAAGGGCTTTTAATACATTTGACTATAACATTGATAATTGGACATTGTCTAATGTCTGTCCACCCATCCATGATGATAGAACACCTTTGTGTCAACCCATATGAAGCCTTCATCTTCTCCATCTGAAAAATGCATTTTAAAGAATTTTTTCTTGGATGGTGGTTCTCAATGTGGTTTCACCAAGAGGCACTTAAAATGAACTTGCTTTGCATGCCTCCTTGTAATAAGGAAATTGAGCAACACAAAATCTAGTACTATTTGCAAAGAAGAATTTGCCTATGACATCTCCTTTCGTGCCTACAAATTATATGTGTGTTATCGGGTTTGATGTTGAACCCTTGGCCTTACGTTTTTGATTGGGTTCCATAACACCCACCTCAAAAGTTGGAACCATAGGAGTTGGAGAAAGGTATGTAGAAGTTGTTGGTGTAGATAGTTATATGCACCTTGTTTCGGTTTACTTAGGCTAGCCACTTTAACTTAAGTTTTCATATTTCATATTCTTTATGTATATAGAATATAGAAAATAGGCTCATGTTTTGCGTAGCCAATATGAATACACCATTCCCTCGGCCAATCAGGTTCACCTATTTTCAAGCCAATCGAAAAAAAGGGAAGGGAACCTTAGAATTCTTATAACTTTTTGTTTCTTCTCTTTCACACAAGAGATTTCTAAGGAGCTTCCATGTATTCTGAGCATTTCATGTTTCCATGAGAGTTTTGTGAAAGAGAGTTTGTAAGGAGTTAATATGTGCTGAGAGTTTTTCTTTCATTTCCCATGTTTTTATAGCTTTTAGGATATAGATGTGAAGTGGTTTGGTAGTTGGATTCTGTCTTATTCTTATATGGCCTAAGAGACATCCTCTGTGATCCACTATTTAGTGAGATCTCAGGGCAAAAAAGATGAGTGCTTGTGGCACTCCTATGATCTTTTAATCTTTAATTGGTTGCTTATAAATTCCTGTTTTTTCTTAGTCAACACTTTCTTTTTTTTTCCAAATTTAAGTTTTAAGGGGTTCAAAAGCATTTCAATTTACAAAATCCACAAAAAAAATAGTTTAGTGGTGGGTTTGTGAAAAAATTACTGCATCTTCATTTTTAGGTCCTCCACAGTTTTTTCAAAGGTGTTTTTAGGTTGCTTTCCAATTTTTTTCGGGGGTTGCAACGATTTTTGGGGAGGGGAGATAATTTTCTTAAATTTATTTGCAAAATTTTGGAAATTTCAAAAAAATATTTCGTATATTTTTGATTGGTAGTTTAATTTTGTCAAAACTTTGAAGTTGGTAGTTCTTAGGGGTTGTAGGTGGTCTATAGGGATTTTTTGGGCTTTTATGGGAAAGATTTAAAAGCAACGCCACCCCGCAGTAGGGTCGTAGTCTTCTTCTTGCAACAATGCCCCAGCGCCCACCATCCCCCGCTTTGGCTCCATTGCTAACTGCGTCCCTTGCCTTGTGCCTATTCCTTGCTCCCTTCGCTGACCCACATTTTGCCTCCCCTTGCACTTGCTCTATGTGCTTCTTGTGCGCAAACATTGTTGCTAGACCCCCATCCCATTATGCCTTGAGCCATCGGCCCCTCCAACCATCTACTGTTAGCCTTCCCAAGGCCATCTCATCCTTCCCAGATCGGTCCACCCAATCCTCTAACAACGCCATGAACCCCTTTTGGAGGCCTTAGCTCTTGTTTTGAGGCCCTTTTGGCTGTTTTCACCATTATTAGAGGCCTTTACCATTTTTTCCACTCCTAGAGGCCCCCAAGGGCATTCTGAATTCACATGAAGGTTATTTTTTGCTCGTCGAAGACGGGGAGGGGGCAGGGGAGCGGGAACCGGAGGAGGGTGGGCCCGATATAGCAGCATGTCACACTTCCCACAAAAACACTCTTTTCTCATGTTGCACTTTGGTGTCCCCTGGTAAGACTTTTTTGACAACTCGTATCTTGAAAATTGTGCAGCGAAATCGGGTGCTATTTTTTTTTTGAAGTCCATAATAACCTAGAGTCCCAAAATGACATGTTCTTTGATCAATCTGCACATCAAGAGGACACGATTACATTTGTTGAAGAGAATATGACACTTAAAAACACAATTATTCATGTCTCTTACAGATTTCAGACAAAGATGCCCTAATCAAAACATTGTAGGATATTGCTTCCTTGTTGCAACTCTGAGCATCAAATAATAATCATATATAATTCAGCTAACAATATAATGTTTGCAAAGATTTCTTTATATGAAAAATATTGCTTGTAAGAGTCCCTATTTATTAAGGAGAGCAATCATCTCAAATCAACCTCAATCTTCTAGTCTACGTTACGAGTCAATAAAAGACTCAATTAACTAACTACATACCTAAAAACCGAGTTGTTATATAGCATAACAACCTCATTATTACATTAATTTAATGATGAATTAATAAACTAATTATTCTGACATCCTCCCGCGCCCCCCTCTCCCCCCCCCTAAATTTATCATAGTTTGGAGAGCACAAGAGAGAAATTTTGAATGCCTCAAACTTATCATGTGCAAGTGACTTGGTGAAGACAATTGCACATTGATCTTGAGTGGGGCGATATTGGAGTTGGATGTTGTGTTTTTTAACATGTTTGTGTATGAAATGGACTTGAACTTTAATGTGCTTTGTGCGTTCATGAAACACTGGCTTGCGAACAAATTTAAGAACACCCTGATTGTTGCAGTATAGGTTTGTTGGCTGAGTTTGAGGTACTCCCAATCCTGCAAGTATGCGACATAGCCATATCGCTTTGTAGACAGCTCCTATAATGCGATATTTTGCCTCAATGGAAGAACGAGAAACAAGGTTCCGCTTCTTGCTCCCCAATGAGATAGGCCCAAATCCAAGAAAGAATACAAATCCTGAAGTGGATTTCTTGTCATCAATAGAACCTGCATGATTTGTGTTCGTGTACCCTGTCAAGAAGAACTTATCGTTATTCTTGTATTCTAGGCCATACTCCATTGTTCCTCAATATATTGCAATATCCGCTTGTTTGCTTTCCAATGGTTTACCTTTGGCTCTTGCATGAAGCGTGAAATATAGTTGACAACATAATTAATATCCGACCTAGTGTAGGTTTGGTAGATGAGACTCCCAATCAACTGTTGATAGAGAGTAACATCTACTGTCGGTAATGGATTTGTATGAGACAGCTGAAGCCTTGTCTCCATAGGTGTTGCCATTGGTTTGGATGTTGTTTCCTTGTTGGTAAAAGATTTGATATCAAAGCCAAATTTCTATCAAGAGCAAAGCTTCAGTCACAAAGCAAAGTCTTTGACAAAGCCATTGAGTGCATGCCCCAATGCGACACTCATAAGGAAAACAAAAGATCGAGTTTGCATTGATCTTGCATTGGCTTAAGTTTGGATTAGACCTACTTTGCTTTGCATCCAGTCCAATTTGAGATGAATACTAAGGGGTTAAAGTATTGGGAGAGAACACAGGCCGAGTTTGGTACTTGTTGCAATGCAAACAACAACACAAATCACTAGACTTGGGGATAACGTTGTGGTTGTTGCGTGGTGAGGGAGTTCGATGCAACTGAGTTCTCAGTGCTGGGAGAAATGTCAAGTCAATGCAAATCTGTCTCAATCCAAATTTAAGGGCAAAAGCAAAAAAAAATCAATTCAATTTAATGTTCTGGAGCTTAGTCAAGTCCAGGGGGTGGCATCAAAGGCAACATAACATCATTGTTACTGGACACAACCCCACAAATAGGCAACACTTCAAGCAGCTTGCAGAATGATGGTCTGCTTGGTGATGCGACTAACTGTAATGTCCCCATTTCCAGATCATTTATGAACAGAGATTGAAGACCTTTAGTCTACTTTTCCCATAGACTAAGGGAGCACTTTTGGGGTTTTATTTTATTAATTAATTATGATTGCCTGAATAGTGATTTTTATCATTTATCCATATAAGGCAATTCTAGTTGATCAATAGAATATTTTTAATAGTGGTTTTTACCACTATAATAATTATTGGATTATTGCCTAAAAGTAATTTTAATTACTATTTGTTATTAAGGCAATTAATTTAATATTATATTTGAAAAAATAGGAATGTCGGCTTGGGAGATGAACAAAGAAAATAAAATATATTTTAAAAAGTTGGCATGGAGGTGTTTTGAAGTATTTTACCCCCCCAAGGTGGTTCGCCCCCCTTTGGAGGGTACAAATACAAGGTGGAGTTCTTATTCTTCATATGTTGAATTTTATATTGTGAATCTTCATGTTTGAAGAATGATTGGGTGTATGCCCAACAATTCCTCTTGTGGTTTTGAGCTAATTTATCAATAAAAAAGTATTTTGTGACACCACCTTACAAAAGGAATATTTTGTGCTTGCCCTAGGAGTGGGGTGATTTGCCTTGTGATCTTTGGAGAGGGTTTTGAGGACAAATTGGGTGTACAATTGCTCAAAATTGGTAGTTGGAATTTATTGTTAATTCACTGAAGTGTGACGTTGGGTTTTGTTTGATCACTGGCAAAGTTTTCAAGGGTTAATTGATTAGAAAAATAAATAATAATTTTTTGAATTATTATTTATTTGTTGATAGAATTTTATGGTAAATTTGATTTCATGAAGTGATGATTTGGGCCTCATAAATAATTTATGATTTTTTCCAAACTGTGGAGATTTGGTTGGGCAAGCTTGGAAGGTCCTTGAGGGTGCCCTAGACCCTAGTTTGTGAAGAATATTTAATTTTGAATTTATTGCAGCCTTTTGACTTGGGGCGACTTCACTTAGGAGGTGGTTTGATCACTTTGGGTGCCCTAGAAGGGTGCTGGAATTATTCAGATATTTTTGGTGATTGCAAGGGTTTGAGGAAGATTTTGGAGAGAGAACAACTGCGGTTTTTTTGAGAAAAATCAAAGATTTTTCAACAAGTATATTTCAAAAATTTATCATCATTCAAGTGGAAAAAAGTACACTTTCTTTAATTTTCAGTTGTTGCTCATATTTGCATGTTTCGGGGTGAATTAAGGTTGAATCAATTGTTGGAAATTGTCTATTTATCCCTTGTACTTTGGCGCCAAGGGTTTGGTGAGTTTGGGTGTGTGTTGAAGCTTCATTTTTCAGCTAGGGTTGGTTGATTTTTCAAATTTCAGAATTCAGAATTTATTTGCATAATATTGGGATTTTAAGGAAAACCCTTATTTGGTATTTTAGCCCAAAAAGGGGACATTACAATGGTATTGGAGGACCGATCTTGTTCAAGTGAATAATGTGTGCATTAAGCTTAGTAATGCTCCCCTTTCAATCATCGCTGCAAATATTCCATTTCCAATGCCAACTCCCCCTTGTATTATTTCCATTGGTTGTGTCAATTATTGTCATAGACTGTTGCATTCTTTTGTTAAATGGCCCCTTTGCATATTTGCCCAACATCTTTGATGGACAATCAAACATTGAAGCTCTAGCCTCTACCAATTGAACTTTTAATTTGAGTGCCAACAACTCTTTCCCCTCTCCACTTTAAGTATCTATTTCTTGCATTTCATCCTCATCACCGATGGAACTTGTCTTAGGAAAAAAAACAAAATCGAACATTGAAATGATTTTACAAAACGAATATGCAACATTTGAAAACCAAAAAAAAAACCATAACGCTGACTTTCAACATGTTTAGAGTGGAAAAAAAAAAAACATGATAAAACTGATTTTTTTTAATGCTTTGAATGAATGAACAATGAAAATTCAAAAATTTTAATTGTTCTTTGATTGGATGCATTGAAAAAAGTAGATCTTAAACTTTAACTATTAACAACTGTGTTGCAGGAAACGCCCCCCCTGACATTTCCTGTCTGGAGACGCCTTTGGCACGGGGACGTCTCGGAGGCATCCTGAATAGTGCCGGAAACTTTCGACACTATTACGTATGGCTCTGGGCGTGCTGGGCGTTTCTGGCGAGGGCAGGGAACTGGTGGCGGGAATCGGCTGGAGGTTAACTTGTTTGTTGGAAGGTTTTTTTGTGTTGGAAGAGTTGTAGAGGACCCTGTTGTTTGCCATGGAGGGACGCGGCTAGGACGTTATTGCTGCTGGAAGGGGAACTTGTTGCCTGTTGGTAGAGAGTTCGTGGATCCCCTGCCATCTAGTGCTGCATGAACAACTACAACTTTTGTTTGTTTTTACTTTTTAGAGTTAAAATTTTAGGTTTTTATTTTAGATTTATTTTTAATTCTTTTCTATTTTATATAATTTTTTAATTTGTTTTTAGTTTATTATTATGTTATTTTGTTTTTTTTAATATTTATTTTATATTTGGGTTTCATTAATTTTTATTTTTGCATTTATTTACAATGATTTATATTTTTATTTTGTTTTATATATTATTTATGTTTTTCTTTGGTTCGAACTTAATGACAGATTTTTTTTTGAAGTTTATCCATTGGCGAACTTGAACTGAATTTTATTCTTGTCGAACTCGAACTCAAACTCACCTTGTGACTTAGGTCTTAGGCCTAATCACAAAGCGTAGTACTCTACTCGCCTTGGGAAAAGTGACACTTGAACTATATGTTAAAGCATAACTAAATTTTTTTATTGACATAGGCATGAAGAGCTATTAGGATAGTTTGTTTATGCATTGTTTTACTAACAAACACTATGTATTTTCAAGTGTTTTACTAAAAAAATGAGTAATATGCATGGTTTATATATATATATTTTAAATATATGTATACAGACGTACCCACGGTGTATCCAAATCAAGGTTCTAGAAAAATGGCGTACCCATGTACCCGAGTCGTACCTGTACTCGTATCCAAACAACATAGATTAACAATGAACATGAAGGGAAATAAACCATAAATTATTAAATACCTAGAAATAATCTTTCTTCCCTCTTCCTCTTCCTCTTCCTCTACTTCTCTTCTTTTTTATTCTTTCTAACTCTTGTTTTTCTTCTATTTCAAAAATGAAGTGAAATTAGGGTTTGGGGAATTGTATTAGGGTGGGGGGCCTTCGTGTGCCCCCTTGTTAGGGTTTATTTTTATTTTTTAAATTTAAAAGTGTTTTTCAAAACTATTTAAAAAACACGTCCCTCTTCTTTTGGGTACAGGTAGATGTACTTGGGATGCTTGAGGGATGTCTGCACATTCCCCAAATGTAGGGGGAAACATAGGGAATGTCCCATGGATGTTCGATCAATTTATTTTTTGTGGAGGGGGAAGAGGTGGGGGAGGCGAGATCACTTGGGGATGTTTCGTCGTCGACCCCATGTTTCAGAGACGTCCTATATATCAATATTTTCTTGGGGACGCGTATTTGTGGAACACTATCTCTAAATTATATGTATTTAGTTTGGTCTTCAAAAAGTGAGGATCCACATGCACATTGTTTGTTCGTGCTCTATTTCAAACTCTATTGGTTTGTCTATGATGATATTTTTGTCAAGCAAAGGCATTTTCTAACAAAAAAGGAGGTGTTTGTCAACAATCAACTTATTCTCTAGGGTAATGAGTTTGTTAGTTATATTTGAAAAATGAGCTATTGCATCATTCCCGACACCTCTCTATGAAACAATGCTGGGATTTGCAATAGGAGATATAAAGATGCAAGCCTAGCATGCAATATGTTTAATTCTTTTTTTAGGGGATGAGTTAAAACAAACATGAGAATTTGTTGCTATCAAGGTGCTGAAATTGACGATTTTTTGTTAGTAGGTTACTTATCCATCAATGTTTGAATTGAATATTATTCATATACTTTCTTGGCATCTTGACTATCCTCTTTGCATCTCCCCACTTGATTTAAACTTTTAAGCTTCATCGTGGGACTGGTATCATTTTGGAGCTTGATTTCACTTTGAGACTTTTAGGTGCTTTACTATGACTTAACCATTGTTGCCACAACATAGATTTTTGTTGTAACATCTTACTATTTGTGAGGCTGTGTTTAATATAGTATGCATGTGGCTAATCACCCTCTTTATCTGTCAATACAAGTAGGATGCAGTTAAACACCTAATACGGATAGAATTTTACAGGTGATTGCTCAATTGTTGTTCTTTTTAGCATGGCACACTCAGCAAATTCAGAACAATAGTTTAATAGGCATCTAGTGTTATTATTAGACATGCTAAATTAGAACTCATGTTATTATTAGGCATGCTAAAGTTAGAGGAATTATTATTATATATGTTTTTCAGATTTAGAGGAGTAGTTATTATTAGAGTTGCTGTTAGTATTAGACTGTCTAAATATATTATACCTCTAGCCTTTTCTATCTATAAAAGCAAGGTATGATGGGTGAGTGATTCATTTAGCTAAGTGCAAGATTTGTTATTCTTGTTTTCTGAGTAAGATATAGTGTTGATGTATGTTTGAGTGAGGAATATGTTTTGCTTTACAGCACCATGAATTAAAATTTAATATGGTATAAGAGCGGTGCATATGAGTTCCTCTAGATCCGTGTAATGGAGGGGGTTGCTACTTGTGAGAGAGAGCTGTCAAAGGATATCAATGGGTGTGATGCCTTAGATTCAGTGATTGCAGCCGATCTATGCGTGTGATAGGTGCTTAGACCTAGGATGTAGTGAAATGTTCCTCCCCTCTCTTTTCTGGTATGGAAACGTCCTAGAAACGTGCTGGAACCTTACTGAAAAGGCACTGGAAATGTCTGGGTGCTTCCTGGGCTTTTTCAGGTTCCCAAAAAAAAAATTAAAGTAAATTAGAAATTAAAAAAAGATAAAATAACAAAATAAATGACTTGAAACTTACCTAAAACCTATAAAAAGACACCCAAGGCAAAGTTAAATACACACACTCAACCTTTGTTGTTGTAAACAAGAGCAAGGAGAATTCAGGAGGCAACCATTGCAAGGAGGAGTTTGGAGGCAGCCATTGCAAGGAGTTCCCTGTTTTTAATAGGTTTATCTCATTTAATTCCATTTTCTAATTTATAAACTCCTAAATTATTTAAAAATCAAATGTTTTAAAAATTTAGTATTTCATTGAACATTCTATTCTTGATTTTTTTATAATAAATTAATGTAATAATATTTAATTTTTTTTAAACATCTTGATTCCTAGGGTCTAGTTTTCTTTATCTAAGTCTAACTTTTGCATATGCTCTTCTCTTGTGCATAACATGATTTGGAAAAATAGAAATAGGGTTAACCATTAGAAATTTAAATTTTTTACGATTTACATATATATATATATATATATTTTAAACATCCTAACTCTATGTATGCTCTTGCCTCACACCGTTTAGGTGATCTTGGTGACAAAAAACATATTATGATGATAGGGTTTATTTTTATTTATGTAATTCTCATTCTAACTTATGCATATGCTCTTCTCTTGCACGTAACGTGATTTGGAGAAACAAAAACAAGGTTAGAAATTTAAATTTTTTGTTTAAAGTTTTAAAAATTTATTTTTTCAAGCTTCGTTTGTTGTTTGTTATACATCCTAACTCTGTGTATGCTCTCACCTTGTGCCGTTTAGGTGATATTGGTGATCAAAAGCAAATTAGAATCTCCATAGCATCAAGTTCAGCTTCAGGGAGAGGGCATGGTGAAACAAACCGAGAAGAAGACTCGCATGAAAACATTCCGGTTTTTGTGAATTATGATCCGACTTCTCTTTGGAGACGTAAGAGTGTTGGAGAACATTGTTAGTGGTGGCTCTCTTATTTGGGTATGCAATGATTGTAAAGTGACAAATAAGTCTTCATATACTCAAGTCAAAAGTCATTTAACCGGGTATGGAGGACTAGGGATCAAAAAGTGTAACAAAATTCCAAAGGCAAAAAATGGTGTACATGAAAGAACAAAAGCAAGCTCTAATTTAGAAGTTGCTCTAAGAGGTTGATCTAGAACAATTCCTTTGCAAATAAGGTCTTCAAGAAGACCACCCACACCTTCATTTGCAAATCATCCTTTCATTCAAGCTCAGACTCAACCACTTGAAACACCCTTGGATGATGAGAGGGAGACCACCTCATGAAAAAAACCAAAATGAGCATTGGAAAAAACATTCAATATTGAGAAAAGGGATGTTGCTGATGAGTTGGTTGGTTGTTGCATTTATGCATGTGGGTTGCCCTTCAACATTTTGAGGTCACCTTATTGGCAACAAATGTTGAAAGCCGTCAATGAAGCTTCACAATGGTACAAAGGCCGTAATTATGAGAAGGTTTGAACCACACTCTTGATGAAGTGGAACATATTCAAACTTCTTTGGAGCCAATTTGAGATTCGTAGAAGGATTCAAGAGTGTATTATTTCAGATTGATGGAAGAATGCTCGAAATAGGCCCTTGATAAATGTTGTTGTAGTATGCCCTAAAGGAGTATTGTTTTCAAATGTTGATGATTGTGAGGGCCAAGTGAAAGATGCTCAGTTTATTGTTTACATTTTGATAGCGGCTATTAAGTCGATGGGCCCTTAACATATTGTCCAAGCCATCACGAACAACACAAAAAATTATAGAGCAATTGGGTTGATTATAGAGGGGAGATACAAGCACATATTTTAGATGCCTTGTGCAGTCCACTCCCTTGATTTGATGCTGCAAAAGATTGACAAAATCTCATGGATAGAATAAATTTATGTAGAGGCAAATAACATTCAAATGTTTGTCACGAAACATCACATGTCCCAGGCCATCTTTAAGAGATTCTCGAGGTTGGAGTTTTTGAAGGTAAGAGAACAAATTCTTAATTTCTTAGTTCAAACTTTTTAAATTTTATAATTAAAAATTTGAATTTAATTGTAAAAGTCTTATTTTCTTTTTATATATTGTTAAGACGAGATTTGCCTTTCACATGCTCGTCTTGAGATGAGTTGTGACAGTAAGAGAGGTATTAAGCAATATGATGATTAACAATGTTTGGATCATGTGGAGGCAACCAAGCTTTGAAAGAGCCCATAAGATAAAATCATCGATCCTTGATGATGATTGGTGCGCCAAGGTTGAGTACTTGTTATATTTTACATAGCCTATTCTATCCATGATCTGATATGCAAGTACAAATGCAACATGCATGGAAATTTTTTATGATGGAATTGACTTCATGCTCGAAAGTATGAGAGAGATCATACAAAAAAAGAGCAAGATCTTGAAGAAAAGTTATAAAATGAAGTTAAGAGGGTGGTCATGTAGAGGAGGAATAAAATGACCACCCCATTGCATCTCCTTGCTTATGCTTTCAATCCAAAGTATTATAGCAATGAAATAGTTTGGTTACCTAATAAGCAACCACCATATGATGACTCAAAAGATGCAAATGAAACAAGGGCTGCATTCAGAAGACTTCTTTTTGATCCATCTATAGTTAGTGTGGTCCGCAATGAAATGGGAATGTTTGTAGTTTCAGAAGGTAGCATGAGAGAAATTGAGGCTCGTTTTGACGAGTGCAACACGAGTCTAGTCAAGTGGTGGTATGTACATGGCCATGATGCGAAGTACCTATGACCTATCTCAATCAAAATTCTCTCACAGGTTCAAAATTAAATTGAAAAATCTATTAAGTTATTAACATATATTTTTTGTACATTGTTACTAATTTCAAATTTGAACATGTACATAACAAGGAACAACATTTTTTTGTGACAGGTGGCTAGTAATTCTTCAGCAGGGTGGAATTGGATTACATATGCCTTTATCTACTCAGCTAAACGAAACAAGTTGGCATTCAAGAACCTTGAGGATTTGGTATTTGTGCATTCCAATTTGTGCCTCCTTTCACACAAGTCTAAGGACAATATCCAAGGGCCTAACAAACTTTGGGATACGCATCCAAAGACTATAGACTTGGATGCTTCCATAGCTACTATTGCCCAAAATTTCACTACTTGTTGATGATGACAATCAAAGGAATTCTGCACAAGGGTTGGAGAGTGGAGCTAGTGGGAGTGGCAATCATGATTGTGAGGACAATTTAGATGATTTATTCTAGATTTGAATGTATATTTTGTCTCTCTTTGAACTTTGAAGTAATGAATGAATGAATACTATATATTTTGAAGTGTTTTACTAAGGACTTTTATCTTTTATAGACTAGAAATGAGTATTATTTGTGTTTTAAAATCCACATTTTTATTTCCGTAGGCTTATACTTGTGAAAGTGCTGTTTTGATTCGATTTCATACTGATTTGGTGATTGAAGTGTGTTCTAGAAGTTGTGGATGACTACTCTCAATATCAGAGAGTATGATAGGTTAGAAGAGACTTCCGACTTCACACCATGGAAGTGCAGACTCCAAATTCTATTGGAGGAGGTTGATCTTTGGTGTTTTGTTGAGAAGAAGGTTACAACTCCTATTGATCCCGTACAATTAGCCGAGCACAATAAGGAGGTGGCCAAAATGAAGGGAATCATTCTTGATTAGGTATGATGCCTTGATCACTCTATATCAGTGTGCGAACATATTATACATGATGATTTTGAAGAACAAGCTCGCCATGACTTGCATGAGCCTCACTGGTATTGTGGCGAGCTACTTGATGAAGATCACTGAGTTGAGAGATCAACTTGCAGCTATGGATATGAAGGTCAAGGATGAAGAAGTAGCTCCCATATCTCTGAATGTATTCTTGAAACCTTGGCAACACTTTGTGTAGGGTGTGTGTTTGGGAGAGCATGTCTATTTTTGCCAAATTGTGGGATGTCTTTGTCCAAAAAGAGACAAGGCGAGAGATTGTTGCAACCAGAGAGAATGAGATCAAGAAACCTAGCCCTCATCGGGAGGGTGAGGAGAGAAGGTAAGAAATGAGGACCTGGGAAGGGTTAAAAGTGGATAAAGTAAGATTCAGTTTCTTCAAACTAGGGGAAAAAGGAAAGTCACGTGAAGTGCTTCAAGTGCCACAAGATGGGTCACTATGCATCATAGTGTCTTGAAAAGAAGAGTGGGAAGGACAATTTGCAGTATTAGCTGGCATGGAGCGTAGAAGCTTCCTTTGGAGTGGACAAGTTATCATCCAAGCTTGAGATACCTTTGCACTAACATTGTCTTTGGTGTACGGTGGTATGTGGAAAGTGGAGCATCTAGACACACGACCTTGAACAATATGGCTTTTAGTAGACTAAAAGAACATGAGGCTGACATAAATTTGCAGTTGGGCAATGATGCCACATATCTAGTTATAGGAACAAGCTATGTCTCCTTCTGCGTGCCATCAGGGGTTGTTCTTGAGCTTGATAATGTCTTGCATGTATTTGGTTTAACTAAGAATATTTTTTTAGTGTCGGCCATAACAAACCTTAGGTGTGTGGCTGAGTTTGATGATCAACAAGTTATTATTGAAGATTGCAGCCGTGAGCATGGCCAAATGTTTTGTAAAGGTGAGCGATAAAGTTGCCTATACAAGATTCTTGCTGATTCAGTGAAGCATGGTGCTTTGGTGCATGACACCGGCAATATATGTGAGCTATGGCACAAGATATTGGGTCACTTACACTGTGGAGCACTACCTATCTTGAAGGACATGATGCATAGATTGCTAGACTTCAAGATTGAGAAGATAGGTGTGTGCAAGGGATGCACACCCAACAAACATGCCAAGACTACTTTCCCAAGTAGTGAGCCCAAATCAAAAGAGATTCTTGATCTGATTCATTCAGAGATATGTGGACCGATGACTTAAATGTTTTTGACAGGTAATCTATATCATGTATCTATCATTGATGTTTCTTCTAGAAAAACTTGGCATATAGACACATGACCTTCAACAAGAAGGCTTTTAGTAGAATTCAGGAATAGGAGACTAGCATACATGTGGAGTTGCGTGATGATGCCACATATCCAGCTACAAGAATGGGTTATGTCTCCTGCATGCCATCAGGGGATGTTCTTGAGCTTGATGATGCCTTGTATGTTCTTGATCTTGATGATGCCTTGCATGTTCTTGATCTTGATGACGTCTTGTATGTTCCTGGTTTAACTAAGAAGAATATTGTTTTAGTGTTAGCCATGACAAACCTTAGGTGTGTGGCTGAGTTTGATGATGAGAAAGCTATTATTAGAGATTGCAGCCATGAGCATGGCCAAATTATTGGCAAAGGTGTGCGAGAAGGTGGCCTATAGAGATTGCTTGCTTATCTAGTGAAACATGGTGCTTTCGTGCATGACAATGGCAATCTGTGAGAGCTATTGCACAAGCTATTGGGCCGCTTGCGCTATGGAGCACTACCTATCTTTAAGGACATGGTGCACGGTGTATGAACCTAAATCCTCTTGCCTTAATTATCCTATTAATCCCACTAATTTATCCTATAATCATAATTGCAGTCAATTAATTAAAATCCTATTTCCCATATAATATTTCCTACATCCCAGAAACCTTTCTACACCCCCTATGACCAAGTAATCATCCTATTATCTTACTAACAAACCCGCTTAACTACTAATTCTATTGCATTAACTACCCACTAGGCCACTTGCAAATTAAAAATTCCTATTTATTCAACTACCCCCTAGCCAACCTACCACCCTAGCCCTCCTACATCTCAATGAACCCTAAACCTCATTTAATTTGCATCTAATCCCCATTATCCCTTAAACCAACCAAGAAGCCTCACTAAGATTCTAGAAGTCTCTAAACTAGAGGCTTCTAAATAATTTAAAATTCCCCTAAAACTCCCTCAACCATCCTATAAATACACATGCTTGGAGCATAGCCAAGTTAATATAAAAAAATAAGAAAATTTGGAAAGTCATAATCCTTGCATATACTATGATATTCAGCCATCTACAGCATCCATACTCTCTTGCCAATCCATTCAACTATCCAAGGAAGCCATTAGAGCCATCTTGAAGCTACTATCAAACAATCCACATCCAAATCATATTGCATTAGAATTGGTTGGAAAATCTTGGAGAGAAGCTACAAGGGACAAAGTGATGGTAAGATTTCATTCTTAAATTGTTGATTGTTCCGTTATTTCCCTGCTTGTGATGTTATTGTGTTTTTGGGTTTAAGTTAATATTTATAGTAGTTTTAATCAATAGCTTAAAAATACAATCATACGAACGGATTGCCGATATTCAAGATTGAGAAGACAAGGGTGTGCATGGGATGCACACCCGATACACATGCCAAGAATGCTTTCCCAAGCAGTGAGCACAAATCAAGAGAGATTCTTGATCTGATTCTTTCAAAGATATGTGGAACGATGACTTCAGCTTCTTGGACAGGTAATCTATATCATGTCTCTTTTATTGATGTTTCTTCTAGGAAAACTTGGATTTATTTTATGAAGACTAAAGATCAAGTGCTCTTTAAGTTTCAAGAGTTCAAAGCCTTAGTTGAGAAACAAACAAGCATGGAGATCAAAGTGTTGAGATTTGACAATGGAGGAGAGTACACCTCCAAGGAATTTGATGCATCTTGCAAAGACCTGTGATCAAGAGAGAGATGAATCAATGCGTATGATGCAATGGGTTTGCAGGAGAAGAAGAACAAACTCGTCTCTAGAATCCAAAGAGCCATCAAACAAGTGTCTTATTTGAAGAGGACATGTTATTTTTGCTGACATGGCAGATGGTGACAAAATTGTTGATTGGATTGTCTCTGACATTTTTTGCACAGGGGCAAAGAATATAGGATAGGGGAACCCAAAGAAAGACTAATTGATTTTGTGGATGTAGCTGTAGGCTGTACATGGATCAACAATTATGCTTTCATTGACTACCAGTGCTTTATGAATGAATAAGTTGCCCTACTTTAACTCTTTTTATGCATCTTGCCTTTTTGTAGTTGCTTTTACTTTTATGAATTATCCCTTTTGCATGTGGGATAAGCAATTTTATGTGTAACTTTATTTAATCAACCTTTTTGTCCATATATCCTAAGTTTATAGTACTCCATGACCAACCTCCAACTCATGTCAAGGTCTCCATCAGCCATATTTTTTTCTTTGGTGATGGGTCTTGCTTTCTCATGGTCATAACTAATGTTTGGAACATAACATTAATGCACTAACACGTTTTTGGTTTACCCACCCTATTTGGTTATGATATTTTTTGTGCCCTTAGCTTGTAAATTGTAGTCTTTTGTCTCTTTTTGTGTTGAGTTTTTTTGGCTCCCATATGCTATTGTCATCGGTTTTACCATCAAGTCCCATTGACCTACTTTGGTTATTTGTGGACATTGATATAATTTCATTCTTTTCTACATGTTCCCTTTACAATGTTATGGGACGCCTACATATATCTCATATAATAATGATGGAGGATAAATCACATTTCATGAAGATAATTTCTTGCTTCATTTAGGCGACTAAAATATTTTTAAAGGTACTTTGGACATGCATGCTAAAGCTAGATTTAATGTTTTTTGCAAGGATGTAGATTGTTTGCGAATGGTAGCTTTTCTAATTTGTATGGGGCAAGGCATTACATGTAATTTTGGTGCTATACTGATCTATTTTTTATGCTTTTGGTGTAATGTAAGATGCATAGATTACAGACTCGCCGGTTACTCGTCGGTTGCTCGGGTAATTGCAAACAATTTACCAAACCCATTAATTGTCACTCGTACTCACCAAATTTCGGTTTTTTGGCTGTCGGCGAGTACTGGCACAATACTCATCGAGTACTCGAGTAATTATGAATACTCAGTGAGTACTGTGCAAGTAATCATCGGGAGGCCTATACACGGCCTGGACATTGGGAGACATTCAAGTATGTGAGGATGTTTGGAGGGAAGCAAGCATTCTTCAGTATGTCGGTTATTCCCAGTTAATCAACATCTGTCGATTAATCACCGGTCAAAAACATTTCCTCCTTGGCAAATACTCGCCGGTTATGGTTATGTAAACTATGGTAAGGTGCATTAATTTGAAGAAAAACATCTTTACACAAAACAATGATTATACACTGAACCAAGTGGATGTAGGAAACTTGGTATCAACTTATATATTACAAGAATATTATCTACTCTAAATCAGAATATCCACCTACTCCCATGAGGTAACTAGCCTTAAGAAGAAAATCATTAGAGTATTCCACTACTCGCATGAGGTAACTAGCCTTAAGAAGAAAATTATTAGAGTACTCCACTTCTCGCATGAGGTAACTAGCCTTAAGAATAAAACCATGATTGCAAAACTAGGAATCAATTGACACAAACTGCACAATGAAACTGATAGAGGGACCCACTCAAAAACACCTTGGGAACAGTCGTGGACCAGCTAGGACTCGTACCTAGGATGTCAGTCCTCCCATGAGCCGTTGGAGTGCTTGATAACGAGTATCTATAGCTGCTATAACAGAATCATCTATCCCCAAACTGCGAACATTCAAGGCTCTATCAAGAAGAAGAAAGTTATGGTCCTTGTTAGTTCTGGTAAAACTCATAATCTTATTGGGACGATTTCAGCCAGGATATTAGGTTTGTTTGTCTATCCTTCAAAGGATTTTATGTAATGGTAAAATTGCCACCAAAACTCGTCAAGTGAAATGTTATAAGGTCAAAGTGACTATTCAGGAGTGTACACTTCAGAAAACGTTCTACATCTTGCATCTAGGAGTTGATATGGTCTTGGATGTTGATTGGTTCCAAGAATTAAATATTTTTCAATGAATATATGAAGCCATTTCATAAATTTTTACTGAAAGGACAGCAACACACACACACAATGGATTTAGATTCCCACCATCCAAGCTCGTCTCATCCCACAAAATGGAGACAGTGATTTGAGAAACAGCACCAGCTGATCACATACACTCAGCACTGTGTTCTTTACAACTATGCAGAGAGGTAAAGTACTACAGATTTACAGCAGTTATAACAGCAATGATCAAACAACCATGAATGCAAATACAGCAATGAAATAATATAGCTTGATGGTTTTATAACTTGAAATGAGTTTACCCAAATATGAGTTAAGGTAATCATCAAATGTTGCACATTTGATGATACATTTTCAAAATAATAACTAAACATTGTTACAATATGTTCAGCAGCATAATAAAACATGGTCTACTTGGTGCTCAACTATATACTGTATGCACCCAAGTACCTCTTATGCTGCCTACACTAGCTCTTCCAATTTTCGCTGCTATAATTTTGTGCTCCCAATCATGTATTGCTTTGACTTGTTTGAGTCAGGGTTGTTGGAAAATAGCATCATTGTGCTGCAATATATTTTCCATTCTTGTTATTAGAAAAATGCTGAGATTCTTTCCAGCGATCATTATTTCTTATCTAACTCAAATCCTTTTGGAGTGATCTGCTCTTGATTCACTAATTTCAGTCTAAATTTTACCGGGATCAACATTTGTTTACCCAATTTCTTTCAAATCTTCTCAGGAGCACATGTACACCTGAAATACACTCGATCAAGGACTTTGGAAGTACCATATCTCCTTTTTTGATAGTCACCTTAGGTATACCATATTTTCATAATATTGACACATCTCTTCCCTCCGTTGGTTTAGGATCTGTTTGCATTCATGTTTGTGCTTGGGCTGGTTGTAGAAAACACTCCATTAACAATTTTACAGGGATTGTAAGTTTGTAACTGTGGACCATTAATCAGTGACAACAGTTGTTGTATTTGACTGGTCTCTTCTTTATTTCCATTGTTTCTGACTCTTGGCATTCATAAGCTGGGTTCTTGTTGTGGTGCTATTTCTTTTTCCCATCCTCCTTCATTTGTTTGTTCATTTATATCGTTTAGTTCTTGCATAGCATCTTTCATCCGTTGTTGGTCAATCAGCATGTCCAATTCCTTCTTCTTTGCAACACTAATGACTGCCAATAAGTACTTATGTTCTTCCTCTCTTTCTCTTTCAACCATATTGGCGTATCTCAATTTAGGACGATCATCATCATATGGTGACTTGGATTCTATCCGGTGGATAATTTTGAGAATTGCGCTGGTTCATTTAGGCATTCCTTATCAAAATGCCATCAGTTATTGCACTTTCTACATTGAATCATGGTTCTCCCTTTCTTTTCCTTCATCAATGGAGTTCTTGGTCCTCTACTACCACTGCTACCATTAATTGGGGACCTGTGATTTGACTGATTTCTTTACCCTCCACTTCATGGTGTGTGCTGTATCATCATTCATTGTTTTTCTGCTTTCTTATTTTTCAAATTTACTGGGCCTTTGTTTATATTGTGTGTTCTTACATTGCAGATACATCGTGTTTAATAGGGCATCTTCCTTCTCATGCCCCTCTGTTCTACATTAAACACCAATTCCAGAGTTTCGTATTTGTTCATTTACTTGTCTTTATTGTTCGATGATTTTATTATTTCCTCTAATCTAGATTCATTTTGTCACCATCTATGTTTCATTTTTGCAAGCAATGCTGCTGTTCGACATCTAGTATCAATTAGTAAGTATCTTGGTATTTGGAAGTTGATACAATTCAGAGATTTTCTTTAAATGCTTTCCGTAATTCGTTTACGGAATTTTACTTTTTAAAATCATCTCCAATTGGACTATCTAGCATATGCACTAAGCTCAACATTCTTCTGTTCTAGTCTTTAATAGACTCATCCTTCATTTGTATTAAATCAGTATGCCACTTCTTAAATTCTTTTGTAAAGGTCGTTTTTTACTTTTGGCTATTTATTTTTCCCTTCCTCTTTTAGTTTATCAAGTCATTTAATCGTGTAAGGTTCTTGGAAAATACAATGACCAGGCTTTGTTATGGAAATCAATGATGGTTTTGACTCCATTATTTGCCTTTATAAAGGTCTTTTATTGAACTATTCTGTTTTTCACTTTTGTGGGCATTCTTTGCTTTTTCTTTCACCAGGTATAGACTATAAGTTTCGCCACTGATGTCTTTTCTACCCCAGCCTGTGATACCTAAAGCACTCCTATCAATCTCTAGAACCGAGCAAATTTTTGTTTCTGAAACAGGAATTTGGTTGATATCAATATCAGTTGTTGGTTTTTCATCCACAACCAAAAAGATCTCATCTCTCTTATTTGCTTCTTGGTATTTCGTTTCTTACTTTGCAGTGTATTATCACTTCCTTGACACTTAAAACTGCTGGACACAAACAATGACATGAACTTCCCTTATGATGCTATTTGGGTTCATGGATGATAACATACATTCAGCTCTACGTGTTATTTACAGCTATATTTTTATATTTTTAATTTTTTATATATATTTTTGTACGGCCATATCCAGCTGTATCCAAACCCCCAAAAAAAAATCGCTGTATCCCCGTATCCGATTCTCGTACCCGTATCCGTATCGGTAATGTAGGTGCTTTTAAAGTTTTTATGAACTTTCTTGATGAAGTACAACATCATGATGGTTTAGAATCTTGAGGGACTTTGCCAATTTCAATGATTAATTAAGGGTCTTCTCTATTTATATTGAGGGGTTCTGTAATGTTATCTTTTTTAAGCATGCTGGCTACAGTTGCTTTTTTGGACATAGTACATGCACCTCGTCTGTGCTTTACACTCCCTGGCTTTGGCCCTTTCCTTACTATTTTGTTTTATCTCGTGAGAACATAAAAAAAATTAATAACAGGCCAAGAAAACAGATGCATGATCTTTAACTTTTTTTTTTTTTGGGTGTTGTGTTGAGTATATTGTAGAAGGGACTGCAGCACTGATTATGTTTATACCAGTGACCAGATATTTTTTAATTGTGTGATCAGGGTCATGGCGTTGTTATGGTAAACATCGATGTTGCTGGGACTCTTTTGGTAACAAACTTCCGCCTACTTTTTGTGGTGAGTATCGTAAGTTGTGAAAAATCATTACTAGGGTTGTTTGTATTCAGAGATGTACATATGTGTAAACTGATTGGAAGGTCCCGAAGTGAAAATATGCTTTTGTTTATTAATAACTATGCATATGTTTATATAAATTGTGTGGGGATTAGGATTTCAATTCATGAAGATAGAGAGATTATCAATCAATGATTAGTTGTGAACCTTCGTTAATGCATATGGGAATGTTCATGTTTGTAGTGCGGGTGATGAAGGATTGTATGCTTTCTGTGACAGGCTGCACAGAGCCAGGATATACCCTGTGTGGCTATTTTCCTCTTTCCATGATAGTGAGAATCTTTTGGATGTTATTTCACAAAATATGGTAATTCCTAAAAAAATATCTGTGTTAGTTTCTTTTGATTTTCTCCGTTTCAGAATTGTCCAAGAACAGTTTTTTGGCTCCTTTTCAATATCTTAGTATACCTTTGCAATTTCGTATTCAAATTTTTATTTTTCTTGACCAGTTGTTTCTGTTGCCTTGTACTTTTCTGAATTACCTTGACATGTGCGATTCAATACCTTCTGAGAGCTTTTACACTCAGGTTTGTTGTAATGATTGTTTGATTAGTTTAGAAAGCCTTCTGCATTGGCTCTTCCTTAGTTTTATTCAATCTTAGGCTTTACCTGTTTGCCTATAATGCCTTTTAACTCCTCTTTTTGTTTAGATGTTTAACCAAATTTCAACTTCATAAATTGAACGCAGTTTGTGATTCAATATCTTCCGAGAGATTTTACACTCAGTTTTGTTGTAACGATTGATTAAGTAGTTTAGGAAGCCTTCTCCTTTGATAGTTTAAGAAGCCGCCTTCTTTGATAGTTTAGGAAACCTTCTGCCTTTGACTCCTTTTGTTTAGATGTTTAACCAAATTTCAATCTCATAAATTGAACGAAGTTTACAATTCAATACCTTCTGAGAGCTTTTATACTCAGGGTTGTTGCAAAGATTGCTTAAGGTGTTTAGAAAGCCTTGTGTTTTGGCTCCTGGTTTTATTTCAATCTTATGTTGTGCCTGTTTTCCTATATTGACTTTGGCTCTTGGTTTTATTCAGTCTTTTGCTGTGCCTGTTTTCCTATAATGCCTTTGGCTCCTCCATTTGTTTAGATGTGTAACCAAATCTCAACGTCATAAATTGAAGGCAGTTTGATATCATTGCGCTGTTTTGAGAATAATATACATCATGTCTTTATCTCTGCTACTAACATCACTTAGCATTGGCTTTCATGCTTTGTGGGTCTGTTTGCCTTGAGATTCTTATCATTGTGGCGATTTCTTAATTGCAAGCTGATGATCTGCAAATGGCATATCGCCATGTTGGAATTCTGTTCCGCTTTAAAAGCTCCTTTATTTCTCTACTCTATGTAATGACTTTGCCTATATGTCTATCTTAGGAGCTTACTGTAATGTATGAGTTTTCAAAGGGTTGGAGTAGCATGCTTGTTATTCTTTATGCTGTAGCTGGAAACCTGTAACTGTTGTATTTTTACAGGAATAATATTTGAAGTACAAAAGTACCATAGGCCATATTCTATTTAATGCTTCCTCACATCTTTTTTTTAAGCAGTCTTGCATATTATCTGTCAATTATATTTATAGTTTATTGTCAATAGAATCACCTTTTTGGCCCTTTAATGGGATAATATTGTTGATGTTTCTACTTTGTTGATAGGGCGAAGGACCCAGGAAGTTGATCCCTCTAGGCACAATTCCATTAGCTTCGATTGAAAAATTCTATAAGCAGGTTGGTACCGTTAGTAGTTTCTGTTTTTTGGAGGTTGATGCTTGTGATTTTCCCATGCATGCTAATATTCCTTTTATCACCATTACAGATTGCTTTTGATCTGTTTTTATGTGTATGGACACACAAGTACACGTGTGTTTACGTACAACTCATTTTAATACACATACAAATGCTTTCTACAACTATGTACCTGTACACCCAAATGCATGAATACATACACATACCACAAATATTGATATATTGGAGATTTGTTTGATGTGCTTGTCAAATAACATCAAAATTGTTTGAAAATCCTTCCCAATGTCCAGAATTTCTAGGAGCTTATAGGTTTCTTGGCTTTGTCTCAGAAGGAAGAATGGGAAACTAGTTTGCCTAAGAAAAGAAACATTGTTAAATATGAATTTGGGACTGGCGAAGGAAGCAAAGGTCTGTTCGAGCCAAATCTACTTTATCTCAAAACGAAGAATAGAAAAGTAAAACTAGTTTGCATGGGGCTAAAATTATAAAGGAACCAACAGTGTTAATTTAAATTATGAATTTGGGACAGGGAAGGGAGCAGAGCTTTATTGCAGACAATTTATGTGAACACAGCTAATTTGATTGGCACTAGAATGCTAAATATGGTTACCATAGAGAGCAAATATTTTGTTTGGAAACCTGTCAATAAGTCCTACACCAATCATTGTAGTACCCGAGCTTATTTTTCATATAGATGGAATGGAGTGAGTATGTCCTGCTAGGGTAACCTTTTATTTTTGATGTAGATGGATTGGAGTGAGTATTTTCTGCTAGGGTAACCTTACTCAGAAAGCACAGATTAATATAAAAAATAGCAAGCATGTTTTTATAATTCTATGGTCATTTTAGAATCAGTTAGAAACAAATCATTATTAGAATGTAGATCCATTAAGTTTTCGAACATCCATTAAGGTCGTCATTTCTCCATTAAAGTATGGCCTTTTCCTTCTATTAGAGGGGAACCCATTTTTTGTCATTCGACAATCAAAATTGCAGAATAGTACCAGTATATTTTGAATTACACACGTCTAGGTAAGCTCTAGCATTTGAATGAAAGAGATAAAAATGTGACATTCATACAATTTAATGCTGTTTTAGGATACTGTTTCAGGGGTCACTTCAATGGTGTTCCACAATCCCTTTGTCTGATTTTATTTCACCATGATGAAACATTCACATTATCTAGGTTATGGAACACTTGGACATCATTAAGGTTCTGTTTGTCTTCTTTAGATGCCTTGATCATAGATGTCTAGCTTTGCTCCTTAGAGGGATGGTTACCTTTTGACATTTCTCACTTTAAGAGTTCTCTTGAGAAAGTCATGCATACTACGTAGTATACCACGTCGATGATCGTACAAAGAAGAATTATGTAAAATATAAAAAAACTGATTATAAAACATTTGATAATAGCTGAATACGAGAATGTGTAATGTCCCCAATTTGGGACAAATGACTCAAACAAGGGTTTTCCACAAATCCTAACAATTCTGAAATTTATTTCTGAATTTTGGAATCTAAAATCAGCAAACCCTAGCTGGAAAGCATGTGCCAAATCTCATGCATACACACACCAATGCAATGCAAAAATACTGAATATGAACGCTGACACAAAATACTTTTTTTCGGCAAGGTAAAAAAAAATGGAGACGAGGCTGAATGTCACCCTTGCAACAATTCTAATTTTTTTTTGGCTTGTCGGTACAGCTGCATTTCCCTCTTTAAATATGCCTTCTAACCCTTGTATAAACTCACATATAATTATGAAAAAATCATATAAAATATTAGGACTTCAAATGACCTCAACTAGGGCACCAAAGTGACCAATTAGTCCTCCAATAAAGTCGCCACACTTAAGGGAAATTGCAGAAATAAATCTGAAAACTAAATCCTCCAATTAACCACTCAAAAGGCCTCCTTCAAAGCAGATCGTCCAAGCTGGAAAAAAATTATAATAATTTTTTGAATGTTTTAGGGCATTGAGTGGCCTTCAAAACCCTGCAAAACCGCTCAAACACAAATTGTCTCAGCTGGAATAAATTAATAAATATACCTCCAAACCCTAGAAGAGGGTTTCGATGTAGAACAACTCTCTAAGGAAGGGTCTTTAATCCACCAAGAAGTTCACCATCCTAAGAATGGCTCCAAACCATGGCAACAACCTCCAAAAGCAAGTCGCTGACCTCCTTAACCGGCAAAACACAATCACCAAGCTCTCCAAAGTGCTTGCCAATCTTTTAAATCAAGGTGGTGTTTCAAAAGATTTTTGTAAGACCAATTGCATGCAACCGCACAAATCTAAATTACAATTACAGCTCTTGCATAGAGCTGTCTTTAATGAAGGAATGTAGGTTTTCATCTTGAAACCCTTGGAGCACTTGAAGGTTTTCGTTCTTAAGTCACTTTGAACAAGTTTGACATACTTGATCATCGATTCAATAGCCAAAATCAGTATAACCTTCAAATGAACATCTCTCTTCCTTTTTATAGCCAAATTAGAAGAAAACCCTCCCTTCCAAATATTTAAAAGAGTATTCCTTATAATTTCCCTCTTAAATCTTGAATGCCATGACCCTCAAAAGGGCCCCAACTTAAGTGGAAATTAGAACAATAAAGTGCTTTTTCATTCAATGCTCTTAAGGCTTTTAAAATGTTCCCCTTTTCCATTCCTTTTTTTTAGCCCTTGGGAACAACTTAAGGATAAGGGCCCATGCACGCCTATGCCAAAAAGGGGAACATTACAGAATGAGTATAAATTAAGGGTAGAAAGAACACATATCTAGGGACGGGTCCCTACATGATAAGTCTTGATAACCAAGAGTGATCTTAGGTTTATAACATGCATTTTTTTGGAAAGGCTTTGTATTTTCCCCTTATAGGGCCAAAGAAGAAAGTACATAAAATCCATAAATCCCCCTTCAAACAAAAAAGTCACAATATTAAAATGCCAAAATTTGAATAAATTGCCAGAAAGATTAGATCGCTGGCCTAGGTCAGGGATTTGGTAAAAAATGCTTTTACTGCCCTTAAACAACTCCAAAAAATTATGAAATTTGGTTTGCAAGTGCTAAATGAATATTCAGATTGGATATTTCAATTAGTTTTGCCACATCATCAATTCTGTAATTTTTATAGGCAAAATACAACATAAACTTATAAAATTAATTGTTCCAAATATACTTAGCCAATCAACACAAATGATATACCATTCAACTACAAAAATAGGAGGAATCCAATGATCTTTATTGCTGAATTTTCTAAGCAGAAAATATCCACAAAAAGTTGAAATTATAGTCCCAAAGAAGACGTCATCCTTAGGGAGTGTGATGTCACACTCCTAGAGGGGTTCGCTCCACTCTAGAGCCCTCAAAAATGTCTTCAATCTTATCACTCGCTTTAGATCTGATGTCTTTGTTCACTTGCCTTAAAAAATAGACCTAAAATGCAGAAAAATTGGGAATACTTCTTCAAATCAGCAACCTACAAAAAAACTAGAATGTCTTCAATGTGATTTCCGGGTGAAATCACTCTTCAATAAACAACCTTGGGCATTCACATCCCAATCCTTCTTAAAAAATGAAGATCTAATATATCAAATTAACATATCCAAAATAGAAGCCCTCATGTCTATATATAGTCTGTAAAGGGGAGCAAACCACTTTTGGAGGCAAAATATCTTTTTAAAATCACTTAACCACTTTTGAAAATATCTTTTCTTTTAATTGTCCTTCAAGCCAACATTTACTCTCTTTCTCACTTATAATATTAAATTAATTGTCAAAATAGAATTAGTAATTAAAATTATTCTAAGACAATTTAATAAATAAATAAATAATTTTTTCAATTTACAAGAGTGATTAAATCACTTTTGGGCAAACAATTAATTAAAATACTTTCTCCAAATATTATTCGAACTCTCAAGTGCAATAGTGGTTAAAACCACTTTTATAGAATGCTTTAGTGGTAAAAACTACTTTTTAATGATATTCTATTATGCCTTATATGGTCAAATGATCAAAATCATTATTCGGACAATCTTAATCAATTAATAAAATAAAATCCCCAAAAGTTAACCCTTAGTCTATGGGAAAAAGTAGACTAATGGTTTTCAATACTTGTTTACTTGTGAACTAGAAATTGGGACATTATAGTCCTCCCTTCCCAAAATTGCTTGCCCTCAAGCAATTCCAAACATGACTGATCCTTCTCTTCCACATAACCATTTAGCTTCTTTGATAGTGCATCTGCTACCACATTATTTTTACCTTTCACATATTCAATTTCAAAATAATAAGCTTGCACCTTGCTTACCCACTTTTGTTGCCGGTCATTCAATTCTTTTCGACTGGGAAAGAATCTCAAATTGTTATGATCATATTTCACCACAAATTTGTTACAAACCAAATATTGCCTAAACTTACTCAAAGCATGCATGATTGCCAACATCTCTTTGTTATAAATTGAATACCCTTTTTCAGAATCTTTGAGTTTCTTACTCTCAAAAGCAATAGGGTGTTTATTTTGAATTAAGACAACCCCTATTCCTTCACCTGAAGCATCACATTCAACCACAAAAGGAGCAAAAAAATTTGGGACAGCAAGTACAGGACAAGAACACATTACCTCGAGTTTTTCAAGTGCTATTTGGGCTGTTTTGGACCATTTGAAGGTCCTTTTCTTAGTCAAATCGGTCAAGGGGACAACAGGTTGTAAGAAACCTTCCACAAATTTTCTATAGTAGCTACAAAGACCGCATAAACCTCTCAATTGTGTGTGTAGTGGGAGTAGGCCAATCCATGATTGTTTCAATTTTCTGTTTATAAACTTGCACATCTCAAGCATTTATGACATGCCCCAAATACAAATTTTTTGTCAAACCAAACTCACACTTGGATTTTTTTGCAAAGAAAGAAAGCTGCTCCAAAGTGCCCAAAACCAAATCCAAGTGTTTCAAGTGCTCCTCCAAGGTTTTTCTATACACAAGAACGTCATCAAAGAAAACTAGCACAAACTTTCTTCAATATTTGTTAAACATGTTTTTCATAAATGACTGAAAAGTAGGTGGAGCATTAATCAATCCAAAGGGTATAACCAAAAACTCAAAATGCCCAAAATGCCATTTAAAAGTAGTCTTATGAACATCTTTTTCTTTTACTTTGATTTGGTGGTAACCTGATCTCAAATCAATCTTGGAAAAGTAAGTGGCACTATGCAACTCATCAATCAATTCATCAATCCTAGGTATTGGATACCTATTCTTGATGGTCTTCTTATTCAACAACTTGTAATCAATGCACATCCTCATAGTGTCATCCTTTTTCTTCACTAGAACAACTGAAGAAACAAAGGGACTTGAGCTAGGCCTTATGTGTCCAATGTCAAGTAACTCTTTGATAGTCTTTTCAATTTCTTTTTTGAATGCTCTTGGATGACGGTATGGAGTGACAATAACCAGTTTGACACCCACTTCTAGCTCAATGTTATGCTCAAAACCTCTATCCGGTGGCAATTCATAAGGCAAATTATTAAAAACATAACATGCTTGTCTAAAATAGATTGTAACTCACCATGAGGGGGCTGTTGTTCTATATTCTCTGATTTTCTTGTGATAAGGCAGCTTGCTGCCCATGCAATCTGACCTCTCCTAAAAGTTCTTTCCATCCTCTTAATGGACACTTCTTGTGGAGCACCATCAGCTAGACCCTTGAGGACCACTTCCTTGCCTTATTTGAAGAATTTTAGCTCCATGGTCTTATAATTTTGAATGAATTTACCTAATAAATGCAACCATTGAACACCCAACACAACATCAATTTTACCAATGCCAACAACATAAAAATCATCAATTACCTTGTGCTTCCCAAGAGTGAGTAGAAGTTGTGGAAGCTTCTTGGAACAAGGAATAGTGAAACCATCGCCACAGTCACATTGAAGCCCTTGCAATCCGTGGTTTCCAATGCCATTTTCTTAACCAAGCCATTATTAATGAAGTTATGAGTGGCTCCACTATCAACCAAAGTAGTCACTCTTTGTCCTCTCAATGTGCCTTTTACCCTGAATGCATGATACTTGGGAGCTCCTGAAAGAGAAGTAAGTGTGCTGACCACTTCTTTTGCGTCCTCATGCACATGCTCATCAACAACATTTTCATTTTGCTCAACATTAGTATTAACATCAAAATCTGAATCATCATCAATTACCTCAATGTAATGGACTTGTCCTTTGCCCATGCAACAATGGCCTCTAGTCCATGGATTTTTGCAAGTCTAGCAAAAAGCTCTCCTCAACTGATCTCTTGAATCCTTCATGTTGTTGCTATAGGGCAGCGCTTTATGCGGTGGAACATAAGTCTGAAAAGGCTTCTTTGGTGGCTCACTAGGTGTTGCCCTAGGCTGTTCACTTGGTGCTTTTGGCTGCCCACTAGAATCAGACCTTGCCTGCCTAGTATTTCCCACTTTTGGCAGCGAATGAGTGGCTGCCCCTTGTTGTCCTTTTGGTCACATATTGCCTCTGTAAGCTAAACACTCTAGGTCCAAAGCTTTAGTAATTGCATTTTGCAAAGAAAGAGGGTTAAAAGCTTTCACCAAACCTCCCAAAGGCTCAATCAAACCCTCAGTAAAGAGAACAACCAACCTTCTTTCACTTACATTCGGTACCATAACTTAAATCTTTTGAAAATCAACAATATATCTCTCAACATCATGATTTTCTTTGAATTGTGCCAACTCACGGAAGTGGATCTCTGAATTTCTTCTGTCAAATCTCTCCATTACCCTCTTGTTGAATTCTTCCAAGGTAGTAATAAATCGATGGCCCTGTGTGATCATGCCATGAAACGACCACTCATGAGCAACACCCTCCAAGTGAAGTGTGCTAAACTTGAGAGCTTTATCCTCAAACATGGGGTTGAGTGAAAAATAGGTCTCCAAATTCTGCAACTATGATCTCATTGGAAGTTTATGAGTACCATAAAAAACAGGTAGAGAAACCCTACCCAACTTTTGTTGTAAGTCTCTACGGGGCTGCATGCTCTGTCCTCTTGATTTTGACCCATCCTTCATTTCACAATACTCACATAAAGTCAAAAGTACTTGAGTAGCATAGCTCAGCGCTGCATACTCACTTTGACATGTATTAATTGGATTACATATCCGTGGCTCATCCTCAACAATTGGTTCTTTTTGTAGAAATGTGCCCTTGAAGAACTTTTGAGGGGGGTTGGTAGAAATCCTCTCACCACTATTTGAGCTTTCTTCTCTATTGAGGTGATGGCTCTTGCTTGGATATAGCGTAGTCTTCAACATGAGTGCAAATCGCACACTCAAGGTATGCTGAAGATCACTTTGGCTCTCCTTGATCAAATCCTACAAAAATGTTACTTGCTTTGAAGTAAACCCTTGATCACCCATGAGTTTTCCTTTTCTTTGATAACACAGTCTTCTTATCTGCTTGCATCCAAATCTGCACACATAATATCTCACAGGTGCACTAGATTGGTGTTCTGATACCACTATAATGTCCCCTTATAGGGCCAAAGTAGAAAGTACATAAAATCCACAAATCCCACTTATTTTCAAACAAAAAAGTCACAATATTAAAATGCCAAAATCCTAATAAATTGCTAGAAAGACTAGATCGCTGCTCTAGGTCAGCAATTTAGTAAAAATGATTTTTTTGCCCTTAAACAACTCTTTAAATTATAAAATTTCATTTGCAAGTGCTAAATAAATATTCAGATCAGATTCTCCAATTAGTTTTTCCACATCATCAATTCTGGAATTTTTATAATCAAAATACAACAGAAACTGATAAAATTAATTGCTCCAAAAATACTCAGCCAATCAACACAAATGATATACCAAAAAGACCACAAAAATGGAGGGAATCCAATGATCTTTATTGTAGAATTTTTTGAGGACAAAATGTCCACAAAAAGTGGAAATTACAGTACCAAAGGTGATGTCACCCTTATGGAGTGTGATGTCACACTCCTAGAGGGGTTCGCTCCATCCTAGAGCCCTAACAAATGTTTTCAATCTCATCACTCGCTGCAGATCTGATGTCTTTGCTCACTTGCCTTCAAAAATAGACCTAAAATGCAGAAAAACTGAAAATACTTCTTCAAATCAGCAACTTACAAAATTTTTTTGTCTTCAATGTGATTTTTGGGTGAAATCACTTTTCAATCAACAATAACAACCTTGAGCATTCACATCCCAATCCTTCTTAACAAATGAAGATTCAATATATCAAATTAGCATATCCAAAATACAAGCTCTCATGTCCATATATAGTCTGCAAAGTGGGACGAACCACTTTTGGAGGCCAAATATCTTTTTAAAATCACTTAACCACTTTTCAAAATATCTTTTCTTCTTTTATTTTTTCTCCAAGCCGACATTTACTCTTTTTCCCACTTATAATATTAAATTAATTGCCAAAATAGAATTAATAATTAAAATTTCTTTAAGGCAATAATTTAATAAATAAATAATTAATTTATCCAATTTACAAAAGTGATTAAATTACTTTAGAGCAAACACTTAATTTAAATACCTTCTCCAAATATTATTCGAACTCTCAAGTGCAATAGTGGTTAAAACCACTTTTATAGAATGCTTTAGTGGTGAAAACCATTTTTCAATAATATTCTATTAACTAACTAAAATTGCCTTATATAGTCAAATGATCAAAATTACTATTCGGGCAATCTTAATCAATTAATAAAATAAAATCCCCAAAAGTTAACCCTTAGTCTATGGGGAAAAGTAGACTAATGGTTGTGAACTGGAAATGGGGACATTATAGGCTTCCACCTTGAAGTACATGTAGAAGATAATAAATAAGACCTTGATAAGTCTTGACAATAACAGTGCACTAAGTTGGGTTCTATTCATCCAAGATCGAGTTTGATAGACATTGAATCTCTTCATAATCTGATACTTGAATTTTGTTGAATCGAATGCATGGACTTGGGAGTCCATGTATATCTCTTGTAACCATGAATAAAATCCTTAGAACCTTGTCATTGGAGTTGAATACTTTCATGGAAGTGAGGATAATGATAGGGTTCAATATTAGTTTTCTTTGATACCCGTTGATTAACTTCATCATTATTTGTTGCAGGTTGAAAACTATTTTAACAATTTTTTTTTTTTTTTTTTTCAGTTTAAATTTCTTATCGGAGGGTTAAACAATAGTTTGATCTTCAATGGTTGTCAAAACTTGATCAGTTTGAATTTCTTTATCTAACAAAACATAAATATCATCTATAAATGTCTCGTTATAAACCACATTTGATTTCATTTTATTCTTTCGTTTCTAATTTTAGACACTTGACTTAATTAGGAAGATCATCTATGAATTCATAAATGAACGATTTTTGTATGCTTTGCAGATAAGATTTTACTGACATATTGTGATTTCTTTTGGTACATTTTATTTTTTTCATTAACTTCATCAATGAAATTTGATCCTTTGATCTTTGGATCTCATGATTCTGTTTTTTAAATTTAGCTACCAATGTCTCAATCTTGGGCTTCAGCCGAAACTTTCTTTGTTTATCTGCCTAAGAGAATTTCTTCACATTTGTCCAATTTTAAGCAGTGTTACCTATGTATTGGGGATGGCGAATATGTTCTTGGATTTTGGGGACATCGTGGGACAGCAATTTTTTTTCAGTTTTTGGGGACATTGGGGGATGGCTGGGGGATATAGCCTGTTAAAATAATAATATTTGAAAATTAAATAACATATACAAATATAGAAGGTATGACGTTAAGGTTTGTGAATATTTATGGCATCAAGCAATTGCAGGTTCCTTCATAAAATTATAAAACTATAAACAAATGACATGTAAGTTGATATACTGAAAAACTGATTCTGACTGAGTGATAGTAATCCTCTGAGCTTTAATAAGCATACAAACCTGACAACTCCTTGTTCTTTGAGCATTAATAAGTATATAAACATGGCGACTCATTGGCATCTATCATTACCATCATTCTGAAGTTAAAAACCTTCCAGAAATATGCTTGTCAATTAATATTTAATATGCCTCGAGGATTGAAGAGGATCACTTCAGCATCTACTTCAATTATTTCCAAAATGAATCCCTGTACCTCTAGAGTACATTTGTACACTAGTCTATGTCGAAAAACATGATAAAGTTGTGCAATTTAAACATGTTTGTATTTGCACAATTGCAGTAAGATAGTTGGGGCAATAAGTAAGATGATTTCTGAGTATTTCAAGTTACAAAAGCATTGTAAGTAATTAATCTTTGTAGATTGTTGTCAAGGCTAGATTCTTGTGTGATTAAGTTGTACAAAAAGTAATTAATATATATTTACTGATCTGACTTTAATCTTATTTTTTTACATTTCTAATTTTTATCGGGGACATCCTGGTGTCCCCCTTAGAGGGTGGGGGTTCGCGGGACGTTTTCTCGATGTCCCCCATTTTACATCTTTGATTGGGGATGGAAGGGGGATGTTTCTTCACTGTCCCCGTCCCGGAAACACCCTGGACGTATGGGACAGGGAAAAACAGGGGAAACACATGCTTGTGTAAGTATGACTTTTGATCTTTTATACATTAAAAAGTGAAGCATTATTTTCATGTGTTTTTCACATTCAGAATAACACGGTGTCAAACTGTAATGCATTATTTTCATGCGTTTTTCACTTAAGTTACGCATTATCGATACCTGAAATGGTTTGATGTCTTTTTGTATAATGACAACCAAAAATTTCCTTTATTTCTTGTTTTGGATAAATTAAATGCTGTAGAAACGCTGAAGATAGATGCTTCCATGCCTTGCATTTTGTTTTCATAACTATGGATGGGGTAATTTATTTTGTTACGATACTCTTTATTTTATACTAGGATATCATTATAATTTTTTTCCATACCTCTGTTTTAATATTTATTTATTTAATTTAAAAGTTACCTGTAAATTTTATGTGTATATATTAGATTTTTTAAACTAGGTTAATATGTATATAGATATATATATATATTAGTCAGAGGTCCTTGCACCATGATCCTAGCTTACTCGTGTTATGGAGAGAGCAGAATTTCGCTGTAAGAAATGTCAGATCTAAAGAAGAGTATGCACAATTTTTTTCTTTGTAGATCGGTGCTTCTGAGAGCAGTCTTTTAGCTCTTTTGATTCATTGTCTTCTTCTCGGAATTTTCGGTCTGGGCAATATCTCATCAACTATACGGTATCAAAAATGGCAGGAGCAATTTATGCATGCATTAAAAAATCAAATTCATTTTATTCCATTGCTGTTCGAACCTCTTTTTTTCAACTCTGTTTAGAGTTGACTATTCCTTCAGTAGATAAGGATACCTATTATGGATGAACCCATTTGGCTTTCCCTTTTTCTGTGGTCTAGAGTCCATGAATTTTGCTTTTACTAAGCAGTATATATGGATATACATATAGATTTTTTTAAATAGTTTTTTCTTGTTAATATTATATATTTTGTATTTTAAAAATTTCAAAACGATTTAGCTTGTTAAATTTTAAATAGTTTATTAAATATTTAAAGCCTTTATTGACAGCTAAAGCATGAGCATCATGTGATGGGCCATATTGTCTATAGAAATATTTGAAGAATCAGATGATAAAGCACTATTGGAGGAGTCAGAACATATGAAGAACTATAATCCAAATCATCTGAATGGTTATCATCACGTTTGGAAGTATCATGAGATATGTCATTATGAGAGGAGACATCTGTTAAGTTTGAGAATAATTGTTCTCTGAGGTATCGCTAGGGGAGGTGTCATGAAAATCTGAATTCTGAAGTACTGTGAGCTCGGGCTCCTTAAATTTCTGTATGATCATGCTTATTTCCTTAAAAAATTCATCGTAATTTGGCCCAATTTCATCATGTAGCTTGGTGAAATTTTACAATGTTTCATTAATTTCAAGTGGCATTGAAACTACAACTTTGAAGTTGTTTTTGGTGTTTGAAGTTAATGTTTTTGGTTCCATCATGTTCAATGAAAACAAATCCAAAGTTTCAGGGACTATATGTGTACGGGCACCCATCCTTAAGGAGAAGATCAATATGAAAGTTACTCTGAGGAACGCAGCAATCTTGTTTTCCATAAATAATATCACCCCATAAAAGTCTTAATGAATAATGGTCATAAAAAGTGGGAAATTGAAAGATCTTTCCATAGAGCTAGAAAATGGAGACATAAAGCTTCTAATATGGACTTGGAAAGGTGTAGGATCACCATCCTATGCATGAAAGCTGTCTCAGAGAAATTAGCTAGAGTTGCGAGGAAAGCTGGTATATGAACGACCTTCAAACCTCATAATACCCTTAACACTTTTTTGGATTTTGCAAAAGATCCTTTATGCCCAAGTCTATATAGTTCCATGCTACTGCAGAACACCTTATGTTGGTGAAACATGTAGATATCTCCAAACAAGACTCAAAGAGCATTTAAGAGATTTACATGGTTCCCATCTTGATGCATCTGCATTAACTGAACGCCCCCATTTTACTAAACACCAAGTTTGTATCAATGAGGTGAAATTGATTGTAAAGGAAGAAGATTATTGGAGGAGGAAAGTTATGGAAGCTATTTAAATTGAAAAAAGACCTGTCAATTTAAATAGGGATAATGGACTCGGCATTGGCAATTCATGGAGACCTATAGTAAATTACTAGAGTTGGCCAAACAATTCACATATAAGCATTGGTGATTAAATCAGCAATAATTGATTATTATTTTTAATTAACTCAATAATTAGTTGATTAAATTAAGTAATCATTATTTTTTTGAAGAGAAGCCTACTCATTACATGTTTTCCCTTTTGATTGTTTGGATATTATTTATGGAAAACAAGATTGCTGCATTCCTCAGATTAACTTTCATATTTATCTTCTCCTTGAGGATGGGTACACATAGTACCAAAAATGTCGGATTTATTTTCATTGAACACGATGGAATGAAAAGCTTTTACTTCAAATTCACAGCATAATAAAAACTTGCATAATTTCATCTAATTTTGATATCTTTAACTAAAAATTTAGTTGGCCAACATTCTCTTTCTGGTTAAGGTTATTTGATAGGCAATTAACAGATCGGTGCTCAAACTAGGAACATGCTATATATATTTAATCACCCTATTCTCATCACTTATCTTTTCAGAACCAATGCCATGAATAGCAGAATTATTTGCAGCAAATATTTTATTATCTTTATTCTTTCCAAGGGGATCGAACATTCTGCCATCTTTTGCCATTTGATGCACGAACATATGGAGTCCATAGCATGGAGTATGAAGTGTTTGCCAAATAAAAAATAAGGCATTACCTTGATATTCCTTGGATTGGTGTATCTCCTTTAATGACCCGTCCAACCTTTTATGTCACTTTTTTCAGCATCATGTAGCCATTTGAAGCATATTTTTTCAATGTCCTGTTTTTATGAAATATGGACCAGTCATTTTCTTACCCTATTTCGACTCATCATGCTTGATTTCATGTTTCTCATGGTTCTTATGCACATTAAACTCATTACCCTTTCCTTTGATGAAGTGAGCTTGCTCCTTAGCTCGCAACTATCCATTTTGAGTAAGATTTTTTTGGTCATAAATTAGGATAGAACAAATTTAATCAAAGCTAAGTGCCTCTTGGTTTTTTTCATGAGGGCCCTTGAACTAAGAAACCCAGAGTAATAGACATAAGAGGAGACTCCGAGGTTAGATATATAATAACTCGATCAATTGCAAATCCTTTTTGCATTATTCCAACTGAACTGGGATAATCTTAATTTAGATTTGACCCAGATAATTTTCTATCTAATAAGAACTTAAAGGTCAATGTGAGAAATCTCATTAGTTAGCTAGACAACACTTGCTTCATTGGTTTGATTGAAAAGTAACTTCTGTGTGTCCCAAACTTCTTTTGGAGTATCCATCATCCAAATGTGAAATTTAGTTCCTTGGAGATATGAGAGTTAATGGATCCAAAATCGTGGTGTAGGCGATTATTGAACTTGACCAAGTTATTTACATCGATTGGAGTTTTTGGTTACCTTTGGTGGTTTGTCATGACCTCATGCTCTTAAGATATTCTTCCATGTCTTTCTATAGAATGTAGTTTTTCCCAGTTTGGATGGTGGCACTTGATTTTGACATCATATTTTGCTGCTGTCAAGAAGCTATCAAATCTTCTCAAAATCTAATGCAATCTTCACCAAAGTGAGCTCTTCAATACCTTTCGAACCCTTCCAAAGGGGCAAAAAATGGAGCTCATATGACAAAGTTTTATCATTTGGAAGATTGTCTCAAATTCCCTCAAAAAAGAAAAAAAATGAAACTTTCAAGTGCTGCCCTGATTGCGCCAAGTGTCACTTGTGGATTCCCCAAAGTAGGCCAATCAAATTACACCACTTTTCTTGCTGACTATGCATGCTTGAAAAGCGAAAAAGGGGGTTTTGCAAGTGCTACTCTAAACACTTGTCGGTCTATAATTCTTATAATTTACCACCTTAGCACCATAAATATTAATTATAGACTACCACATGTCAGACTTGGGACAAGCCACGTCAACACAATGAAAAATTAGGATGAAAGGGGATTGAGAGGAATTGAACCCTTGACTTCGATTGGCCTAGTTAGTCGGTGAGCCTTGAAGTTAAAGGGGTAGGCAACCAACCCTTGAAGTAGCACCACTTCGGCAGTGCTGCCGGGCTTATTTAGCTGGTAATTGGCTATAGTAGGTAGCTCCATCCCACACAACCAGACCCTTTGAACAAAATCACCTCCACCTGGTTGTTTCAGACCATGTGTCGCCAGTTCTCCATCATTGCTTTGTCAAACCACCACTATTTTCCTTGTCCCAATGCTAGCTGCAAAGTTTTTTGACGTACAATGACTTGTTTGGATGGTTGCATTGACCTTTTGAACCCGTAACCTACTCATCAAATAATTACAAACATTGACCTTTGATTTGGGGGTAGGGGGGGGAGAGGCAGGAGGGTGAGGGGCTAAACCACATCTTTGGAAAAAGTTCAAAAAATGGTTTCTTGATGATTGTTCAGAAGGAACGCAAATGTGTAGATGGATTTGGAAAATTTCACCAAACTTCAAATCTAAGTGTTTTTCCATTGATGCTAATCTTGCTCTCAGTTGTGCACCAAGAAGAGTTAGGGCTTGAAATTCACACCTTCACCTTTGCCCTCTAAACAATTATTTGGTAGGAGTCTCATAGAATAAGAAGAGAAACATATTTCTTCCCAACCTTGAATCGAAGCTCAAAGAAGCATGTTGAAACCCTAAAGCTTCTGCATACTTTTGAGTATCTTAGATGCCTCCACAACCTTGTGAGATGTTGGATCAACTGTGGGTATTTACCCCATTGGCTTATGTAACATGTGATATCATGTTACATTATTTTCCAAGATCTTTTAACTCCACATACAATGTAGCAATGCACAACTTACAGTAGAGAGCTTAACACACAATACAAATGATACATGCAATGTACCAAATTATTGTCACAAATGATCAAGATGATCAAAATTAGATATCACCTGATGAGGTCATTCATAATAGCTAATTAATCAGTCAAATCCATATGCAGTTAGGTTAGGGGAATTATCCAAAGGGTGGATAGAAATAAATGTGGACAGCTGGTAGTTGGGAGTTGAAAATGTTAAATGTCTGGATAAGAATTTTAGCCTATAAATATATGCTCCTCCCATGTAAATATTCATTCAGAAATAGAAGCTATGTCAATTGGTATCACAGCCTGATTATGTATTCTGATTCGGCTTCAAGAGACAGATTGAGACACTGCTGTCCGCCACAACTTTTTTGTTTCTTTCTATTCTGATTGAGCCCTCTTCCAGATGGTTCGCCTGCAGGAATTGTGGATCCCAGACAAATGTTTTTAAGCTCTGAGTCTGTTGTAGAAATTATTTCAACGAGTTTGCCCGTCTCAAGGCTGCACATTCTTGCAACTGACACCAATTTTTTCCATTGAGTGTTTTTTCCATTACCGTTCACGAAATGAGCTAACTTTGAACATATACCTAACCTAACATTTTGATAATATTCTTTTCAGTTTGAATATCCCTTCTCTCAAGTAAAAAAATCTTCACTTGCTTTAATTAGTCTTACGTGTTAGATTTTTTTTGTTTGAAAATTAAATTGACATCAATATGTTGTAGGTTTTAGATTTTTTTATTTTTAAAATTATTTTCTTTTTCTTTTCCCCAAAAAAGTAAAAAAAAAACACTATACTTTCTGCTATGCCTATTGTGGTTTTTAATTTTATAATTTTTTAAAAAGTTCTAACTAATGAATTTTTTTGCATGTTCCTTGAAGATCATATAACAGCTTTCCTTTTCAAACTATTTTATTTTTAACTTCCCTTTATTGTAATAATTTATTTCTTGATAAGGGTGATTGGGGGCATCATTGGGCCTAGTGCAGGTGTGGCACCATACTAAGCATATGGAAATTTAAGCATTTTAATTTGTGCGTACAACTTAAATTGCATTATCCAGGCGCTCCATTAACGGGGATGTACATGTGGGGTGGTGGACCAGATTATGGAGTGGGATTTTAAATTGGGTTGTTAATATACATATGCACCCATTTAGTCATTACACCGTTGACGTATGGACTTTTCTATAATAAATTTCATGTAATCGTTGATTTTTGTGCTTTCCAACTTGCTTTAAAGGAGGAAGCTACGAGCCAAAATCCATTGCTGAAGCCAATTCAATCTTTTTCTTTTTCAGAGAAAGAGTTACCCTTCATCTTCTGCCCCTTCCGGCTCCTCATGTTGCTCACTCATCATCAAGGATGGGTATGGTTGACCAAATCTATCCATTAAGGGTTCAACTCCTTTATCCAACATTGAAAAGAAGTATTTTGTATACCACAAGCCCATGGGAGATTCTATGGATGAATGTCGGGTCGTTAAATGCTGAGTGTATTTCACAATATCAATATTCTGACATTCAGGAAACTAATCCCAACAATTTTAACTCTTAGTTCATTTTCATGGTCAATGACTATTTTTTCGACAATGCGGAAACTTTGTTCACTGATAATTGTGAATTCAAAGAATAGATTGGTAGAGCTTATCCTTGTTCCAAACATCTCATATCATGAGCTGAAGACAGCCATACAAGACCTGTATGAACCATACGCTTCACACCATCTTGTTAAGGACCGACTCACTTGTTCATATGTCAAGGGCTGGTAAAGTTCTATGCGTTGTATCAAATTAAACCATATGCTCATTTGCTTGTGTAGGCTTCCGTCAATTCCTTTGAGTTTCAGTCTTGTGACCGTACTCCCCAAGAGGAGTGTTTCATGCTTTCGTTGGGCCCTTGATTTGGTCTAGTATAGACCAATATATTGGTAGACCAAGGATGAACACTCATTGTTTATGGCATGGACTACTAGGGTATTTGATCCTGCTTGCTTCCAATTCTTTCGCAGTCCAATGTCAGTATAAACCCAGAGAGCAAGAACATGATTTCACAGAATTCGGTAGATGATGATCTGTTGCCAAGTGCAATGCATTCACACAAGCACATTCCACGCTTGTTCCTCACAAATGTTTTGTCACACTTTTTATTGAGCCATTATTGGATGTAGTTGGTTGTGATGTTACTCCCCTTGATTGTTGTCATCTAATGTGTGGAGCACCTTATTAGTACACCTGCAAGGCAGTCTTTGATGACTTCCACAAGATCTACCAATTGCATAAGGATGATAAAGTGTAAAAACTCACTTGTATTATTCGTTTGCTCTCTTTTCGACCAACAATTAAACATGCCAATTAACACAATTTTCTTACTATCATCTTCATTTGGGGAAGCAAACCCATAGATAATGATAACAAGCTTCGACTTCAAGCAATCAAATCTCTTGTTGATGTATATTTTAATGTTTTTGTGGATCCTAAACATCTTCCTTTGAGGCTCATTCAACATTCTATTAAGCTTGTGACAGGGTCTTAGTTGCATGGTCGACCACTTTAGCTCACTACACCCATTGAGAGTGCTAAGATAGAGTGCCAAATCGAGTAGTGTCTCAAAGAGGAAAAGATTCAACTCAATACTTCTCCTGGGAAATTATTGTCATACCAAAGAAAGAACATAATGAGTGACAATTAGTTACAAATTATTGTGCTCTCAACACAGTCACTATGAAGAAACGCTACTTGCTTCCTTAGATCGATGATCTTTTGGACTATCTTTAGGGTGCTAGATACTTCATTTAGTTTGATATGATTTTGGATATCACCAAGTCCACAACCCATGATCTTTGGAAGACGACTTTAAGGACCAAGTTTGGATCTTACTGGACATCCCTATTTTCCTAAGCAATGCAACTATCACATTCATGCTCATCACTAATGATGTTTTTTGATGCCATTGTTGAAATTTTGTTATCATCTATATCTAGATGGCATCTTTGTCTACGACAAGTCCTTGGACAACCACTTGGTCAATGAGCAAATAGTTCTAGAATATTCTTTGTTAACATCGTCTCTAAGCCAGGATGAAGAATTCCTTTGGTCAAATATTGGTTAAGTACTTGGGGTTTCTCATTAATAAGCATGAAGTACATGCAAAATCAAATGAGGTAAAGGTCCTTTGGGAGTGGCCTACTCCATCTAGAATCTCAAATATGAAGAGTTTTCTGGAGGGTATGAACTATACAAAGTTCATTCGTATCAGATGAAATTAAAATAAACACACATCTTACCTCTGCATTGTAAACACCCATATTTCAGAGAAAAGCTAATGTACAGATTGGGAGGAAGAATGACAAGTTGCAGCCCTCAAGAGAGGATTGGAATCTTGGTAAGCTAAACGTTATTTGGTAAGTTCTGATACCAAATGATGCAGAGGCATGGGGAGAAGTCTCCAAAACATCACCATGATTTGCTTGATTTGGTCTTCAACATTCCATCTTTAGTTCAATCTTCCCATTTGACTCTTGGGCTCTATAGTCTCTTTAACATATGTACCTGTTTATTGTAATCTTGGAAGCACTTCTTGATGGCTATAACATTCCTCATATGGCTCACAACTCATACTTTATCTCATACAAGTCATTCCTCACAAACTCCTTCATATGCTTTCACTAGCTTTTCCACTAGGTAACCTTCTTGGGTTTCAAATGTCAATTTTTGATATAGGTCTCAAAGAGTTATTCTCATTTCATTGATGGTCTTAATTGCTCAAAACATACCTGCCTTAGCCTCTTGCTAGTGTCCAAACAGACTTCACCCTTCAATTCCACACCCAACGTTCACCATGCTCGCATAAGGTTTGTAGCCTTCTTTTAGGAAATTTCTCTTTGCTGAGTCGAACTAGTCACTTTTCCCAGGATGTAATTACACTTTTAGGATCACTTTATCCCCTTTGAGGTGTGTACAAAGTTTCATTACGTAATTCATCTTCTAGAGCATACTTCCTTTGTAAATCAACCCTCTTTTAGGCCTAATTAGCCCTCAAACCTTACCATAGTCTTAAAATCCGTACATATTCGTACACTCTCAAACCCAAACCATATTTTTATCTTTGTACATGACAAAACAAGTTATCTCACAAAATTTCATCATTTTTCAATGGTTAGAACTCTCAAAAATGACAAAACCCTAATCCTAGGGTTTCCTTGAACCTGCATAGGCCGTGGGCTTTCAAAATTCCATATCTTGAGTTCTATAGTGTTTAAAAAGACCAAATGACTTCCAAAAGTTCTGTTTTTACATCCTCTATCTTTTCCAGTAGGTCTGAAGCTTGATTCAATCCATTAAGGGTTCAAAAACTACAAATACAGTCAACTACGAGCCTTTTTCTTGATTGTGCAAGGCAGAGAATAAAAATCAATGCAAATACTTAGTTTCCTCTAGTCTTAAGACAACATGAGACCTAATTTAGGTCTGTATACACTCAGTACATCCACAAACAATAGCATAATGTCTCACAACCTACCAAACCAATGTAATCACTTCAATACTTGGAACTTGTATTCCTTGCAATCACCCTGTAGCAAACACATCAAAAACCTGTACGAGAAGTTATGGATTTCTCAATACAATACATGACCATTCACAAACAATTCGAAAACCAGAGAGAGAACATCAAAAACTCTTAAGAGCTTATTCATATGATTCTTCTTCAATTTACATAAACAACCCATACATGGACTTTGACAACTTTTCCTTGAGAGGATACTTTCAGTCCTTCATGGCTCCCCTATTTTCTTTCTTGGACCTTATCTTCCACCTCTCCCACATCTCCTCTCTTCTCTCCTATACGCCAACCGACCACCACAAAATAGACTTTTTTCTCTCTATGTCAACGTAGGCTCTTGGGTTGGTTACACCAACTTCTATATCCATAACTACCTCTACGTGAGGTTTTGGGTCTCATGCCTAAAGTTAACTCTTCACCTTATGAACATGAATATATATGTCTTATAACACCTCTTACAAAGCTTTATGACCCTTAGCACCAATATTCCTTCTTGACCACCTTAAACCTACAAATAACCCTCCTAGACCCTTGTCAATATTTGAATTTTCAAATTTCCTATTTTGGAGGGAAAACACATAGAACCTTGTTGCCACAACTCTATGACTCCAAATGGATTTCGAGGACATAAATGGACCTCATAATGCCCTTCACATACATTGACATCAAACTTTGACCCAATTTGACCTTTAATTGACCAAAACGTAAAATTGTTGTTTCCTAGCTTGATGCTCCTGCATCATACTCCCCAAGAGGGAGAAAACTTGGGCCTCCACCTTTCTTTCTTACCTTTCTTTGTTTCCTCGTTGTTATATTTTATATGTATGATGTTGAATAATGAACATTGAAGTTTAACACTATTGGATTTTCTTATCATGTGTTATCATTGATCAACTTATTTGTGTTTATGTTTTACAAACATGTATGATATATTTTTATTTTATGATTTGTAAAATTTTCCTAACCGAACTACCGAACTTACCGAACCAAACTTTTTTCAAAATTCTGAACTTCTTTCCCCTTCCGAACTTTCCGAACATGGTAACTATGATGATTATATCTGTCGGTGCTCTCTTTAAAGTCAGTCTTTTAAGTCTTTCAATCAGAAACTTGGATTAAATTAATCATTGTTGATTTCTTCTCGATCATGGGAATCGATTTCCGTGGACTTCATTAGAGGTCTGCCCAACTCTTAAGGCCAACACGGTAACATCTTTGTGGTTTTCTATCGGTTTTCTAAAATGATGATATTTATAATGTACGCCAAGACCTTTGATTCTCCAAACACTACATACTTGTACTTCAAGCATGTGTGGAGCAGTTTGAGCTACCACTGATTATTAGTTCAGTTTGTGACACATTTCTTGAGTCACTTTTGACAATCATTGTGGAAACTTCTAGGTTGTCAGTTGTGCTTTCTTATTTCATGTCATCCGCAAACTGATGGCCAAACTGAGGTTGTTATTTGCATGTCAGTTCATGCTCCCTGAATTTCGCATCAGAAGAGTAGATATTGGGACACTTATATGCATGTCGCTCAACAAAGCTAGAACTGGGCTACTTTTGTTTCTATAGGACATTCTCCTTTGAAGTTTGTTATGATTCTAACCTTTGGTGCCTTATGAGATTCTGGTTGCTCTTCTAGTTCTAGACACATTCCACCAGAAAAAGAGCAAGACAAATCTTCTATCTTTGTGCAAAATTTGGCTAATCCTCACACCAAGACTCAGGGCATTCTTTACCAAACTCGAGCCAAACTCAAGGCACTTCATGACCATCAAATATCACATTCTTTTCAAGTTGGTGTTGATGTTTGGCTTCACTTGGATAAACAAAGGTTTCACAACAAATAACATGACATGTTGAGGCCCATCAGATATGGACCTTACACTTAGTGGTCAAAGCAAATGCCTTTATCCTTGGTTTGGTCACTCATGATATTTCCAATGGGAGCAAGCGAAATTTGTAAGAGCCATCTCACTTGGAGGAGGAAATTTCTATCACTCCTCATGTGGCTACCATTAAAAGGTATTTTAACAACCGTTGGCCAAAGATATTGTTCTTGACCTTTTGACTCGCATAACTTGCAAGGGCCTTGCAACTACTTAACTTCTTGGCCGCAACTGCGCAAATTCCCTTTGCTGATGCAGGTCCAGTGGTTTTCTGATTCATATTTACTAGAGAAGTACCTAATTGTCATGTTGAAATGGGGACAATTTCCTCTTAGTAGGGAGGAAATAACGAGGTCTTCCATACTAGTTGGCATGATAATAATAGTATTTTAATCAGTCAAATCCATAGGCAATAAGGTTAGGAAAATTATTTAAAGGGTAAGGAATAAATGTGAACAACTGTTGGCTGGAAGTTGGAAATATTAAATGTTTGCGTAAGATTATTAGCCTATAAATATAGGCTCCTATGTAAATATTCATTGAAAAATATAAGTGATATCACATCCTCATGTATCTATACATGAAAGCTACATTACCTTGGCTACGCAAAGGTAGGGTGCAGTAAATTACCAAAACAAAGGCAGACCCAAATGGACTTGTATCCTAAGATACCACAACATTGTAACCTATTAGGTTTGTTAACCAATAATCCCTGGGAACATAACCGGTGTCTCATGGAGATAATACACCTGTTGACTGGGCGAAATTCGCAGGCAACATGAAAAGCTTGGTACAGGTTACCTAAAACTACCATTTTTTAAAATTCTATTCTAATGAAATGAAATTGCTTAAAAATACTTTTGGGAGTGTTCAAACAAAATACAAGTGGTTTCTTTTCTTCAGAGATTTGTTTGGAGAGATGAATATGGAATTTAATCTCCCAAGGATTCTTTATTTCTGATATGAAAACAATTACATCTTGCAATAAAAGTGACAAGAGTCCAGATTATTACAACCTGTGTAAGATTTAAATGAATTATTCGACTAACACTTAATAACAAAAGTTCATTTGATTAAAGCAAATAACCAAACTCCCTTAATGACTCAAAACAAACAGCAGTGCTCAGATGTAGAGGATTATCAAAGGAAACTATGCAATAAACATTGCTATATAATTGATCTTTGAGACTTATGTAGGAAAATCAAGACAGCAACAGCTCAAAGAAACATTCAAGTACGAGCTAAAAAGAACATTCAATGTAAATCACAGCTGTTCACTGAAAGAATAAATTGCAGAAGAGATTGACCTCTTTGTATTAAATTTATTCCATAAATCTTCATACAAATGTCCATTTCTTTTGCAATACAAAAGCCTAGCTAGTAGTAACATTTTGAACCAAGCTTAGGTGGTAGAGGAAACGGAATATTTCAGTTATAATTTTTCTCATTCCACAGAAAAGGACAAAACTACAATTCAGTTTTCAAATTACAAAAATGTAATGTTTCCAACTACACAAATTCTGTTTGAATTCCACTACCCCCAGGCAGTCTAGCAGCAAAAGCGACTGCAGCAGTGAACACAGAGTGAAAGTGAGCAATGTCGATGGTGACCCCAGTGCATTCCTCAGGAGACAAGTCTGCAACTTTATGCAGCAGTTATGGGTATTTCCTTTACATTTGCTCTACATACAACTTGACTTTTTCTGTTCTCAGTAAAGGTTCTATGGCACAGTCCCTCAGATCATATTGTCCCAAGCTTTGTTTATCAATGACCCTTTTCCTATGTGGCTTTATCACTGCTTAAACCAATTCCCTGAAATGTGGCTTTATGAATACCATGATCACAGAGTAAATCAGATTCTCTATCAAAATATTCATGGGCTTTACTGGCCACCTCAACAATTTTTAACTTTGTGCCCTGATGCTCCTCTTTGGCCTTGCTGAATTTCGAGGACCATACCACTTCCTTCTTGCTTAGCTTGGCTTCTGCAAGCGTGCCAACTCCATAATTCTCTGCTAAATTCACGATGGATTTAATCTTTTCCAAGTTCTTCAAAAGTTTATTTTCCTCTTCAAATTTGGCACAAAAAACTTGAAAACCATGTTGTAGTGCAGTAAGAGCAATAATCACAGGGTAAAGAGTCATCATAATTTCTTCATCCTTCTCAAAAGAACCACGAATGGCGATTCCGAGGCTTAAAGAATTTATGGAATGCCTCGTCAAATCCACAATGGTATTTCATGCTCCCATATAACATTCCTAAGCACTTCCAATTGCTCCTTTTGTTTCGTTATAGCTTTATTTGTTGTAGCACTCAAAGCAACATTGGCATATGTAAATTCTTCCCCCATCTGCCTTGTCAACATCTACCAACTCGGTGTCAGTGGGCTTATGCATCACTTTACCTCTTACCTTATTTTTTACAATTTGTACTTGGCTCACTTTACCAGTTTTGAATTGATACCGTGTTCAAAACAGTTTTCTCTATAATTTGGTTGTCTCATATATTGTGGATTTGCTGGACCCAAGTCCAATTTTGACGTGGTGTAAGAGTAACAGCGTCATTGAAACCAAGTTCTCTAGTTAGTAATACAAAAATGAAGAGCTTCGATGAAAATATACTAATTAGAGGTCTAGGTGTACCAAGTGAGGAAATCTGAGTACCCATCAAAGTGGAAAGGGGAGGATAGCCATGACTTAGTTGACTTGAGCTTTTGAAGTAGATTCTACACAACCTATGGTGAATATGGTGGAGGATGGAAAGGTTGGAAATGTAAGGGTGGAAGTAGATGGAACCGATTGGATGGATATAGGGTACATGGAAGGGAATACTTACATTTTGTATTGTTGGAGAAGATGTAGAGTTAATTTGGGTAAATAAAATGACTAGGCTTATACTCATTTATGATGCAGGAGCATATGAGTTCACAAACAATCTTACATCAACCAAAAATATGGGTTCGGGTTCCTGTGCACATTTGTTTTGGGTTGTGCACATAGGAGACAAGCCAAAACAATGGGATTTGATATTGACACAAGCCGAGTTTGCATACATCAACTCAGTGACATGAAGTACGAGTCTGTTCTAAATTGTGCATAATTGCAGCCCCAAAGGAGTTTTTGAGTTTAGAAGTACAACAAATACGAGAAGAAGTGCTGAAGCGGAGGATTTTGTAACGAGTATGCTTTATGTGCATCAAGAGGTGAAGAGAAGTTTGGAAGAGATTAGCATGAGGTACAAGAAGGATGTTAATTAGACAAGAAGAAAACTTAATTTTCAAGTTAGTGACTTGGTTTTGGCGCATTCTCAAAAGGAGAGGTTTCCCAAGGGAACATATAACAATCTCGAGTGGAAGAAGATTGGGCCTTGAAGAGTTTTGAGAAGATTCTTAGCAAATGCATTTGAGATAGGGCTACTGGATGGAGTGGATATATCACATATATTACATGTAGTGGTTTTTTACCCTTATGTTGAGGGACAAGTAAGTGGAAAGGATTAAGTTTAGATTCTTCTAGCATAGATTTGAAGCGACAATTGCTTGAGAAGGCACGAGAGGAAGTAGAGGCAGTATTGGATTCATGAATCGGTAAGAAGGCAAGAGGTTTAGAGTACATAGAGTACTTGGTTAAGTGGAAGAACAGTGTAGCTGGGGATGCAACTTGGATGAGTGCATCCGAAGTTGCCAAACACGAAAAAACCAGTGAGGAGCTTGTGGAAGGTTCATGAGCAGGAGCTTATGGACAATCTCATTTACCTTGGGTGTTTGATGTAGGAGCATCCGAGTTCACAAATAATATTGTATCAACCAAAAACATGGGTTTGGGTTCACGTGTGCATTTGTGCACATTTGTTTTGGGTTGTGTGACTTGTCATTTGTGACAACGTTGTGCATGTGGAGGAAGATCAACAACAAGCCAAAGAACATTCAAGAGTCCAACATGGCAAGAAAGTGAAGAACAATTTTAGTCATCTCCCATTGGTCAGAATGATCTTTTCTTGGGATGGTGACAAAATCGCCGCTTAATACAAGTGATGGTTTCGTAACAACTAGCATGATTTAAATGGGGGTTATGTAATTGTTGGTCTGCAATAATCAACGGTTTTGCTTGTGTTGAAAGCATAAGGAAAGTAACTGCCCAGATCAAGAAAACATGACGTGTAGAGCATTTTAAGACGTAGGGAACTCGAAGAGGGTGGCAGGATGTTAGTGTTAGGTCACCAAAGATTCAAATCAGTTTTGGAGAAGAGGAGAGTTGAGAGTGACTAGGTTTAGCTCAGAGAGATAGAGAGAAAAGCAAAGAGCCTATTGGAGTGTTGTATGTTCATGTAAGCCATTGATGCGACTGAGTGTAAGTCTTCTTCATAGTTGGTAGGGGAAGGGAGTATGTATGAATCTTTCTAACACATCTGAACATATATACAGAGATAATGTTTGTTTCCATTTAAAGTCTTGTGTCTGTGTGTGCACACTTGATAGAGTGAGTGAAACCCCTGTTGGGGAATAAAGCATCCATTCACTTGGCCCTCTCATTCCCGCATGCATCAATTTATAACACTCATGAGGCACGTGAAGACTCAATAACAATTGGTTTAAGCTTTTTGGGAGTAACAACAACAGTAACGAGTGAATGATGATGAATTGGAAGAAGCATGAATGATGCTTAATGTAACACCTAGACCCAGGGAGAGATTGACATTTATAATATGTGAAGGTTGGGAAATTGTGGTGGCATCAAGTGCATCTTGCATTAACTCAAATAATTACTAAATGGCATCAAACTCTTAGTCTCCATTTTTGAGTTATCTTCTTTTATACTTCTTTATCATTAGGGGCATTCCTATACACATCATCCCTTGGATGAGGATCATGCCTATACTCCTATGTGTCCTAGTCTCACAACCCTTCAAGAATGCGCACACTTTCCCTGCCTTGTCATACCTTTGTGGAGATGCCTTCAAGAAAGTATAGGCGTGTATATCAGAGAAGCCATGCTCTCAACAATATGCGGGTGTGCGGGATCATGCTAACTGGCATGATCACGCATACCAACCAGAATTTATGCACATGGAATCTCCACAAGGATTTAAAGCCTTGGGTCCATGAAGGGCGTGTGGGATGGCAACACCCGTCACCAATGCACATGCCGCTGTGAAACAAATACCCTTATGGAGCAGGCTTTGTGCATGGAATTGGAGGTGCGAGATCCCGTCACTTGGAAATTTCATGCACTTTGTCAAGAACTTAAGAGTTAAAAGAACATTAAATGACATATGGAGGATAAAACAAAGGATAAGGTATGGGGTGGTGCCGCTTGTCACCATTACGAACCAATGTGAGGCTTGAAAATATGCGTGATGGTGACACTTGTTGCCATCAAGCACCCTATGGATTTCACAAGGCTCTTCACTCCTAGGGGTAATAAGTGAGTGTGGCGCTGTGGTTTAGTGCCACTTGGCAAAATTTTTGAACTATGAGATAACAAAAGTTTACACTATTAAAAATTTAGACTGAGTTCCATTTGCAAATCAATAAATATTAAAACACAATGAGATAAAATTGACGCTTGTCTATCTTGCATGAAACAAATCAGGGACTTGAAAACTATAGGAATAACAAATAAAATGAAAGGACAAATGAAGAAGATAAACTACAAAGAGGACAAGTAACGTGAGTTAAACATTTTAGTGCTAAGAGATTGCCATTATTCTTAAAACAAGCATTATTATCAACTCCAAATTCGCTCAAATTAAGGGGTGTCCCCAAATTCTGAATTTGGGTGTTTGGTGATGGCTCCAATCTTAGCCCCAAGCATCCCAATGTACACTCAGAATTAGTGATCAGGGTTTGTAAAAGGTGGGTTTACAATAAACATGCAAATATGCACTAACAAACATTTAATGTATTTTCTTTCTTGTTTGACATTGTTTATAGGCTGCCTTCCATTGTCAAACACATCAACTTGGAATTTTTGGTAAGTTTTGGTGGATGGATGGATGCGTGGGGAACATTGATGGCTGACAATTTAATGGATTTATAAATCTTAATAATAATAAAAAATAAAAATAAAAAGTAAACATATATAACACATGCATCCAACATTTTAAATCAAAATTTTCCAAAAAGTTAGCAAATTCAAAAGTTTATGAAAACTTTGATATTTAATGTTGGCTACATATGTGTTTATTATATTTATATATAATGCATAAGCATCATATATAAATATAAAATAACCCAAATCCATCTTAATATAGAGCTGAGACATATAAAAAAGACCCGAGGTGCCAATCCCACTGCAACGTAAGTGTAATAACATAGAGATTGGCACCTTGAGTCTTTTGGATAGCTCTCGACACGTATCAGATCCATTCTAAGATTTGTGCTAGTTTCAAGTCAATGCATATCAATGTTGACAATCTCTATGCTAATATACAACAAGAAGATGACAAGAAGTGTCGTGGATAAGTAACTATTCTGATTTTCTTTGTAATTATCCTTATAATTAATAATTTTCTCATAATTAATAATTATTGAAGAATACTTCCACATCTATCATCAATGGGCATTAATTCAATTTGAGTTTCCAAGGTGAAAAATGTGGAAAAATAATTGCTTATATACATCTTTGGTAAATTGATGGTTCAGATTATATCGCTATAGGATATTTCATTACAAGGTATATCATAATGCAACATAATGGTATTGTAATATTTTTTGATGCCTTGTATTTTCCTGCAAAGATTTTAAATTCATTCCTTCGCATTTTCATCACATCCATATTAAGATAGATTTGTGCTAGTCTCTAGACTTTATTTCAACTCAACGCATGTTGATGTTGATAATCTCTATTCTAATATACGACAAGAAGATGACAATAACTGCTGTGGATAAGTTACTATTCTAATTATCTTTGTAATTATCCTTATAATTAATAATTTTCTCAGAATTTATTTTTATTGAGGAATATTTCTGCATCTATCATCTATGGGCATTAAAATTCTTTTGAGTCTCTAAGGCAAAAAATGTAGACTAATATTTGCTTATATAGATCCTTGCTAAATTGATGGCTCAAAATATATAGCTACACGATATGCATTACAGGGTATATCATAGTGAAACATAATGGTAGTGTATTGTTTTTTAGCGCCTTGTATTTTCCTGTAAAGCTTTTAAATGTGTTCCTTTGCTTTTTCACTTGAAATTTTTGTCCGAGTAATTTCATTTTTTTTTTGGGGTTCCTATTGGCTTTGACCTGGTTGTTTTGAGCTAATTGGTTTTACCAACATGGCCAGAAGCAATGCAGTTAAATATTCTTTTATGAAATCTATTGTGAAGCATTTTTATCAGGTTAATTTCCTCATTAGAGTGTACAGATATGTTCTCATGTATTGGTAAGAAAAGAAATCTTTATTATTATTTTGCTTGAGCTAAGTGGTTCTAGCAATGTGCCCAGAAACTACACAGTTAAATATTCTTTTATGATATCTATTGCGAAACATTTTTATCAGGTTAATTTTCTCATTAGAGCATGCAAATATGTTTTCATGCATTGGTAAGAAAATAAATCTTTATTATTTAATGTTATTTTGTTTATGATATTTTGATTGCATTTGTCATGTCTTTTCTTTTTCTTCAAATTCAATGTTTTCTAGATTGAATTTGAGTTTTCTGAGAATTGGGCATAACAAAACCAAGAATGTTATGCCATAAATTTTGTTCGACTGAAATCTTTTCTCGTTTGGATCTGTCACAAATTTTCTTTTTTATTTTAATATTATTTTTTTAGAAACATGCTGAATCCAGTTTATGCTAGAGTTATATTTTTGAAAGCTACTATAAGCAAACCACCATGCAACTTAGCAATTGCATAAGCAATCCAATTGTGTTAGTTTTGTGGATGTGAAAGCCAGCTCTTATGGTTAATGCTTCTTTAATGCAAATGGTACAGGTGGCACGAGTAACCCCTGTTTTTCGTCAAGGAGATAGGGCTCATTGGCATCAAGGAGACAAAATTCCTTCACGACGTCTTCTTCATGTAACAGGTATGTTAATATGAGCACATTTCCAAAATAGGGGAATTTTTGATAGATATGTCTTCCAAACGAAATTCTCATTTACTATGTTTCATTTTTATGGTATAATCTTAAGAAAACATGCAAAGTTAGCCATAGAAATGGTTACTCTATAAATGGAACAAGTAAAGTCAGCCCATTTCGCTCTAAAAGGATAGACAACATAATTGTCTTGCGAAATCCAGCTAGGAAACAAGGAGTCACATTCCATCAAGATATCTTCATCAAATCTCTTATAACAAAACCTTGTTTCAAACCATCCCAACACGTACAACTGTATGATCTGTAGGTGAATTTACTTACCACAATAAAGACACTCTGCTCAACTCTACTCAAATAGAAAGAAACAAAAGGAAATTATTACATATGCTTAGGTGACCAAAAGTAGGACAATGGGACTCATAAAGTACTAGTTACATTAGAGAAATACTAGGGTAAAAAACCCTAGGCCAATAAAATCAACTAATCACCAAATTTCAATTAAATCATCAAAACGTGTTTAGTGCACCAAAAATACACCACACATTGAACTGATGGAGAAGGATAATAGCAAGGCTCAAATAAAATCATTCCCGAATTTGTGACCTACACGATATAATCTTTTCAGTGAACCTTAGCAGCACCTGTAGAATACAATCTAGATTTTTCATGAAATGCAAATGAAATCACGATCACAATCAACAACCTACATACTTTTACTCTAGTATGAAATGCAATATACTTGCTTTTGATGCTTTGTTGATATGGAAACTTAATAATTAATCCTGACACCCTGCCTCCAATCCCCTGCCCATCTTAATAAAGAATTCTTATAAAAGAGAAGTGCAAACCTTTTTATAACTTTAATAAAGGAGAAATGTAAAGAATCGATTAAGAAGATAACTATGTAGAATCTACCTTCTTGACACGATTATAACCCCCAAAGACCAACGTAAAACTAAGTGCACACCTCATGACTAGGAGTCCACAAACTTATAAATAGAACCAACTTCATGTTGACACTTGTGCGTTGTCAAAACCCTTAAAAGAAAATCTAGTAATCCAAACTTTGGAATTCACTTAAGATACAAAGCTAAAATTTAAAAAGACAAGTGCACATGCTTAAATAATACTTATACCATAAAGACCCCACACATCCCACTAGTAGAAAAAAAAAAGACCTGTTTTGATAAAAATGTTCCCAGTACCAACTCATCCCTTTTTACAAATTATAAACTAGAACAGGAAAGTTTGATGTTCGATATCAATTTATAAGTTAAGTTGTTTTATAAGTACACTTTAATAGAAATGCATATATTGTCCAAGTAGACATTGAAATAGAGGATGCCATAAGTTTTGAAACCTCATTTATGAGTGTAGACGAGAATTGGACCAAGTGGAACTCTTTATGGCCAGTGAAAACACGATTAAAGAACTCAACTGAGAGGTATTCAAGAACACAAGACCTCTAGAATCATGAATATTTTTTCAATTTCTCATGACCAAGGAAATTAATTCAATTATAGATTTGAACCATTACACTCAGGAAGACATAGATTTAATCTTATCATTGCAAGTAGACACTTCTTAAAATGAAAATACATATGTTGAACAAATCAATTACCTGGACACTTATTAATCTCTTGTACCACTTTAGATGAAAATTGTTAAACCCAGATTAGGGATTTTTCATGATTATTGACTCTTTTTATGAGATAAGACCATAAGCCTAGAACTACAGCTATGAGAAATCTTATAAGGTGGTGTCCCTTTGTAACTCCCTCTGAAGGTGTGATTTTTTTGATATTTTATTATTTTCCTTATTTTTTACTCGTAGATGAGAAAGGAATTAATGGTGAAATTGGAAATGCTGGATGAAATAGAGTTAACCCAAAGTTGTGACAGACTGGGTAAGCATTGAGCAGGGAAACCAAAATAATTGTTACCCTATGAAGAAACACTAGTGAGGTGAAGCAATGGAATGGAGAAACACACTTCAAACTAGAATAAAAAATAGTTGTATGATGTAGAAGACATGAATGCATATATTTCTTGAAAGGTTCATAAATAAAAGAATCTAACAATTTGAGAGAATAGGCAGAATAAACATGAATCTTACCAAACTATGAAGAGATGCCAAGTTGGCAAGTGGAAGAACTGTTGATGGTATAAGAAGCCACATGCATTGAAAGTTGACAGATTTACAATGATATAAAAAATTACAGTCTTCAAGAAAAGAGTTCTGGTTTGACAAAACTGGAGTGCGACATATTAATAGTGGGTCGCAGGCTTAGTTTGCTTAGTAGGCACACTCGGCATAGTCCGTTGAAAGAGTGGAGGTTCGGGGTTCAGTCCCCACACATGCTTCCTTGGTGACTTTTGCAGCGTGACCTGTTGTGCTCATGTAGTGGGTAACGTGGCAGGTGGTTTGGTGCTTAGCAGAGAATGTAACTTGGATTATGCCATGGTATTTGATAGTGGATGGTGCCATGTGGTACCCTTTGATTAGATCTGTATAGATGTACAAACGACATGGAATTTATGAAAATTTAAAAGTTAAAAAAAAATCATGAAATTGGGTTGAGGTGGCCGACTCCTCTTTGAGAGTCATTGGAGGCCAATTTTTTGCTGTTTATGCATTTTCGTAGTTAGATTTTCCAATGAATTAGACAGTAACGCATCAACATAGCAGTCAAGGTGGTGCACAATCAATTGGGGATTTTTTGCTCAATTAGCAAATTTTGGAATCACATGCGGTGTGCAAAAAGGTGATTTCTCACCAAAATTCAAATTTGACTTTTTTTGTGTTTGTTATTTCAAAATTTACTTTCGTTGGGGGATTTGTAATTTAACTTCAATGTACCATAAGTTTGTCATTAAGACTTCGTCTTAGCCCTTTTTTAAATTGTTGGAAAGAATTTTCTAAGCTTTTTGCAATGATATTGCTCTTTTTTGCATTTCAGCCTTCTACTGTGGTCTTAGTAGAAGTGAATATGGAGAAGATTACAGGTGTCCTAATGTTGTGCGGGCATAATTTTGATGCATGGGAGTCATCCATTGAGTTTGCTTTGAGGATCAGGGGTTTGTGGTAGTTTGTGTTGGGATTAAAAAGTCCCTTCTGCTGAGGCGAAGCAAAATGCCTTCTAGAATTGAGAGGATCGGGCATTCAGGATTACGTTGAAACACACTTCATCTGAACTTCATTTTCATCTAAAGAAGTAAAAGATTTGGAAAGAGTTGATGGATATCCTAATAAATTTGTTTGGGAAAGTTGACGAGTTCAGGGTGTATAGCCTTAACCACGAGCTAGAAACATTGGAATCTTTGTATTTTTACATATCTTGCATGATGGATTTTATAAACTAGTTGGAATGTGGTAGGAAGTAGAAGAAGGATGGTAAGATTATTGAGAACATCCTTGAGCATCAAAAGCTGCTATATGATGTATTTATCTCTGAACTTTCTTCCTAAATGACCACAACGAGGGAGGAGGGCAAGGGCATATCTTTTGCCACTGTGTGTTCCTTGTTGATCTCTAAACAAGAGAAGCTCACAGCGTTTGGTGTAATTGGTTCAAAGAAACAGGCTTGTGTCATAGGGGGGAAGAAAAATATAAATCCAAGGTAAACCAAGATAGTGGAGTGCATCCATCCCAAGGAAGCAATAGTGATGATGATAAGAGTAGTTCTCACATTGGTGATCACAAGCATTGTCTCAAGGGCAAGCAAAAGAAGTGCAAGGAGTGTACCTATTGTGGCAAGCCTGGATATATGGAGATCTCTTGCTATAAGTAGATGAAGGACCTCGAATATAAAGCCAAGGACCTCATGGAACATCAAGGCAATTCAAATGGTTATGGTAAGAGTAATATTATTATTGCTCGTACGCCTCATGCTTTTCATGCCTATACCTTCAAATGCGAATTTATTTTGGAGTGTGGATGTACTCATGACATGGCTAAAGATGTTTGTCTATTTCAAGAGATGAAGAGGAACAAAGAGGGGCTTAGAGCTGATCCTAGACCTTGGAATAATCAGAGGGATATTCAACAAGTTTTGGGAAAGATCACTTTTTTTACATTTGATGGATCTATCTAGGGCATCACTCGAGCTTGGAAAAGGTGAATACATACCTTTTTCTCTGGCCTATGATGGAAGATGAAGCCATCGAGTTTGCTACTTAACATCTTGAGGGCACAACACATGAGTGGTGATACCATGGATTGGTCACACAAAGGCACAACCTCATCAACTCTTATGATGAGTTCAGCAAGAGGTTGATTGAGATGTTTGATGGCTGATCCAGAGATTCATTTTAGGGAGTTAGCACAACTAAAATAAAATACTTCTGTGGATGATTTTGTGGCTGAATATTAGAGTGTGTCAGTGATGGTACTGGACATATCCGAAAGGAGACTTGTGGTATTGTTTGTTGAAGGGTTGGTTGATCCACTCAAGGGTTTGCTCAAGGCTTTCAACCCTTGTTCTCGCCAAGAAGCCATCAAAAGGCTTTTGATCTAGAAACAACTCCTAAGGGAAAATTTCTTTCTTTAGGACAGCAAAGGACATATTCTTTGGGCAGCCTAGGACTTCACCTTCTGGGCAACCAAGGACAGTCCCATATGATCAACAAAAAAGGCCATATCAGCGAGATAACGTGCAATAAAATGAGCTACCAAAGACAAACAAAGAAGTGGAATCAAGAAACGAGTTAAGGAGGAGAAATTTGTGCTTCACTTGCAAAGACCATTGGACACCGGGTCATCGTTGCCTTGGCAAAGGGCAAGTTCATTACATTGACGTAGTATCGGATGGAGAAGAAGAAGAAGAAGAAGAAGAAGAAGAAGAAGAAGAAGTTGAAAAGAAAGAAGTTGACCATACAGATGACACCGTTGCTACATTATTCGGTGCTCATAGATATCACCCTTTTAGAGTGAGAGGAGTATTGCAAGGTAAGAAGGTAATGTGCTAATTGATAGTGGGGCAACCCACAACTTCATTGATGAAGGTTTGGTATCTAGATTTGGGCTACAAGTTGAAAATTTCAAGGGCTTCAATGTAACAGTGGCGGAGGGCTTCACCATCCCATGCATAGAGAAAATTGAGAAGTTGAATATAATTTTGGGAAGGCATAAGATTGATGAGACCGACGTAGTCCTTGAGATGCCCATTGCTGCATTCTTTAGGAGAATTCACCCAAAATTACCAAACCATGGAGCTGAAATTTAAATCAACAGGTAAAAATGAAGTGCTGCGTGGTATGGCCAATGGAGCTCCTATGGTAGTGATAACAAAAATAATGGAAAGGGATTTTCATTGAGGGCAGGTTGCTTAGATGGTAGAGTGCTTTGTGAGTTCTACAGATCAGAAATTGGAGCAACGACAGTATTGTAAGGATATTTAGTCCATCCTTGATAAGCATGCTAAGGTTTTTGGCAGTATTCGACATTTACTACCACCGGATAGAGGTTTTCAACATATCATTGAGTTGGAGCTTGAGACGAAAGTGGTAATAACCACTCCATACTGCCATCCTAGAGTCTAAAAGGTGGAAATTGAGAAAGTTATCAAAGAGCTCTTGGATATGGGACACATAAGACCTAGTTCTAGTCCTTTTGCTTCTTTGGTTGTTCTAGTGAAGAAGGATGGAATCATGAGGATTTGCATTGACTACTGCCTTTTGAACAAAAAGTCCATAAAAAATAGGTACCCCGTACCTAGGATTGATGAGCGACATGGAGCCATCTACTTTTCCAAGATTGACTTGAGAACCATATATCACCAAATTCGGGTAAGAAAAGAAGATATTCAAAAGACAACTTTTAGATGTCACTTTGGGCACTATGAATTTTTGGTTATGCCCTTTGGATTAACCAATGCACCAACTTTCCAATCTTGTATGAACAATGTCATTAGGTAACACTTGAGGAAGCTTGTTTTGGTCTTCTTTGATGACATCCTAGTATATAGTAAAACATGGGAGGAGCATCTCCAACACTTGGACAGTGCTAGGAATTTTGGGATAGCAAACACTGTTAGCAAAAGTCTTAAGTGTGAGTTTGGGTTGTCTGAAATTTTGTATTTAGGCTATGTGATCAATGCTCAAGGAGTCCATGTTGATCAACAAAAGATTCAAGCAATCATGGATTGGCCTCCACCTACCTTATGACACATTTGAGAGGTTTTTTGGGCTTATGCAGCTACTATACAGGTTTTAGATTCCGAGTTTCTGTTACCACCATGTATGAGTTTTTTGAATCCATGCAAATACTATAGAAGGTTTGTCAAAGGATTTTCTCAATTTGTTGTTCCGTTGATAGATTTAACAAAAAGGAGATCTTTCAGTTGGTCCAAAACAACACAAGTAGTGTTTGATAAACTCAAGGAAGTGATGAGTTCATGCTCTATACTTGCTGTTCTGGATTTCTCCATCCCTTTTGTGCTGGAATGGAACATTTCAGGTGAAGGTATAGGGGTTGTTTTGATGCAAAAAGGGCATCCCATAGCCTCTGAGAGCTGGAAGCTCAAAGAGGTGGAGCGTAAGTTCAATATGATAAAGAAACGCTAGCCATCAAAGAGGTGGACCGTAAGTTCTCTATTTATGATAAAAAAATGTTGGCCATCAAGGAGGTGGAGCATAAGTTCTCTATTTATGATAAAGAAATATTGACCATCATGCATGCATTGGCTAAATTCGGGCAGTATTTTATTTGTGGCAGGTTTGTGGTCAAAACCAATCACAATAGTTTGAAGTACTTTCTTAGCCAAAAGGATTTGAATGATAGACAAAAAAAGTGGGCAAGTAAACATCAATCTTATGACTTTGATATTGATTATGTCAAAGGGAAAAGCAATGTAGTTGCTGATGCATTGTGTAGAAAAACCTATTCTTTGCTTCTTGATAGAGATTATAACTGATTGGCTTTTATAACATCTAAGTATGTGAAGAACGACTTTACTACTTATGTCCTTGAAGGTAAAAATGAAGATGACAAGTACAAGGTAGTGGACGGTCTTATTTTCTACAATAATAGGATCTTTTTGGTCCTTGAATCTAAGATGAAAATTAAGATATTGAGAGTTGTTCATGATACTCCCTTGGCTAGTCACCCCAGGTTTTTAAAACATAAAAATGAGAGAAATATTTTTTTGGAAGGGACTCAAGGGAGAGGTCCTTTAATACATCCGGGAATGCCTCACTTGCCAACAAAATAAAGTTGAACAAGTTTTTTCATCCAGTTTGTTGCAGGCCTTACCAATTCCCACTAAAAAATGGGAAAGTATCTCTATGGATTTTATTGTGGGACTTATCATATTTCAAGGTAAGAGTTGTATGTTTGTGGTGGCTGATAGGCTCACCAAATACGCTCACTTGTTTACAATTCCAGCCAAGTACAATGCACTTCTAGTGGCTGATATCTTTTTCAAAGAAGTTTTTAAATTTCATGGGCTGCCTAGAAACCTTGTGAGTGATAGGGACAATAGGTTCATGAGTTTTTTTTTGGCAAGAGCTCTTCCATTTGACTGGTACAAAGTTGACTCTTAACACTAGCTATCATCCACAAACCAATGGGCAAACTGAGATAGTGAATAAGTGGATTGAAGGGTACTTAAGGAACTATGTTGCAAGGCAACAATCAACTGGGATCAAGTGGTTGTACATGGGTGAGCGTTACTACAATACATCGTACCACATGTTCAAATTGGTATGTCTCTCTTTAGAGCCTTGTATGGGTATGATGCACTTTATTTCGTGGATTTGGTTTTGACAAATAGTAGAGTGCCTGGGGCCAAGGGTTTAGTTCAACAAAGCCAAGATTTATCTGTGGGTGCTCAAAGAAAACCTCCAATGTGCCAAAAATCAGTAGAAATTGTATGTAGACCAACACCAGTTGGAGAGGACTTTTGAGGTGGGAGACATGGTTTTTTTGAGGTTGTAGCCCTATAGGCAGTCTTCCTTCAAACATAGTGGGGTGGAGAAGCTCCAACCCCACTTTTATGGTCCTTATAGAGTTGAGAGGAGAATTGGAGAGGTTGCTTATCAGTTAGAACTGCCAGAGCATAGTCAGATCCACAATGTGTTCCATGTTTCATGTCTCAAAAAGCCACTAGGGCAGCGTATAACTCCTAGAGAATCACCACCTTTGGATGATAAGGGCAAGTTGATTGATTCCAAAATCTATCATAGAGGTCAGAGAAAGGAAGTTGAGGAACATGAGCATCATGGAATACTTGGTTCATTGGAAGGATCTATCCATTGAGGATGCTACATGGGAAGGGGCAGCTATTTCGAAAGGGGTGGACTGTAATGTCCTCTTCTCAATATTAGTGTTGTATGAAGACCCTTAGCGTATTCTATGGTTTCCCGCAGGCTAAGGGGATGAGAAGAAGGGAAATGTGGTTCTGGTAAGCTAAGTTAAATTTAAAATAAATGGGACTTTTCTAATTGGAGTAAGTGAACGCTTAATTAGAAATTAAAAAGTCACTTTATAAATTATGGTAAATAACCCCCCACTTGGAGCACCCCACTTTGGAGATTGAGTTGGGGGAAATGTATAAAATATGGAGGGGTTCATTTGTGGTATCCATGATTCATCTATCACTTGATTTTGTGAGTTGAGCAATTTTGCTTTTAATTTTGAGGACGAAAACCCTCTTCGGCAATCGGATCTTGCGGATGAAAACCCTCAACTTCTGTTGGTGGCTTCATTTAGGGGTCACAATTGAGCAAAAAGTCACGGATCATAGGTTAGAGCATCAATTTTTGGTTGGCGCATTAGCTAGAGGGCTGTTTGGCGTTGAGGACTTGTTGGAGGGCTCTTTGGCATGCTGACATCATCTTTTGGAGGGCTGATGTCACCCTAGGGAACTGGTTTTGAGGGGTGTTCAATGTGTGGTTTCATCTTGGGCTTGCCCAAGGCTATTTCGTGCTTGATACAACATCAATTTCTTAGCTGGTTGGTCTATTATGGTTGAAATTGCATTGGTATGATCTGCTGTAAATTAATTTATTTATACCCTGAAAATAGCCAAAAGAAAACTTGAGTGGGGAAAGGCTATGATGGATAAGGATAGTTCCTTGATGAAGAATTATACATGGGATTCAGTTCCTTGTCTAGAGGGCAAAGACATTGTGAAGTGTCAGTTGGTCACCCTGCCAATCAATCTTTGTTCTTTCACTTCCGATGATTTCTTGAGAGGTACAAGGCTTGGCTTGTGGCAAAAGGATATTTTCGGAAGGTCTTGATTTTTGGGAGATGTATGCTCTAGTTTCCAGGATAGAGTTTGTGTGTAATGTTCTTTCTCTTACAGCCAAATTTGAATTGGAGGTGCACCAAATGGATTTGAAGTGTGCATTTCTCAGTGGTGATATTTAGGAGGGGATCTACATGGAGTAGCTACAAAGGTTTGTTTAACATGGTGATTTTAGGGCAATGTGTAGGCTTCAGAAGTCACTCTATCGATTGAAGAAGTTTCATTGAGCTTGCTACAAGTGGATTGATAGGTTATTTTTTTCATAGGGTTCGAGTAGATGTGAGATGGATGACAATGCCTATGTGAAGAATGGAGACGAGCATACTTTGATAGTTGTTGTATATGTTGATAATTTGATCATCACAGGTGATTGTTCTTCTTTGATATGTAGACTTAAGACTAAGTGAAAGCACTCTTTTTAGATTACTGATCTCAAGCTGCTGTTTTACTGTTTTGGAATACATGTACTGTAGCTAGATGATTGAATCTTCATTTCACGTCTGAAGAATCATCTGATTTGTTGAAGAAATTCATCATGGAGAAGTGCACGCTCGCCTTTACTCCACATCAATCAGGGTCAAATTGACTACATAATGTTCTCCACGGGTGAATGGTAAATTGTACGTGAAACTCTTGGGAAGTCTTTTTTGTATTTGACTTATTCTAGGCCAGATATTTCCTTTGCTGCAGGTCTTGTTGTAGGTTCACGTAGTAGCCTAAAGAGAGCCACTTGGAAGATGCAAAGTGGATAGTGAAGTATATCAAGGGCAGTATTCATTTGGTTATCGTGTAGTCACTAGGTGGAGATGAGAAATGAGTGGGAAATATTGATGCAGATTGGGCTGAAGATGGTGAAGAGAGGAAATCTACTTCTGGATATGTTTTCTATTTGGGTTCTAGTCATATTTCATGGTCTTGCAAAAAGTTGAGTAGCATTCTTCACTCAAATATTTAATCCGAGTTTCAAGGAGTAGTGAATGTTGCATAGGAGATGGCGTGGATTCGCTAGTTACTACGAGAGCTCAGTATTTCATAGCATAGGCCTTCTACCCTCTTCGAGTATAATAAACATATCATACATATTGCTCACAGTCCTAGTGTTCCTTCTTGGACGAAGCATATCAAAGTTCATCAGCACCATAATCAGCAATGCGTTTAGGAGGGCATCATGAATTTCCAATTCGTGTGGATTCAAGAGCAGCTTGCAGACATCTTCATGAAGCCACTTGTTGAAGCGAAGTTTCCAGTGTGTGAGACTTGTTTGGGATTACATAGGCTGTTATTGGGGGGAGGTTAGAGTGTAAAACCGATCTTTGTGGGTCCCTTTGTGTTTTTGAAACTTGTGGTATACTAGTGGGTTAATGTATAGCTTAAACCTTTTTATGTATATTGGTTACTGCCTTATTATGGGTCAGCCTACCCTTATTTCATGTGTCGATAGGTTTATAAATAGAGACCATGTCTCCCACCTAATCATTTATATTTTGTATTGTTCCTTTATTATATTGAGTCTTTGTGTCTATTGAAATTTGAAACCACCACATATTTATGTCCTCTTCTATGCTTGTGGAGTTATTTACTTGATCGATTATGGACGTGTATAGTCCCAATTCTAACTCTAAATTTAGAACATTTTACTATCCAAATAAAGGTTTGTTTCCAACAATCTCCCTTGATGACAACTTCCTTCTTGAGGAATAGTTACAAACTTGCAATGCTTTAAAGTGGCTGAAGAAAAGAATAAATTATTGACTTAAAGAAGATTGCAGGTGAAACAATGTTGGAGTTGCAATCATTGAAAATATTCCAAATTACGTCTTTGAAAATGGTCAGTCCTTTTCAGAACAATGACCAACAAAGGAAGATGCCACCAAAAGATGTCCAACAAGAATAATGTTTTATTGTAATATATAAGTTAAAAGTTTCAAATCAACAACTGAGTTAATTGCAATTGCAGTCTTTGCAAAAGGTGAAAGTTCCGAACAATACAAGGAGTAAGGAGACATAACTACACAAGCTCCATTATAACCTGCAAAGAAGCACTTATTCCAAACTTGGGTTAAGCAAAAAAATGCTATAAAGTGTGATCTACATACAATTTTATGTAATAAAATAGATAAAAAACATAATGCATCAGGAGCGAGACAACTTTCATGATAAAGTAGTAATTATCATGTATCAAAAATAATTTTGCCAAAATAGAGAGACACTATTTTGTCGTCAAACCCTCAAAATATTTAAAAACAGTCACTATGGAAAGAAGGTAACACATGGTCTGCTCCAATTTTTCTTTTCTCTCTCAACAACTGACAACCATAAAATGAAAAAAAATAGTAAGCACAAAAGCAAGGAAAAATAAAGATTCTTATCTTTAAAATATGGAAAGCTCCATATAATGATTTATTAAAGCGTCATATATATATAATTTGGAGCTTTTCATATTTAAAGTTATTATACACGCACACACACACACAATAATATATATACATTATTTGGAGATTTTCATATATATATTTCATAGCTTTAAAATATGAAAACTCGAAATAATGTGTGTACACGTGCGCATGCGTGTGCAGGTGTGTGTGTTTCATAGCTTTAAAATATTAAAACTCAAAATAATTTAAATGAATGTGTATATATATATATATACATACATATATATATATATATATATATATATATAAATGAATGTGTGTGTGTGTGTGTGTATGATGTGTGAATACGGATAGGGGTATCAACACGCCATTTACGATAAACATAGGAGACGAGTATGGGGAGACGACATTATGTGTGTGTGTATTATAGTTGTACGAGTACCAACACGCCATTTATGATAAACATAGGAGATGAATATGGGGAGACAACATTATATATATATCAAAAAATTAAAATTTAAAACTTATTTATTAAAATATCTAATAAATATTAAAATCATTTTAAATTTTAATACTATATAATAAAATAATATAAAATATATAAATTAAAAATTAAAAATAATTTATTTAAATTCCTAATAAATATTAAATATTAAAATCATTTTAAATTTTAATACTATATAATAAAATAATCTAAAATTATACAGTATTGTGGATCTATATACCCGTGCATGCAAGTCTCATGGATCTATATACATCTAGACAGCCATCATCATGTGTGCACCGTTGCTAGGATTTGACCGCATTTGTAGACCTTGTCTCCATGTATATACATACAATCAGTGCTTGATAATGACGGTATATTTAATTTGAAATTCCAGACCTACATGCAGCCTAATCGATTGGATTGAGTTCTGCCATAGTTTGATGCTATGATGGTTGTAATTCATCGGATGACTTGCCTCCATCCATTGACAATCATTTGACATCCTTTCCATTCTTTTAACTCGTCCACTATTCCATTCTTTGAGATCTGATAGCATCGCTATTGGCACTACGACGACAGTGCCATGGCATTGCCGTTCGTGATACCCAAACCCTGGGTGTCCCGAATGACAGTACCATGGCAATGCCGTCATATTTTTGAATTTAAAAACGTAAACTAAAAACTAAAAACCTAACGTTCCCTCTTGTAAATTATTCAAAAATTTTCATTTAGGGGTTTTAAAAGTTTTTGTTTAGGGTACACCACTTTTCTAGCAGGAAATAGTTGAGAGACATGGGTAGTCTTCGTCAAACGTCTTTGAGTGCAGGAGACGACTCCTTCCCATCTCCCATACCAAGGACACTTCCCAGTACCTGAGATGGATCCCAGGGGGTGGGGGACGCGTCTCCCTGCAACCCTGATACACACACATATATTATTTGGAGCTTTTCATTTTTTAAAGCTATGATATATATATATATATATATATATATATATATATATATATATATATATATATGACACTTTAATAAATCAATATATGGAGCTTTTCATATTTTAAAGCTCTGAATCCTTATTTCTCTCTCTATATGCACAAGCACACACATGCCAAAGTGGATTTTATAAACCAAAACAACATAAGTAAATTAATCCGATGTAAAAGCCTTCAATTTCATACAAAAGATTTAGGAGTAATAAATCATGATTGATACATGATAACGAAACTAATCACGCTAAAGGTTAGCTAAAGAAATTCAAGAAAACAATGCAAATGCTGTAATGTCCCTTTTCACAAAATAAAGGAAAATAGGTTGAAGATCTTTAGCCTAATTTTCCTCGTAAGTTAAGGAATAGTAATTGGGAAAATTTATTTTAATAATTAATTAGAGTTGCCCAAATAGTGATTTTATCATTTGTTATCTCAAGGTAATTTTAATTGATATAAGAATAATGGAGCTATCATGATTAATTATTTAAATTACTTGAAAAGTGGTCTTTACCACTATTAAAGATAATTTAAGTAATTGGAAAGTATTTTCAATTAATTAATTGCTCAAAAAAATGATTCCTATCACTCTTGCAAATAGAACAATTTAATTAATTAATTATTAGATTATATGCCCCAAAAGTAATTTTAATTACTATTATTTATTAAGGCAAATTAATTTAATAATGGGAGAATAAATTGTGACCTTGTTGGCCTTTGAGTTGTTCCAAATTGGATCACCACCCTTTGGGTGGGATCCAAAAGTGGAAAAGAGGAATTAAAGGTCGGCAATGATTTTTAATTCATGCATTCGACTTCCTCACATGGTTCACCCCATTTGGGAGGGTATTTATTGCAAGCAAGGGATTCATTTTTGAGGTTATACTGATTTTGGATATTGAATTGATGATCAAGTATGTCAAGTTTGTTCAAAGTGACTTGAGGACGAAAACCTTCAAGTGCACCAAGGGTTTGGGGACAAAAACTTGCATTCCTTCATTCATGTCAGTGCTACTCAAGCTCTGGAATTGTGCTTTAGATGTGCATGGTTGCATGTAATTGGTCTTACAAAGGTGTTCTGAAACACTACCTTGATTTGAAAGATTGGCGAGCACCTTGGAGAGCTTGGTGATTGTGTTTTATAGGTTGAGGGTGGTGACTTGACTACTAGGGTAAAAGACCCCATTAAGGGCTGCGCTACAAAGGGAAACCCTCTCCTAGGGTTTTGGGATTTATTTTCAAATTATTCCAGCTAGGGTAAATTGGTTTGGAGCTGATTTTTTAGGGTTTGGAGGGCTATTTTGCGCTCAAATAATATTCTGAATTTTTTAAATTATTTCTGAATTTATTCCTAATTATTGGAAGGGTTTTGAAGGTCATTTTGGGCCTCAAACTTGTCAGAAAAATCATAGTAGAATTGGTAATATTATTCGGTAATATTTCTCCTAATTTTGGCATCATAATCTTGGAAGAAGTGGTATTTATTACAGCAAACTTATTCTGTAATTTTCTGGTCATTTACTTGAATATATTGAAGTGAAAATTGGGTTGGCACAACTGCAATTAATCACATTATTTCCCTAAATATTGGTGCCTAGGCTTGAGTGGCGAATTACCATTCCAAGGCCTTAATCTTTCTTGGTTGGTTTCCTAAATTGTTCATGAGGATTTGCAATATTTTATTGTAATTTTGGTGAGATTATTTCAACTAGGGTTTGCTGATCTTATTTTCAGTATTGAACTATATTTTTTAGCAACTAGGGTTTGCTGTAATTTTCAGTAAATTATTTCAGTTTAGCCGGGGTTGTGGAAGAAACCCCTTTTTACACAATTGTCTCAATTTGGGGACATCACAAATGCTAATCTTGGAAAGGAGAAAGAAGGGAAATATGACTTCCTGTAAAAGAAATTTACCTTTCCCAAAAGAAGATTTATCAAAGGAGGGCACACCATGTTTCACTAAAGGTACTTACTCCTTAGGAGTCTAAATTTGTTCAAGCTCGGGTTGTGTGGGTTTTAGTTGTTTTTCAATAATAAGAAAAGTTATGATTTGTTCTACCACAAGATTTGTATGGATGCAATTTTCAACATTTAGTAATACTATGACCATCTATACCGCAATATTTACATGTTTTGACCTTATAAACCCAAGTTTCAATAAAAGAAAGATCATAGATTTGTTGTAGTTTTTGAAACACTAAGGTTCAATGTTGTCCAATAAGAAAAAAAGAAAGAAAATATATTATTGTCCACAAATGACAAAAATTAGGTCAATGGGACTCGAGTATACGAAATTTAACAATAGAAATTTCTAGGAAGAGAGACTCCTAGAAGTAAAATAAATAAATAAAAGTACAAAAGACAAAAAAAAGCAGTGTGCCACTAACACAAGTGGTAATGAATTTAATATAAATAGCAATGAAGGGCGGACAACAACCCCCAAAAACATTTGCCAATGAAGACTAGAAGGGAATCTCATCTAATGTCTTTATTTGTGCCTGGAATGGATTCATCTGAGCCATCATCAATTACTATGAAGGATCTGACAATGAGATCAATATAGTTTCATATTAACTTTGGATTCATGAAAACCAAGTCCTTCAAAATTGGAAGTAGTTTGAAAAGAAAAAGGCTCAACAATACCATTTTCATCTTTACCAATACTGTCGTCACTATAACCTAGAGATTTTATGTTTTTAAATCTAGGGTTTGATAGATAATTTTACAAATTATAGGCTTGCCCCTCTCTCTCTGATGCTCTATACTTCTTGCTCATCCCTGATCACAAAGTATCTTAGTATAAACAAAAGCTACTAAGGAACAACCCAGGGTTGAGTGACAAAACCCGCCCTCTTCGTGCCCTGTCCTCCCTCCCCTAGTAGGCAAGACTTTGGACTCCTCCCAAAATCCAAATCTTCCAGTATCAGATCTGTTGTCTGAAATGAGAAAAACGAGATCTGTAGGGAGTATATTTTCAATTTTAAATTACATATATAACCATGTATGTAAAACTATCATCAAGTCTCCCTTTCTAACCAAAAAATAAAATAGGTGCTATCTTCTAATGGAGAACCCACCAAAGATACAATTTTCCATGGATGAAATTGAACATACGTAGAATTCTGGATGGGAGCATATCCTTGCCCGAGGCTTTGGGTTTAGGAAAATTGGACGCCAACGTGGTCCACTGATATACTAATGATGCCTAGGGGCTACGTAGTCTTCTCTTTCAAGCAGGAGAAGGTTGAAGCTTTCTAAAGAGGTCCTTGGTTCATGAAAAAATCAGGCATCTTTATGAAACCATGGTCCACGACTTTCAATCCAACTAAGGATCGTCTAAGTACAATGTTGTTGTGCATGGCTCCCATTTCTTTGGAGTGAATATTGGCAAGAATCCTCCCTCCAAAAAAATAGGCACAAGAGTAATTGATTCGAAATAACATATAGATTGAGAACATATATGATTCACGAGCATTGAGGGTTGAGAAATATTTTATCAACCAAAAATATATATTGTGTTTTGGCATGTGTTTGTAACTTGTTGGCAGTGTTACCATTGTTTCTCTTGTTGAAGATGATTAGAACAGGTTCGAGAAACATCTGTAGATCTTTGATACTTCAGGGACATCAAGTGTTGAAGGGTTCAATCATCTAATCGGGTTCAATTTGACATTGTCTTGATAGATGACAAATTGTCTATTAAAAGAGGCGGCATTTGCGAAACTACCGTTCTACATTAACCAGTGGTTTCGAAACTATCGGTTTGTATCAAGCGACGGTTTTGCCTGAGTTGGTTACAAAGAAAGATTAACTTCTTAGGATGATAAATTTTGCCATTTGACCTTTTTCCAAGAACATGGGAACTTGAAGAGGCACTCTAGACTGCAAAAAAGGAGAGATGAGATTCAAATCAGTTAGAGAGTTGAGAGGGAGAGTGAGTGTTAGAGTGGGAGTACAACTATTGGCAATGAAAAACGTGTGTTTTGTCTTTCACGACCTGTCATCGATTCCCCTCGACCCTCCTGCGATCCGTCAATCCTTCTACTATTTGCGTATGGATTTTCTGTTTTTCCCATCACAATCCTTTTGTTGTTCATGTTTGGATTTTCTATTCTTTCGATCATGTTCTTCTCTTCGCGTTTCTTCTATTTTGCCTTGTGTTGTACTCTGTTCAGCCCCTGGTCTACACATGATATTTCTCTTCTCCTGATTCATGTTCTATGATTTTTGTCTAACTTGTGTCTGGTTCGAACATGGTTTTGCTTCCTTGCATTTGTGGTCTATTGTTTTTGGTTGTCTTCTGAAAATCACATTTCTGTTCTGTTTTCCTGCTATTTGTGCTCAGTTAAGATCATTTTGATCTTCAAACCTTCAAGTCTGCACTACCACCTTTGATTGACTTTGGACCTCTTCTTCCTTGTCTCCACAATTCTTATGCAACTAGGATTTCCTCGAACTCTCCATGTGATGGTCCATATCCTCTCCTAGGGCTTTCTTAAATAGTGGCTTTGATACTATTGCTAGCAAATTAATGCTGAAAGAATGAATTGAAATGGAAGGCATACAATACACTTACACACTTGTGTGTCCATTTCTTTTATTAAACAAAAAGGAGTTACAGTGGTTGAGAAGGTTGATAATCACCCATTAGTTAATGCTTAACTAACAACGAGTTAATAAATTTAACAGTGTGCCCGTGTGTGTTTGTGGCCTCTAACTTTCCAACTAGTCAAAGCAAATCACTTGGCATTAAGGTATTGGGTGTAATGATGGGACAAGATAATTATTGGCACCCAACCCTTTTTGTTGAATTTTGTGGTTATATCATTGCAAAAGAAGGCCTATGATGCACTATTGGGTTGTGGTTGGTTGATAGCAGCCAAAGCTGATCATAACTGGAAAAATAATTAGATCTGCATTGAAAACAAGAGATGGAATTGTTTCATGGATTTGAAAAATTAGGCAATCAATGAGGAAGCAACCTTCATCAGATTTATTAGATTCAGAGTATGAAGAAGAATGCTCGGTTGACAGGAACTGAGGTATGATGGAGCTAAATGATGGAGGCTTGGAGTTATAGTCCTGCTTCGAAGATGAGACAAACTCCCTTGACAATTTGTTCCATTAGTAGATGGAAGAGTAGAAAGTGTTCCAGCTTGATTGCGATAGCATCAAGATTATGGAGATTGAATAAGGCTAAGGCTTGCAATGCGATGACCAAAAGCAAATGTCGATGATGCCAAGTCTTTTAGAATTGTCAACATCCCAGTAAACTTACAAATTGGAGTTAAGAGAATGCAACATTTGGGGTGCAAAATTTGAGGATAAATTGTTGACCTCAATGACCTTGTACTTGAAGTATGACAATACAAATTTAATAAAAATTGTAGTACGACATAGTTTTGAAATATGAACTATTTTTAAAGTACGATCGAATATGAAGGATGTGCTCTTCCAAGATGTACATTGAGTCATGGCACACAAGGGATATGCCTAGCCATAAGAAGTGTTGTCGTGACTAGTACTCAAGGCACCTAAAATTTTCAATCAGGGGCATAGGCATTACAAATATGGAGGAAGCACGAACATTATAAATATTTAAGGTACAAAAATTTAAAGCCCCGAGTGGCTACCTTAAAAAGTAATGGTTGACGGGCTGTGCAGTCAAGCAAATTTAAAATACTTTGGGCATTGCCATTTAGCTGCATCACATTTTGAATCATTGTGCAAATTGCCTAGTAACGTGGGATGGTACGGGGTGCACAGATACAATGACTAATTAAAATTATATCTAGTGCGTATGTCAAATATTTATATGTTTATTCTTCAGCTTGTATGTATGGGCAATAAAGTGTTTGTGTCATCGGGACCCACTAGGGAACACTACAAAAGTATCGATAAACAACCGGTTGTTAAATGGAAATTAACAAATAAAATCAATCACAATTATGCACCTGAAGGCAAAGTACCATACTCCTTACAAGCTCCATACAACTAATGGTTAAATCTTACCATACGACTATCACAGTACAACCAACAATTAAATGTTATCGAACTGCCAAAACCTAGTAGTCACAACCAACCACGCCATAGTATGACCGAAAAAAAAAACAAGGGGCGCCGTATGACCACTCCCAAACACCATACGACTTGGTCCTGTGACTGCTTGAGCCAAACCTGTGTGACTTGTGTACATCCCACTTGTCTAACTAGCCCCACCCATACATCGTAGGATGTTCAAACTTGGTGTTCAATCTCCATCCCCACACACTGTTTGACTAGCGACACCCACACTCAACATTCCTAAAGCGTCGACCCTTCATTGCCAACCCCATAGTTTGCACCTCTCTTGTTGCCGACTGATTTAACACAAATGTTTGATCTCCAACAATATCTCTTTTGACCAACTGATTTGGCAACATGAAAACTTGTAACTTTATTACTTGATGGAAAAATATATTTTGGCAATAAAGCACATCCCTCACTTGAACCTTTATAAATCAAAATGAAAGTATAGTTTAAGAGGACCATTTTACCTTGGTATGACATGTTTCTTATGAATGGTCAAAAGATGTCAAAGTGGATCCATAATGTGGCTATGGAACACAAGTGGGGATGACAAGAAGTATTGCCAAACCAAACTCAGTAAATGATTGGATGGTATAACATCACCATTACACAAGTGATCAATAGATAACACAAGTTGGTAAAATTACTGTAGTGTCAACAAATATATTGGGTTTAGTCCTGTAGCCACCCTGTAATCTTCCATTTTTAATGTGAATGGCTTTTAGGGTCGTGTCTTTGCTAGCGATTTTAATCCAAAAATTGCAACAAACTAGAAATTGCCTACTGGGGTAGGCTATTGTGGACGCTATTTATGTAATTGAATAATTTGAGGGGTATATACTTGCATGGAGTGTAATGTGTTATTTTCCTTGTCAAAATAATAAAAGAGAGTATGTCTATATTATGCTGGAATATCATTTGGATAACTGCGAAATTCAAAGTGATTGTATGCTTCTGGTCATTTCTATTCCAAACTGTGGATATTTTGTTTCTGGTACACTTGATATGATTTGTTGCTAAAGTTGATTTGTTTTCTGTCATTCCCCAGGTAAGGACATGCGGATTATTGTTTTTGGATTTCGTCCAAGAACCAAGCAGGTTAGATATTGTAAGAGAGTTGAATCATTTGAATTTCTTGCAATTTTTTTGAATAGGACACTCAAATTATTTAAATTTGAATGATATCTTGCTCCATTTAATTATGAATATGCTTATTTATAAAAATAGTATTTTTCTCAGACTTATAAGATGTCTTTATTTTTGCTTTAGATTTTTAAATATTTAAAAAATGAATATGGATAATTTTTGCAGAGGAGAGCAATCTATGATGGACTGATGAAGCATATGAGGCCATCTCGACTTTGGGATTTGTATGCATTTACCTGTGGGCCTGATGTGTTCAGAAATTCTGACCCAAAGGTGCGGTTACAATGCGAGTATCTCAGGCTTCTTGGCAAGAACAATTTGTTGAGAAGTTTAACAAGCTTTTATAAAGAGAAAATGTATTTGGTCTCAAATAAGTGTTGGAGAATAACTGGTGTAAATTCCAACTATAAACTATGCCCAACATACCCTTATCTCTTCTTAGCACCCTCAAATATCAGGTATGGTGTTGGCTCTCTTAAATACTATTAAAGGAGCCTTTTCACATTTCTAGCATTCTGTTTTTTGCCTGAAAATCTAATACAACAATTAGTGTTCGTTTAAGACTACTTAGCTAAATTCAAGTGTGATTTCATAAGTGATGAGGAGCTGTTACAAGCTGCGAATTTTCGTGCACGGGGAAGATTACCAGTTGTTAGCTGGTGCCATCCTGGTAGGCATATGTTTTTCTTTCAAAAGAAGACAGTCACATTCTGTTCGCATCAAATGGAAAACTTTTTTACTAAGCAATGTAGACATACAACTCATTATAGATAAACATTAGAACTTAGTGTACTATTTGTATTGGCTGGTACATAAACTACTAAAGCCTATACATTATTTGTTATGTTTCAGAAAATGGAGCTGTACTGGCACGCTCCTCCCAGCCATTGGTTGGGCTTATGATGAATTCCAGGAGGCAATGCACAAATCTCATCCTCCTCTTTTAATGTCTATTGTTTTACTAATTTGGTGCATGCCTTGAAGAGCTTGTTCTAGGCATGGAAGGAAAGTAGCTATGGGTAAAGATAGCCCATATTGTTGTGTATGTTGGTGTTAAGTTTTACAATTCAAATTAGGGTGCTTGAGTATTTGAAGTTTCATAAGTTTCATATGCTATGTTATAGGTGTTTGTGTGCACTCTTTTTCTTATGTTTGTAACTTTTGCTATGTATTACACGAAGTCCTCATTTGAATGATTCTCTTGGTGAAACCTCATTGCAGCAATGCTGATGAGAAGCTTGTTTCTGCACTCTGTACTCAAACTTCTGAGAGCAATTATGGGCGCAGGTATGGTTATTTTCAAAAAATACATTTTTATTTGTAGCTTTTGAGCCATGGTTCTTATTTCATGGAATTATCGTTAGTATTATATTTGGAATGTATATATACACTTCTACTTCATTATTTCATACATGCACTTTTCTTCATTATTCCATACATGCATGTAAATTCAATCTTATTAAATATTGATCTTGTTTGAGAATCTACTTTCCTTGAGTTGGATAAAGATCTGAGCTTTGAATGTACTTGGAGTTGTTTTAGCACTCCTGCCATGCTATTGTAGCTTGCAGTTTTTGAATTCCATCGATCTAGCTTAGTCGTTCGTGGGCATTGATAGAATTTTATTTCTTTCTTTCTTCATAGTTTTAGTTTTATTTAATGTATTTCTGGTTGTAGAGTTTCATTTAGAACTGCTGATTAGCTATTGCAATGGGTTAATATGTTTGGTCCGATCAACCTATTTTGGTTATCTGTGGACTCAATACATTTTGTTTTCATTTTCCATCATTTGTGTCTAGTTCGTTAGACACATGCAAGCTCATGTTTTCATTTGCAATTAGCTTTTATAAAGTTTTAAATGTAGCATGCTATTTTTTGGTTTAAAAATAAAGTAATTGAACATGACAGTTGTTTTATATATTTGATTGATGCTATGAAAAATAGAAATGGACTTATAAACTGTGATAATGTCTGAGTTTCCAAAAACCTGTCAGTGGCTTGGTAGAATTAGTGCCTGTTATCCCCCATTTTCACCAATGGGAAATAATGCGCCCGGGGTATTCAGGGCCACATTTTTCAGTGCAGCCATTTTATGCCCTGCTAGTTCATGAAGGTGGTAAAGGTCCAAGAGTTTTCGTCAATCCTAGTCACAAGATCAACATCATCAGGACTTCCAGAGATCACTAAATTTCTCTAGTTCGTTGACATTTGCTCATATTCGATTATCAAGTTGATTCATTTGTATGAATTGTTATCACAAGGAGGCTTATAGATGTAACTGGTTAGAGCATTTTATTATATCTTTTCAATGCCATTGTCTAGGCCTTGAGAATATAATCGTTAAAGAGAAGTCTACATGTTAATAGTTATGGTATGTGTCAATGTCATGTAACAGTTGTTCTATGTATAGGAATTATCTCATTGGGTTATATTATTTGATGAGTGTCTAATCTCAAAGTGAGCAAATTGACTAATGTAAGTTAGGTGAGATGGGTCCAAAGCCAAGTGAATATTTGTTGTGGCACCCCATGTCCTTTATATACATCCCTGTGTTCCATCAACTTCCACCATTTATGCTCACCAAATTCCAAAAATTGGGTAAGTATGAAGCATATTGGGTATGCTCGGATCCCATGCCCCTCACATGCGACCAAGGAGTGCACCAAAATTTCTAGGTTAAAGGTCAGTCAGAACTACATGTACCTTGTGGACATACATAGAGCCTACAAAGTTCATACAGGTTCGCCTATGGGTAAATGCCATGCACTGGTTTCATTGATGCCATGAAAAATTTCCCCCCCAAAAAAATCAAACAAATTGTGCCTATCGCTATTAGTCAAGATTCCTACAAACTAAAGCAAATAAATTGTTTATAAAACTATACACTGTGTGATTAAAGAAAGGGTGTATCTTTGAAAGCATATAAAGTCAAATATTTAAAAGTGCGAAAGGTAAAAAAGAAAAGGAAAAAAAAAATGTTTAAACATAGGAAGGAAAAAAGGCAATGAAGGACATTACAGGAGACCCTGATATAGAGTTTTTACAAGTATAAGCTTAAGCTTGTTAAAAAAGCAACACTAATATTAAAATCAAGTTGTTGAAAAAAGTATAAAAAACAAGATACTTAAAGAGGATTTCAATAAATTTACGTTGAACAAAGCTTAAGGTCTAATATTTGACTAATAAGTATTTATGTAAGGCGTTGGTATAACCAATTTTTTTTACAACTAGCCAAATAAAATCTTTCATCTATTTCAATTAGGAAAAGAAAAATGATGTATATTTTTGATTGGTGGGTTTTGAGATTAAAAAAAATAAGTAATGACAGATTATGGATATATTAATCTTATGCCATGCTTTTCAGGAACTGAAGACGGAGGACTTTAGTAGAGTACATGTAGAAAAATGTCTATCTTTCCAACTGGAATATTATGTTTTTAAAAAGATGAGGCAAAGAAACGGCGAGATAGTGTTGTTTTAAAATTTACATTTAATTCAACGTGGGATGAATTTGAAACAATCTTCTTAGACCGATGGTCAAAGGAGGGCAAACTTAAACATAAATTACGATATTAAGAGTGTAAATTGGAAGACGCAAATGAAGAAATATTGTAACTTTAAATATAAAATAAGAAATTCATATCTAATAAGGGTCCAGAGAGTTTATGTCTTTGTAACCATAATAAAACTATTCTTACAAAATTTAAAGAGTTTCAAAGAAGAGACAGAAGTATTGCAACATAAAGAAAATTGCTATCTTGATAAACAAACTTTTATTCTTGTAACAGATTTCTAAAAACTTAATTTTTATCATGTGATCAATCTTATATCAAAGATATTTATACCTTAGAGAAGTTAAATAACAATATTTTACAATTTTTTTTGGCAAATTGTTTTGATGTTAATTAACAAAAGTTAAAGAAAATTGAATTCGAACCATATCAACATCCACATTTTCAAGAAAATATTCAACTTAGAGGTCATAATAAGCACAGTATGTAACTCACATGTTCGTCAACCCATAGATTTCCTCCACAATTCCCTAGCAATGAATTCAGGAAGGCAATGTTGAATGCATAACACCTGGATACAGATTTGAGCAGCCAAATCATGAATGACATAAGGTACAAGGGACTGGCGTTCATAAAGGCTAACCTTGGGACATAAGCAAAAAAACATACAGTTGACTGTGGTGATGACTGGGACACTCTGTTGAAAGCTAAGAAATTCAAAATATTCTTGGACCTACAAAAATATAAAGTTTATTCTGCCTATGATTTGCGCTCATAGGAGCAGCATGTAAACAGGAGCAACATTCTCCACGTTCTGCCCATTGCCATAGCCAGAACATTCATATTGGGAAGAATGTATTTTTTCGGGAGGTTGAGCCAGTTCTCTCTCTTATCTGATTTCTTTCAACCTTTGAGGTGCAGCCTCCCAAAGATGAGTTTTTCAATGATATTAATCCTTTTATTCTGCTGTTGAAAAATATTGAAATATACCATGCATTAATCCATGTTAGATGTGATTGTGTATACCATGGTAGCCTATGTTATCACTGAGGATTTTATTGCTCCTGTCAATGGTTTGCAAGGCCTCAATGTGAGAATTATCTCTGGCTTTGTTGACAGGTTCTCCATGGAAGTTATCACCCGCACGTGTAGCATTCATAGGAATCTCACCAAACTGGGTCACATATGGATTCCCACCAGTCCAATAGGGGTAGGGGTTGATGTTTTGGAAGTGGAAAGTCTCTGACTGTCCACGTTAGGCTCTGAATAGATTCTGGATGGGTTAGGGGGAGACACAGATTATTGATGGCTGTTAACTGGGCTGTTGGTGGGGCTTCCAATATTTGGGCTCATGTCTCCCAGTTCAGCAAGGAGTTGACTCTGCTATAGGTGTTGGGGAGATAGGTGAAAGATTAGCCTTGATGAGAGGTGGAATTACATGGATCGTCAATCTTTTATTTTTTTACCATGGTAGGAAGAGCACTGTACTGTTGATTGGTGGGTTTGGGAAACTGCTGGGGTTGGTCCTGTTGGAACGTTGGTGTGTCATCATATTCACTGTGATTGGCTGCTTATCCTTGGGGTCTTGCTGATTAATCTTTGCTGCTTTCATCTGCTGATTTAGGCTGTAGGTTGCATAGCTGATGTAGTAAATTATGTGAGGACAAGAGCAAGTGCATTTCTATTTTTTCCTGGCCTTTCTATAGAGAGAACATGCAACCTTAAACTACTTGTATTTTAATCCTGGATGTAAATGCAAGAGAGTGCACTCAAGTAGGCAATTTGAGTCTTGAATCCTTGACGATACCAGATTTTTGAAATCTCAACGAGTTTCTTCTTGAAGCAAATGCAAAAGCTGTAAAAAAATCCTTCAGGAATGGGATTCGAAAGTACTGGGATTGAAGCAAATGGAGGGTAGAAGGAAAGGTTAAAATATATGTATATCAAATCCATATGATGTAAGTTTGTGCTAGTTACACTGAAATTGAGCGGTTTTCCTTCTGCTAACTTTGAATATTTGCACGGTGTACTTAGTTGACACTGTAACTCTGCATTTATGTTGAAGACTACTGTTCTGTGCTTTCAAACTGCTGTTTTCCAATGGTATTTAGTGTCATGCAGACTGTTGTGTTTGTGCCTGCATTGTAAGTTAGCATGAAAGAGGCAAGCATTTAAAGACTTGGTGTTCCATGCATGAGAGTCAGTGGAATCTGTCCAGGCTTTGCCACTTTTATTGTCTTTAAATGGTGAGAATATGACGGAAAAGCAGTCAACTCCTCGAGGGTGATGGTCATCACGAGGGTGGGTAGATTGATATATGGGCTTGGATATGGGTAGCAGCAGACATAGGAGATGTGGAAGAAATTTTTATTGTATGTCCCTTCGGCAATGGTAGTACATGGTGGGGGACCTAAGAGTTAGGTATTGTTAATAAACTTTACAGAGGGGGGAGTCATCAGGGGGATGGTGAGTGCGGATATTTCTCGAAAGAAAAGCTAAAGTGGGGTGGGTGAAGATAATGGATGGTGGACCTTAGTAAAGTGAAAAAGGGATAAGGCAAAAAATGGGTAGGGGTATATATTAAGGAGGGTAACATGTTCACTTGGGTTGTTTTTGTGGTGGAAATGGAGGAAGTAAAAAAATCTAAAGGACTACTACTTAGATGGTGGATGTGGCTGGTAGGATGGGGTCCAGTCTTGTCGAGCACAAACTTCAAAGTGTCTGAGTTTGTATTTGAAACAGATATTGCATTGGCAGAAAAGATAATGGTTGCCCATGCTGAATCAAAAAATACGATGCAATGGATCCCTGAGATCATTGCCATGCTTTATATTTGAGCCTTAATTTGTCAAATATATTGATTTAAATCCTGGTTGAAATCCTCGAAGATTCTAACATTGCTTTTCTTCCACAAATTCCAAAGTACAAATCCTGGGTGTAGGCATGCATCACCCATATGCTTTTCATTCCTGTATCCAGCTTTGTCCACCAATAGAGAACTTGAGCAAGAAAGTTGCAATTTGTTGGGGGCGGTCAAAGAGATAAGCCCTTTTCTTCCTAACAGCCTTAGCATACTGGTAACTGAGTAAACGATGAGCAATGATCTCACTTTCCTGTTGAGATTTTGGACATCGAGTAGGTCACGTTTATTCCTTTTTCTGAAGATCATCAGCTGTTAAAATCTTGGCATGTAGGAGCAGCCAACTGAAAGCTTTGATTTTGGCCAAGACCTTTGCTCCCACAGTCTATTCCATTTCTTGTTCGTGATTTTTTTTTTTGATCTAGAGAATGATAAGCAGAAGCAAGTGAGCATTCCCGTGTCGGTGTTGGCCTGAATCAAATTGTCCAGGTTATTGGAGTGGAAGATGAAGCTGTCCTTTAATTCTAAAATATGTTTACTGACTTGACTTGGGAAGTTGGAACTAACCTGTTTAATGTCTTCAAAATCCGAGGTAGTCTCATTGTTGGCCCTTGGGTGGAAGTAATCAGCTATATGAAGATATTCATAGATTTTTATTTTTGCCAAAGGTCCTGTATATCCAGAGAACTAAGTTGCTGAAAACCGTTCCAGCTTGCTTCTCAAAACAGACTTCTTTTTTCCATTTCCCACCTGCCATGTGACATCTTTACCAAGAATTCCATACATTTTCTGTTTTGTTTAGTAGTTGTGGACATCAAAGTCTGAAAAGAGGCAGCATTATATATCTACTGTAAATGATGCTGCTAAATGGAGCGGTGGGGGATTGCCTTAAACTCTGTGCAGCTTTCATAGCCAGAGCTTTATTAAAAATTCACTTTTTTTTTGTTGTTAAGGACTCCCTCCTGTTTTGGTCTGCGCATTTCATCTCATGGGACAAGTGGGTGTTTGTATCTGTTATCATTTCCTTGCCATAGCTTACTTTACACACCTTGCTGCTTTTATCATGAAACATTGTAAACATTTAATAGCTTCGTAAAAAATGAATTATATGAGCATGGTATAAAAATTAATTTAAAAAAAAAGCTGAGTACTGATCGGTTGCAGTTCTTAATTTGAAAATTTGAATTTTCAATATTTAATGAAAATGATCCATTATGGTGGTATATTCCTTGTCTGTCTTGAGTCTCTACCTAGTAGTCCAAATATTGTACTGTGCGGTTGATTGTTTTGAAAATGAAACATACCTTATGTTTGATGTTTATTTTTTAATTTTCTTGAAGACCAATTAATTTTGTTTTAATAGATAAGCCTATATTTCACGAAAATTTATTGGGTCAATGAATATTGCTTCTATGAGTAGAGGCAACCAAAATAATAGAAGTTGTTCAAAGCAGGGCAGTGAGAATATTGTAGATTGAATCAAGCATTCACACACTTTATTTGTTATAGTTATGGGGTCATGACTTATTACTTGCTTCGGTGAAAATTCTGTTCTTTTCTCCCAAATATGATATATTGGCCAGGTAAATTCTATAGTCTTCAGAAGTAATGTCTTATGCAAAGGGATTTCTAAGCATTGCATTTCAATTAAAATACAGTTGAATATTGTGGCAATTTTTTCTTATCCCTATGCATATATACTTCTGTTATGAAGTTCTCTTATCAGAATGTGGAAATTGCTCTTCTTTGCAGAAAGTTATATATTGCCGATGCAAGGCCTAGAAAAAATGCCCTTGCCAATGGGGCCAAGGGAGGTGGATCAGAATCCAAATCAAACTACTCACAGTCAGAGGTTAGTTTATGTCTTGCAACAAATGATAATGATTCATCTAGCTCACAGGAGTTCAAGGTCATTTCCCTTGAGTTTTGGTATAATAGAGGGCTATATGGTTCACACTCTGTTCTCACAATTATTGTCATGTAGGTTGTATTTCTTGGGATTGATAATATCCATGCCATGAGAGAGAGTTTTATGCGACTGAGAGACTACTTGGACACACATGGTGCTGCTTCTTCAGATGGTTTATCGTCATTCTTGGTCAGCAGTGCTATCCATCTTGTTTTACATTCATAGTGTTTCGGGTTATGCCAGCCTGTATTTTTTTTTTCTTTCCCAAACTTGGCACGGGTTTTCACTGATTGGTTTTAGCACTACATGATAAATGCATGTTATATCATGCTTTTGCAATTTCATTGTATGTTCCTCCACATCTCCTTTTGAGGCAGTGGGGAAATGTGGGAACGCGAAAAGGGTATTGATAGAAGTATCCCCAGAATTTTAGAAATGATATTTGAATAGGAATATATTGTAAGGATTGGGATGGGGAGGGGGCGGCTAGCATAGGGGGATCGGGGATGGGAGTGGGTGAGGAGATTGGAGCGGGTGGTGGGAGGAGGATGATCGGGGTGGGTGCGTGGGGAAGCAGGATTGGAGGCACGTCCTTATGGGAACATAATGTAAATCGATTGTGACCATTCCATTTTTACGTAATTTTTTGTGATTGTGGTTTTTTTTACATTATAAGAATAAAACTCAAGACCTCTACGGTTCTATCTATACCACAAGAAAGCTTTGACCATCATACCATATACTGCTACACACTACTTGACATACCACATGATTGGGAATCAGGTTTTTTTTTTTGAACTCCTAAGGCTTCCCTTGCATTTGGGCACATTTTCTAACAAAATCAAACTCCTCCACACTTACCTTCAGATTTTTCATCTTTCACTGTGCTGGGTTTTATTTTTTTCTGCTCCCACTTTTTGGTTTGCATGTGTTCACATCACTCCCAAAAATTTAATTTTTCTCCCACATTTTTTTAGCATTGTTTGAGGGCCAGATGCTTGCTTGCAAATTGAGGGACTTTGTCCCCAAAAATTAAGGATCAAATCAAAGCTCGCCCGTACGTATTCGTCCACTTTAACTTCTTTTTCTTTGAGATTATCAACTCCTTGCACTCCAAGAAGATTTCATAATAGCTTTCTTTGATGAACTTAATGAACCCAAAAAATGTACTCTACTAAAAATGTTCACTATGGCCATACAGGTCCAAGTATGGTTTAACCAAGACACTAGGAGCTGCCGTATAATAAGTATTATCCACAAATATGTAAAGTTTAGCTGTGGTGCTAGAGAGAACATTACCGATTGGCAAAATTCATAAAAAAACTCTTTTCTGCCATCGGCTCATGATTGCCTTCTATGGTTACTTCTTCTTGGACAACGAATACATTTTTTCTATGATGTGTCATCCATCCACCTTTCTTGTGTGAAGTTGAAGGTTTTATTGCACAAAAACTAGGTCATTGAGGCATCATTGAGTCAACTTATTGCACTTCATGTGAATGCCCGTAAACAAACTCTAATTGTGCTCACATCCAGAAGCACTACAAGTTTGAGATAAAATTTGGAGGGCTAGCTTTTGAAGATTTGGGGTTTTTCCACCTTAATCTTTCCACCAAGAACCTGCAAACAAGATATTTAAAACTTTGTAACTAATAATCGTAAATTTTTAACCTGTAAGATATAAGTAAAGACTTGAATTTTTGTTCCCTGGTATATGGGTGGATCACCTTGGATGTCTAGTACTAAATGAAAGAGCCTCCCCCTAGCCTACTTGTTATTCTGCAACTCTGAAATATTGAGGTTCCTCACCTCAACCTCAAGTATCATCTTCTTAATCCCTGTTGAGAGGCCCTCCATAACCTTCCCATTAATATCCATGAAGCCATTGGAATAGAAAAGCTTGGGGTTGAGGTAGTATCCCCTTCCATAAATAGGTTGGTGGAGTTGATTGTTCCACCTTTGATTTGTTTTTATTCCCTTTTAATAGTTTTCGATAGCCTTCATAAATGTATCTCATGGGGTTTTTCTTCCCTTCCACCAAGCGCAAAACCCTCATCAAAGGCTTTGACACCTACAAAGTTACAATCAAATTAAAGTTACAATCTTGCAATTAAAATAAATACTTTAAAAAACTGAAAATAAAGGAATTGACTTGAAATCCAAACTTAAGTGTGAAGTTACCTCAATGATCTTTGTGGCTCTCTTTCCAAAGGCATCATCAAAAACCATCTGTGTGGTCCTCTCCCCATTAGTTTTCTTTGAATATGTTGAGTCTAGCCATGCTTGACTCACAAACATCTTTGCTTCAATGGTGTCAACAAACTACAAATACTTTGAAATGTTAGGAAGTTAGTTTCAAACCTTGTGACACCCACTTGCGCAAGCTTTTCCCCCTTGGTGTGATATCTCATCGAGTTGAGAACCCAAGGGTGATTAGAAATGTATTTTGTAATGTTTCTATCATCTTTTACAACTAGTCCCGCCCAATCAATTTTTTCTATGTCCTCCAAAAAAAGGTCAAGGCAATGGGTTGCACAAGGGATCTAAAAGAGAGATGGATGCCTTTTCTTAAGCAATCTCCTAGCTGCCACATATGTTGCTGCATTTTCAGTGACAACTTGCACAACATTCTCTATGCCCGTTTCTAAGACAACATCCTCCAACATCAAGTTCAATGTTTCGACATTCTTTACTTTTTTAAAGGCATCAATTGAATTCAAGAAAACCAACTCACCATTTGAAGCCACTAAAAAATTGATGAGGGTGCAGTTCCTTCCATCCTTCCATCTATCTCAAATAATGGTGTATTTGAACTTTCGCCACTGGTTCTTTTGTTCTTCAAAAATTTACTTTGCATTTGCAACAACATTATAGAGTAACCTCCCACTTAAGTCTTTTGGAGAGGGTGCCTTGTACCCTTTTCTTACAACTATCAATGCTGTCACCAAATACCACTCGTACAGGCTCTTCGCTATGTTGAAGGGAAGGTTTGTGTAATGCAAAAAAATTGCATAGACCTTATTTGCTTCATGGTGCACGTCTTTGTTCCACCCTGTACCTTGCAATGAAGGTTGTGCTCCAGGTATGTTTTTAGGTACAAAAAATATACATGACCAGGGTTTGCTTGAATTGGATGGGTGGACGTGTCTAGAATATGTGGACCACAACTAGAGCCCACAATCTCTACCATATCTACCTCTTTTTCATTGTCTTGTCGGGATTAATCATTGTTGCTATGGCCGCTTGTACCCTTTCCCTCTCTAGTTTCTTCTCATCCAACAATGCAAGCTTACACTGCATCTATTGTTTTGCCTCTTCCGTGGTATTGGGTCATGAAGTGACGTGGCGACAAGGAATGCATGCGATATGTTACTTGTGGCAATTGATGCCTCCATAAACCGTTTTCGAGTAGAATGTGCAAATCACACTCCTTTTGTTTGGTCCAACTATGACATACTTCCAAGCAACGAGATGGGCTTTAGCCAGACAACTTCAACTCCTTGATGCTGACTGTGATCCAGAGTTGAATGACAGTGTATGCTAACCGATATATGTTTAAATACAAAAAAATTAAAAAAATAACATTGAAAAAAAAAACCTAAACCGTTAAAGTTGTAAACCCTATGTATAGGGAAAACAATAGCAATTTCATTCATAAAGTATGAAAAATTAGTGTAAATCATGAAAAATAATTATTGGAATTGAATGGAATGCACGTAAATTTGTAAATCATGTTTAAAAAATTATTATTAATATCTAAGAAAGAATTTACATGATTGGAAAGGGGAGAAAAAAGAATTAACCTGGAAATCGAAATTGCTCAAATCTACTCTACAAATCCGCTATAAACTCCCTCAAATTTGCTTAAATGTTGTGTGATGAATGTGGGCTTAAAAAGGAGAAAATGTAGTGTCAAAACCACATTTAAATTGCCTATGCAGCATACAAAACACGTGGGCGAGATTTGCTCTCGGACTGGCTGAGTACTCGCCATGAGTTCTGGTGTAAAACTTGCCAATATTTGCCCATATAAAACTAGCAAATATAAGTGGAAAAAACTCTACATTATAAAAAACTCGCAAGTAGTCGACTTGTATGGATAATATGTTGCTAGCCACTTGCCTAGGCATTTCTCTATCGCAAACCATGCATTTATAGCTTTGACAAAGATACGTCTGATTCCTTTGTAAGCATTGCTCGATTGCCAATAAGTGTCCATATCTTTGGTAGAGGTTACTTGAATCACTCCACCTAAAGAACTATAAGATAGATTAAGAATCAATGAAGATTCCCTAGGGTTTGGAATCTCTTTGGTGAGCAAAGGATTAACAAGTCTTTCGATTTACCCAACCAGTTATCCTCTTGACCATTTTATTATCTCAAGGATGTTTAAAGATCAGAATTTATTAGTTATAGATAATTTGCATTCAATTGAATCTTTTCTTAGCCATCATGAAAGGGAAAAGACTCATTTTAACATAATTTAACCCAAACTTTTACATACCTGTTGGCTTACTAGAATTTAAAATCTCACGTTAATTCAGATTCAAAAGATAATTAGGGGTAGTCCTACTCAGTCTCCACGGTTGGGACCTGTTCCTTTTAAAGCTGATTTCCTCTTGTGTATTGCTCCAAAGGAAAACTTTTTATTATCACTCAGACTGATTTGCAAATAATGAACATAAAAGCAACAAACCCAGAAAACAAAAACAAAAGAAAACTATATTAATAAGTAAAATACTACAGAATAAAAGCAATGTTTACTGAAAGGACACAAAAAAGTATAAAGGAAAGCAACCTCAACACAACACAGAGAAAACAAAACAAAAACAAAACTGAAACTAAAAATGATTCAAACTAAGGATCCAAGTGTTGGGAAGGTAAATTTGGAAGCAATGTTTTGAACACCCCTCATTTCTAGGAAGAGCAAGCTTCGCCTGGTTCTTGTTCTTAATCTAGTGGGACAACTTTATACTCTTTTAACAATTCAATTGCCCTCCTTTCAAATTCAAAACAAATTATTTGCTGGCTTTCAAAATGGAGATTTTCATCAATTCTCAAATCAAAATAAACATAGAATTCAAGCTCATTTACCTCAAGTCTGGTTACTTTGACATTTAAAACAAGAAGTGCAAGAAATATGAAATTTTTGGGAGCCAAATTTATTCTAAATTGACACCTTCTTCATATTTCTCACTCATGCATTCTTCATGTCATTTATCTGCTATGACCCGATCACAAAAAACATCAGAATTCATTAAAATCTGCAACTAATGGCATTCGATATCATCTAAAATGCCCTCTTTTATTTCCTCAACAATGTCAAGACTCAATAAACTGGCTACTTCAGGGGCAACTTGTTTCTTTAAAATCTATTGGAGAAACCAGTTCACCACCATACCTCTGAAGTTGCTGCTGCATTTGTTTCCCTTGCATCATCTTCTGATTCAAAATAATCTTCAGAAGTGAATTTTCAGAAGGGCTATCATATGCATCCAAAAATTGGCTATGGTTTGTTCATTAGACAAGCTTGTGCATGATTGAACAGACTAGATGGGGACAAAGGTTTGATTTAAATGATTTGATGTGGGAAAATTCTGATTTTGTTGAGCTTCATGATTATTTTGATTGATTGGCATGCTGTTTTGAATTTGTTTATCATTGCTATTTAGCATGGCATTCTAACAATAAAATCAGTTCATTAAATGGCCCATATCCAGAAGCAATGACTGGTTGTCTACTTGAATGCTGTCTGCATAAGCCAAGGTTAAAGTATTCGTTGTGAACATTCTCACAAAAATAGATGTTATTGAATCCAAAGAATTTACATACATTTCTAAGGCCATTGCATTGGGAAGTTTATCACTGATTGGGATTTTTTTACACATCTTTTGAAACCGAGAGTTATAATTCTTGATTAGCTCGAGGCTCTCTTTTGACCATAATAAATTGTTTAAACAGAATGCTAGAATCAATCACTTGGCAAAATTATAAGAAGAATGCATCTTTTAATTCTTATCAATCATTGACTGAACCAAGTGTCAATTTTTAAAACCACTTAAAGACAGCTTCTAGAGTAAAGGTAAACAATCTGCAGGCTATGTCTTCATACCTACATTGCCAATATGGATACGGGTATGAGAATCAGATACGTGGATTTTTTTTTTAGGGGTTTGGATACGTTTTGGATATGACCGTACAAAAATATATATAAAAAAATAAAAATATAATAATATAGCCATATAAGCAAAATTAACCACATAATATGCATAGAGGAAACAAAATAAGTTAAATAACCACAAAACATATTCATAATTCAATGCCAAATATCATAATATTCAACGGTCGAACGTAGATTAGTTTTATAATAGGTACATGGTGCAAATGTCACAATGTATGGACAAAAATAAAGACATCAGCATATTTATGATGAACTATATTCATTTTCCTCTTCGTTTGCAATCTATTCATCATCTCGTGGTTCATTAAAACCACAAGCAGCAATAGTTCCACTTCCGCTAGCTCCACTATGCAAGTCGTGTGAAGCACCGTCTAGCTTCGTGTCAAACAATGAATTGTAGGCAATGGAGACATCCAAGTCAGTTGTATCTTGGTCCACATCCCAACACCATGTTGCCCCTTCCTTGTAATGAGGTTGTTTGTATGAGAAAAGACGCAAGTTGGAATGCACATAGACCAAATCCTCCGCCTTTTTCGCTGCCAACTTGTTGCGCTTAACTGAGTGGATAAAGTTGTAGGCACCCCAATTCCACTCAGCTGAGGAGGAACTTGCAACCTATTGAAGCCGCAAAGTCAATTAGAATTTATAAAAATTAAAAGTTAAAACAAAACATTGAAAAGTTTAAAAGAAGGGTAGAGAGAAAAAAAATTAAAATCTTACTTGTGATAGAATTTTTATTGCAAGCGGTTGGAGGTGGGTGGATGCTTGCTCATGGAGGTACCACAAAATGCGAGCGTCCATCTTGTACTTTATCATGAATAGCGTCAAGGGAGTGTGCAATGTTCCCAAATGGGACAATTAGGACAAGTTAGGGTTTCCCAACAAACCCTTAGATGAAACCGAAAATACTCTGAATTCTGCCCTAAAAATCAGCAAACCCTATTAGTAATAGATGTCCAAATTCCAAGCAATAACAACCCACAATATGTTATGCCCCTCTTTTGATGGGACATGGTGGAAGACCCTTAGCCTTAAAACCTTTCTCGGGGGCTAAGGGACAAGTATAAAGGGAAGTGAGTATTAAATGTTTTAATTGAATAGGTGTAAAAGTACCTTTTTGAAAAGTACTTTATGTTTTTTATTTCACTTAAAGAGGGACCTTTAAGGGTCTTAAAGACTTAAGTGATTTTAAGAAAAAATCATAAGAAAAGGTCTTTTAAATCAATTTTTATATTACCCTCCCTTCCTCTTTTTGGGCGACACACTTGGAGGGCTATAAAAGTGAAGAGGAATCATTTGGTGAGGGCATGTCATGTTTTGAATATTGAAAATTTGGTCTATTAGCATGCAAACGCTAAGCCAATTGCTTTTATTTGGTCATTCAAGGGTGTTTTAAACGCTATTTGTCAGTTTCAAGTTGGTGCCTTGCTATTGGGAGAGTAGCGACTTGGTTGGGGGAGTAAAATCTCACTTTTTGATGATTTTTTTGCCTTAGGGGCAATTCTGAAATTATTTACAAATTTTTGCATAGTGGCGATTTTATTTGGGAGGGGTTTGGACGTCTTGCTTCGGATAATTCATCTTGAATTTAATTCTGCAATCTTTCTCATATTTTACAGCTTGGCGATTTGGGGTTTTGGGCTTTTTAGCCATCCAAATATTCTAAAAATTCATAAAAATTTTTACTTTTATTGCAAGTATATTATGCAATTTATTGATGGTTTGATAAGGTTTTTTGGGCAGAAGAAGCATCTTCAATTTTCAGATTTATTTTACAGCCAAGGACGCCTAGGGTTTGAAGAAGGAAATCTAATTTTGAGGGTCAATTTTTGCATATTTTGAACAGCCACTAATTGCTTAGGGTTTGGCATAATTTCATGTTAATTTTGAGGTGTTTTTGAAAGGTTGTTGGCAGCTAGGGTTTGCTACAATTAAATCATTTTTTTTAATTTTGAAGTAGGGTTTATAGATATTTCTAATTTTAAGCTAATCGTCCTTTTTGGGGACATTATAGTGGTATCAAAGCCATATCTTGGCTAGTTGTGGGTTTTGCAGTGATACATGCAAGATGGAGAAATAAGATATTACTTGAGAAGCAAGAAGAAAGTGGGATAAATTTCGCACATAGAAGACATGTCGCACCAGGATCAATCAAGGGAAGTGGGAAAAAATAGAGAGGAACAAAGGCTTGACAGGTACACAGAAGCCCAAGAACAAATGATGGCCATGATGTTAGAATTTGTGCAAACTATGAAGGAGTTGAAGGATGACAAACCATCCAATGGGGATTGTAGTGCTTCGGGAAGTCACAACGTTATGGATCAACCTTTTAAGGGTATTGGAGGATCTTCACATAGGCCTAACTAGCCTACCTTTTTGCAAGATGAGGCGGCCATTCCCTAGGAAGAAGCACAACCCTCATTGAGAGACACTTTGTTGAAAGATTATGATGAATACATGACATATCCAGCCTCATTTAGGGAACAAATAGATTTTTCAGCTTTTATTTTTTGGAAGCATGGTCAAATGGGAGGCAATAGGGCTGGCCAAAAACACAAGGGCAACCAAGGAGGACTCCACCATGCTTTGGGTAAGCTTGCACTTTCAAATTTTGAAGGTTCCCCCAAAAGTTCAGCTAGGGCTTGGATCCAAAAGGTGGATACATATTTTTTGCTAAGGCCTATGTTGGAAAAAGAGGCCATTCAGTTTGCTACCTTGCACTTGGAAGGGGCTGCCCGTGAATGGTGGTAACATGGTTTCGTTACTCAAGGCCACCAAATCATTTCGTCATATGAGGAATTCGGTAAGAGGATTATTGAGTGATTTGATAGGGCTGATCCGGAATTGCATTTTAGAGAATTGACTCAACTAAAGCAAAAAGACATAGTGGAAGGTTATGTAATTGAATTTTAGAGGCTTTCAGTCATGGTGACGATGTTTTGGAAAGAAGGTTAGTGGTTCTTTTCATGGAAGGTTTCACTGATTCAATTAGAGGTTTGGTCAAGGCTTTTGATCCTCCCACTCTCCAAGGAGCCATTCAAAAGGCTCTTGATCTTGAGTCCTGAAGGCCAAAAGGTAAAATGCTGCACTTTAATTTTTAGAAAATTAATTCTTTTAAGTCTGATGGGCAGCCAAAAGATAACAAATGGGGGCAACCAAGGGGCAGCACTTTTGGGACACCTAGACTAGCTCCTTTGGGGCAATTGGACAAGCCTAATCAACACGGTATAGGGCAGTTTGGAAGGCCAAACCAGCAGGGTTTGGGGCAGCAAAGAGAGCTGCCAAGAGGGAGTTTCGAGACAAGTAATGAATTGAGAAGGAAGAAGTTGTGTTTGGATTGCAAAGACCCTTGGTCACCGGGTCACCATTGCCGTGGGAAAGGTCAAGTACACTACATTGAAGTGCATTCGGATGTAGAAGATGAAGATATAGAGGAAGGGACAGCCACCTATGATGAGGATCACTTGGAGATTTTCGGTGGAGAAGACTTGGAGGGCACCTTTGTTTCCCTATCGGGAACCCCTAAGTACTACCCCTTTTGTGTAAAAGGTAGTTTCAAAGGTATGGATGTCACTATGATTATTAATAATGGAGCCAGGCATAATTTCATTGATAAAAAATTAGTGGCTTTATATGGTTTGCAATCTATTGAATTTAGTGGTTTTCATGTGACTGTGCCGGATGGCTTTACCATCCCTTGTACCACTAAATTTCCCAAGCTTAACATAATGATGGGAACACACCTCATTGAAGATGATTTTTATGTGGTTGGTATTGGAGAAACTAACATTGTGCTTGGTATACAATGGTTGCATTCTGTTGGGGAGTACACCCAAAACTACCAAACAATGGAGCTTAAATTTGATGCCAATGGGAAGGAAGTGATCTTACATGGGTTGCAAGATAGGACACCTAAGGGGGCGATGTCCAAAAGAATGGAAAGCATGATACATGAAGAAATTCATGTAGGGGCAGCTAGGCAATTGGAATTTTCTGAGTTGGAACAACCAACTCTCATGAAGGAAAAAAGTCTCATACATGACACATGGAGTGAAGGAAAAGTGGGAAAGGGTTTCCCATACAAAAATTTCAATATTGGGAGCTTAAGGCAGCCTATAAGGTATGAAAAGGACTTCCAAATTTTTCTTTGCATAAGCCGGTTTTCAAAGTACGCTAAAATATGGATCCTAAGACATGATACGGTGAAAGGTTTGTTGAGAGGAGTCAATACTGTTTGGTTCCCAAGGTATGGAAAGGATTACTTAATTCCTCTTTTTCTTGCCAAGTTTAAAAATTTGTACCTAAAATCGGTATGTTGGGGAATTAGAATTCCATGTTTGGGGAGAATTAAGAAATCTAAAAATGACTTAAGGAGAAATTTGCAAGTACATTCCAAAAATTCTGAGTATTAGATTTTATTCCAGCCTAGCATACAATTTGGAAACATGCCCAATAAAGTGTTAATTCAGTTGGTTAAAAACACTCCAAGGGTTGAAACCGAAAGGACACTCGGTGATGATAGTAATGAGAAAATAAATGAGCCACTACAACTGAATATGTGCACTTGGAACAAAGTAAAAAGGCGCAATGGGCAGCCCCCTACAAGGTCTGATTTTGCAAAGAAAGGTAAATTTCTTTCTAAGGGTAAGGAACCAATTGTTGCTTTACTCTTCCAAGATACTAAAGAATTGTTGAATAACACTTTGGTAATGGATAGTTTAACCTCAACAAAGAACTGCAGGGTTATGCAAAATAAGGATAAATGGTGGGCAAAGGAGTTGGTTCACTCCAATATAAAGATACAAATGAATTGGTGGGTCAAGGGTGGAATTGACATTTTTGCATATAAGTTTTCAGCCCTTTGGATACATCATTGGAGGAATTTGAAGAATAAAATCAAGAGTTTTTGCAACTGTAATGAGTTGCATACAACTGGTTACACTTGGGGCAACACGATGGTAAATGGTAAATTCATTGGATAGAGGGATAAGGAGGTTGATAGGGGCGGCATCCTTCATGACATTCAGAAATTTGCAGCCATACTTCCCAAACAAATCTTGGTCAACACCACCAAAGAGAAGGGCAAAATGATTGTTTTGACTAACATGTTTGTTTCATGTGCAGATAAGGACATAGGGGCAATCAAGGTCCTCACAATAGAAGACTACCTAATTGGAATACCATTTTCCAACCACCTTTGTGATGACAAATTCGAGGATTTTCTTGCTTTCAACATCTTAGGGGTATCTTTTGAACATGTGGTTTCAAGAGTGAGTGTTGACAACATGAGGTGCTGCTGGTTTTGCATTTTCAGCTTGCTTAAACAAGACAAAAGCTTCGTATGTAGTTGTAGAAGGCATCATCAAGAGGGGTTTTTCTTTTGGAAAGGGCCTAGGTTCAAGTTTGGCAACAGACCCACCATGAAGATAGCACTTTGATTACTTCTATTGTTTGAGGACAAGTAATTTTGGACATGGAGGATTGTGATGTCCCTGTTTTGATGGGACACGATGGAAGACCCTTAGCCTTAAAACCCTTATCGGGGGCTAAGGGACAACTATAAAGGGAAGTGAGTATTAAGTGTTTTAATTGAATGTGTAAAAGGATCTTTTTGAAAAGTACTTTATGTTTCTTATTTTACTTGAAGAAGGACCTTTAAGGGTCTTAAAGACTTCAATAATTTTAAGAAAAGATTATAAGGAAAGGTCTTTTAAATCAATTTTTATATTACCCTCCTTTCTTTTTTTGGGCACCACACTTAAGAGGGCTACAAAAGTAAAGACGAATCATTTGGTGAGGGCATGTCATATTTTGAATATTGAAAATTTGGTCCATTAGCATGCAAACGTTAAGCCAATTGCTTTGAAGACGAAACCCTTCAAGCAAATGAAGCTAGGGGACGAAAACCCTCTTCCTTCTTTGGGGTAACTCCATTCATGGGTTATGATTGAATTCATTTGGTCATTCAAGGGTGTTTTAGACACCATTTGTCATTTTTAGGTTGGTGCCTTGCTATTGGGAGAGTGATGACTTGGTTGGGGGAGTGAAATCTCACTTTTTGATGAATTTTGTGCCCTAGTGGCAATTATGAAATTATTTACAAATTTTTGCATAGTGGCGATTTTGTTTGGGAGGGGTTTGGACCTCTTGCTTTGGATAATTCATCTTGAATTTAATTTTGCAATTTTTCTCATATTTTCCAGCGTGGTGATTTGGGTTTTGGGCTTTTCAGCCATCCAAATATTCTAAAAATTCATAAAAAATTCTGCCTTTATTGCAAATATATTATGCAATTTTTTGATGGTTTGATAAGATTTTTTGGGCAGAAGGAGCATCTTCAATTTTCAGATTTATTTTACAGCCAAGGACGCCTAGGGTTTGAAGAAGGAAATCTGATTTTGAGGGCCAATTTTTGCATATTTCGAACAACCACTAATTGCTTAGGGTTTGGCATAATTTCAAGCTAATTTTGAGGTGTTTTTGAAAAGTTGTTGGCAGCTAGAGTTTGCTGCAATTAAATCAAAAAATTTCTATTTTGAAGTAAGGTTTATAGAAATTTCTAATTTTCAACTAATTGTCCTTTTTGGGGGACATCACACAATAACATTAATAATTAATGAATATGAAACTACAATAAAGTATCTCCTTTTGTGGCAAGATGGAATGGCGATATGGTCGGAATTTTTTTGCAATAATTTTGATTTTTTAAGATGTCAATATAGCTGCATGTTTCTCTTCCAATCAGCTTTGAAACCCTTGCACAAACTCACAATAATTATGTCAAAAATCCCTACAATTTTTTCGGTCTCTTAAAGAACAAATTAGGGCTGCCAATAGTCAATTTAATCCATCCAAACAAGTCGCCATACTTAGAAAATTAGGAGAAACAAATCCGAAAATCAAACCCTTGTTCTATCCCTTCAACATATCTCTGAAGCAACTCATCACCATATGCAATCCACTATGAATGGTCCCCGTTATATGCAAAACATGTTTTATTCTTCGTGACTGCTATGTAAGTATGTGACCATGTAAACATCAAAGGAATGTTGAAAGAGAAGTAAGGTACACTGTTGTTCCATACTCACAAATTTTACCTATTTCTTGTGCAAATTGTGGTCTCCAAAGATGTCATTTTCCGAACTCAAGAGCAGCTGGAAGTAAGTAATTAAATCAGTCATGTTGTTCCCACAAGGGCGCTGTGGTAGAAGCAAAAAATTTGATTTTTTTGATTGCACAAAATCAGAAACACATAATAGCTGTAGGTGTGCACAAAAATTAGTAATTCCTTCCCAATAAAGAGGTTGTAGTAGAGGTGAAAAACCTGATTTTTTGGATTGCACAAAATCAGAATTACATCAAGCAACATTTTCCTTTGGTGTGTGTCAGAATGCTTCCAAAATCAAATTTCTTATGCATGATGGGTGGCTGTAATAGATTACTGAACTCAAAATTTTCAGAAGCAAAATTTTCATACCTTCAAACAACAATTTCAGGCCTCGTAGTTGGCTACCATGTACAAACAATGTGCCCTTTTTTGGGTGTCAATTGCTAATATCGTTGCCAACAATTTTTTGAATTTTTTGGAAAGGAAAAAGACATTTTTCTTCACCAATTTACCTTTCCAATTGCTGCTTATGATTTGAGCCTTTGCCCAATCTACGATGAACCTTAAATCTTCTTCCATGTCCTCCATATGATCCCTTCCAATTGGTTGCCCATGTATGGAAGCCAACTTATTCCTTGCATTGCCCTTTGTAAGGGATCTCCAAAATAAACCTACACATGAAACAAGCAAGTTAGGAAAAACATTGGTGTTTAATAATACCCTTTTGATCAAATTGTCAATCTCTAGGATCATAAGGTACATCCTTCCTTGTTGCCTTGGTCCTCCTTTGCAACTCTTTTTTATTTGAAAACCAAGAGGTATTTTCTTGTTGCTTCCGATATGAATGTAACAACTTCCTCTTTCCTTCTTTCTTTCCCCTATGGTGGCTTGGAATTCTTTTATGTATCTTTGCACCACCCTCTTGATGTTGGATGATGTGATGCTCACCTCCATTCTCATGTCTAGCCAACTTTTTCCCTTGGCATATCCACTTAAAACATCATAGACAAGGGTTGTATAAGGATTGTAACAACCCTTAATTGCTTGCCTTTTCCCTCCAAAAGACAATGCACACTTTGCATAACTTGAAACTTGTGATCCCACATAGCAAGCTTTTACCACACTATCATAGGACAATGCATTATTTCTTATGTAGTGCATCCTTTCACTTAAAAACTGAATTGTAAGTATTGTAGTTGATTTACCAAGAACAATACATACCTCAAGCCTTGGCATTGGTTGGATACCACTTCTTGCATCTTCCTTTTAGACACAACGATTATATGTAGCATATAAAAAGACGAATGGTGATGCTTACCAATTTCGTGATGTATTTGCATGCTTTTTGGCATGCTCTTCACCTTGTCCTCACCCTTGGCATGATCCTCATATCTTCCAAAGTGATGTAAGAGCATAGTAGGAAGGTTGTGTACTGATGACTTGCCATAAAAATAATTAAATGGATTACCTTTATCTGCTGTTCCTGAAATTACAACATGCTAATAGTGATCATTAGCCTTTGTGGTGTGGACCTTGTTCACCAATTTCCCTTTATCAATGTGCCATATTGATTTCCCTTTATCTTTGGCATGATTATGTAGGTGTTTAAGGGTCGCACCTTTCTCCTTAAACTTCCTTAGGTGTTGCCTAGCTTGGAAGGCTATCATATTTGCTTGCTTTGCCCTCATCCACTCATCACACCTTGCTTGTGTCTTTGACATAAGGGCACAATTTTCTTCTCCTTGGTTCAGCGTATTTTCCTCTCCTTTCCTTTGGCATAGAGGGTGTCTTCATAGAGTGTCCACTTCCCTTGAATTTTTATGGCTTCCCTCATGTGAGTCCTCATGAAGTTTTGTTCTACTCCTCTTTCCTTCCTCATGCATGACTTGCTTATTATCACAAGTGGCTGCCCTACTTGATACTTCTTCCATGGTGTGTCTAGAGTTCATCTCTCTTGGTTCATCCATCCTTTTGGTTTGCCCTTCAACTTCAGTTTTGGATGCCTTCGAATCTTCCCTTTATGGCTTTATTTTTTTCTGATTCTTTTACCTTTTCTGATTTCTTACAGCTTGCTGGTTCTGTACTTAAATGTTCTGATTTCCTTCCCTTTTCTGATTTTTCATATTTGTCTGAGTTTAATGACTTAGTACTTAGCTAATTACCTGTAATTATAGGCACCCTCCTTGTGGTTTTGTGGGCCCTAAGGTTCACATGCATTGGCTGGTCCATACATGCTTGAAAAGTGTCCTTTGGCTGCCCCTGAATTTCTAATGTTTGAAGCTCAAAAATTTCAACACTTGGCTGCCCCAAAGTGTTTGACGTTTCTTCATTGATGTCTCCCATTTGCAGCTCTCTTTGTTGCCCCAAAAGGTCTGATTTTTTTTGGTTTGAAGTTGCAACCTTGGCAAATCTTGCCATGAACTACCTGTTAAATTCTTCATAGTTATCTATGAGGTGATGCCCTTGGGTTAACAACCCCTAGTGCCACCACTCATGGGCAGCCCCTTCTAAATGTGCTATGATGAATATTAAGGCATCCTCTACCTCTATGGGACAAAGTGTTAGGTATGTACCTAACTTATCCATCCATGCCCCAACTAAAATATTTGTAGACCCAATGAAAATGGGAAGAGTAATCTTCTCCATGGCCTTATGTAGCTCCCGTCCCACTTGAGAACCATCCCTACCTCCTTTCCATGACACACAGTCATTGAGATTCACTTTCTCCCTGAAGGGGGTGGATATGTCATATACTCCACATAAATCTCCATCAACCGATCTTAGAACCAAGTGATCCTTTTTATTCTATCCCTATTTATGCCACTGTTTGACAAATACTCGTCCATCCCACAGTATAGCCAAGATATGGCTTTGATACCACTGTAATGCCTCCAAATGGGACAATTATGACAAGTTGGGGTTTTCCAACAAACCCTTAGATGAAACAGAGAATAATCTGAATTTTGTCCTAAAAACCAACAAACCCTAACAGTAATAGATGTCCAAATTTCAAGCAATAACACTCCACAATAACCCCAATAATTAATGAATATGAAATTACAGTAAAGTATCTCCTTTTGTGCAAGATGGAATGACGATGTGGCTAGAATTTCTTTGCAATAATTCTTATTTTTAAGATGGTACAATTGTGTTTTTCCCTTCCAATCAACGTTGAAACCCTTGCACAAACTCACAATAAATATGCCACAAATCCTTGCAATTTATTAGGGCTCACAAAGAACAAATTAGGGCTGCCAATAGTTAATTTAGCCTCTCCAAACAAGCCGCCACACTTAGAAAAATAGGAGAAACAAATATGAAAATCAAACCCTTGTTCTATCCCTTCAACAAGGTCTCCAAGCTTCCCAAATCAATTCACCCTACTTGAGAAATTATTAAAATAATTTCCACAATGTAAAATAAATTATTCCTTTCAATATTAGAGCCCAAAAGCATTTTAACAACCTACCCAAGTGAATCGCTCCACTAGAAAAAATTATACAACTAATTTTTTGAAATAATTATCTTATTTTCAGCGCTCAATAATTTATTTGCCTCAAGCAGCTGAAATTTTAGAGATTTGTATCTTCCAAAATATTTAGAATTTCAATGCAAAAGTTAGCTCAAAATGATCACAAAGATAATAGCTATCAAACAAAATTAAAATCAGAATTTTTCTTCCATGGGTAGTCCCTCAAAAGTTGCCCAAAAGTTCTAAAAACCCTAGTTACAACCCTAGGTCCCTTCAAACTTGAAAATAGAGCTCAATTGCACAACCTAACAATGAGAAATCAATGCAAACAACTCTCAAAGGTATTCACTTTGCCTTTGAAAGGTGGTGTTATAAAACACCTTTGTAGGTTTAATTGCATGCAACCATACAAATCTGAAACACAATTACAGTCTTTGAATAGAGATGCTCTGAATGTAAGAATGGAGCTTTTCGCCCCCAAACCCTTGGCACACTTGAAGGTTTTCGTTATTAAGTTGTGGTGAACAAGCTTGACATACTTGATTAATAATTCAATATTTCAAATTAGCATAATTTTCAAATGGACAATTCACTTTCTTTTTATATCCATGCCCCAAGTGTGGCGTCCAAAATAGGAGGGAAACTCTCATTTTTTAAAATATTAAAAGAACCTCCTTATAATTTCACTTTAGGCCTTAAATGCCCATGACACTTAAAAAGGCCCCAACTTAAGTGAAAATTAGATTATTATTACTTTATTTTAAGTATTTAAAACTACTTTTTATTTTAGTAATATTATTATTATAATTCCAAAATGGGGACATTACAGAGTGACCTACAGAAGATATGAAATGCACAAACTCTTTCTTAGCTTAGTCTTCTACTTTTGGATTGGGAAAGAGTCTACAAAATGTTGCGTTATATCCCTCGCAAACCTCAACATCCCTATATGGTGCGACTCTCCTGGGCAAAGAAAGGATCTCTGCACTATAGCATTTGGGCATTAAGGCAAAAACAAGATGTAATGGGGTGGTCATTTTGTTCCACCTTTCAATGAGATGCGACCGCATTTCCTTGAAGTATCTTTCTGTAGGATCCTATTCTTTGATGTTTATGATGGATCTGATGTTCTCAATCATTGAGTCGATTCTATCATAAAACTCACCCAAACATGAATGATCCATATCCACATATTTCAACATGCTAATGATGGGTTTAGTAAAATTGAGCAAATACTCCACACATTCCCACCACATGTCATCCAAAATCCACCCTTTCACCTTTGTGGGCTTCTCACTATTTGCCTGACTCCATACATTCCAAAGGTTTTTGATAACCATGCTACTCAATGCCTCTCGCACCTTGACAAGTTGTCTCAAGACGAGTGTGTATGAGGCAAACTGAGTCCCAACAACTTAATATGAAATTAAAACAAATAAAATAATGTTCATAAATAAAAACACTACAAGTTATAAACTTACAAAATCAAATTAAAAATATACAATGATACACGATTCATGAAAGATAAAATTAAGAGTTACCTTAACCAATGAGATGTGGGTGAGTTGGTAAAGTGGCTTGGTTGTTTCAATCCCCACTCAGGGTCAAATCTCATTAAGGTATCTGAAGTCGGATGTGGGCATTGTTGGTTTTCTCGGGTCAGTTATGGCCATTGTTGGTATATATGGTACATGTGGTAGATGATTACTTGGGGATCTAGGCCTCCGATTGTGTCCTAGACTGGTTTGTAGCTTCAGTCAAAAGCGAATACCAATAAAAAAATAAAAAATTAAGAGTTACTTTCAAGAACTACAACTTTGAAAAGGCCTTGAAGATGCCTTGGGACATGTGATGGTTGGTTATGAACATTTGGATCTCGCTTGCCTCTTCATAGACTTGTTTGATCCAATCAATTTTTGCCCCAATTTTTGCAACATAAGGTTGAGGAAATGAATGACACAAGGTGTCCAAAATATGTGCCCATACCTTGCCTCAATCAACATGCTTGCAACTTTGCAATTTTTAGCGTTGTCTGTTACAACTTGGACAACATTTTGAGGCTTCACTATCTCATTGGACTCTATTAGGATGTCGGCAATGAATTGTGCATCTTTCATTTGCTCCTCACAATCAACAACCCTAAAAAACATTGCCCCTTTAGGGCTCACTGTGACCACATTGATCAATGGCCTATTTGCCATATCTTTCCATCTATCGGAAATGATGGACACCCTTGTTTCGATCCACGAATCCTTGATGGATTTCAATACATCTTCAACTTATTTTCTTTCTTTTGCCAACAAGATGGTGCGCACCTTTTCATAACTTGGGCCAATGAACCCTTTAGGGGCAACATTGATAGATCTCACCATATTCTGCAATATAGTGATCTAACAACATTAAATGACAACCCACATATGCAAAGACAATGCACGATGCTCTTCTCCGTTATGTCCCTGGATTCATTATTGAATGTCCTATCCAATAGGCTTTCATCTTTTGTTCTCTTGCGACCAAGATGTGAATCCTCTTCTTCTGCAGCCACAACAGGTGAAACAAGAAAGGGGTGTGATAGGGTTACCATATTAGCAAAAGATGGATCAACAGGTGGTGATCCTTTTTTATTAAAGGACGCTTCGATCGGTGCCCAACAATGGCATCTGCATCTTCTTGATTTTTGATGTATGCAAGGATCTTCGCTTGTGGCAAGCCTTTTAATGGCTTTCCATTTATGCTGGCCCACTACAAGCTTTGATTCTAGTGCCAAGAATTGGACACAAATGGGCTTTTGCTTGACTATACAAATTTACAGTTACACTCTGAGAAAAGATAAAGAAAACACCCTCCACCAAGCATGCGTTCTAATATTGTCACATACATCCAAAGGGACATTCACGGATCAAATCTAGGGGCTATCTCTTGGCCCATCAAACTAACACTTGCGGCCTGAGACATTCTAACAAATCCGTATACCTCCTGGTAAAAAATAAAAATATTGCTATTAAAACTAAATGCATTTCGTAATTGTTGAAATAATGGTTAAAACTTAAAATATTAACAAAATTAAAATTAAAATTAAAACTAGTTACAACAAAACAAAAAAAAAAGCCAAAAAACTGAAAACTTATCTTAAATCAGCAAATCCTCTTCCTTGCAAGCTCCACAAGCTCCTTGCCACCAAATAGGTAGAGGTAGTCGTGTAGGTTTGGCACAAGGAGTTTCAAGCTTTATGCAACTGAAAAAATGAACACGAGTGAACAAATGTGCAATGAGAGGTAAAAATGCAATGAAAGGTAAATGTGTTGTTTACTTTTGATAAAATGAGTGTGAAAGCTGCTTTTAGGGTTGAGAATTCACTTTAGTTTGTTTTTAATTGTATTTTGAAGTCCATGTTTGACTTTTCGTTAGGCGAAATTTTAAAAAAAAAAAAAAAAAGTTTTTTGGGTAGTAAACGCTGCGGATACACCTAGGGTACCTCCTTGGGCCTACTGATACCCTTGGATAAGTCTTAAGATGTATCTGCAGGCCCAGTGACGTACCCTAGGCGTTTCCCCTGCATTTGCCAACCGTATCCGTACCTGGGAACGTTTCGTATCCGTATCTGGGCCCTGCAAGGTGTATCCGGTAATGCAGCTTCATACTCAACATTCTGGATTTTTAGAGCACCTTTGTAAGCAGCAATGTGCTCCCTAGTAGTTCTGTTATCGTTGTTTTGAAAATTGGGAAGGGATTTAAAGGGCTTTTTGGGGAGATCATGCTTGATTCTAAGGATGTCTATGGCGGTATCAATGACCCAAGTCACCATCTTGTAACAAAGTAGTGAAAGAATTTTAAACATCAACCTCATACTCTTTTTATTTTGTTTTCAGAGTTGCCAGTTACCATTTAACAATGTTGTTTTTAGATGTAATAATTTTATGATTCTTATGTTTTTTTTAAATGTTTTGCTAAAAGATTTTTTTACTGAAATCTTAAAAAGGCTTGTTGGCAGCCCTCCAATCACCAATCTGTTTATGGGCCATTCAACACAGCACCTTGAGCGGGAAATTGCTCTCCCGTTTTAAGCCTTATCTATTAGGAAACGGTATGGGTTATTACACTCCTTTCATAGGTCCGAAAGATGTGCATTAAAATAGAAGTGAAATTTTATTCTAAATTTTGGTATACAAAACAAAAGATCAAAAACATGAGAGAAAAGGGTTAGAAGGGTGATTTGGACAGAGTTCCAATACAATCTGGCAATAAACACATAAAATCGACTCAGTAGAAGGAACCAGTTTTCATATTGAAACAACATAAACCCAAATCATTGAGAAATGGTGCAAAAGAATATAAAGTTGCAGAATTTTAAACTACTTGAGCAGAAAAGCCCAAACTTTCATTTAACTTTCACAACATCTGCCTAACAGTAAATACCAGAACAACAAAGGCTCAAATTAACATTCAATGTGAAGTGAAATAAATACCCAAATCAAAGCAAAACAGCATATGCCCAAATCATTGTGATTCAAATACTGAACATGAAATGAATTCTGAAATAATCTTACCAGAAGGTATTAAATATTTGTTTTACAAACCACAATGGTTGCAATCGGAAACATGCAGCAATGTCTTTTTCCCTCCTCTCCCATCTCAAAATCCCTCTGCTGAATAAATATCCCCCAAGAATATGAACCTTTCACAGGTCTCTCTTGGCAACTGAACTGCAAGTAACCCATGAGAGACATCTACAAAATTGACTAAATATTGATTGGTAAAATGCATCCTTTCTCCTAATAAAATATGGACTCAACTTTTTATATTTGTTGACTTCTACCCTCTCAATATGTTTTTTTTATTTAAAAGGTGGGCTTTCTCATGAATAGTGATTTTGACCCATAGTTTAAAGTTTACAAAATAATAGGGACCACTAATCAACTTTTACACTTTTCTGAAAAAATTATACCCTAGAATGAAGATGGGCATTCTAATTTATTTGCCTGACACATGTTTTAAATCATCCCTTTACAAATAAATCAACCCATTAAATTAAAATGACCCCAAGACAAAAGGCTTGGGTGGGTTGTGGAGACATCAAATTTCTCCATACTAGCATTCATTTTTAATTGACATGTTTGGATCCTTGATTTCCTGTTATCATTGGATCACTCTTCTTAGTTATTTAATGAAATGAATGAGGAATTTTATGCATATTTTGTGATTTTTTGTTCTGAAAGGGAGACTGGCAGACATAAATTAATGAAACTTTTGCAAATATATGTTGTTGTGCTGATCAATTTATTTGTTGCAATATGATTTGATTTAGCATCCATGGTTAATAGCAATATTTATTGAATTTATGAAATGAATTTGCAGAGAAATAATGTAGGAACTTGGGGCGGAGGTAATCAAAGTAGCATGTCTGCATCTGTTTCAGCACTTGGTGACAGTGGTTGGCTAATGCATATTCATAATGTTTTAGCTGGTTCTGCTTGGATTGCTGCACTCATTGCTCTTGAAGGTGCTTCAGTGCTTGTTCATTGCAGGTTTATATTTGCGCATCCAAATTATAATGCTATTTCTTCTTTATATTCATTTCTTAGTGGAAGCGATTTAAAAGTCAGTATTCATCTCTCAATAGAATGGTAGTAGTGGATATATTCCTATTTACCGTTCCAAACTCTCAAGCTATGAGTAGGTTGATTCAAGTTTTTTGTGTTGTGTTGACCTTTACATTCTTTGGAAGAACTCCTATAACTGCGTGCACTGTTGTAAGAGGGCTTAGTGTAAAATTTCCCTCTTGTTCTGTCCTCTACATGCTTTTAAAGAAGCATACAATTTTTATAACTTTCCACGCTATTGGAATGGAAAATGTAGTCTAGAATCTTATTTGATACAAGGAAGTTGCAAAATTAGGTTTGGGTAAACTATAGTAAATATTTATTGCATAGTAACCATGGAGGAACTTGTACCCTGATCCTTTGTACTTGTCTCCCATCTTTGAAATGCATCCCCCTATTGGACTCGTGTATGGGGATGTCTGTAGACATCATGAAACTTCAATCAATGTCACTATACAACTTCTGGAAACGTCCCTCAAAAATCAGAAATCTTCCTATAGAAGATTTGTAAATATGTCATAACTACATGGATATTTTTCTCGTGCCAAAAATTGGTTGAAGAGTGTTTAAAAACTAAGTTGCCGATACGGATATGGGTACGAGTATCGGATATGGGGATACGTCGATTTTTTTTTTGGTGGTTTGGATACGGCTGGATACGGCCGTACAAAAATACATATAAAAAATTAAAAATATAAAAATATAGCCATATAAGCAAAATTAACCACATAATATGCATAGAGGAAACAAAATAACTTCAAATAAGTTATATAACCACAAAATATATACTCATAATTCAATGCCAAATATCATAATATTCAATAGTCGAATTTATATTAGTTTTATAAATTATAACAGGTACATGGTGCAAATGCTACAATGTATGGTCAAAAATAGAGACAAATCAGCGTTCTCATTGTTCACTATATAATATATTTAATATTCTTCTTCGCCTGCAATGTCTTCATCATCATGTGGTTCATTAGAACCACAAGCAGTCGCAGTGCCACTCCCAATAGCTCCATTGTGCAAGTCATATGAAGCATTGTCTAGCTCCGCGTCAAATAAAGAAAGGTATGTAAGGGAGGCATCTAAATCAGCAGTCTCTGGGTTCACATCCCACAACTTTGTTGGCCCTTCCTTGTATTCAGGTTGTTTATGTCAGAGAAGACGTAAGTTGGAATGCACATAAACCAAATCCTCCACTTTTTTTGCAGCCAACTCATTGCGTTTAACTGAGTGGATAAAGCCATAGCTGCCCCAACTCCGCTCAGCTGAAGAGGAGCTTGCAACCTATTGAAGCCACAAAATGAATTAAAATTTATAAAAAATTAAAAGACTAAAAGTTAAAACTTAAAACAAAACATTTTAAAGGTCAAAAGAAGGGTAGAGTAAAAAAATTAAAATTTTACTTGTGATAGAACTTTTATTGCAAGTGGTTGAAGGTGGGTGGATGCTTGCCCATGGAGGTACCACCAAAAGTGAGCGTCCATCTTGTACTTGTGACGGATAGCGCCAAGGGAATGACCCACCGAGGATATGAAATGCACAAACTCTTCTCTGACTTGGTCTTCTACCTCTGGATCGAGAAAGATTTTAAAGAATGCTGACTTATATCCCTCGCCAACCTCAACATCCCTATATGGTGCGACCCTCTTGGGCAAAGAAAGAATCTTTGTACTGTAGTATTTGGGTGTCAAGGCAAAAGCAAGAAGATGTAATGGGGTGGTCATTTTGTTCCACCTTTCAATGAGATGCGACTGCACTTCTTTGAAGAAACTCTCTGTGGGATCTTGCTCTTTGCCATTTATGATGGATTTAATGTTTTCAATCATTGAGTCAATTCCATCATAAATTTCACCCAAACATGGATGATCCATGTCCACATATCTCAACATGCTGACAATGGGATTAGTAAAACTCAGCAAATACTCCACACGTTCCCACCATGCATCATCAAGAATCCACCCTTTCACGTTTGTGGCCCTCTCATTGTTTCCCTGCCTCCATACACCCCAAAGGTTGTTGATGACCATGCTACTCAATGCTTCACGCACTTTAACAAGTCGTCTCAAGACGATGGTGTGTGAGACAAATCGAGTCTCAACAACCTAATACAATTATACAAAATTAAAACAAATAATTAATAAATTTAAAATTATTCAAAAATAAAAAACACTACAAATTACAAACTTATAAAATTAAATTAAGAGTTACCTTCAACAATTGTAATTTTGAGAAAGTCCTAAAGATGGCTTGGGACATGTGATGGTTGGTTATGAACATTTGGATCTCATTCACCTCCTCATAGACATGGACGTCTCGGGTACTCCCGGATGCATCCTGGAGGCGCCCGCCGGCATGCGGAAAATGTCTGTTACGCCGGCGGGTGCCTCCGAGACGCCTCCGGGAGTACCCGGGACGTTTCCGGCGCGTACCTGAGAGATTCCGACAGAAAAATGGCGATTTTTAAAAAAAAAAAACCTCAGAAAATCCTTAATAAACATTTAAGTATAAGTTTACATTTAGATATGGACATCTAGTTTCTTATACTTTAAGTTATATTTTATTTATATACTTTTAGAATGTTTGAGAGGGGTTTCAGACTGCTAGGAGCTATAATGCAAATTCTAGGTTTTGGAGGAACCTGTCATATTTCAGAGTTAGTCAGATTCCAGGGTTTCAGGGTTTCAAACTTAGCCATATTTCAGGGTTTCAAGATTTCAAGGAGACATCATAGGAGGTATGAAGGCTGCATGAAGGGATGTATGTGTGATAGAATAGTATGAGAATATCTCTGGCAAAGTGCCACAAACCGATCCCACCCCATTCCCTGTGCACCCCTTAAGGCATGCACTCGTGAGATTCAATGCACCGATGAGCCCTTGTGAGAGAAAGCGTCAGTAAATGATAAAGTTGAAAAATAATGGGAGTGGCATTCATGATTTTGTGGACAATCGAGATGATTTATTCTAGATTTGAATGTACATCTTGTCTTTGAAGTAATGAATGAATGAATATTATATATTTTTAAGTGTTTTATCATTTATAGACAAATATTTTCACACTATGTAGTTTCAAGTGTTTTACTAAAAAAATGAGTAATATACTATATATATATATACACACACACACACACACACACACAGACGTACCCACGACGTATCCAAATCAAGGTTTTTGAAAAATGACTTACCCACGTACCCGAGACGTCCTCTTATCCGTACCCGTACCCGTACCCAAACAACATAGGTTTGATCCAATTAATTTTTGTCCCCAACGTTTGCAACATAAGATTGAGGGAATGAACAACACAAGGTGTCCAAAATATATGCTCGTACCTTGCCTCAACCAACATGCCTGCAGTTTTGCAATTTTTAGCATTGTCCGTTACAACTTGAACAACGTTTTGAGGGCCCACTACCTCAATGGACTCTATCAAGATGTTAGCAATGAATTGTGCATCCTTCACTTGCCCCTCACAATCAATGGCCTTCAAAAACATTGCCCCTTTAGGGCTCACTTCAATTACATTAATCAATGGCCTATTTGCCGTATCTTTCCATCCATCAGAAATGATGGACAACCCTGTTTCGATCCATGAATCCCTGATGGGTTGCAATGCATCTTCAATGTGTTTTCTTTCTTTTGTCAATAAGGTGGTGCGCACCTTTTCATACCCTGGGGTGGCAAACCTTTTAGGGGCAACATTGATAGATCTCACCATTTCCTGTCAGTATGGTGATCTAACAGTATTAAATGACAACCCACATGCGTAAATACAACGTGCGATGCTCTGCTCCGCTATCTCTCTGGAGTCATTTTGGAATGCCCTCTCCAATGGGCCTGCATCTTTTGTTCTCTTGCGATGAAGAGGTGAATCCTCTTTCTCTTCGGCCGCAATGGGTGTAGCAAGAAAGGGGTGTGATGGAGTCACCACATTAACACGAGATGGATCAACAGGAGGTGATCCTTTCTTTCTCAAAAGATGTTTTGATCTTTGCCCCATAACGGCATTTGCATCTTCTTGCTCTTTGATGTATGCAAGGATCTTTGCTTGTGGCAAGCCCTTCCCAGGCTTTCCACCTATGCTTGGCCCATCACAAACTCTGATTATAGTGATATAAATCGCACATAAATGAGCTTTCACTTGACTATACGAGCTCTTGATTTTACCGTTACACTCTGAGCAAAGCTAATGAAAACACCCTCCACCAGACATCTGTTCTAATATTGTCACCTATTTTCAAAGAGGTGCTCGCGAATCATATTTGGGGTTATCCCTTGCCCTACTGAACTAGCACTTGCACCCTGAGACATTCTAATTTTTGACAAATCGCTATAGGCTTATAGCTCCTGGTAACACAAAAAATCGCTATTAAAATTTAATTATAAATATAAATATTAAACTAATTAATAATTTAAAATTTAATACTATACTTTATATTTAAAATTTTAAACTAATTAATAATTTAAAATTAAAATTTAATACTTAATATATATCTAAAGACTAAAATTTAAAAACAAACATATTTCAAATTTTTAACGTAATAATAAAAAGTTAAAAGAAATAAATAAAAATTTAAAAAACTAAACTATATAATAAAAATTTAGTTTATAATTTAATAAATTTATAAAACCTTAGGCCTAAGGTCCTACAGTTTAGACTTTAGAGTTTAGGAAGAAAAAAAAATGAAATTTAAAAACCTACGCAAGCAGCACGCAAGGCGGCAGGCTGCAAGCAGCACGCAGTCGCGCAGGGGGAGTCGAGCGCAGTCGCGCAGTCGGGTCACGGGTAGTCGTGGAGGCGGGTCGCAGGAGTCGCAGAGGCACGGGTCGCAGTTATATGCCTTAGGGTTTTGACTTTTTTTCATTTCTATAAAGTGAAAAAAAAATTAAAATGTTTTTTATTCGGCCGATCCGTGGGGGATACGGCCAGGGTACGTCGTGCCCCCTGCGGATACGGCCGGATACGTCCATGCTCCCTGCGGATACGGCCGGATACGTCCATGGACGTACATTGGCCGTATCTGCAGGGGGCACGACGTACCCTGGCCGTATCCCCTGCGGATCAGCCGCGTACCGTACCGTACCCGCAAATCCCCGCGCTCCTAGGGCTTGGGAGGGGCATATCCGGTAATGCAGTTTAAAAACGAAGAAAAATACTAATAGGCATGTATTTTGAATGAAATTTTAAATGTTTTGTAATAATATATATTCATTTCAATTCCCAAAGTGTTACTAGTAAGAAAAGAAGACACTTAGGGTTAAGATGTTTAGTTAAATAAGCTTTATCAATTGATTGAAATGAGAAAGAGGGGTACTCCATGTTAGTAATTTGTGCTAATAAACTATATCATTGCCTTATTTGCATTTGCAATTTCTTGCAACTAATGAAAGTATGTGAAGAAGGAATTCTTTATAGTCATCAGATTATGCAAAGAGAGTTTTAAAATTATTGAACCATTATTGACTATATAAGTAAAGTAGGACTGTAACATACAATGAGAAGTTGGAGCAAAAATTATTTGGGACATTTCCAGGTATTTGATCTCTAAGACTATGGAATACAGCTATTTATCCAAGAACTTTATGGAGTCTTAAGGTTTTTTGACTTGATCTTGTTTGAGAGCTCTTGAATCAGCGTGTTTTTTGATGTCTCCTGGCCCTTCATGGAGTCTACTTTAATATTAGTATGTACGGTGCTTGCATTGTTAAATGTTCTCAAATTAATAAATTATTATAAAATTTTGAATTTTTATTTATAAATATTATTATATTATTATTTATAAATATTACAATATTTTTGTTTTTAGATAAATATATTTTGGCATTCCTGCGAATCCCTATATCCCCGTTTCTCAGTGTTATGATTAATTCGCATGAAAGGCCAAAGTAGGTCAATTGCACTCGAAGTGCAGGTTGTATGGAAATTCAATATTTAGATAGCTTTTATGGTTATCATGGTATATAGTTTTTATAATTGAGAATAAAGAAATACTGTTTAATAGAACAATTATTAAAAACTTCAAGATTCCACAATCCATAATTTAAAAAAGGACAATTTTTTGGAAAAATAGTGATAAAGAATTAATGGATTCGATGTTTCGGACCAAACTTTGTGGTCCGTCATCAAGATGACTGATTGATAAGATTGCATGTGAGGGCCCCTTATATAGACAATCCATTTTACATCACGATGAATACACATCCTCCAATAATTAATGCTCTCAAAAAAATTATAAAATAATGTCACATGTATAGCAATGATGATTTCCATGTTTATCATGAGCTCTAAGCATATGTATGATGGGTTGCCGTGAGTCACAACATATAGGATCTCTTTCAAAATTGATAGAATATTATAAAGGCACAACATAAAAACTATTTCCATAACACAAAATAAGAGTGGAAATATGATGAAATCCATGAAGGACTCTATTTAGTCCGAACTATGTTATGGTATTTATCGCATTGAATGTCTATGTGATCAACCCTGGTTGCAGAAACAAGGAGATATTTCCAATAGACATTCAAGTAACATAGCTCTTATATTAACCATGACTGCATCAAGTCTTCAACACCTGCAAAGCAATGCCCACACCACTTCTCACTACATTTGTATAGGTAAAGCAAATGTTCTAGTGAAGGAGGCACATTTTATGAAAAGAAACGTTAAGAGAGGCTATGGAGATTGAAAAGCCGCAATAATCTCAACAAGGATGATAGGCTAGAGCTAAGTGACCCATGGCAACCCATCATTCTTATGTTTAGGGCTGATGACAAATGTGGAAATAATTAATGTTGTACATGTGACATTATTTAATAATTTTTCTGAGAGCAATAATTATTGGTGGGATGTATTATCCTCATGATGTTTAATGGGTTATCTCTGTAAGGCTCCCTTATATGTAAATTTATCAATCGCTCATCCTAATGATGGACCTCATAGTTTGATCCGAAATGTTGAATCCAATGTTTCTTTATCTCAATCTTTTTCAAAAATATCCCTTTTTAGAACAATTATTATGTGTTATTATGATGTATGAGAGTAGTTATGGTTAATTTTCAATTTTTGTGTTGGGCAGTTGTCAATGGGACCATTGGGTTGAATTGTCTACCTATTTCTTGATGACAATTTTTTATGAGGGTTGTTAACAATTAATCACGGATCTCCACTTGGTGTTCATGATATATCATAATGTGCAGAGTTTAGGCTTGATATATTGGAGATTGTACACTATGAGTATTATAATTAAGAAACACTAGTTTTTCCTACACTGTTTCTGTCTACTGATGTGGCATACCCTGAATGCTTCATTTTTGTTCCTTTCATGATATTTATGATGTTTAAGTGTTTATAATTTCTAAGCCTGAAATTTTGACATTGTTGCCGTTACAAGCCCCATTCATCACCCATTCTCATTGTCTATCAGGATTGTCGTTTTTAGAAGTGTTTAAGTGTTGTCAAAAAAGAAAATTGAAGAAAACCAAAAATGGAGAAAAAATGATTGGTCGCGAAGCAAACAGCAAGAATCTTATTGGAAGGAAGAGGAGTTGGTGATAAAACTTAGTCTATTTCAGGACCTCATTGCAAAAAACTCCATCCACAAGGAGTTTGAGGACTCACATAATCCTTTTGTAGATATAACAAAGAATTTGATTTGGATCAAGTATAGTGCATGCCTCGTTTACCAACACAATTTTCTTGTTGCTACTTTGACTCGGAAAGGCATAAAGGGACAACAAGAGGCTTAGTGAGAACATAATTGAACAACATTTGCTACTTGGACTCGAAAAGGCATAGAGGGACAGCAAGAGGCTTAGTGAGAATGTAATTAACAACATTCATAGACCAAGTAAGAGAGATGCCTCATTCTGATTGTGAGAAGAATTTAAGAAACAAAAATTTGCTTTTAGAGGATTTGCAAGGATACTAATAAGGAAAAAATGAAAACAAGACTATCAAATATGTAGTTGACAAAGGAACCATAGGGTGCATGTGTGTTTGAATTGGAAAAAGGTGAAGAGATCATAACCATAGTTCACATACTTGTACTCGGAGAGTACTCACCCAGCTCCCAAAAAGTTTACTCAGCGATTATTCGACAGCGACTCGTCATTATTCAACAAATTAAAAAAATACTTAAATTAAAAAAAAACATAAATTTTATAGAAGTTAAAGTTGTAAAATATATCAAATGAGTTTGTAAAATGTTGGGGAAGTGTTTTCTATTAGATTTGAATACAAGTAAAGTATAAAATCGCATAATCATGATTCATGCGAATACAACTGTCACACTGTCAAGTTTCAACAACAAACTGATATAGTGATACTTATACAAGAATCTACAAGTACAAATTACAAGAATCTATAATTTTCTCTTCCCTACTCTGTAAAACTAAGGGAGACTAAGAGAGTCCAGTCCTCTCCCACTCAGTTGCCCCTCCTTGCTCTGCCTAGAATGTTGCGTCTGTGGCTCCACCCTGGAACCAAATGGTAGTGATTCCTTTGCGTCATGTTCGACAACATCTACAAGGATGTCATGCAATCCAATATCGCCTGCTTTTGCTAATACACAAGGATGTCTTTTAGTTGTTTCTTGAATGCAAGGTGTCTATCATACCTACATCCCTTCATGCATCCTTCATACCTCCTATGATGTCTCCTTGAAATCTTAAAACTCTGAAATATGGCTAACTCTGAAACCCTGAAATCTGACTAAGTCTGAAATATGATAGGATACTCCAAAACCTAGAATTTGCTTTATAGCTCCTAGAGGTCCGAAACCACTCTCAAACATCCTGAAAGTATATATATAAAATATAACTTAAAGTATAAGAAACTTTCTTATACTTAAATGTTTATTTTATATATATACTGTGGGGGCATGCGTGTTTAAAAATGACAAAAGACTAAGTTTTTCCCACATTTTTCATGCATTCTAACCACATTGGCGAGTATTTTCACAGTACTCATCCGATACTCACGAGTACTTGCCAATACTCGTGAGTACTGTGTCAGTACTCATTGAGACCCGAGTAATAAAAACCCTGCCATTTCGAGTGGCGATTAATCATTTTTGGGGAAGTTTGGCGATTACTCGCCCACTCGTCCAGTAATCGGCGAGTATGCAAACTATGCTTATAACCACCAATATGATGATAGTTGAGAAGGACGATGACAAACTCATGACAAAATCGTCAAAGGGGGTGTTGTTGATGAGGGGAGGGTTGTTGACAAGGAGTGGCTCATCGACAAACAAAGAACAATCAATGAGGAGACTTGAAAAAGATAGGGGACCACTAATGGAAGCAAAGGAAGGCTTGAAGGTGAAAGGACCATCTGCAAGGGTGAGGATAGGCTTGAGAATGGGAGTATTGTCAACAACGAAAGACAGTGAAGACAAGGATAATGAGATAAGAATTGAGATTAGATTAAACAAGGCACTGAGCAACAACATAGAGTTTGGGCATGCACCATTTTCCCTAGGAGATTATGGAGTGGAAACCGAGATTGGTGGTGTGGGCTATGAACCAACACCTATACAAACCATCCAACCCTACCAAAGGAGACACATATTGTATGTTGATGGACAAAGGGAAGACCAGATGAATTGGAGAAAGGGATATCATTTTCCGTGGTGATCCAACACCATCCAAAGCTAGTCATAAGCTATCAAAGTTTATGGGGTATGATAATTGATACTTGTAAGTCACATATGATTATTTTCATTGCTAATGGTTAGGCAAATGAAGGGTATTGGTGCATGCCAATTTTGACACCTTGAGAGCAATTGCTAATGAATAGTGAAGCAAGGAAAGGATGAGTTGAGCGATTGGGTTATGTTAATGAAGCCTTTGATTAAGAGTTTAAGTTGTTGCAAGATGATACTTATATCGGCTTCAAGACCTATACAAAAGAAGGAAAGATTAATAAATGATTGAAGGAATTGATCTACAAGTTAGAGATTCTTTCTATAGATGGACTAAAGAAAAGACAGCTCATCGAGAGACAATGACATTGGACAAATGAAAACAATGCTACCAAAATGTTCAATGATGCATAGATTGGGTCATGAAGCTCAAGATAAAAGACAAGGATAATGCTTAAGTGAACCATGACACTAGACAAAGATGAAGACAATAGCACCGAAAATGTTCACTGATGCATGGATTAGGTCATTAAACTTGAGATAAAAGACAAGGATAATGCCCAAGCGAAAACTGTAAGTGGGTCTAACAATTTTGGAGACGATCCAATGGAGTTTCCATCCATAATTTTGAGGACAGATACAATGAGAATGTTTAAGGATCTGAAGAGCGAGATTGAGAAGGAAAGAAAAAAGTTGTGGCACACAACTGTGAACTAACCAAGTAAATTTTTGATTAATTTGAATACTAAGGAATCGTGTTATTGACAAAGGCATCGATGTCTTAAGAGGCTATGTGCAATGGATTTTAGAACCTTCAACATAGTCGATGACAAAACCAGCACCACCATGAAGGTTGTTGATAAATAGAAAGAGATGCCAATGGGCATCCACTAATATAATGCTAGGCATGCATCCCGTGGGATATTTTAGTGACGGACTACCTCAATCAATTCATGGCTAATATGTTGGTCCTGTGTTAATGGCGTGGACCAAGAGACAACTCTAGTAATAATTGTCCTTAATAATAGGTTAACAATGTGAATGTGTTTAGCATATATCCAAGGTCCCTAGTTGTTATCCCATCACAAGCGAGGATAGTAGTCTATTCGATCCTAACAGTGAAAAAGAAATGGACGTTGGACGACAGAGAAAAATTCAAAAAGGCTATGGTAGAGAAAGTTCCTTGTGCTAATTAGGCACAAAGTTTGTCACGAGAACTTGCCCAATGACCATGACAATTTAGATTGCAAAACTTAGTGTCCTGGTGAAAGTCAAGAAATTGCTAAGCATTGTTATGGGATTGAACATGAGGCTTGATTGATTACCTATGGTGATGGATGTCTAAGATAAAGAAACTATATTGGTTTAGTGTAATATCTCTTTTTGGATATTTTATAAACTCTGAAATTTACTGTGAATCCTTTCCAATATTGAACATCAATCAAATACTAAAACAACCCACATGCAATATTGATATTGAAAACCCACTTAAACTTACTGAAATCCTTATTGTATTGAGATGAACATATACAAAATACTGGTAATGAAGAAACAAGATAATAAATTGCACATGAAATACGGAAATTCCAAATATAATAACCCAACTGTAATATTTTATTCATGTGCTGTCTACACCTTTAACACTGAATAAAACATTTAAATAGAGTAGTAAATTCACAACAAACCCTTGTCAAACTCCCAATAAAATCAACATGCACAACAACAATAACCCTGGTACAACAACGATTCACCAAGGACAAGGTACAACAGTCTAGGGAAACAAATCATAGGGCTGCAAGGAGGAATGGTGCTGAGTTGGAGGATGGTATGATGGCCCTAAAGGCTGTCTAGAACCCCACACAACAGTTTGGAAATTATTTCAAACCTTCACAAGGCCTGGAAAATGATGGCAATCCTCAATTACACTGAAAATTGAAATTTAATCCTAATTTGTAAGCATAATTATGATTCTTGGATGGAATCATCTCAATGGGTTTAGAGGGTTTTCGTCCTCCACACCTTGAGGGTTTTCGTCCTCAGATGAAAATATTGAACACAATGGCTCAAGATTTGGATTAGGGTTTGATTATCAAAGATGAATAATGATTCTTTTGAGCCCAACTCCTTTTGTAACTTTCCTTTTTCAATTTTAACCTAAAAGTATTTTAAAATACTTTTAATAAAATATCACTTTTCACCCACTTAATAATAATTACTTTTTGGTCTTCTTTAATAATAATAATACATAAGTGTGTTTTTTATGTTATAAAATAAAAGTGACTTAAGACAACTTAAAGTATTATTATTAATTTATTTTCCTAACTTTATCCCTTAACCTACAGGAAATAAGGAATAGGCTACGGGTCTTTTGATTAGCTTAATTCCAAAAAGGGGACATGACAGTCCGCCCTTCCTAGAATTCCCTGGCCTCAAGCAATTGCAAGCTCCACTACCCTGACTTACTCCAACTGACTAACTCCATAATCCCTGGATCCCAATTCATCCTTGGGAGTTTGTTAGTCCCTTTTCCCAATTTATTTGATTTGAGGACTCCAATTTCTTTCTGTGATGCAACATCCTCGAATGGCTCTGTTTACTGATTGGAATCCTCTTTCAAAGTCTTTGTAAAATCTGCATATTAAGTCTTCTCCCAAGTGTGTGTAGTGTTGTAATGAAAGACCTCACAAGAAGCTACAAAGTTCCCATCAATGTAATTGTCATCTTCTGGAAATTCTCCTTTGTGTCTCTTGGGAAGGTGAAAATGCTTGGAATTTGATTCCAAACGTGTGATGTGTTGATTTTCTATGTCCTTCTGCGATCCTGGGCGCAGATGTCTAAACACCACTATACACTTATTCTGAAGAATTTGAATATCAACATGATGTTTACCTTGCTATCAAAGTGAGGGGTATGAACGCCTCTCAATACCTAGTAACTGGTTGCTAGGGCAATTCATGCCTCACGAGAAATTTTCTTAACTGCGACTACCTTTCTTTTTCTAGGCATCACAAACCATCATTCAAATGTAAAGTTCAGCTCCAAAGCTTTTTTAGGGAGGTGTCCTTTCCCCATTAATGTCATAAAACTTGTGTAAGAGGCGACAATAACATAGCCACATCTTTGTATCCAACCAAATAGCTGGAAAATATCATTCTAAAGAAATCTTTGACCATGCACTAATTCAAGCAGCACTGTCTGCATATTCTAGACATTATTCTCTTCACCCAAAGAGATCCCATGATTGATAGCAACACTGCTATTTTGACCCTTTAAGCAATGTCCAGCCTCAAGAGCACTAAATGGTATATAGTCAATCTCACTTGTTGTCTTCACTTGCAAGCACATCATATATTCATCATAAAGTGGTGTCATATTATGTTGTGATGCATAGCATTGAACGAATTGTAGGTGTGCAAATAAAAAACGTTCCATTAGAAACTTGGAGATGCAAGTCAACAAGCATATGATCACCAGCCATAATTTTATGTTCCTCATTCATATAATTCTCAATGACAGCAGAAAAGACATCTCTGTACACTCTTTGGTTGCAGCTTTTCTACCGCTTACATGCTTCATGGTATTGCTGATTGCCTTTTGCCATTAAATTTACAGAACTTGCTATATGAAGATTTTCAATGTCCAAAAGGTTCTTAGGATGAAGAATGTAAATCAGTTCCTCTTCTGAAGCCAATCCTCTACTCTCATATTTCTCACGCAGCAAATTTATATCTGCTGGATTTCGAAAAGTATATCAAGACATTCCATGAGAAAAAAATGTATCGAAAGCTCGATCTCTAGAATGTGCTTGAGCAGCTATGTAACTGTGACTTTTGTGAAAACCCACTGCTCACACCTCTTCAGACTTCAATATCAAATGTCTCAAACAATCACTTGGATCCCATATTAGGATGTGTAGGTAGCTTTGGACAAAAAGATCTATGTGCCTACTCATATCAAAATGTTTCCAATGATGGCCACAAGCAAGTGCAATATTTTATGTTAATCTATTTAGTGAATTATTTTCTTGACCTTTGACCACAAATGGCAGATAATGAGGATGCAAACACAAGTTACCATTACCTTCTTCCCCCTTGAGACTGTTAAGCAGTCTTTTCCTTAATGTGATATTATTTCCACACAAATACAGCTCATTACATTTGGAGGAAATCATGCCAATGTTGAATGGTAAACTAGCAAATGAATCAAAACCAATATAAGAAGAGAACACTGCTGCTGCCCTATCTAGCATACCATGGACCTTGTATAGAATACAACCATTGGCCAACTTATCGTCAATTGCCATTTCATATGCATTTGCGAATGCAATCATGGTTTGGATATCAAATTTGAAGCCAACTAAAATGATATGAATTTGTTTACTTGCATTTTGAATTGTCCCATTGCTGCTTACATTGAGAGCACTATTGGATGTGAGGTGACATGCCTTGGTTCCCTGCATTTGACCCATGTGCTCCAAACACTAAATCCTATTATCATTCAAAACATTTTCCTTACGCTTATCTAAGATCAATTATGATTTTTTTCTTATCCATTTTTATGGGGTTATGAAATTATCAGCAGTAATGATATTGAAATTAGAAACTCTACCCTTTAAAGATCTCAAAATACCACCTGGAGTCCACACCATTATGCATAGATAATTTTGAGCCAAAGGATCTATCTTCACTCTTTTACCCTTCTTAGAATGATGGCAAAATTGAAATAGATCCATGCTATCATTCCTATATCTTGAGCTGAAATTGTAAGAGTGCTTACCCCCTTTGTCTGAAGTAGGAGCTTTTGAGGGATTTATTTTAGCATTAGAATTGACAAAACATTATCTTTAATTGCATGCCTATCAACATGATTATTCTGAAATTCAGTATTATATGGTAGTGGTTCACTCGTCGAAAGATTTCTTTCAATCATGGACATTTTACATACAATGTGTAATGTCTGTTTCTTCTTGACTTTATTAATACAAACATTTTGTTTATCAGAAGTCATACCTTTTTCTATTGAGGACTCTTCACCTTCAACTTGCATGATGGATTCTTTCTGTTCTTGCTCACTGGTCATTCACTTTCTTTTAGCTCTGGTCCTTGGGTTTCTTCCTTGAGGAATGCATTCTTGGGTTCTTTCTCCATGATCTCCTTCTTAGCAATCTTTTGAGGTTTTGGTTTCGGCTGCTCTTCTTCCTTCTTTAATTTTCTACTTCTACCTTCTTCGAGCCTCTTCAAGAATTCTTCCAAGGTAAAGTCAGACTTTTCATCATATGTGGGAAGCTTGCTCAGATGATTTTGAGTGATCCTTCTTCTTTCTTTTCTTGGCTCATGCTTCCTTATTAAGTCACATAAATCTCGGAGGGTCATGTCAGCTTGAAATTTCAGTCTTAGATTATAATATTCGTCACAATAGACCTCATAATCAATTTTGAGTTGTTGCTGTCATTCTTCTTCTTCTGACTCTTTTTTGTCTAATTGTAGTTTTATTGATGCCACTAGATCTGGTATGCTATTCTGATACTCTTCTAAATGCTTGTCCATTCTATCTCTTACCCTACAAGCTTGTAGAATCATAGTTTTGATACCACTGTAATATCCCTTTATGGATATTTTATAAACTCTGAAATTTACCATGAATCCTTTCCTGTACTGAACATCAATCAAATAACAAAACAACCCACATGCAATATTGATATTAAAAACCCACTTGAAACTTCTCCGAGATTCTTATTGTATTGAGATGAAAATATACAAAATACTGATGACGAAGAAACAAGATTATAAATTGCACATGCATTACATAAATTCCAAATTTGATACAATCCAATTGTAATAATTTATTCAATGTGCTGTCTACACTTCTAATACTGAAGAATACATATAAATAGAGCAACAAATTCACAACACCAAACCCTTATCAAACTCCCAATAAAATCACCATGCACAACAACAATAATTGTAATATCCCTAATCAAAATATTATTTGATAATTTGGATTCCTCAGAATTCCTTTTAAAATAATATTTTATAAATGTAACTTGTACTAAGAATAAAAAATTATAATTGTATTAATAATAAAATATAAATCCTCGAGGGATTTCGTCATTGGGATATAATGATTACAAGGGTTTTCGCCCTTGCACTTAATTTTACATTTAAGGGTTTTCGTCCTTAATTGTCATTGTAAAGCATAATGCTTGTACGTGGTTATATATTTTTAATACATGATTGAATGAATTCCTTTCATACCAATGAATGACTATAAATACTTCATCACCTTCCATCGAAAGATGCGTCTTTTCCAAATGTCTTTTCCCAAGGGAGGCGATGTCCCAAAGGGTGGTGTCCTTTGGTGTTTAGGTGGGTTGGCCTGTCTATATAAGTTTTATTTTTTATTAAATGTGGCGCTCCCGTCAAGAGGTGATTCTAATTGTTGCGCCCTCCTTAATGGCTATGCCTTTGTCTTATGCTTGGAAAGGGATATTACAGTCCTCCCTTTCGAAAATTGCCTGTCCTCAAGCAATTGTAAACCCTCATGTCCAAGTACCATGCCCAATTTGATAAAACATGATGGAGTTCTCCCAAAGCCTTGATTCGGTCCCGTCAAATGAGAGATCTCTTGCCAACACAAGCTCAGGATTCTGATGTACTTTGGCTGATCCAAAATTCCTGCATCTATCTTCATGTCATGTATTTTCAAGGGTCCACTCTTGCTGTCCCAATCATTTGTATTACTGTACCTTTGTCTTTCTTTTTTGACTTTATCTGTCTGATGCATGCACGAAACCCTTTCATCATCTACTTGCTTCATGTAGTTGGCTGTTCTGAAATTTCCATCAAGCTGAACATTAGTAAAATCATCTGGAAATTCGGCTTGCACCACCAATTTATCTTCACAATCTTGCACCTCAGATTTTTCTTCATTCTTTGGTTCATTCTCCATGATTTCTTTTTCTTTCTTTGGAGATTCTGCTGCATGTAATACTTTTTGTGGTTCTTCGTCTAGCAACATATCTTTGTGCCCCTCAATTGTCACAAATAGTTCCAGTTTCTCTGAATATTGAGCAACAATACTTTTAGCTAGTGTATGTGCCAATGGTGATGATTCATGTTCAATACCAACCATTAGTATGGATAACAAATCTTGTGAAATATCATCTCTCGTTCAGGACCAAAGTCATAATGGATTGCATTGACTCTATTACATTTTCCGTATGATTTTTTTGGATAGTAGCAAAGAAATATTCAAACATGTGAAGAATCAAATCATCACATCCTAGATCTAACATTAGCACACAAGATCTGATTTTTGCCATAATGTCAAGAATTGTGACCCTCTTAGCAAAAAAACTTGTGATGTCATCTAGACCCTCAAAACATTCCACCATTAGCCGAAATATTTCCTTATGGTGTTGTCAATGTATGGCAATTCTGATGCTGTTATCCTTGTAATTTCACTAATACAAGTGATAACCACAAGTCTCACATCTGGATCTGGATATTTTAACAGCTTGGACCCGGCCAGATGAGTTACCAAAGAATTCATTACCCAAAAATAGTCTTAGAATCTGATTGCCTTATTGAGGACAAACAGTTAGCCACTTCCTCCAAAACGTTGAGCAAAACATTTTTTGAATAATGTGGATGCTCAAGTTCCTTTCCCAATCTGCAAAGCTTTGTTTTCAAATCATATTTTCTTATTAACTTCATGATTCATAGACTATGCATCAAATCCAAAATTCATTTTCACATGCTGGCATGAACAATTGCTCTGATACCACTTTTAAGGACAAAATCCTTTAATTGTATAATTTGATTGCAAGGATGAAAACCCTTGTAATCATTATATCCCAAGGACGAAATCCCTTGAGAATTTATATTTTATTATTAAAACAATTATATTTTTTATTTTAAATATTATTCTTAGTACAAGTTACATTTATAAAATATTATTTTAAAAGGAATTCCGAGGAATCCAAATTATCAAATAATATTCCAATTAGGGATATTAAAGTGGTATCGGAGCTTTTCATCTTGCCAACTTGAGGGTTTCGATAAGCTTTATGCATTCAAATCATAAGGTCAACATAAACAACATAAATGATGCACAGTTTGATTGATGGGCCCAAGGGCAAACTACGTTGATGTCACAATTAGTTCAACAAATGCAACAGTTGAATAACTCGCTAACTCAGAATTCTAATGGTGAGGGAAGATCATCACAAGCACAATAGGGTTATACATTTAATAACAGTTGTGAAGGACTCCCCTCAAGGACTTATGTACGCCCAACCATGCCCATATTCCTTCAACGAGAGGAACCAATACATGAAGATGAGGCCGAGTTGATTCTCAATGATATTAATGCATGTCACAATAAATATTTGAATCTTGATCCTATGATAAGGGATGAATTGATGTTCAAAGATTTTTGTCGTTTATATGGGAAATGTGTACCAGAGGAAGATGAATGGCAGCCAAATTCAATCAAACAAGTCATCACAGAGCAACTACCGAAGGAGCATAAAATTTGGATGGTTGACAATGATTTAGGCAACAACCTTGAGTTGCAGGAGCAGCCGGTGGAAGTAAACTATTCAGTGTTGAAAAACATCCCAACAGCATCACTCAAAGAATTCTCTGAGCCCGAGTTGGAGGCGATGGTTCTTGAACTTGAACAACCAAACAAATGTTGGAATCATCTTATGACAACCATAAATTCATCCTATTATCACAATGAAAATATGTATGAATCTTTTATCAAAGATGAACCATTGCTTGGTCTCCATAATAGCACAAAAAAAAGATTTGTCTTCGTGGATAGTGGTGGTGAGTCATTAATGGAGATTGTAAGGGCATATTTGGTGACAAATGAGCTTGAACAGGTCATTAGCATCCCAAGAAATGATCAATTTGGAGTAGGTAAAGGTCCCAAGATCCTTATGCTCAGCCAAGAGCTCATTGATAATTACAGCAATGGTTATATTGGCAGAATGCTCTGGCATCCGAGAAAGAACAGTTGTAAAAATCCCTTGCAAGAAAGAACTAATAATAATTCTATTAGCTCTGCAAGGATGGAGAAAGAAACATCTAAGCATGGAGCAGATTATAGTTTGTTGTGGAGTGTACTATCGGGTTTAAAATTGCTTGAGGACAAGCACTCTGAAGAAGGGAGGTCTGTAATATCCCCAAGAAGGAGATAGTTGAATTCGAGGAGAGACACTGCCACTTCACATGAAGAAATCACTGTGAAGTAGAAATCGCTACCAAGGAGTAGTGCTACCATTTAATACAACAATCATTAAACGGAATTGTTGTTGAAAGTGAATGGAAGTGTTGAACAAAATTGTTGCTGTAAATGAATGGAAATGTTGATAGAAATGTTAACGGAAATGTTGACGGAAATGTTAACAGAAATGTTGACGAAAATGTCAATGGTCACATCTTTTGGTGAAGAGGTGCCTCTTGGATGGAATGCCTCCTTTGGGAGAAGTTTTTAAAGACTATATAAAGGAGAAGAGATGCAGAAATATGAAGCATCCAATTATGCATTCAATCATGTATTAGAAATATATAACTATGTACAAGCATTATGCTTGACAACCACTTTTAAGGATGAAATCACTTAATCCTGTAATTTGATTGCAAGGACGAAAACCCTTGTAATCATTATATCCCAAGGACGAAATCCCTTGAGGATTTATATTTTATTATTAATACAATTATATTTTTTATTTTATATATTATTCTTAGTACAAGTTACATTTATAAAATATTATTTTAAAAGGAATTCCGAAGAATCCAAATTGTCAAATAATATTCCGATTAGGGATATTACAATAAGCCTAGTACAACAACAATTCACCAAGGACAAGGTACAACAGTGTAGAGAAACAAATTGTAGGGCTGCAAGGAGGAATGGCATTGAATAGGAGGAATAGCATTGAATTGGAGGATGGTATGATGGCCTTGAACTCTGTCTAGAATGCCACAACAGTTTCAAATTTCACAAGCCTATAAAATGATGGCAATCCTTAATCACACTGAAATTGAATTTAATCATAATTTGCAAGCACAATTATGATTCTTGGATGAAATCACCTCAATGGGTTTAGAGGGTCTTCATCCTCCACACTTGTGTATCAGAGGAAGATTGAACAAAATGGCTCACGTTTTGTATTAGGTTTTTATTGTCAAAGATGAATAATGAATAATAATATTTTTGAATCCAATTCCTTTTATAACTTCCCTTTTCCAATTTCACCTTAAAAGCGTTAAAAAACACTTTTAATAAAAATATCACTCTTCATCCACTTAATAATTACTTTTTAGCCCTCTTTAATAATAATAATACATAATTGTCATTTTTATGTTATAAAATAAAAGTGACTTAGGAAAACTTAAAATATTATTATTAATTTATTTCCTTGATTTTATACCTAGCCTACAGGAAATAAAGAATAGGCTATAGGTCTTCTGATTGGTTTAATTCCAAAAATGGGACATGACATTTAGTCAAAGATATTTTTTAATAATTTCCAAGCCTTAATATTCTGAATGTGGAACTTCATATTTTATAAATTGACCATACTAGTGATTCCCCTTGTTTCATTGCCCCTATTTAACCACATGTTTTTTTTATCTTTGTCAAAAAGTTCATGTTCATCACCACAAACAATTTAGAACAGCCCTTTAGTCCTCAATACATCCTACATATAGTTCTTCTAGACATGATAATGGGCCGGCCAACCTTTTTTCAGAAAATTAGCTAGAACATCCATGTCTAAAAGCTTAGTTCACACCCAAATCAGAACAGTTAGAAAAGGTAGAATCTAACGAAAAAACTTGATGATTGCCTAGTGTCATGACCCCTTTTGGACATAAGAGTGAAAAAGGACACTTAGCCTTATTCTTTGGTGTTTCTCTTAGACTAAGGAAAAGGAAACTTAAAAAGGAAGCACTTACTCCTCTTCAAATTATGAAAGGCACCTTTTGGTTAAGTTGTTCTAATTTTAAGTTGAGGAGGGGGCTTTTTGAGTTAATGGGGCTGACATAGCCCTTAAGTAATTTTAAAAGAAAGTTAACCTTATAACATTTGCACTTTCTCCCCAAATGGAGTGCCCAACTTGAGGAGTAAGGTATATTAGGAGGATTGTGATTCATTTGAAAAGATTATGCATGATATGATAATTGAAATTTAAGCTTATACATGAAAACACTTAACTTATCCATTGAGGACGAAACCCTTCAATGGAAGTTGGAATAAGGACGAAAACCCTTACATTCAACTAGGGCATCCTCATTCAGTGGTTGCATTGAGCTTCATTAGATCTTATTTGGCAGTATTTCTATCTATTTATGGGCAACAAATTGGCTTTGTGGTGAAGACTCCATCCTTTAGGGCTGTGCTATAGTTAGAGGTTGTAGACGCCTTGATTAAGGATTGCGTTTTAGAGTTATGCATTTGTTTGATTTTTCCTCACTAGGGTGACTTGCCTTGAAGCTCCCCATGAGGGTTTGGTAGGCTATTTGAAGCCTAATATACATTTTGGAATTTATTGTAATTATTGAAATAATTAATCAATATTTCTAGCACTATTTGTGGAAGTCATTTGCTAAAATTTAGGTATTTATTATTGCTGTATTTTTCAAACAAGGGTAACCAGTTTAGCTGAGTTAGAGGGTCAATTTGTGCCCTAATAATTGCTGGAAAATTAGTATATTTTCTGTGGTGGTTTGGCATAATTATTTCCATATTTTGTGAGGGTTTCAAGGTTAAAAGGGGCTTGAAGGTTAGCTGTAATTTCCTAAGCATTTCCGACTGGGTGACGCCTTGGGTTCAGGGTTGGTAACTTCATTTTATGTCCTAAATTCTATTGGTACCAATCCAAAATTTCAACTAGGGTTTGGAGTGATATATTACATCATTTTGGCAAGGGTTTGATATCTAAGGTTTGGTTGAAAAAATTAAAAATTCATATTTATTTGGCTAGGGTTTGATATATTTAAATTAGAATTTGAACGTGTTGTTAAGGTTTGTTGTTTTGTAGTTAGGGTTTGTTGGGAAACCTCTTTGATCTAATTTCAACCCTAAAAAGAACACTTCAGTGGTATCACAGCGAATTTCTTGTCCAATTGTGGGGTTTGAAGGGTTTAATGTCAAATAGTGACATGGGAGATATGGACAATACAAGGTTTGAGAAATCCTCTCAAGCTCATGAAAGGAAGGAGCAACCTTCCATTCGGACGGATCTGATTGAGATTTATGAGTATATGACATACCCACCCCCTTTCAAGAAGGAGATGGACCTCGATGATTTTGTCTCATGGAAAAGAGGTGGCGGCAGTACTCGGGTTTGATAGGTGTTACATGATGCGTTGAGGAAAATTGCTCTTCCCACATTCGATGGTTCTACAAACATTTCAGCTAAGGCATGAATTGATAAGTTAAGTACATACTTTACACCGAGTCCCATGGAGGTAGAGGAGGCCCTAAGATTCATCACAACACATTTAGAAGGGGCTGCCCATGATTGGTGGCACCATGGGTTGATAACCCAAGGGCATCACCTCATAGACAACTATGAGGAATTCAATAGGAGGCTCATTTGGAGGTTTGATAGGGCTGATCTGAAACTTTACTTTGAAGAATTGACACACTTGCATCAAAAGGAATTGCAAATGGAAGACATAAATGAAGAAGAATCGAGCACTTTGTGGTAGCAAAGTGTGGAATTTTCTGAGTTTCAGAAATCAGAAAATTCGGGGCTGCCAAAGGGGATGATGTTTCAAGTTGGTAAAGGGGAACAAGGTACTGAAAATTCTGAGGTACAAAGTTTTGAAATTTTGGAACGACAAGAAGTCTCAGAATTTATGGGGCAGCAAAAGGACACTTTCCAGTTAAATAATGGGTAGCCAAATGGAAAAAATTCCGAGTTACAAAATTCTGAAATTGGGACAGCCAGAAAAAGTTGTCCAACAAGTGCATGAGTTGCAAGGGGTAGGCACTAAAAAGAGAGAATCCATTTTGATTGCTAAGGAAGATAAATTGAAGGTCAAAGCCAAGATTCCAGGTGCTATTGTTCATTTTCCGTTTGCTGCAATTTTCAGAACATATAAAGATAAGCAATTTAATTATTTTCATGACAAGAAATTTATTGCATCACCCTCCTACTATGTTCCTACAACATTTTGGTCATCATGAAGATCATGCCAAGAATGAAGACAAGATGAAGGGCACCAAATGGAGGAAGGAATTTCTCCAAGAGAATCTAAGGATGGAGAGTTGCAAATTCCCAATATAGATGTGGGATCCAGGGGAGACAAGCTTAGTATTGTTGTCATACAAATTCTAAGTTCTTTGACACCCATGCAAGGAGGTTGGCAATGCTTTGGGATCATGAAAAGGAACAATAAGGTGAAGAGCATGTAAACAACTCCGAAATCTTTGTAAGCATCATGATTTACTTGCTAGATTTCAAATACTACATAGGGTGGTTTTGACCAAGGAAAGCATTTAAGGCAAGGGTGTACCACCATTGACCAAAATTAAGGTATGTACAATTATTTTTAATTCATTTCCAGCTCTTGTAAATAAGACTCCATGCGGGAAAGCACACTTTAGCGGCCATGGAATGAAGGAGAACAAGTTGATTAGTGTTTTGTATGTAATTGTTGGTTTTGTGGGGTCACAAAGTACAAATTGTACATTGTACCTATTGCTGTTTGGAAGGGGAAACCAAGCAATTAATGACTGTTACAGCCAATAAACAGCCCGCTTCCACTCTATTTGATGGTGTTGGATAAGGGATAGAGTTTGGATAATCATGGAGATGGTGGTAAGCAATAGATATCATGATCTTAGGATCAATGGGAGGGCTGTTTGTAACTTGATGACTGATGTTTTTCACGTTTTCAGTGTGGGACCTCTAAGGTTTACTATCACTATGGTGAATATTGGCCATAGGAAGATGTGCCTTCCACCCCTCGACACTGTGGAGGTGGTCCAAGCATGTGCAAGTTGATTTCCAGCCACTATAAGGATGAGTTTGAAGAAGAAATTGATATGTTACAGTCATGGTAAGGATGACATAAACAAATCTTTTGGAATCCGGGTGAGGAGTTGTAAGGGAAAAGCAAGACATCGAAGAGTTCATATCATGACCATAAGGCTTGATAAGATGATCAAAAAAGTGTTGCTAAACCTTCTTGTTTTCATTAACATGTTTGCTCAAAGTGTAGGATCACAACTGGAGTCGGTTGCAATGGCAACAAGAAGTGCAAAGAAAGCTGTGAATTTTGAGTGGGGACAGCCGCTAAGGTGTCCTAAGAATCATCAAATTCCATGCTTGAAAAACATGGACAACTCAGGAGATGGCAAGTGGAGACAAGTCTTGGATTGGGCAAAGTCAAAAATTGTGGACAGCCTTAAGAAATCTAATTTTTTTGTTTAAAATAGGGCCCCAACACACTTGCAAAATTCTGAGTTTTTCATGCCAACTCAGCTAGTTGTATGTGCAGAAAATTTGTTGAAAATTTTGTCAACTTAGTCGGGTACATGCACCATAAAGTCTGAAATTGATAGGACAATAAATGCTGGAAACAATGAAGGGACAAATAGGCAAACTCAGCTGATCATATGCACAAGAAATTTTGAAAAATGGGGTAAGTTACAGCCCTCTATAAGTTTGGAGTTTGCAAAGGAGATTTGGTATTCCACTTATGAGGAAAGGTTGCAATTGGTAGAAGAGGAACAACACTTCCAAGGGAAGCAAGGAGGTCAACGGAACATTCTATTGAGTTGTTTAAAACATGCAACGAGTCGAAAACTACAAAGATGTAAAGTAATGGTCAATAAGTTGGCTACTTAAGAACTTCGACCCATGAGGAAAGGGAGACATAGAAAGGGCAGCACTATGAGGGAAGAACACCCTCAATCTCTATACACCCATGTTGACGGCGGAAAGCTTGTTTGTAAAGGAATGCAAAAGGAGAGGCAAGAGACACCCATGGGGGCACCATGGCAAGGATGCTCAATTCTTCATGGTATGCACACACAAGGTATGTCTTCTAGATTGTCCAAAGTTATGGGTTTCATGCAAGTTGTTGAGCCATAGTTTGGCATAATGAAGAAACTTTAAGGCACACTGAGAGCCCTTAAGGGCATTGGGATACTTGCCAGGGAAACACACACTCCAAGGTGCACATGCAAGGCAAAATGATCATGATAGGCAGCCATAAGATATTTTACGGTAATGCTGTTCACAACTATTCCAGCCTCTCTAAGGTAAGTTGTAATCTCATGGCACTTTCTTTGAGGGTGAAGTGTATGGAGGAACTCCCAAGGAATAAATGGGGAGTAAGTAGCTTCAAATTTTCTTGCAAATCCAGGGCTGTAAACTCCAATCACAGCCCCACATATACCTTGTACAGAATTGTTGTTGGGGTATTTTTCTCCAAGAGGGTAGAATACTTGAATATGAGGATGAAGGAATGGGTTATAGCCATGTTGAGGAAGCTTCCGGCCCATAAAACGGGTAAATTGATGATCTTAAAGCACAGTTTTAAAAGGTGCTATCAGCTGTTCCATGTTTAGCCATGAAAGGTACAGCTTGGCAGTTGAAGCTTAATATAATTACTCAATATTTAATTCAGTATTTCCAGCACTATTTGTGGAAGTCATTTGCTAAAATTCAGGTATTTATTATTCATGTATTATTCCAATAAGGGCGACCTGTTTCACTGAGTTAGAGGGTCAATTTGTGCCCTACTAATTGCTGGAAAATTAGTATATTTTCTGTGGTTGTTTGGCATAATTATTTCCGTATTCTGTGAGGGTTTCAAGGTTAAAAGGGGATTGAGGGTTAGCTGTAAGTTCCTGAGCATTTCCAGCCAGATGACGCCTTGGGTTCAAGGTTGGTAACTTCATTTTATACCCTAAATTCTGCTGGTACCAATTCCAAATTTCAGCTAGGGTTTGGAGTGATATATTCTAACATTTTGGCAAGGGTTTGATATCTAGGGTTTGGCTGGAAATATCAGAAATTCATATTTGTTTGGCTAGGGTTTGATATATTTAAATTAGAATTTGCACGTGGTGTTAGGGTTTGTTGTTTTATTGTTAGGGTTTGTTGGGAAACCCCTTTGATCTAATTTCAGCCCTAAAAGGGACACTTCACCTAGGTTCCGAAAAAGTACACAGATAAATAAATCCCTTGAAATAGACTTCATATGCCCAAGATATGACCCGGGAAGAATTGGAGGACCTCTTGAATAATGCGAAAATCAAACCTCCACACAATGGAAAAACCTGAAAATGAAAGAACAAGTGCATAATAGAGCATGAAAGGATTGTCAGTAACAGAATTAGAGGACTGAGATATGGATTTGGAAGGGTAGGTGCCAAAACTCCGAATGCAATCTATGAGGGTCTCCAACTTGGAGATGATGTGGTGCGGCCCACTGCTAACTTGGCTTTGACCGGTAGATGGCATTAAAGCTGGTTGTTTACTGCTCGCTGTGCAACAATGTTGTGGCAGGATAGGTGGATGGGTGGAAGGGACGACCCAAATTGCAAAATGTTTTTGGATTGATTTCTTTACTACCTAGCCTCTCATTTTGTCACACTCTAGACACACCCATAAAGTCAGATCTTCATGGATCTGCACAAATTTTGTAGAAAGGACAGATTAAGTCCAACCCATGTTTGGCCACAGTCTAGAAAATGGTAATGCCAATTTGCAAACCACCAAGTGCTACAGGTTGGTGAGTTGTAGAAGACTGTTGCGGAGCCTGGTATTTTGTAGATAAAGCCTAAAAGTTCTATAGATGTAGCAGGCCCAACTAGATATTGAATTCTCCAAAAAATGCCAAAAAGGTAGCTGATCTGCATGCTAAACCTAAGAAAAGTAGAGACTCTGAAAAGTACAGGGGGTCCTTCTTTAGGTAGAACCTACATACCTCACATAAAATGCTTTTGATGTTCCCTTCTTGATGTTGATGTTGAACATGCAAGCAATTTGCAACCACACAAGCACCACTTCGTCTGCAACACTGTTGATAAAACTTGGCACCACCTGTCTGATACCATGATTAAATTGACATTATCATCGGAAAAAAATCAAAGCAAACTTGCATTAACACACATTTTAAATGGGTATCGTTGAGACATATTATATTCACAAGACTCTAATGACAATAGTGCTAAACACAACTTTCTACACTGCATCAATGTTTTACTTATTCCTCCCTCATATGCATTACAAAATATGGTTTATGTAAGCATAGTAGGTATATTAGGTGTATAAGATAATTGTGTCAAAAGTTCCTAGAAGTTCACTAGAGATAAAGTTGTTTTTTGAACAACCTTATAACATGACAAGTGATACGATTGTTTGTTGACTATTTGCATGTGGATATGTACAATTACACGACTTCATTAAGAACCAAGTAAAGCTTACCTAATGCACAATTAAAATTTATTTGTCTTCACACATGTTAAAACACTTCTAAACATGTGTCCTAATATTTATGAAATCTTATGCAAACCAAATTTAGGATCAACTTGACAAGCTGAAGAGTAATAGCAGACTTGGGCACTTGGTGAAAAATCTAGTAATAATTTGGCAAAGAGTTGACTCTGCTTGTTTCATGGGTGTAGTGCTAAACATGGCAGTACTTAGGAATTCATAAAGACTATTCTGCACATGGCATGGATTTAAAATTTTCTCCAACTCTGTTCATCAAACACATGATAATGTCTACAGTTGATGGGAACAACTTCTACCATTTTTTTCTATTGGACAGTCGGTAAGTTGTATCTGGAAAGAAGACAAACATTAGAGGCGGAGAACAGATAGTGATTCTCTTGCTGGAAACACTACCCTGGGTCTCATTGTGCCAATTCAATTTCCAAGATCAACAAAATATGGACAAGACATTTAGACTGTCACTTTCCACTTCCTCGGCATCTAGGACATGAGACACGTTGGATTGCATTTACTATATATGAGGAAATGAGGAAAGAGTTTTATGATAAAATACAATGCCAACAGACAATGTGTGAAGAGGTGTAAACAGTTACAAGGATTTATAAATTTTATAGCACAGACATTATGCAATATATGGGAATTATAGAGGCAAACTCAGATCTTTGTGTCCAAGTGTATGAACGCAATATCACTATATAGAGATGTTGATGATTTTGTTTTTACATTATTGTTGTAAATTTGCTATCAATATTTGTAGGATTGGTTATGTACTTTCTCTTAACACTACTACCGGCTGGGTTACATGTATATTGGATGCCTTAGGTTTGGCATCCTAGTTTGTATAACATGTAGTTCCTATGCAAGAATCATTTTTGTAAATTGATAACACATTGCATTGTGATGAATTCCCTTTGATTGAGAAACAAAGTAGTCCCTAAATAGAAGAGTTATGTTAATCTTACTGTAAATATTTTCTCTAAAGCAAAATGACTTCTACCATCCTAAACAGGATACCTACAGAGTCTGGGGGATTTTTTGAACACATACATTCATGACTTTGACAGTATAATGTCTACAACATCATAGAATAACATATAGTTGGGAGGGTTTGTGTAATGTCTCCTTTTTTGAGCTTAATGAGGTTGGAGCCCTTGGCCAACTTTTGTGGTTTCCCATTGGCTAAAGGGATGAGAAGAAAGGGAAACATATTTGTTTTGTTCAAGTTGCAAAAAAATAACCACGTCGGCAACTAATTCTAATTTGATTTCAATAAAGAAGAGGGACTTTATGATTTGATGAAAGTCGGCTCTTAGTTAGAAATTATTAATGAAATTGCTTTTGAATATTTGATTTTCCCTCTCTTTGTGGAATGCCCCTTTTTGGGATTAATGTTGGAGGGAAAAGAGATAAAAGAAGGAAAGGAGGTTCATTTTGCACATGTTATGTTTATGAATTGAAATTTTGGGTTTAAGCACGAATTGCTTGACTTACCTCCATTGAAGACGAAAATCGTCACTAGAAATCTGAAGTTAAGGACGGAAAACCTTAACCTTCAGTTGAGCAACTTCATTTCAGGAGTTGCAAGGAGCAGAATTGATCAGTTTGTAGTTTCTAGGGCATCATCTTGTGGAGCACAACAGTTTGTAGGGTTTTGGGAGAGAGGTGTAGTGGTTATAGACCCATTGGAGGGTGGTGAACCACTTTGCAGGACCTTTTTAGGTCAGAGACTCACTTGGAGGGTCTTTCCTATGGCGGCGACCCAGTTTGGGAAGAAACTCTGCAGTTTTTGAGGCAACGTGTTGGAGATTTTGATATATTTGCAGTTAAACATTCCGCTGGTATTTATTTGTATTTTTTCAGATCTATATTTGCATGCAAAAATCAGATTTGAAGGTATTTTGTGGGCTGTAATAATTCTGGAATTTTGGCAAGTATTTTTAATAAAAAATATTACAACTGGTGCCCTAAATTTGTATTTCCAGTATTTTGAATTTTATGGTTAGGGTTTGACATAAAAATCAGAAATTGTTTATGTTGGTATTAGGGTTTGTTGGAAAACCCAAATTGTTCTAATTCTGCCCTAAAAGAGACATTACAGTTTGGTACGCTTCTATACTTAAGTAAACAACGGAGCTTATGTAGTAGGCTAGAAACTATAGTTTATGGTAAAATATAGATACTTCAGAGTTACTCCCTGAACTATAAACTCTATGGTATATTGCTGTTTTGATACAAATACTATTAAAGTACCGGCTGATATGATATATTGCACATTATATTGAGAGCTAAAATTGAGTGCTGGACTGCTCTATCTGTATGAACAGTAGAGGTTAGTATGTTAGATGTATGTAATAGCAACGTGTTTATGAAGTAGGAGCAGACATTAATTGTCTGGTATTTGATTTTCTTATAATTCAGGGAAATAAACGTGCCTTTGCTCATCTGTTGCCTGTGCAGTGATGGATGGGATAGAACAACACAGTTGATTTCCCTGGCAAGCTTATTGCTTGATCCTTACTATCGGACATTTGATGGTTTCCAGGTATATCATAGGAATAGCTTATAGTCAAATTTTCATTTTTTCTCAGTTAAAACAATTATGATTCTGTTTTGACTTTGTAGTAGTTGCTTTGCTATTTTAGTTAGTTTTGTTGCTATATTCGTATCTGTTTTAAGTAGAATGTTTTTCATTTTAATGGTTTTAGTGGGAACTTTATTATTATTGCTATTGTTATTGTTATTATTATCCTGTAAAAGCTGGAGCATCTGAATTTTAGTTAAAGGACAATAAATATTTGAAATTTCCATGGAGATTTTATTGTCACCACATATAATTTTTATGGAAGATGAATACAACTGTATGTAAGCGTTCAATTATATACTCAGTATGCTTGTGACTGTTAAATCTAGGTTGCATAAATGGTTCTTTGTTTGGAATGGTGCTGAGATGGATGACAGGATACATACACATAGTTGCATAAGCAAATTAATATGATATTAGTGACAGAAATCAACTGCAAGGAGATTGAGGGGAAAATTGAAGAAAATCTAAACTAGATTGACATTAATTGTGGGGAAGACGTACAAAAAAGCACAAAGCTTCTAACTAGAATGATGGTATAATGTTAGCATTTTGAGGACAATTGAAAAATTTAAAAGGGTTGCATCATATCTGAAGGAGCAGCAGACATGTAAATGAAATGTTAGGTTGCAGGATAGGTCTGTAACTCTGGAAGTTCGTACTTGATAAACTAAATCGGATCAGCTACAAAGAAACTTAGCTGTATAACTATGATAATGCTCTAATTCATTTGTACATTCATGTGTTTTGCTCGTATCATGTGCATCCGCCACAACTCAATAGTGGTCTGATGTTCTGAAGATCCTGTGTTATGTGTCTAGTCTATCTTTACATTACCTTTATAAGGATCTGCTGATGACTTGATGTTGTATAAAGAAATTTTAGGAGATTGATTGTTTTTATTGATGCTTTGGTTTCTTAATAATATATAATCCTTTTGGTTTCTCAGCTTATTTTGAGTGATGAAAGGAAGTGTCGATATGGTACTCATAGAAGATTCTTCTCATATTCTAAAAATATGTGCACAAAGAATTATTCCAAATTGCAAAATGTGGTAGTTAAATGCCGTGTTTATGTCTCTGTGTATGGGGTTTGGGTAGATGCTGGTATGTCAATTTTCTGTTTTGGACCATGTATGGCCGTTCAAAAAAATATATAAAATATTAAGAAATATAGCCAAATATGCAAAATTAACCAAATAATGTGCACAAAGTAAACAAAATAAGTTAAATAACCACAAAATAGTTGAAAACACTACTAATAATTCAATGCCAAATGTCATGATATTCAATGGTCAAAGTTATAACAAGTACATGGTGCAAAGGTATACGCACAAATCATAATAAACAGCATATCCATTATATATAATATAAACTGTTTTAAGAACAGTTTGGCATGCCCCATACCACTATATTCACACATACCCTTTAAAAGATCTATACAACCATTTACACATACCCATGCGCAAAACATCAATTAGAATATATCAATGAGGTGAATGGGTATTTTTCTTGCTATTGTTTCTTCCCTGTATACTTTATAAACCAAATTACGTCTTATCCATTCTTATAAATCATTTTTTGTAGTAATTTATTTTCAAAGACATCAGCTTTCTACTTGATAAATTTTGATATATTTTTTTTACTAAAATATGATGAACTGCATAAGCCAAATAAAGTTCATCAGATTATCTGGTTTGTTAACAACAGTATTGTTCCTTCACATTGCAAACTCATTAAACCCTTGCCAGAGAGGCATTTCCCAGATTGTAGCCACAACCAAACACAAGCATACTTGTACACAAAAGTGCATATGTTATTAACAAGATTGTTTTCAAAAGGTCTCTAAATTCTCTAATGATCAGAATATGCCCTTGTAAAGGCCCTTACAAATAGACTATGAATAGGGAGTCAGGGCAGCATTTTGACACTGAAAATAGTGTTTACCGTAATGTGCAGGTGCTTGTGCTTGGAAATTAAATATACCTATTACCAACTGCAACGCTCATTGACTTTTATAAATCTAAGAAGTATGTTTTTGACTTTGGGTACTTCTTGGGTATGGCTTGGGTATTGCCTAGTAGGGTGAACCTGGACATGCTTGACCCTGTTGGGCGGTACCCCAGTCGTACATGCATGTGTCTCAGTCCCCAAGGTGGAGGAGCCGGTAACAGGGGCCTCCAATTGTCAATCTGGTTCAATTTATCATAAAGAAGCTCATCTTTTTGGTGTCATGAACATATAAATATGTTTTTTGATCTTCATATTAGATGAAAGTCTTCAATGGATCATGGGATTCCTTGAACAAGCAATGAAATTTACATTCAACATTGTAATATAGAGGTCATGTAATGTTAAATGTGATACAAGTGGTGGTTTGGGATAGAATCCCCTTAAGATAGTCACCTTCCCTTCATATAGTCTCCTTGTTGGGGTCGCGGTTTCTTCATTGGTGCTAAAATATGCACCGAAAATCATGGGATTCAAAGATATTTTAAGGTTTTGTAAATAAATTCCATTTCAATAGAGCCTCTATTGAAATGGAATTTATTTGCAATTTAGTGTGTTGTCCACCACATTGCTAAATAAATATAGATCAGTGGTATCAAAGCAGTTTGCTCCATGTATGTGTGTCCCATCAAATGAGGTCAGACTATACGAATTATGGTCTTGAGACACATGGCCCTTCATATTATTTTTGTTGCTGCTTCAAAGGATCTCAGATGGTAGAAGATGGAACACTATATCCTTTCAAACTGAAGATTGACGAAGCTGAGGGGAGAGGCGATGGAACGGTTTGCCTAAGTTCTCAATCAGGTTGACTACATCTATAAGAAAACCTTTCAAGGGCGTAACACCTTTGAAGGTAGAAGTCAATTTTGATTTCCCTCTTTTTGAAAGAAAATTTGATGTCAATGCAGTAGAAAAGTGGATCTACTAATTGGAATGATATTTGTTGGTCTATATTTTTGTTTATGCTGATTAGACAATTTTTGAAGTTATAACAGTTGCTTCCCAAAAATTGGTGGCAATCATATTGTTATCAAAACAACCAAGAAGGGGATGAAGAATTAACAATTGCGGAATCCTCAACCGAAGTGTGATGAATATTTTGTAGAGGCCATCAAAGAGGAGTACCTCCCTATCAAAAAAATTAATGATTAATAGAAAAAGTGGCAACATTTGTGCCTTGGTTGAGAGACAACAAGGAGAATAAAAGAATTAAGATGATATTTCTAACTTTTAACTATGTCTCATAATAAATGAAGTATTGTATGCATGTCGTAGGACAGATGGGGACAGCCACCTTCTCCACATTGGAGACGTCCATTAAAGATTTCAATTTAGACTCTCTACATAGGAATAACACACAATATATATGGATATACCAACAAAAATGTGAGCTATATTATTATGATGTTATGAGTGACATGGGGTGAGAATAGAGTTGAATTAATTGTTGTTGTAATTTTAATTGGGGGAGAAATGTCACATGCGTAATTTCCCTCAAGAATATAATTCTAGATGTGAACATTTGCAAATTAAAATGAATGTAAAAGTATGTCATGTCCCTCTTTTGATAGGGACATCATGAAAGACCCTTAGCCTTAAAACCCTTCCTGGGGGCTAAGGGACAAGTATAAAGGGAAGTGAGTATTAAATGTTCTATTTGAATGTGTAAAAGTACCTTTTTGAAAAGTATTTTATGTTTCTTATTTCACTCAAAGAGGGGACCTTTAAGGGTCATAAAGGCTTAAGTGAATTTAAGAAAAGATCATAAGGAAAGGTCTTTTAAAACAATTTTTATATTACCCTCCCTTCCTCTTTTTGGGCGCCACACTTGGAGGGCTACAAAAGTGAAGAGGAATCATTTGGTGAGGGCATGTCATGTTTTGAATATTGAAAATTTGGTCTATTAGCATGCAAACATTAAGCCAATTGCTTTGAAGATGAAATCCTTCAAGCAAACAAAGTTAGGGGACGGAAACTCTCGTCCTTCTTTGAGGTAACTCCATTCGGAGGTTATCATTGGAATCGACTAGTCATTCAAGGATGTTTTAGACACCATTTGGTTATTTTAGGTTGATGCCTTGCTGCTGGGAGAGTGGCGACTTGATTGGGGAGTGAAATCTCACTCTTTTGGTGACTTTTGTGCCCTAGGGGCAATGATGAAATTATTCACAATTTTCTGCATAGTGACGATTTTGTTTGGGAGAGGTTTGGACATTTTGCAAAGGACAAATTATCTTGAATTTAATTATGTAATTTTTTTCATGTTTTTCTAGCTTGGCGATTTGGGTTTTGGGCTTTTTAGCCATCTAAATATTCACAAAATTGATAAAAAGTTCTGCCTTATTGCAAAAATATTTTACGCAATTTATCGAGGTTTTGATAAGATTTTTTTGGCATAGGAAACATTTAAAATTTTCAGATATACTTTACAGCCAAGGACGCCTAGGGTTTGAAGAAGAAAATATGATTTTGAAGGGTTATATTTTCATATTTTGAGCAGCGACTAATTGCTTAGGGTTTGGCATAATTTTAAGCTAATTTTGAGGTATTTGAAAGGTTGTTGGCAGCTAGGGTTTGCTGCAATGAAATCAGTTTTTGTCTAATTTGAAGTGGGGTTTATACATTTTCCCAATTTTCAACTAATCATCGTTTTTGGGGACATTACAAAGCATTATGTAAATTAATTTGTAAATAAAAAAAATGAATACAAACCAATTAACAATAGAAGTTGAAGAGAGGTGACTTTTGGAAGTATATCTTTAATACCTATTTAACTAGAATGGACTATTTTTAGTGGGAAAGGAGGATTCAAGGATGAAAGAATGATGTCTATTACAAAATATAAATGGAGATGCTAAAGAAAGAGGAGAACAATGGACTTATAAGATGGCGTTTTTTCCATCATAGGTTTGGAAAGCAACGATGGTTAACTCCATTATTTGCCTCTTTAAGGGTATTGTATTAAGCTCAATGGTATTTCGCTATTGTGGACAATGCATTGGTCCAAGAGTTCTTTGCCATTTATTTCACCACATATAGACTATCAGTTCCAAATCCTTTTAGGCAGCGGATATATCTTCTATCCCTTCATCTGGCTCTACTTGTGATACCTCAGATTGTACTATCTGCGTAGATAGTGTATTGATATCTATTTCAAAACATGTATTCGGCTGATATTACTATCAGTTGGGTGGATTTTCTTCCATACCCATCAGGTCTTATCTCTCTTGCTTTGCAATGTATTATCACTTACTTGACACTCAAAACTGGTGTGCAATGTATTTTCTGGGTTCCTTAGCATTCACCTACAGGAATTCTGCACATAGTCGACTATTACTTGTTTCATAGACCTTCTTTCAACAATCTAACACCTGGATCAGTTCATAAACCCTTGCTTCTACCTATCCTCAAATTTTGGTTGAATTTCATTGGTTAAAAACGAAGTTGTGGCTCTTTTAGTGTTTCAAACACTGTATTAGGGTTTCTCTCTGTGTGTAAAGAAGCCAAGAGATTCTTAACTAATGTTCATAGAGTTCAAAACCTTTTTAATCCTTCTAGCATTTGTAGTAGACACTCAATAAACTCCTTTAACTATTTGAAACCTTAGATTGGACTCATGCATAAATTTATACGTACTTCAAAGGACGGAGAAGACTGTGCAGGTACAAAAAATAGAGTATTTGAGAGTTTTTAACAACATAACTCTAGACCAAGCTTAAAATCACTTCAAAAGAGATGAATTCTCATTCATTCATGTGTAGACAGCATGATTACACAATTTTCAACCAATATATAACCTTTATTATCAAGAAACTTGACTCTCAATACTTACAGAACTCTGTTCTAGATTGTAAAATTGTCATCAAGCTCCACAACAATGAAAATTTGATCTTTTATGCTTGTGGAAGGTCTAGAACTTCTCCAAATTATCAAGTTTGATGCTAATCATGTTGTTGGAGCTTCTCCCAAGCTTAGAAATGCCAAGTTTCATTGAGATTTTCCCTCAACTACTAAGGAATAAGATTGTAAAATGACCTTCTATGAATAGTACTTTGTTACATATACTTTATTTGTGCTTTTCCAGATGACTATGACTTATAGAAACCTTCTAAGACACCTAGCTACATCCCTAGACTACTAACACACCCTTTCTAACTTATTACAAGATTTGTACAATAATATTTGTTCAATGTTGATAAAGAAACATTTGAAAATTCAAATTTACTAGTTTGGAGGGAAACTTTCAAAAACTTCTAAATGATCTTAAAAAAACAGACTTCTAATGCCTCCTAAAGGCTTATTGTGACTTGACAAACTTCCTAAGACATCCTAAGACATTGACAATACTATTCTAACCTATTTACCGAGATGCACTTGCATCAAACCACCAAGGTACAAAGAACTCATCATGGACACCTGTTCATGAGTTTTTCTATGTTGCTGCCATGTTTGTGGATATTTGCAGCTGACATCCAAGTTGAATCTTCAATTGGATGGTCCTTCCACTTTACTAAATACTTCAAGTATTCTTTACCTCTTGATCACTTTCTTGTCTAGGATTGTTTTAGGCGGGTTTAGAGGCTTTTTAGGTAACTATGTCTCCCATCTAATGGTCTAATTTTGTTCATCTTCAGGTGCTATCTTCTGATCTTCTTCTTTCCTATAAGGATAAATGTCAGCAACATTAAAAATAGGTGAGATTCCAATATCCATTGGAAGCTCCAATTCATAAGCATTTGCTGAGAATTTTATAAGGACTTTGCATGGCCCAATTTTCTTCAATTTCAGCTAGTTGTATTTCCCTCTTGGGAATCTTTCCTTCCTGAGATGAGCTAATATAAGACCTACTTTAAATTGTATCTCCTCTTCAAATCTGCTCTCTTTTTGTATTTGATTGAGCTTACCTCTAGCCTTTGTTTTACCTATTCTTGAAGTTCTTGCATAGCTGCTGCAAATTCTTCTCCATTTGCACTTCTCGTTTCTTGTTGTCCTAAATTTTTTAACTCGTATACATCTTTAGGATGCATACCATACAAAATCTGAAAAGGATTTGTATCTGTACTTCTGTTTGGTGAATCATTATAGGCAAATTATGCTTGTGCCAATATTTGATCCCATTGTTTGGGATATTCACTTATTAAACTCCTAAGTATATTCCCAAAGCTCCTCTGGACTACTTAAGGTTGTCCATCCGTTTGAGGATGATACGCAGAATTGAAATTCAGATTAGTACCCAACTTTTTTCAAAGAGTTCTCCAAAAATGATCAACAAATTTAATATCTCTATCAGAAACAATATTGCTTGGCAACCCATGTAGTCTTACTATCTCTTTGAAAAACGAATCGGCAATATGAGTTGCATCACTTGTCTTATAGCTAGGAATAAAATGAGCCATTTTAGAAAATGTATCAACCATCACAAAAATAAAATCGTTACCTTTTTGAGTTCTAGGTAAACCAAGAACAAAATCGATGCTTATTGAATCCCATGGCCTATTTAAAATGGGTAATGGCTGATAAAGCCCTCTATTTTGGATCCTCCCTTTTGCATACTGACATATTCTACAATTCTTAACAAATTTTTCTACATCAACTGACATACCTGGCCAATAGTAGAATGTACTTACTTGAGCAAGTGTCTTGTCTTGCCCAAAGTGCCCTACAAAGCTGCCACTGTGTTTTTCCTTGATCAAGTTCTCTCTCATGGATCCTTTGGGGATACATAGCTGCTTATCTTTGAACAACCCTTCTTGCAACATATAGTCCATCCAAGGACTTCTATCCCTGCTTGTAGGATTCTTGCATGCTTCATATGCCTCTTTGAAATCTGGATCCTCCTTATATAGATCCTTCAAAACAACAAAACCCATGATGTTTACTTGCATTTCCTGCATAATCAAATTTCTCCTGCTTAGAGCATCAACAACCTTGTTAGATTGACCACTTTTGTGTTTAATAACAAAGGAGAAACTTTGTAAGAACTCAACCCATTTAACATACTTTTGATTCAATTTACTTTGGCTACTAATAAACTGCAAAGCATGGTTATTAGTGTAAAGAACAAACTCCTTAGGCATTAAATAATGCCTCCACTTCTTCAAAGCTTGTACTATAGCATCAAATTCTTGTTCATACGCTGAATATTTCCTTTTGGCCTCATTAAGATTCTCACTAAAATTAGCAATTGGTTTACCTTTTTGACTTGGGACAGCTCCAATAGCAGTCCCACTTGCATCACATTCCACTTGAAACAACTTACCAAAATCATGAAATGCTAAGACAGGCTGTTTTGTAATCTTCTTTTTCAAAATCTGAAAACTTCTTTCAGCCATTTCAGTCCACTTAAAGGGCTGTTGATTTCTTTTGATAGTCTCCACAATACTTGCACAAATTTTATTGAAATTTATTATGAATTTTCTATAAAAACTTGCAAGACAATGAAATATTCTTACCTCAAAAATGTTCCTTGGTGCATGCCACTCTTCTATAGCTTTGACTTTGTTCTTATCCATCTTTAACCCTTCTTCAGATACAACAAAACCTAAGTAGATCAACTTTGTTTTTAGAAAAGTACACTTTTTGAGGTTGATAATAGTTTTTCCTCTTGCAATCTTCTCAAAACCGTTCTTAAGTGCTCAAGATGTTCATCCTATGACTTACTATAAATCAAGATATCATCAAGATAGACAATGACAAGTTTACCTATGAAGGGTTTAAGAACCTCATTCATGAGCCTCATAAAGGCGCTTGGAGCTTTTGTCAATCCAAATGGCATCACAAGCCATTCATACAAACCATCATTTGTTTTGAAAGCTATTTTCCATTCATTCCCTTCTCTAATCCTTATTTGATGATATACACTTTTGAGATCTATCTTAGAAAAGTTCTTAGCACCACTTAGACAATCCATCAAATCATCTATTCTAGGTAAAAGAAATCTATACTTGATAGTGATCTTGTTAATAGCCCTTGAATTAGTGCACATTCTCCAACCTCCGTCTTTCTTTGGTGCTAAAACAGTTGGTACTACACAAGGACTTCGACTTTCTCTAATCAATGCCTTGTCCAATAATTCTTGTACTTGTTTTTTGATTTCTTCATTTTCTTGTGGAGTCATTCTGTAAGCTATTTTGTTTGGAAGGTTTGCTCTTGGTATGAGATCAATATGGTGACTAATACTTCTTGGAGGCAACTCACTTGGTAAATCATCCACAACAATGTCAATGAATTCATTCAATAAATTATGAACTTCTATGGGCATCTCATTCAATTTGGTAGTGGTAATCACTATTTTTGACTTACCAATGAGAGCAAAACTTACCTCTTCCTTCTTGATTTGCTGCAAGAATTCCTTACCATTTGTTAACAACACCTTTGAATTCTCTTCTACAACTGTACCTTCCTCTTTTAATGGTGTAAGAACATGTTTCCTACCATCCCTCTCAAAAGTGTAAGTATTATTCCTACCATCATGAATTGGCTTCCTATCATATTGGCAAGGCCTTCCTAAAAGAACATGACACAAGTCCATGGGCATCACATCACACATGACTTCATCCTTATAACTTCCTATTTTGAATTCTACTTTACATTGCTCATTCACTAAGATTTGATGACCATTTTGCCGCCAAGATACCTTATAGGGAGTTGGATGAATTACCTTTTCAGATTTAGCTTGTTAACCATTTTAGTAGACACTAAATTTTCGAATGAATTACCTTTTTCAGATTTAGCTTGTTAACCATATCAGTAGACACTAAATTATCTGTAATCCCACTATCAATAATAACTTGACAACACTTACCTTGAGATTTGCAAGTAGTCTTCAAGAGTGTGTTCTTTTGAGGAGGTTCTTTAACCTCTTTAGCTGGTTTGAGCAATATTCTTTTCATAAGTAAGCATTCCTCAACTTTTAGAGCATTCTCACGGATAGGTGAACTCACACTCTCTTCTTCTTCAGCTTGAGCTAGCTGAACATTACCGTGACTTGTAGATGTATTTTTAGGGCATTTGTAAAACCTATGCCCAAATTTGCCACACTTAAAACATATACCAATGAATCCTCTACGTCTTCCTCTATTGAATGGCCTTCTACCTCTAAAAGAGTACCTATCTCTTGAAGATTGTTCTTGCCTCTATGAGCTGCTAGCTTCTCCTTGTGTGTGCAGTTGATTCCTTCGTCCGTGTTGTTCTCTACCTTTGTAAATTCTGCCCCTTCCTCTTGTATGTTGAGGTTGTTTCCTTGACAATTTTTCTTTAGCTTTTAAGGCATACTGATATGCCTCTTCAACTGTTCTAGATGTAAGAAGACTAATCTCAACTTGTATGTTAAATCTCAACCCATTTATATATCTGGCCACTTTCTCCATATCCTCCTCAATATGGCCTGCTCTTATTGTCAACCTGTAAAATTATTTAGTGTAATCTTTACTTGACAGTTCCTTCTATTTCATATTTTGAAGTCTCTTAAAAAGATTGGTTTGATAGTCCTTAGGCATAAACTTACCTTGGAGCTTGGCTACCATCCCATCCCAACTATTAATCTTTGGCTTTCCTTTTCTTGTCCTTTCTTCCGGTACACCATCCCAGCATAGGGATGCATGACCCTTGAACCTAGTCATAGCAAATTTGACTTTCTTGTCCTCGTCAACATTTTCATAATCAAAATACTTATCCAAAGCACTTATCCAGTCAATCAGGGCCTCCACATTCAAGCTGCCATCATACATTGGAACCTCTATCTTGGGCTTTGCACTAACCCCCATTATTGCTTTGACCAATCTTTTTTCTACTACTTCTTCCATCTCTGAAGGTACTTCTTCTTCTGAAGGTCCCTCATCTTATATGTCATTGATATCTCCCATATCAGCTCCTCTTCTTCATTCCAATTCCATGGCTTGTAGCCTAGCATTGAGATTCATGATCTCTCCAAACAAAATTGCTTGTGTAGGTTGTCTCCTTGGACTACCTCTTGCTCTTGCTGCCATTTCTCCTTTTCTGTCTAATTCTCCTTGAGTTGACTGAGATCTCAGTCCTAAATTGGGCTTTGATACCACAATTTGATGCCTAATGGATTTTTTCTTCAATCAACTCTCTTTAGTGACTTGGAACTTTTGTATGTGGGTCACTTAAAACTTGATATAGACTCTTTGTAACTTGGAAATTTATTATCTTGACTCAATCCCTCTTGACAACCAATGAATGGTTTAGAATAATATTATTTGACTCAGAAGATCCTTTTGTGTAAGTTCAAACATTCACCAAAACACTTAATGATCCAAGGTCTTAATTAAGTCTAAAGTCTACTACAGTAATGTGACAGACCTAATAAGTCTCAAGAAGAGGAATTTAACTCTTGGAACTTCTTATCCACCTTGTGACTGACCCTTTCTATGTTTATAGTTTGTTTGTATTGATAAGAAACCAATTTTGAAGTTGTTGGTTTCGTAAAAGAGCAAATTAGAGTCAACTCTATTCTCTAGGCCTGAGTAGGCTTAATTCAAACTTTCAATATGTTTTGGACTATCATGAACAACAAATGACCTTTACAACTTTATAGAGCTTTGAACAATGATTATCCAATATGGAAATACCTTTAGAAAAGATTTGAAGTCAAAGATTGAAGTGAAACTTTTAATTTTCACTCTATTCTGGGTTCCTTGGCAGTCGCATACAAGAATTCTATGCACAGTCGACTATTACTTGTTTCATAGACCTTCTTTCAACAATCTAACATCTGGATCAGTTCATAAACCCTTGCTTATACCTGTCCTCAAATTTTGGTTGAATTTCATCAGTTAAAAACAATGTTGACTCTTTTAGTGTCTCAAACCCTGTATCAGGGTTTCTTTGTGTGTATAGAAGCTGAGAGCTTCTTAACCAATGTTCATAGAGTCAAAAACTTTTTTAATCCTTCTAACACTTGTAGCAGACACTCAAGAAACTCCTTCAACTATTTGAACGCTCAGATTGGACTCATGCATAAATTTATATGTACTTCAAAGGACTGAGAAGATTGTGCAGGTACAGAAAACAGATATTTGAGAGTTTTCAACAACATAACTCTAGACCAAGCTCGAAATCACTTCAAAAGAGATGAATTCTCATTCATTCATGTGTAGACAGTATGATTATACAATTTTCAACTAATATATAACCTTCATTATCAAGAAACTTGACTCTCAATACTTACAGAACTCTGTTTTGGACTATAAAACTGTCATCAAGCTCCACAACAATGGAAATTTGCTCTTTTATGCTTGTGTAAGGTCTGGGACTTCTCCAAATTATCAGGTTCGATGCTAATCATGTTGTTGGAGCTTGTCCCAAGCTTAGAAATGCCAAGTTTGGTTGAGATTCTCCCTCAACTACTCAGGACTAAGATAGTAAAATGACCTTTTATGAATAGTACTTTGTTACATATACATTATTTGAGCTTTTCCAGATGACTATGACTTCTAGAAACCTTCTAAGACACCTATCTACGTCCCTAGACTACTAACACCCCCCTTTCTAACTTATTACAAGCCTTGTACAATTACATTTGCTCATATGTTGATAAAGAAACATTTGAAAATTCAAATTTACTGTTTTGGAGGGAAGCTTTCCAAAACTTCTAAATGATCTAAAAAAAAAAACAGACTTCTAATGCCTCCTAAAGGCTTATTGTGTCTTGACAAACTTCCTAAGACAGCCTCAGACATTGACAATACTAGTCTAACCTATCTACCAAGATGCACTTGCATCAATTCCCAGAAGGGATTGCTCACCTGAAGTGCAGAGAGATTGGCTGGACTTTAAGACGTAAACTGAGCAACATTCATTGTGAAAAAGGAACAAAGTACAGAGGAACACATTGCATGAGTAGCATAATGGCAAAACTGATATTCCATTAATAGTTCCATAGATCTGATTACAATCATAGCCTAATGACATTCACAACAACCATCATAGTAGCAACGGCACTATTATTAACAACCACCTCTACAGTGAGGTGATTGTATACATGTATAAAGGATTACAATTCTATAATCAAGGAAATCTCCTACAAGTTCAGAAATGCAGTTACAGCGTTAACACCTACATCTCTAGTGCAATTATGGCATAGCCTCAGTCACTTCTTTCCTTGCCATTTTGATATCCAACACTTTGATTATCCATCCAATTCATTTGGTAGTTTTGTAAAGCATGCCAAAGGAATTGTTTTCAAGTTGTTGAAGAAAGTGGGATTCATTGGCCAAGGTCTTGGAAAATATGGTGAGGCAATTCAAATTTTGGTCTTGGGTATACAAGAGAATTTTCTCAACCCATCACAAGCACATGTTGGTTTCTTAGTATCCATATTAAAAAATATTCACAATTAGTGATACTTAAAATGAAATTTGCATTGATTATCCCACACAAGTGGAAGAGAATCACTTATGCAGTGAAAAGTTTTCTTCAAGAAAAATCACAACTTGAAGCAATAGGGTTCATTGCTTCCCAAGGGGGCGAATGATTCAAGTGGTAGTTCAGGGCACCTCCCATTAAGATAGGCACCTTGTCAGGGTTGCAGTTTTTTGACAGATGGTCAAAATCCGAAATTGTAAGATGTGCCAGAATGCTTAGGATGTCATTTAGGTCAATACTCTTCACTTTGAGATGCACAATTTCCAAAAACTGCTCTGAAGAGTCCTGAAAGTGTAGTATACAAAAATATATAAAAAATTGCAAAAATTCTAGAAACTATTTTATTTATTTTTATGAGTTCCATGTCATGACAGATTCCCTCAACTTCTTGGGGAATGGTTGTCATATGGCTTTTCAGATTCCAGGGGAATTGCTTCGCTTCTTCTTTGCATACTGTTCATTTCCTGTTAAAAATAGCTATAAACAAGTTGTCATTTGAAAGTAAGAATCAAAGAGTTGTAGCTTCCAATCTATTTCAGAGATTGCCATTTTCTTATAACTTACTCGCAGTTTCAATAAAGCTTTCATTTACATTGCAGTAACATATGCATTAATTTCCTTTGCTTACGTTACACATTAAGTTTTTGCAATTTAGTGTGTTGTCCACCAGGTTGCCAAATAATTTGGGATCACGAAGTGGAGTATATGATGACATCTATCACATTGGAGGGTCCAACATCTTCTATGGACTTTCTCGCAAAACCTCAAAAGGAAAAAATGTATCCTCTATTTTTTTATACAATCAACTATTCTCAAGAATGGAGATCCTGCTCAAAAACTAATAATGATGTTCAACAATGAATGTTGACTAGTACTTCCCAATCCGTCAATACTTATCAATAATCCAGCCCCTTCCTAATTTTAATACAACATAGTTAGCTTGTATTGAGCATGGTTGTCCTTATAGCTATTTAATTTCTTGAACATATCCTATAAAAAGGAAAACGAGTGGGCATGGAAAGTGATGTCCTTAGGCTTTAGACTTCTGTGATTGCATCCTCAACTTCTTACGGGAGTTGTGAATTGTACATGTCTGTTACTATTTTTCAGGAAATGTTCTTTAGGTTTACATTACCTACATTGGAAGGTTACCTTACATGTAAATTTGTTCCTTCACCTCGAGTTAGAGTTCTTTGCATTATGATTTTTCTTTTAGTTAGAGTCGGAGAAGACACTGAAGTGGGGGCGCTTTCTTAACAGAAAACTTGGGCTGCTTGACTGGCTAATATAAATTTAAAGTTGCTATTGATGCTTAGATATATGCCTCCAAAGGTTGATGTGTTGAAAGACAACACCAAAAATCTTTCAGCTTCTTAATAAGAGTCCTACTAGGTATCAAAAATCTATTTTCACTTATATTTGCACCCTTGGAAGATATTTCTTAGCTATCCTCATCTAAGTGGCACAATTGGAACACCTCAAGGCTATGGGTAGCTTAAGGATGAGGTGAATCTCTAGATAGGTCTATCTCCCTTGATGTACCACTTCTAGATCAATACTACACCTAAACTTTATGAGGAAAAATAGAGACAAAACTAAAATTAAACTATCCTAAAGGAGGTGATACACCAAAATAATTGATAAATAGTAATTGTAGATAAATAGTGTGAGGAAGTAGAATAATTCTTCTCACATCCAAAAGAGAGAAGTGGTCGTTATCATGAACAAAGAGGACATAGAGAGAGAGGTAGAAACACATCATTTGGTGGTAATAACTTTAAATTAGGTCAACATAACCACCAGGCATTTGAATGTTTAGAAATGTTAGAAAGTAGAGATATTGTGTTAAGAGCTCATATTCCTCAAGCGTAGGATGAAGGATAAAAAAAATTGATATTGTTGAATAAGAGGAATAAAATTTTATGATATTGTTAACTACTGAAAACAATGAAGACTCAGGGAAATGGAAAAGCAATTTTTAAAACTAAGTTTAAATCTAGAGGTTAGTGTTGCAAAATAATGTATTTGAAGACGGTGTGGTAAGAGCTTATATTCGTCAAGAAGAGAATGAAGTAGAAAAAAATAAAATGATATTGTTGATGAAGATGCATGAATTTGGGGGCGAATGATTCAAGTGGTAGTTAAGGGCACCTCCCATTAAGATAGGCACCTTGTCAGGGTTGCAGTTTTTTGACAAATGGTCAAAATCCGAAATTGTAAGATGTGCCAGAATGCTTAGGATGTCATTTAGGTCAGTACTCTTCACTTTGAGATGCACAATTTCCAAAAACTACTCTGAAGAGTCGTGAAAGTGTAGTATACAAAAATATATAAAAAATTGCAAAAATTCTAGAAACTATATTATTTATTTATATGAGTTCCATGTCATGACAGATTCCCTCAACTTCTTGGGGAATTGTTGTCATATGGCTTTTCATATTCCAGGGAAATTGCTTCGCTTCTTCTTTGCATACTGTTCATTTCCTGTTAAAAATAGCTATAAACGAGTTGTCATTTGAAAGTAAGAATCAAAGAGTTGTAGCTTCCAATCTCTTTCAGAGATTGCCATTTTCATATAAATTACTCGCATTTTCAATAAAGCTTTCATTTACATTGCAGTAACATATGCATTAATTTCCTTTGCTTACGTTACACATTAAGTTTTTGCAATTTAGTGTGTTGTCCACCAGGTTGCCAAATAATTTGGGATCACGAAGTGGAGTATATGATGACATCTATCACATTGGAGGGTCCAACATCTTCTATGGACTTTCTCTCAAAACCTCAAAAGGAAAAAATATATCCTCTATTTTTTTATACAATCAACTATTCTCAAGAATGGAGATCCTGCTCAAAAACTAATAATGATGTTCAACAATGAATGTTGACTAGTACTTCCCAATCCGTCAATACTTATCAATAATCCAGCCCCTTCCTAATTTTAATACAACATAGTTAGCTTGTATTGAGCATGGTTGTCCTTATAGCTATTTAATTTCTTGAACATATCCTATAAAAAGGAAAACGAGTGGGCATGGAAAGTGATGTCCTTAGGCTTTAGACTTCTGTGATTGCATCCTCAACTTCTTACGGGAGTTGTGAATTGTACATGTCTGTTACTATTTTTCAGGAAATGTTCTTTAGGTTTACATTACCTACATTGGAAGGTTACCTTACATGTAAATTTGTTCCTTCACCTCGAGTTAGAGTTCTTTGCATTAGGATTTTTCTTTTAGTTAGAGTCGGAGAAGACACTGAAGTGGGGGCGCTTTCTTAACAGAAGAACTAGATATCTTGAGTTTCTTACCTCCCATGTTAAGCCTCTAAAAGTTTTCTGTTTGTAAGAATCTGCAGTTACATACTTTAATCCCTTTTTTTGTTTGACCAATTAGGCATTAACAAACATGCATTTGACTTTGAAAAACACAGGGAAAACGGATCTGTTGCACATGTTGAGGCTGAAGCATATCGAATTAGGGGATAACATCCTTCCATCAAACTCAGAACATCCCCATTTGTTCTGATACAAACATGCATCCCCGACTAAAATTGTTGACATTCTCTAATATTTTTTGCATATCTTTGATTTTTAGTTGATGAATTCCTGGAAGTGACTTGTGATGTACTGCAGCCTTCCATATTTGGCTCATAAATGAGATTATAGTTAAATATCAACCAGGCCCCAACATGATTGCCCTATTTCTAACCACAAATAGGTTCACCAAGCCACAAAACACTGAAAATCTAGAGACGTTCTCAAAATATGGTTCATTATAATGTTTTTTAACATGATAAATTGGTAGACACTCACACCCATTGTGGAGTGCTCCATCAAGCTTAGGATACATGGTTTAGAAGCCCCATTTGAGGGGCATCTACTCCGTCAAATTGAACCTAGGACTTCCACCCAACCTCTCATCCAGTTTTGGTCCCCATCAATATGGGGAGCATGCCCAAATGAATTGGACCCAAGTCATCATCATCACAATTGCTCCATGACCATAGAGCACTAGATTGATTTATGACAATATTATTTGTATATTAATTGGAAATAGGGTCATGTCCCTTTTTCAAATAAAGAAAAGAATAATTTAATATTAATGTTTTAAGTTGTACTAAAGTAATTTTATTTAACAACAGGGAAAAAGGACACTTAATCATTATTATTAAAGTGGGACATAAAGTAATGATTATTAATTGTGCCAAAAGCAAGGATAAAGATGACTCTATCAAAATAAAAGCATGTCAACATCAAAATAGAAGATAAAGTGTTCCTTTTGGGGTTTTGGTGGAAAAGATAATTATTAAAAATATTGGATGGAAAGAAATGGGGATGCATTTAACCCCTTTTCAGAGCTTGAGCACCAGTTGTTCAACTTTCCATCACAAAGGACGAAAACCCTCCAGTGAACGGGCGTGAGGATGAAAACCCTCCAGTGAATGGGCCCGAGGACGAAAACCCCCATACTTGGTAGGTAATTCCACCCAGTGATCATATTTGTGCTTGCAAATAAGGATTTATTCCATTTTCAGCTTGATGTACCGCTGCTACAGTATTTTGTACCACTGCAATAGTGATCCGTACCATTGCCACAATGATTCATACCGCTGCTATAGTGATCCGTATAGATACTACAATGTTCTGTACCACCGCTGCAATATTCCGTACAACAGCTACATTATCCCGTACTTCTAGATAAATTGATGTACCTTGTTCTATTGGATAATAATTGATATTTATTGCTGAATTCATTTTTTGTGGAGTTTTTACAGTGAGGATTTGCTGTAATAAATTTGTAATCAGCTTATTGAATCAATATTCTAGTTGGGTATTATCAATTTTGCATATTTCAGCTGCATGTCATTATCTAGGGTTTGTTTCAGCTCGTTTATTCAGAAATTGACCAGAAAGGGTTTACGGAAAAACCCAAAATTGTTAGGGAGATTACAAGTAGTGGGCTTAGTCAGTCCTTACAGAAATATTATTTTATGCCGAGAATTGTGTAGGAAATTCGCTGTCATATTTCATATTCACATGTAATTGCCGTTCTTATGTCTTTTCTCTAATGCATGTTGTACAAAGAGATTTAATGCTTGCACCCAATAGAAAATACATTAAGCTCTATAGTTACGTTTGTATTGTTTTATTGTTCTGACTTCTAATTTTTATGTTTTCCTGGAAATTCTACTTTACTGTTCTATGGAATTCTTAATATTTTAAAAATAAAGCTAGCCTGCAAGTTCCATTTTGCTAATCCTGCATTCTTCCAGGCACTTGTGGAGAAAGATTGGCTTGCATTTGGGCATCCATTTGCTGATCGTCTTGGGATGCCAACATTTTCTGGTAACGTAAATGAAGCAGATTCTTTTTATCATGGTGCAACTGGTGGCAATGCATCTCCCATTCGTGTAGCTCCAGGCACTTCGTTTACACCTTCCAATCCTCAGTCACCCGCAACAATATCTAGCAACTATTCCCCTATTTTTATGCAGGTAATCCCAATAAACTGAGATAATAGTTTGGAAATTAAAATTAACAAAGTTTGCAACTCCACATGAAAGCCATAGGATCTTTTAGATGTTGAGAATGATTATATTCTCTTGCCATGCTTGCTGACGTAATTAATGGCTTTGTCTGCATAAACATTATTTAGTACTTCTCTCCATGGATTTCCATGTTTCCTTAAATTGCTGAATTACTCTTTTTCATTTCAGGCAACAATCTTTTATTAGATGAAATGTGCTGATTTATGGACTTTACTGATTCTTTATGATTTTTTAGTTTTGAAACACGTGTAATAAATATATGCATTTTTTTTTTCAGTGGGTGGATTGTGTAGCACAATTACTCCGTATATACCCCCGTGCTTTCGAATTTTCGTCTGTAAGTATTTCATCTCGATCACAGTTTATGAATGATTGACTTCCGTAAAATGTTTGTTCCATGCATGCTTGTTCAAGTGCTTCGATTAATTATCTTGAGATTCTTGTTCATGGATTCTTATCTCTGATTCTGTTTATGGTGATCTTGGACCAGGTTTTCTTAGTGGAATTTATGGATTGTTTTATCTCATGTCGATTTGGAAACTTTTTGTGCAACAGGTAGTTTTTTTAATCATAGCCCTATAACATGTGACTGTAGAAGTTGTTGAATTTGTGGATTGTGTTATTTCTTGTCAAGTTGGAACAAATGTGCATTTCTAGAGATTTGACAGTAAAAGTACCACTGTCAAAAGCATGTAGTTTTACTTGAGTTTCAGTCAGAAACATGTTGCTAAATAAATTAATTGCAAGAAATAACAGATGGAAATCATTGACTAAAAGAATTATGGAACTAGTTAGTATGCAGTCTAATAATTTGAAAAGAAGTTTCATTTTCCATTTGTATTATATCAAACAATAAGTCAAAAAGGGATTTTATGGAATGGGTATTTTACATGTTCTAATTGATCATTAGCTTCCAATCCTTTCGGATTTACTGTTAGAATCTTTATTTTTCTATCTATTTTGCATTTACTAAACTACTGAAAATCTGTACAAATGCCTATATGGCTGATTAGCACATGGAAGGTATGGACGATCTATGGGTCAATTTTTTTGCAGTTCGAGTCTGCTGCCAAGTATATCATGTGCTATTGACCTGAGATATGTATGAATAATCTAGATAAAGGAAAAAAAAACTTCTAATAAAGATGCAATTTCTTGTGCTATTGACCTGAGATATGTATGATAATCTAGATAAAGAAAACAAAACTTCTAATAAAGATGCAATTTCTTGGGTGAAGCGTAGCTTTGAAATGCCTAAGTCAATATTTGAATGTAACCCCCAGATTTGATTATGACCATATTTTAAATCCCCTGCAAGCTGTTTGTAATGCAAAGCAATGTATATGTTAATATCTAAAGTCCCAAGTGGGATTAGAAACTTAGATATATTCACGCATATGCATTTGAATGGTTTATAATTTTAAATTAAGGCATGTGGGTCCACATGCATGTGAACGGCTAGTGTCGAAATCAAAGTGAAGTAGAAGTGGTTAGTGAAATTCATTATGATAATAAAATGCAGAATTCTTTGTTTTTTCTTTCTTTTTTTTAACCCACCTTTATTAGGAGGGTCACTTTGAGTCAATATAGGTGTTAAATTTGTTAGTAAGTGGCGGATAATTATTTGGAGTCATGAATTAAGTCTCACCATGTTTAAATATGTTGTATTACTACAGGGGAAAATTAATACTAAAAGCAATTGGGTTATGTTTAAGATGTAATCATTGGGCACTCGAGAGTTAGAATCATTTGGTAGTTGATAGTTATGGTTTGTATGGATCAATTCCAAAGAAGTTAAGTGGTTAGTCCAACCACTTAACCAAATATTCATGTATAAAGCTATATGAAATTGATGAATAGAGGGAGCCAAGGAGCCTAGAGGGTAGGCCACTTCCTCTTTAGTTATCAATTAATTTGCAAAAAAGACTTTTAAGTAGTAGTTGATAGTTATAGTTTGTTTGAATCAGTTACAAAGAGGCTAAGTGGTTAGTCCAACCGCTTAATCAAATATTCATGTATAAATCTATTTGAAATTGATGAATAGAGGGGGCCAAGAAGCCCCAGGGGTAGGCCACTTCCTCTTTAGTTACCACTTAATTTGCAAAAAAAACTTGTTATCTTGGTGTTTTGTAATTTGTCCTTTGTTGCTATGGTCTCGCAATTATTAATGTTTTCCTATATTGTGAGACTCTAATAGTCTTTTACTATTTTCATGGGTAGGCCTTGTTTACAACAAATTTTTCCACATTTTAGGTAGGCTTTGGTGTTGTGTGGGACAGAGGTGCATTTACATTGTCTTTTCTTAAGGGTTTGTTATCGTCTTTTTATAGATTTTGGGGGTATCATCATTATTGTTTGTTTTCCTTGGTTCAACTCACTATGGTTATCACATTGAATGGGGATTCAGATGTCATAATACGAAACAAGGATGCTCGTAATTATATGAAACAATTTTTGTAGTAACATCTTGGCGACTTAAGATGTTACTGCAAAATAATGTTCTAGCTTAACATGCCTCCTTGCTCCATAGTTAATGCATTGTATCTTCTAATGCAACGTCTAAGAAACTTTGAACAAAACTAAGAAATGATAATGACATTTATATCGAGGGTTTTTTGGTGGGATCATCATTATTACTTATTTTCCCTAGTTCAACTTGCAATATTTATCAAACTGAAGGGGTGACATGTGAATGTTGTAATACAAAACAAGAACACATGTTAAGCAAGAACAATTTTTGGTGGTAGCATTTTTGGTGACTGAGGATGTTATCGCCGATTTTTTTGGCTTAACATGTTGCCTCACACCATGCATTTGCATCCATCCCACTTAGTGCAATCTCGAAGTAAGCTTGAACAAGATTAAGACATCTTACTAGCACTTTTATTAAACTCCACCCAAAAAGTGGTAGTAAACCCTTGAGAAGAAGGAATGTTTGCACTTATTTGTTGTATGATGTCAAAGTCCCCCCAAAATATGATAGAAAATGTTTGATGATCAAGGCCTACCCAAAATCAATAAAAGATTTTAAAAGAAGCTTGCCATGGAAAATAATTGAAAGGAATTAAACAAGATTAATTGGTTGGATAAATGAGGTAATACGAAAGGGTAAAAATAGATAACAAGCAAAACAATTTGGTTTTGTAAACTAATAGCAAATAAAGAGGGAGTGGCCCGCCCTTAAGGACCCCTTTCTTTGTTAATTTTGAAATGTTTTATACAATAGATATTTCTTGAATGGCTTCGATAACCACTTGACTTCTTTTTGCAAGTGGCTCAAACTAACGTAACTTACTACTGCTAACTATTACAACATAGACCTAAACCTAAACCATTTTGATATTTTTTTTACCCAAAGTTAAGTGGCCTATAATAATGGGGGTTAACCTTATTGTTACCCCCCACATTTATTATTACATTATCGAAACTCCATGTAAAAAATGGACCATAAGAAAATTTTAATCACATGCAAACCCACATCTTTTATCTCCCACCTCAAAATAACTTCTTAAAAAAAGTGAGCTCAAACTTAGACTTCACTCTGCAATGAATGATTTATGTAATATTATGCTTCACTCTAGACACGGACTACCTATATGACCTATCAAATTTTCAAACAATTGTTATCCATTCCATCCTTGAGGAAATGAATTCAAATATTTCTTCGTTGATTTGAGTATAAGCCAAAATTTTGTGCTAACAAAATGGGTTGGTCCAATGTCCATTGTTTACTGACCATATTGGCTCACCACAATTATTGAACTTTGAATTTAGTATCTAATGTCCATTTTTGGTGCTTAGCCAATTTGTGTGCAATTGGCCAGTTTCCAAGTTTTCTCGTAAGCTTCTAGGTGTGTTAGGGAGAACTCCAATCTTCTTGGAGGATGCAAGTTCAGTATTTCTAGGTTTCTATTTGTGGCATTGAGCTCAGTTGGTGTTAAGGATCACTATGACACTTTCAGAAGTGTTTTTGGACTTCTGGGGTGTTGTCCAAACTTCTTGGAGAGAACGTCTATTTATAGTTAGTCACCCAGTTGGCATCAATTATCATCCCAAACCTTTAGGATCATGTTGGTATGGTCAAATTTGCAATTTGCGTCATTTGGGGATTTTCCGTAAATTGGGTGAATTATTTAAGTCATTTAATTAATTATTCGCTCAAGTTATCTAAAGTTGGGAATATTAAAAAGATAACTTAAGTGTAATATCTCATTGGAAAGGTGAGGGAAAATATTATTTGATGCTCACATAAAATTGGACACTAGGCAAGGGAGACATAAAGTGAGCAATTAAAAAAGATTATTTTTATGTGAGGAAATTAAAGGAAAAGTGAAATTATTATTTTATTTCCTATCGTTGTCCTATAAGTGTCTTTAAAATGAGGAGTTGAGTTTATTTTCAAGGTTATGCTTGATTCTATTTTCTTGTGAAAACTTGAAGCTTTTAGTGAGAGCAAACCCTAGGATGAAAACCCTAAGGGAATTGGTTTCGGTGGTGAGACATCTACCCTAGCCAATTTGCAGGTGGATTCATATAGGGTTCATAGGTGCACTTACTTGGTTCAGATTTGAAGGGATTTGGAGCAGAAAGATTTATCATTCTACAAGTGAAGATTTGTGCAGGAAGATTTTATTGATAAATTTGTGAGATTTGTATCCAAATACAAATTTATGTGATTATCGTGGAGATATTTGTGGTGTGTTGTTGCTTATATTATGGAGAGTTTTGGCCTTAAACCCTAGTGCTAGTTTCTTGGTTTAGCACCATTTTGGGAGCCTTATTTATTTCTACAGATTGCTACCCTTGCCGTAGCATACATGAGAGGAATCACTAGTCCTTTGTGGTAGCACATGTGTATTAGAATTGGGACTACTTGTATGGTGAGGATGTGAGTAAAGGGGAAGTCGTGGGTTTTCTTGTGAAGAATGCAACTTGTATTTGGAGGTTTGTGGATTTATATTTACAATATATTAGCATGAAGTGCCAACTCTTGGATGCTACTCATCTTTGATCTTGGTTTTCTTTTGGTATGGAAAGATTCTCATTATTAGAATATATTTCACTTCTGCCATAACGGTGTAAACAACAAGTTGGGAAAGTTAACTTTCTGATTTCTTCAATATCTTATGCTGCAAACTATTTGATATATTGCCCCTATTTTCCCATGAGTTTATAAATGTCGTTATGCATGATTTATATTACCAAAACTGCCAATAAACCAATCTAAACAGCCACGCTGAAAATATCACTGATTTTGACAAGAAAGCAAAGTGTTTGACGAAATATCTGCACTATAGAAATCAGAAATTTGTGAAATTTTTGGATAGAATCTTGGAAGGGTTCGTATAATGGTATTAGAGCTGGTGATTTTGCCAGCGTGTTTGGGAAGCTAAGCCTTTTGCAGATCTTCAGTTGAGGAACAACATTTCAGCCTTGCATGTTAGTGATCAGCACTTACATGTGAGTGTTTAGTGATTCAGCAGTTGAAAGAATTTGCTCAGTGGTTGTGAATCATGGCATCATTGAGTAAAAAAGAGTTGGGTGAAAAGGTTTTCAATGCAAGTGATAAACTTGAACACCTATCTCAATCAAATGATGTTCTTCTCAGTACTTTGGAGGAAATAAATGGTTGTTTATACATGGTGGATCAGTCACCTTCCCAAGTAATGCAAACAACTATGATTCCTTCAATGACTTTTGGGCGAGCTTGAGTTCTTGAGACACAAAGACAAAGATATGAGACTTACAATTATTTCTTGCCTTAGTGAAATTATGAGGATTACAGCTCCTGAAACTCCATAAAATGATGACATAATGAAAGAGATATTTTCGTTGTTGGTGGGTAGTTTCCAAGATTTGGATGATGTTACAATTCCTTATTTTGCTAAGAGGGTAACCATGCTAGAAACATTTGCAAAAATCAGATTTGGTAACATTATGTTATCCATTGGTTGTGAAGAGATTATGTTTGTAATGTTTCAAATATTTTGGAATGTTATTAATGAGGTGCATGTAGGGAATGTTATCACCTCCATGTAATCTATTATGTTTTTGATTTTGAATGAGGATGATGATATTTCTAAGCTATTGTTAGCTAACTTGTTGGCTGTTTGGAGGATGGAGCAGGATGTGCACATGAATTGTCAAAGAGATTGGTTAAATAGAACATGGAAAAATTGAAAAGTCATTTGACAGAAGGAGAATTGCTTTCTTGTGGTTTGTAGCCTACAGGTGCTTCTAAAAAGAGCGAAAATCAATTGAAGAGAGAACAATATTGTCTCGCATGCCAAGATGTATGGACACCTAGTCATATATGTGGAAACAATAAAGAAGATGAATCCATCACAGGTTTATTCCAGCAGAGTGGTAATGTGAATAAAGTAGCTGAAACAATGGAACTTAAGGAAAAAGAATCACTTGGTGTATTTCCAAGTGAGGTGTACATGAGTTTCCATGACGATGATGAGTTTGAAGGGTAGGCTGATTTAGAGTTTGTGATTGATAAGCCATATGAAGGTGTGGATTCTATTGATGATGCTTTGCTTGATCATAAAGCTATCCCACCATTCATACTTGATAATTGCAAGGAATCAATTAGTGAGATAGCTGATTTTGATGGTGATATTGTTCCTACAAATGATGGCAAATCAGAAAAATTGTTTGATGAGCTTGATTGTCTTCAAGAGGAATTTGACTTAGAGGGTTTCCCAAAGAAATCAGAAGTTGCATGTGCAAATTTGAATCAACAAGATGGGATTGAGCAAGAGCAAAGGATATGGGATCTGGGAGAAGTTTGAAAACATGAGGTCTAGTGTGGTTTTTAGCCTGTTGAAGATTGGGAAACATATCATGAGGATGTGGCAAGCCTTGTAGTTGGCAATCCTCCAGGGAGACCACCCGATAAAGATTGTGTTAATGAGGTAGAAGATGAAGTCTCTACATGGAATGTGGTGAAACATGGAGACTTCAACATTCCTAACATTGAGAAGTTTCCAAAAATTAATTTTGAGCTTGCTGGAATTTTCAAAACAGCGGCAGATAATGCAAGTTCAAAACTTAATTTGCATGAAGAATTGGTAAGTCAAAGGTCTAATCATGATTTCCACTTATTTGACAATCTACTCTGTGGATTGGGAGCTGATTTGAGATATGTTAATCCTTCTTTGAAATGGAATGGTGAGACACCAATTGCTCATAGACCCTTAGTTGGTGATGCTTTCATGGTTGAGTTGCAAGTAGAAGTCAAAGATGTCACAATCTTCCATGGAAAGCAGGAGGATGAATTCAAGATGGATGTAAAATTATATGATGGTTACAAAAATCCTAGTGCCTTGGAGGCGCAGTTTGTTGATGGCACTTAGATGATTTGCGTGAGAGGCATTTTTTTTTGAGAAGATGACTTCAGTTTCACCAAGAGGTCTTCTGATGAAGCACACATGAATAACAGAGTTGCGCAACACAAGCATGGTGGAGTTGCTTCATTCCTTCGAACTCATGATAGAGTTCATCAACAAAGTATGTTGGAAGGTTACGATGACTAGATAGATGTTCCTTGGCCAATGATAGTTCAAAATTTGCCACATATCGTAACAATTCTGCAATTTATTTCTGAATTTTGGAATCTAAAATCAGCAAACCCTAGCTGGAAAGCATGTGCCAAATCTCATGCATACACACACCAATGCAACCCAAAATTACTGAATATGAAAGCTGACACAAATACCTCTTTTCGGCAAGGTAAAAAAAAAATGATGACACTGAATATTACCCTTGCAACAATTCTGATTTTTTTTGCTTGTCAGTACAACTGCGTTTCCCTCTTCAAATCTACGTTCTAACCCTTACATGAACTCAATAATTGTGCAAAAATCATATAAAATATTAAGACTTCAAGTGACCTCAACTAGGGCACCAAGGTGACCAATTAGACCTCCAATAAAGTCACCACACTTGGGGAGAATTGCAGAAATAAATCGGAACACTAAACCCTCAAATTAACCACTCAAAAAGGCCTCCGAACTCCTTCAAAGTAGATCGCCCAAGCTGGAAAAATATTATAATATTTTTTTGAATGTTCTAGGGTATTGAATGGCTCTCAAAACCCTGCAAAACCGCTCAAATGCAAATCCCCCTGGCTGGAATAAATTAATAAAAATACCTCCAAATCCTAGAAGAGGGTTTTGATGTAGAACAACTCTCTAAGGAAGGGTCTTCAATCCACCAACAAGTTCGCCACCCTAGGAATGGCTCCAAACCATGCCAACAACCTCCAAAAGCAAGTCGTTCACCTCCTTAACCTACAAAACAAAATCACCAAGCTGTCCAATCTTTTGAATCAAGGTGGTGTTTCAGAACACCTTTGTAAGACCAATTGCATGCAAGCATGCAAATTTGAAGCACAATTACAACCCTTGAGTAGATCTGCCTTTATTGAAGGAATGAAGGTTTTCGTCCCCAAACCCTTGGTGCACTTGAAGGTTTTCGCCCTCAAGTCACTTTGAGCAAGCTTGACATACTTGATCATCAATTCAATATCCAAAATTAGCATAACCTTCAAATGAACATTTCTCTTCCTTTTTATATCCAGATTAGAAGATAACTCTCCCTTCCAAATATTTAAAAGAGCATTCCTTATAATTTCCTTTTAAACCTTAAATGCTATGACCCTCAAAAGGGCCCCAACTTAATTGAAATTAGAACAATAAAGTGTTTTTTCATTCAATGCTCTTACGGCTTTTAAAATGTTCTCCTTTTCCATTCCTTTTTCCTTAGCCCTTGGGATCAAGTTAAGGCTAAGGGTCCATGCATGCCTAAGCCAAGAAAGGGGACATTACAATCCTCCCCACCCAAAATTGATTGTCCTCAAGCAATTGCAAAATCTACGGAGGGGTCCCAACATACCTTATGATGCAATGTCCACCTATAATCTCTTCCCATGAAAGAGAAGCCCTGAACTAAAATCTGATCCTGTGTTTTGGGGGCTGCCCCCAAATGTCAAAAGTGACATAAAAGCTATCCAATGACCGTGCATATCCCCATGTCATCAACTCATTCAATACCAAGTTGTGGATGTGGAAGCTTCTCTCCCTTATGCCCTCAAAGACGGTAATCTGTGGCCAAATAAAATATGATGGAATATTGTCACCTTGCTGCGCCATGGGCAAAGATCCCCATCTCATGCAAAAAGGAATCAGCAATGTACTTGTAAACATACCTTGTTGAGAGGTCTCGTAGAGATGCAAATCATTATATACGGACCTTCTTCTGTGTGCCATGTGTCCTCCCAATGGCTTTCTTGTGTTTGCGTGCCTCCTACCACACAAGAAATGTGCCCAAACATGAATGTTTCCAGAATTTTCTAAGAGCTGGAATGTACCAAAAATATCAGATTCTTCCCATGAATGATACTGCTGTATGTGCACCCTTAATTCTGATTTTTCTAGATAAAGTTCAGAATTAATATATGCATTCATCCATCCTCTTATGAGTTGAAGTATGCCCCAATTTTGCAATTTTGTGACCACACTTGGTGGCTGGAATTGCTCACTCGACTCATAAATTTCTGAGTAACAAAATTCAGATTTGGAATTTATATATTTAGATTTATTCCCTTGCTGTAGCAAGTCAACCAAATTGATTTTGAAGATGGTGACAGAGGGTACATGTAGAGAATGATACTCAAAATTTTCCGAGTGTCTTTGTGGCCAAATTTTTTTCATTAACTTACCTCTTTCCTTACTGTCCGTGACTTGGGCCCTTGCCCAATCCAAAAGATGTGTCAACCTTCATTAATGCCTCCAAAAGCACACATATACTGGCATAGGGGGTTGCCAAAAGCAAATTAGGGACTGCCCTTGCCAATCAAACCAACAACTGCATCTCGAAAGTGTCATACCGCTTTCTTGTATGAAGTAGTTTTCTTGAACAATCCTCAAGGAGTGTATGCAAGTAAAGTTAAGGCCCCAAAGCCCCTTACAAATTCCTTCAGGGCATGTTGAAACTCCCCAAGCTTGCAAATGATCAACCAAAAAATTGCTATGAACCACATACCTTGGAAGTACCTCCTTTCAATAGGTAATCCTTCTTGAAGATTCCTTATCATGTGCATATGTGTTCCATCATTGGCTTCCCTTTCTCATAGATTATGTGCAAATAAAAGGTTGAATAATGGTCAAAGGGATGCTCAACATAGATCGAAAGGAAACGCTGTTTCGTGCCCTCATACTTTACCCTTTTCTTATGTAAACTATGACTCCAATCATTGAAATTTATATAATTTATGAGCAGCTAAAAGTGCACAACAAAATCGGACATATTGTTTTGGTGAAAGGGCTGTAATAGTGACTCATAATCTGATTGTTCTGCTTGCAAAAAATCAGATTTGATCGGCACAATACTTCTTCCTGGCCAAGGCTGTACAATGCTCCAAAAATTAATTTTTTTGCACATGAAAGGTGGCTGTGGCATATTACTCAACTCAGAAATTTTTATGACAAAATTTTCAAACCTCTTATCAAAATTGTTAGACCTCTTCCTTGGCAGTAATGTGCATTCAAATTACCCTTTTGTGTAGGACAATGGCCATGAATGTTGCAATGGAATTTCAGAATCCTCCGAGAAGTGATAGGACCAAAAATCTTTCAAAATCATACCTTCTAATCGGCTGCTCACAACTTGGGCTTTTGCCCCATCCAAGAGGGGTCTCATGCCCTCATCCATGCACTCAACAACACCCTTGCAACAAAGAATAGGGTGCCTCTCATGGCACCTTTGGGGTTGCCTTAGCAAATTGAGATTCTTGCTTCTTCTCATTCGCTGTCCATGTATGGATATCACCTCATTCCTAGTATTGCTCTTACCCTTGGTAAGTGATCTCACTAATGAACCTTCACATGAAGCTAACATGTTAGAAAAACATTAGTGTTTAACAACACTTTTACAATTATGTCATCATGCTTTATGAGCATGATATAAGCTTTATTTTTATGTTCAAGCTTTATCTTAACCTGGCGGTAGTGTGCCTTTTCTCTCTCCCAATCTCTTCTTGTGGTGGGAAAACCACTACTATATGTTTGGAGTTTGGACCATCCCCATAGTGGTGGAAAGTGACAAGCTCACCTTCGTGGTGCCCATGCTTACCAAGGTGACTAATAACTTCAAGGAATACAAACTGAAAATATTAAAAACAATAGCTACCTTGATCCATGTTTCATGATATTCCTTGTCTACTTCCTTTCTCGTGTTGGCCCTATACCTGATGGCAACACTATGTTGATAGAGCTCACCTGGATCCCTAAGCCATGAGGGGTATTTGTCATGTCCTTTCCTTGAACTTACTTGGAAGACTTCATCTTCTCCCTGAGTGTTCCTTACCTCCACCTCAATAATGGCACAAGCTTTGCAACCAAGGCAATGAGAGAACCAATCACAAAGAGAAAACATTGAATGCTTACCAAGTTGACAACTTAATTATTTTCCCATCAAGAAATTTGATTCTCCTTCCTTTAAATGCAAGGTGCATCCTTCTTCTTTCCTTCTTGGCATTACTCCTTCAATGGACCTCTTTGCTATGTCCCTTCTTGTTAGGACACATGCTTGCTTGGCAAGACATCAAGTGTTTCCTCCAAGCTTCTTCTTGCAATCTGAAATTAGACAAGGAAAATGATGCATGAAAAGGATCAATACAAAAACATTCTTTCTTGGCATAACTTATAATGATGTCCTTGTTCATGCTTCCTTTTTGACCTTTTGTTGGCTCATGAAGTTGTTGAACATCTTCTCTTTGCTTCACCTTTGGAAGTTCTATTTTTTCTGTTACTTCCACATTAGTGTCAACCATATGCAACACCATTGGTTGCTCCATAGTTTTGTTGGAACTCCTTACTTGGCTGCCCTTGAATTTCTGGATCTTGTGGTTCAGAAATTTTGATCATTGGTTGCCCTTTACATGTTTGAAAGTTAGTTCTTGGCTGCTCTTGATTTTTGATGTTCAACATACTCATATGATAGCTGCCTCTTCTACAATTGAAAGTCTATCTTAGCTATCCTCACAATTTTTGATTTTAGAGATTCCAACTCCCTCTTTTCAAATTGTTTGATGAGCTGTTCACCAAGTTCTTCATGAGATTTAATGAGGTCATGCCCTTGTGACTTCCAGCCTAGATGCCACAAATCATGGGCAGCTCCTTCCAAGTGTTGTATGACAAATTTTAGAGCTTGCTTCTCACCTCTAAGTCTCAATTCAAGGTAGTCATTAACCTTATTTACCCATGCTCTAACTGAAGTACCGAGATCTGCATCAAAGGTAGGAAGAAATATTCCCCAAGTCATCTTGCATATCCACTTGTCCATGGTGCCCCTTTCCTTGTTGCCATGCTACCCATTCACTGAAGCTTATCCCCTTTATTAAATGGGGTGTGTGTCATATACTTATCATAGTGTTCCATTAGATCCTAATGAATCGAAGGCTGGTCCTCCATTTCAAGGGGCTGATCCCCTTTCATGTCCATCATTTGAAGGAGTGTAGCCATAGTTCTCATCAACCGATCTTGGGACTGAGTGATCCGTTCCCACTTAGCCCTGTCCCTGTCACTATATGACAAATACCTTTCCGTCCCACAGTTGGCCAAGAAATTGGCTCTAATACCACTGTAATGTTTGCGAATTGGGACAAATGACCCAAACAAGGGTTTTCCACAAATCCTAACAATTCTGCAATTTATTTCTGAATTCGAGAATCTAAAATCAGCAAATTGTAGCTGGAAAGCATGTGCCAAATCTCATGCACACACCCACCAATGCAACCCAAAATTACTAAATATGAAAGCTGACACAAATACTTCTTTTCGACAAGGTAAAACAAAATGGAGATGAGGTTGAATATTACCCTTGCAACAATTCTGATTTTTTTGGGCTTGTCAGTACAACTGTGTTTCCCTCTTCAAATCTGCCTTCTAACCCTTGCATAAACTCCCAATAATTATGGAAAAATCATATAAAATATTAGGACTTCAAATGACCTCAATTAGGGCACCAAAGTGACCATTTAGTCTTCCAATAAAATTACCACACTTGGGAAAAATTGCAGAAATAAATCGGAACACTAAACCCTCAAATTAGCCACTCAAAAGGCCCCCAAACTCCCTCAAAGTAGATCACCCATGCTAGAAAAATATTATAATAATTTTTTGAATGTTCTAGGGCATTGAGTGGCCCTCAAAACCTTGCAAAATCACTCAAACACAAATCGCCCCAGATGGAATAAATTAATAAAAATACCTCCAAACCCTAGAAGAAGGTTTCAATGTATAACTCTCTAAGGAAGGGTCTTCAATCCACCAACAAGTTTGCCACCCTAGGAATTGTTCCAAACCATGCCAACAACCTCCAAAAGCAAGTCGCTTACCTCCTTAACCTACAAAACACAATCACCAAGCTCTTCAAAGTGCTTGCCAATCTTTCGAGTCAAGACGGTATTTCAGAACACCTTTGTAAGACCAATTGCATGCAATCATGCAAATCTGAAGCACAATTACAACCCTTGAGTAGAGCTACCCTTAATGAAGGAATAGAATTTTCGTCCCCAAACCCTTGGTGCACTTGAAGGTTTTCGTTATCAAGTCACTTTGAACAAGCTTGACATACTTGATCATCAATTCAATATTTAGAATTAGCATAACCTTCAAATGAACATCTCTCTTCTTTTTTCCTTAGCCCTTGGGAACAAGTTAAGGCTAAGGGCCCATACACGCCTATGCCAATAAGGGGGGCTTTACAATTGGATGATGGAGAAAGGTTTCGGATGTGGGAGAGTAATATTTCAGCCTTCCTAGCTTCAAATTGGGCATGAGAATTTCAGTGGGATGTCTTGAAACATTCGAAGTGTTTGCCTAGTACTTTGTACATGTTGGCAATTTGATGAGAAGTTGTGCATGGTGGAATTGTGTGGTGATGTTAGGTCATCCTGAGTTGCAATTGCTTGAGGACAAGCAATTTTGGGAAGGGAGGACGGTAATGCCCCTTTTTGACGCTTAGCCAATTTGTGTACAATTAGCCAGTTTCCAAGTTTTCTCGTAAACTTCTAGGTGTGTTGGGGAGAAATCCAACTTCTTAGAGGATGCAGGTTCATTATTTTTGGCATTAAGGATCGCTATGACACTTTTAGAAGAATTTTTGGACTCCTGGGGTGTTCTCCAAGCTTATTGGAGAGCACGTCTATTTAAAATAAGTCACCCAGTTGGCATCGACCATCATCCCAAACCTTCAGGATCATGTTGGTATGGTCGAATTTACAATTTGCATTATTTTGGGACTTTTCGTAAATTGGGTGAATTATTTAGGTCATTTAATTAATTATTCGTTTAAGTTATCTAAAGTTGGGAATATTAAAAAGATAACTTAAGTGTAATAGCTCATTGGAAAAGTGAGGGAAAATATTATTTGATGCTCACATAAAATTGGACGCTAGGCAAAGGAGACATAAAGTGAGCAAAGAAAAAAATTATTTTTATGTAAAGAAGAAATTAAAGGAAAAGTGAAATTATCATTTTATTTCTTCATCGCTCTAAAATTGTCTTTAAAAGGAGTTGAGCTCATTTTGAAGGTTATGCTTGATTCTATTTTCTTGTGAAAACTTGAAGCTTTCAGTGAGAGCAAACCCTAGGACGAAAATGCTAAGGGAATTGTTTTTGGTGGTGAGACAACTACCTTAGCCAATTTGCAGGTGGATTCATACAAAATTCACAGGTGCACTTTCTTGGTTCAGATTTGAAGGGATTTGTGTAATGTCCCCAAATGAGATAAATTACTCAAATCTGGAATTTTATGCAAACCCTAGCCAAAGCAATGTTTTTTTCTATTTTTTTCAGCCAAACCCTAGGTGTCTAAAACTTACAAACTGCTAGAAATAAATTATGAAAACCTAGCTTAAAAATTATGGAATGATTTCAGGCCATCAAATCACTCAATAAAATCAGTCATTATGATGCCAACATGCAGGTAATTTACAGCAAATATAATACTGATTTTTGGTGCTTTGTCCAACTTGAAAGTGATGGAAAATAACCTCAAAATTATTAATAAATGTAGAAAAATTAATAAAAAATTTCAGAATATTGTTTGGGCACAATAACTCTCGAATCCCCAAAAAATCAATTTCAAACCAATTCGCCTTAGCTGAAATAATTCGATAATAAATTCCCAAACCCTAGGAGAGGGTTATTCCCTTGTAGTGGAGCCCTTAGTTGGGTCTTCAACACAAGTGGTCAAGTTGCCACCCTTGAGCTCTAAAAAAACCTCTAAATGTCTTCCAATAACAAGCCACACAACCCTAACACACAACCACACTTGTCGAGGCAAGTTGCCATCCTAAGAGAGAGTGCAAATCTGCAAATCACAAATCTGAAGCACAATTACAACGCTTGAATAAGGCTGCCCTATGTGGAAGAATACAGGTTTTTGTCCCCAAACTTCTTTGTGCACTTGAAGAGGTTTATCTTCAAGTCACTTGTTCAAGCTTGACATACTTGAGCATAAGATTCAATATCCAAAATAAGCATGACCCCAAAAATGTATCCTTTGCTTGCAATAAATACCCTCCTAAGGGGGGTGAGCCATGTGAGGGAGTCCAATGCATGACTTAAAAATCATTGCTGATCTTTAATTCCTCTTTTCCACTTTTATATCCCACCCAAAGGGTGGCATTCCAATTTGGAACAATTCAAAGGCCGACAAAGTTACAATTTATTCTCCAATTATTAAATTAATTTGCCTTAATAAATAATAATTATTAAAATTATTTTTTGGGGCAAATAATCTAATAATTAATCAATTAAATTGCTCTTTTTGCAAGAGTGATAAAAATCACTTTTTGAGCAATTAATTAAAAGTAGTATCGAATTATTTACCTAAATTACTTTAATTTTTGGAGTTGTAAAAACCACTTTTCGGGTAATTTAAATAATTAATCATGATAGTTTTATTATTCTAATAATCACCTAAAATTCACTATTCGGGCAACTCTAATTAATTATTAAAATAAATTCCCCAATTATCATCCCTTAACCTACGAAGAAAATTAAGCTAAATGTCTTCAACCTGTTTTCCTTTATTATGGAAAAGGGGACATTATAGTCCTCCCTTCCCAAAATTGCTTTGTCCTCAAACAATTGAAGCACCCATAGGGCTGTCCCCACCATAGATTTTGTGCACAATTCTAACCTTGGTCCATCCCATGGGAAAGAACCCTTTTGGAAAAGCCTTTTACTGCTGTTCATAAGGATTATTTGTTGTTTATGCAAACTGAATTTGCAAAAACAGCAGTACCATATCCTTTTTTCTCTTGCCATAGAACCCATATGCCTCAAAACTGCCCATAAAATGATGAAAGCAATGAAAATTTCAGAGTAAGCATTACCAAAGTGGCTGGAAAAATGTATTAGAGCCATGTGATCTTCAATTATTTGGGCCTTGGTTGCCGTTATGCCATCACCTACACAAGAAGTGAACACATTAGTAAAAAGAAAGCTCCCCATGGTGTTTCGTGGTGTCTTCTATGGGTTGGAAATCCTTCCCACAGGTTGATTCTCCACTCCTTGGCCCTCATGCCCCTAGATCCTCCGATTTTGGAATGGGATGCTTTGCAAGGGAATCTATATATGATGGTTAGAGGGCTGCAATTGTAACTTCCAGCCTTGCAATTGTTCTTGGAAATTCCCTTCCTCACTTTCCTCTTGCCCTGTAGTGTGCCAAGCATGTATGCAATTCTAAGGGAAACAATATTGGAGTCATGTCTTACTATAGATGAGCTGAATTTGTCATAGTAAATAGGACAAGGAGAGATGTTACAGCTGCCTTTCCTCTTTGTTTTCTCATGCCATATCATAGAATCTTCATGACCATTCCCCCAACTCTCCCAAACATGCTTCAAGCTTCCCCAAACATGGCCCATAAGGGCTGGAAGCTCCCAAGTTGTCACCAAAGTCCCAGGTTCCTTCATCAAGCAGATTGCCTTTTTGTAGCCCAAATTGAACAAATTGTTATCCATGAACTTGGAGGGTGTCCTTAAAAGCACAAACTTCATATAAAATGAAGTAGATTTGCTGAAATAAGAACATTTGGAAAATGATACCTCGCTGCCCCACTTGGAAATGACACTTTGTCCTCCATTCTTGGTGTGCAAACTAGCATGGTTTCTTTTCAACAAACCCTTGATCACTCTTACATGCCAATGTAGGTTTCTCCTCCTTGTTAGGGGCTGTAGTTTACCCCAATTTTCAACCTTTTTAACTTCCATAGGTGGCTGAACTGTCTTCATCAACTCAGAAATTTCTGAGTAATGAAATTCAGACCTTGAGTACAACTTTTTGGAACTCGCCATGGGTTGTAGCACTCTAAAAAAATCAACTTTTTTCCCTCATAAGGTGGCTGGACCTGCCCTAACAATTCAGAATTTTTTGAGTACCAAAATTCAGACCTTGAAATGACATTTTCAGAATGGGTTAGGCCCTGTGAGGTGCTAAAAAAAAAAAAAAATTGACCTCAATAGTCAGCTGATTTGTCCCTCCAAACTCGTCATTATTTTAACCCAAAAGACTCTAAAATTTCGCAGCCAAACCTAATTTTTGTTTGCATCCCTTAAATTGGTGTTGTATGCGAATTTTGGATTTGCCCTCATGCCTTAGAAAGCAACTCATGCAAAAAACAAATTTGATAGTTTTTTTACATACCTTAAAGGCTGCCCTATGACCCATTCATTGATTTGTTTGTAAGGGTAACTTTCTTCCATCTTTGCTCTACTCAACAAGCCATGTATGTGACCAATTTTATCCATGAGAGTTGGCTGCTCCAACTTAGGAAAAACAACTTGCCTTGTTGTCCCTATCGGATTTCCTTCAAACAACATTTGAAACCAAGGAAACATCATAAAACTTCTCAAATTACAGCTGTCCAAGGAAAACACTAGTATTGAAACATGTGAAATAGAGAGTATCATCATACAATGGCTGTAGCAATGCATCATCTCATGCAAAATTATAATAATGGTGGCTGGAACCAACAATACAGTGGCTAAAGATGGTCCAACAACATCAACAATTGAAATATTATCCCAATGTATAGCTGAATTTACTTGTAGGACTGCATACAAGTTGTTGGGCTGCCCGGAAATGATGATGGCAGCAGCCTTCCTACTTGCAATATAGGTCTTTTGGAGCAATACATTCCCCTTGAACTTCTCTTCACACCATGTGATTGAAAATCCCTTAAAAATAGCTTCAAACTAAATTTTTTTCACCATGACTGCAATTACTTGCATGACAGCAAACATACAATTTGGTTCCAATGAGTGACTCATGAATTGTGTGTATGGGCCCTTCACAAAATTTTTAGAATTCATTACACTCCATATATGATCCCTTATGAATTTTCTTTGGATGTATAGGATGAAGAACTTATCAACCATGTTGAAATTAGGGCCTCTAACATGCATCTTGGCATGTTTCCCAGGATGACCACAATCTAGTGATAAAAATAAATCTAGAAGGTCTCCATACTTTAGCTTGTGATTAGCATGCTTGTCTCCCTTTGCCAACACAAAAGCTTCATCCCTATAACTCACGTTTCTTCTTTTATGAGTATGCTTATCCACTGAACCAAAACAAATGTCAAAGGAGAATGTTGCGGTCCCATCTAGCATACCTTGGAACTTGATTAAATGATAGTCATTTCCAAATACCAAAATATGTGCATTCTGTCAAAAATGACAAAAATACAGTGATGACATAAATGCAAGCCATAAATTTGAATTGTTTGCATACCTTTGGCTGCAATCATAATGCTCATTTTTCTTTGTTGAATAGACATGGGTTGAGATGTCTTCCACACCCCCAACCTTGTGAATACCATGGTTTTTAAATAAGAAGCTTCTTTTTGTATGTCAACCTTCCAATGTCAACCTATGCATGCCTATATTCCTCCATACCCCAAACAATTCTGATTTTTTCTTTATTCCCATGGAATCAACCATAATGAATTTAAAATCAGAATTGAAAACTTTTATAAATCTCAAAAGATTACAGGGATCCCATACCTCTTGGTGCCAGTAATTGTGAATTTGAATCAAAGAGTCCTCATGCCTTGTATACTCAATATTTTCAATATTTTCTTCAATCGCATGACTCTTTGTAGGGTTGTTCTGAAAATCAGTCAATGGATATCGAAGGTTGGTGCTAGTTCTTCAAACTTGAACCCTTGGTATACAACAAATGATGCCCTTTTTGTTTCAATTTCATCATTCTTTGGCTCCAACTCATTGTTTTCATCTTTTGTGACTTCATTATCATGCATACAATCATTAGAAGATAAATAGACATATTCTACAAATAAAAGATCTTTACGTTGCTCTTTTGATGGCTCGTGAAGTTGTTGAACAACTTCTTGTTTCACTTTGGGAAGTTCTGATTTTTCTGTTACTCCCCTTTTAAGGACTACCTTTTGCAACTCCATTGGTTGATTTATAGCTTGTTGGAGACCTTCATTAGGCTGCCCTTGAATTTCTAGTTCTCTTGGCTCATAAAATTCATTCATTTGCTACCTTTTATTTTATGATTTTTGCAGCTCATTATTCACATGTAGTTCAATCTTCTCTTCTTCTAAAAGAGACCTTTGAGGTCCAGAGCTTAACCCCATAGACCTTTGTAATATGCAGCCCTATTGTTTTTTTTAGATTGAAAAATACTATTTTTTTGTATTCTTTTAGAGTAGACAGAAGATGCAGAAGGGGTGTGTTTTGATTGAAATGATTCGAATATAACAACAAATTACAATAACTATTTGCAGCAGATATTAATTCTCAAAACACTAAAATTTCATGAAATACAATAGCAGAGAAATTTCAGATTTAAACGTTGATCCGAATATTTATTTTCTCTTCAAAATAACAGCAATCCAATACGTCAAAATATCACCACTTATTTAAATCAACACATGCAATAGGATGCAAGTACATGCAACTCAATGGAATAAATATTCTTGCATAAATATTTCAGAAATAATTCCAGAGTGACAAAAGAGTTGTTGCATGCCCTAGGCGCCACCATGTAGTTGGAAATAAGTCTGAAATCTCAATGGTGCCTCCAGAAATGAACCAAATCAGCATGCACAACCAGCCACAAGAGGTACGATTAGCAGATGGAAAAGGTACAGCCAGTAAAGAGAAGGGTTCTACAACCAAAACTCAATATTCTCCTTCAGAGCTGTCCAGATAGCTTTTAAAATCTGCATTAACCTTGAAAACTTGAATTATAAACTCCACAATAAGCCCAGTTGTGATCCCTATGTGAAATCACCAAGAATCTCCCGGACTATGTCTTTCAACAGTGTAGAAGATGTCACATGTAAGGGGTTTCGTCCTCACCAACCAGAGAGAAACAATCTCCTCCAAAGCCAGAGCGATATCCAAACATAACATAACATCCCAAATGAGCTCTCAATTCCTCTTTTTATAAGCTTTTTTAGGGAACTTTCCAAAAACTCATTTTTTAAAAATTAGTTTATTAATTTAAACCTTTTAACTACAAAAAGTGATTTATTTTATTTTAAAACATTTTCGGCTTCGAAAGCCACTTTTCAGCATCCCAATGTCTAAAACTTTTTATTCCGATTCCAACAAGCTATAACACCACGGTGCCCCCTTAAATATTTTAATTAAAATAACAACCTTAGGTAATTTAATTAAATATAGCTCATTAATACATCCAAATTATGGAAATAGTCGAAATGCATCAGATCGAAAAACAACTGCGCAGGAGTGATTCCAATGATGAAAGATGATGAATGGACCTGATTGGGTGACTTAATATAAATAGATGCTCCCTCCAAGAATATTGGAGCCCAAATCAGAAGTTGAAAATAACATCCGAAAGCATCATAGACCTCTAAACCATTGGGGCTCACTGGTAACATCAAATTACCCCTCTAATCAGGTTGGCACAAACCCAGAAAGATATCTCTAATTGCAAAGCAAGAGAACCTAAAAATGGGGACATTACAGTCCTCCCTTCCCAAAGATTGCTTGTCCTCAAGCAATGCCAACATAACCCAAAACTCAAAAGATTGGGCTAGACTAAAACCAAGAACGATCCCAAGGTCCCAAGTCAACCTAGGAGATTTGTAGTACCATCCTATCAAGGCATTGACCTGTAGGGTACCAACACAAGAAACTTCTTGAAAACCACCAATAAGAAGAGCAATCAGCTACTGCAAGAACTCGGTCAACACCTCCGAGAATTGTTCTTCAAAGGAACCAAAACGATGCAGCATAGAAGTAGACTCTGGAAAATCAACACTTGCTCTCTCATTCCCAACAGTTGTTGAGCGGCAAAACAATGTAATCCTTGGGTTCCAAGTTAGCCTTAGAAAGGAACCACCATGCTGACGCTGCACCACTCTAATCATAACTGGAAATCCAACGTGCTCATGTTGCATTTCCCTGTAAGGGCTGAACCCTATACCATGAAACATCTCCCACCTAACATGATCCTGGGCAACTAGAAGAAATATCTGTGCAACCCATAACCATACTCAACATACTTTCTCAAGGTATCATGCAAAGTCATAACTGCAGATACGAACTCCAATCTTCTTGCAAAAAGGGAATCAATCCTTTGCAAGAGTTCAGCAAGCTCACCAACTTAACACCATGTGGATCTGACATGTCTTCTCTATACTAATCTGATACAACCATGAAGACTAGCAAAAACACTTACTGTTCCAACTCCAAAGGTCACTAAATGATGAACCAAAGCAAGCAAAAGTTCGCTATCATGAACCAACACTAAGTGTAAACTATCAAAGTTTTCATCACAACCCTGCAACCCAAAAACAAACTCAACACTGGAATTCCGATCTATTCTTTGCCATGTAACACTCTCAAGAATAACCATTTGTTCATTATTCCAATCCTTACTTAAAATCTCTCTCCAATCCATTTGTAGATAAGCAAAAAGAGTTATCAAATGGCTGGTAAAGAAAGGAACAACATCATTAATTCTGAAAATTTCATCCTTATACCTCCAAAGATCTTCCCATCCGTTCTCAATTAACTTCATCAATCCTTGCTGAAGATCCCAAACATGGATACCCAACCAATAATGATCTTCAACATGCCTAGAAAGGTGCACAACACATCTCCAAGTGCCATCCAAATCACAATTCACATCAAAGGAATTTATGACTTCTTTGCTAAACCCATGTAGCCCATCCGTGAAAGCTCCAACAACTTTCCTTGTTGTTGTTCTGAAACTTCCAGCAAGCTCAAGAGCATTATTTGGAAACCTTTCAATTTCAGAAATGAAGAAGTTTCCATGAATCAATTCATCCCATTAAGATACTGCATCTCCTATTGCAATCTTCCTTTGTCTCCTCCACACATTTCATATCTGGGGTTCTCCCAGGTGGGTAACTAATCACCTCACAATGTGAACTTAAATCAAAACCACACTGGAAACTACACTCCAACTCAAGTTCTGAATCTTCTCCTGGATCCCATACCTTGCTATTTTCAACCAATGCAATGCTACAACCAGAAGTAATCCCATCATCCAACTCAAAGCGTAGATTGTCATATGCCATATCAACACCCATCTCAAACAATGGGTTATCAACAATCACCACAAATTGATTCTTCCAATCATGTTCATGCGAAGAAAGTGAACTGCTGCTATGATGAATACTATAATCAGAACCTTCATACTTGACATTAATGACTCTAAAGCTGTCCCAAATCACCCGAGCCTTTCCATTATCATTTTCAATAGTAAACTATGGATCCAAATCATCAAAGTCACTAAACCTCTGCTCAAAGTCAGCTTCATGTGTTGATGAATCAGATTTGTTTTCAGGAAATGAATCAATACCATCAATGCCATCTTCCATGCATGCATTGTGCTCTAAAATCAGAACATCATCACAATCAAAAGGAATTTTTTTCGATGTAGGATCCTCTGGTGTCAACACACCCGGATCCCATGTGTTAAAATGCTAATTGCTTTGTTCAGAGAATATGTGTTCATTGTCCTCCTTTGGTGATGTTGTCTCTTTGAATAAGTCACTTTCCAACTCACCAATTTTGATGCCCACATAAGTATCTCTCTCTATAAGCTTGGTCTGGTAGTGAAACCAGAAGCCACCTGTGTCACCATCGTGATAATGAGATAAAGAATCATCATTGTTAGCTGTTTCGAAAACTTCATCCATTTTGCCTTACAACAAACCCATCATTTGAAGATGTATTTATGATCTCAATGGTGCCATCCTTGGTACTAGTGTCTACAACTTCACTGGATAGCTCTAAAGGAGTATTCAGGGCTGCTGTTTTGTCAATCTCATTTCACACATCCTCAATATGTATAGATGCATGCATTTCCAAGGAGTCAACCTGGGGTTTTGTCAAACACCCGTCATGAGGTAAGGCATTCTTATCATCAACAACTTTTGATTTGAACTCCTTTTTTTTTGTAAGTCTTTCTTTGGATCAGCTGTCATCATAGCAAAGCATGTTTTCAACTTATGCCCTGATTGGTCAACCACCTATTGTGCTAATGCTTTCGCACTTGATGTTATCATCCATCCGTCTTCGTACATATATTATTGCAAAAATAATAAAAGTGGTTGAGGAATATTGTCGCTCTCGTCTATGGTTATTGTCATGATTGTTTGCATTGCAACAACAATATTACTAGAATGTGATTTCCTGATGACTAAAAAAAAGTACTAAAGCATCTTCACAATAAGATCATTGCAACCAAGATCCAACATCAAAACACACAACCTAACCTTTGCAACCGTCTCAAGAATAATAACCCTCTTGGCAAAATATGGACTGCTGATTTCATCTAACTCCTGGAAATTTTCTAAAATCAATTAAAACACTGTCCTCATTATGACATCATTGTATGGAATTTTTGGTGCAATTGTCCGTGTGATTTCACTGATGCATGTGATAACTGATAGTCTGACCTTCTCATCATGGTGTTTCAAAAGTTCTAGATTTCCCAACGAGTCAATCAATGGATTCATCAAAATTTTCATCATGCTAGAGGGAGACTGAGTTACCTTGGACAAACATTTTTTTGTTTCTTCTAATGTGCAAAGGAGTGTCCCTTTCAATAGACGTGGTTTCTTGAGTTTTATACCTAATTGGCAAAGCTGATATAAATCTGGTTTGCTCATTCTGTCATCCATAATTCATCACTAAAAAATGACATGCAATCACTGAAAGTCTGCAACAAAAGTTCATACACCAACACGCTGGTAGGAAAAACCAGCTCTGATACCACTATAATATGCAGCTATGTTATTTTTAGATTAAAAAATACTATGTTATTTTTTGTGTTCTTTCAGACAAGACAGAAGATGCAGAAGGGGTTTGTGTTTTGATTGAAATGATTCTAATATAACAACAGATTGCAATAACTATTTGCAGCATGTATTAATTCTAAAAACATTGAAATTCCAGATTTAAACGTTGATTACAATATTTATTTTTCCTTCACAATAACCTAGTACGTCAAAATATCACCACTTATCTAAATCAACACATGCAATAGCATGCAAGCTCATGCAACTCACATGCAATAGATATTCTTGCATAAATATTTCAAAAATAATACCAGAGTGACAAAAGAGTGCTTGCATGTCGTAGATGCCACCATGCAGTTGAAAATAAGTCTAAAATCTCAATGCCACCTTCAGAATTGAAGGCCTTAAGAGCAAGGAGACCTAATTGGTAGGTTCAAGTGTTGAGTTGGTGTTCCAGGTGGCATGGACCCATATGAGAGTGAGCAAGGGGCTATTGGAAACAAATTTGATGTGTTCTAAGCATTGATGAAAGCTGAAAGTGGTCCAAGAGGTTGCAAGAGTAACATGTGGATGTGAAGGCCTAATTGTTTTAGGTCTCACCAAGACCTAATGGTGGTTTGGGGCTAATGAGGTAATGACCGACCTATGAAGAGTGTGGTTCTCACATGTAACGTGTGTATGGACTTATGTTAAGTGTGGTTCAAATATATAAAGCATCTTGGCCAACCAAGATGGGTTAAAGGAAGAGAGTGGTATAAGTACAAGGTCTAATTGGACTAATTGTGTTAGTTGTGGAAGTTTGGATTGAAGCAAATGAGAACCTTTGAAAGAGAAGGTACAGGTCATTGAGGACCAATAGAGAGCGAAGAGGATTAGTCATGCTTGTCTGATCGAGTTGATTTAGGAGGACACACAGGTCATTGGACCTAATGAGCCTAGAAGAGGTAGTTTGAGCGAGTTAGTCCTAGAGGCAACTTAAGAGAGATTGGAGGTGAAGAGTCCAGACAAAGGTGGTCATCATCAGTTGAAGAGTAGCAATAGGTGTTTAAGATGATCTGTTCAAGATAGTTGAGTGGGTGCTAGTTGCCTTTAGGGGGTTGGTTCCTCCTTGCAAGATAAAGGTTTCTAAAGGTCTAGTTGTTGTGGGTGCTTAGCTAGACAGGGGCAGTAGCTCATTGTGGGATTGGTGTCTCACTAAATTAAGGGGTGGGCGTTCTTTGATTAGTTGGTGTTGGTCTAAATGTTGGATCTTGTTTTATAGGACTGTAGTCCATCTTGCAGGGTTCAGTGGGTTTTATCCCCTAAAAGGGTTTCCCACATATATCATGTGTTATGTGCTTGATCTTGCTATATCTTCATTGTTCATTGCAATGGTTAATTTGTAAGCATCATGATTGTATGTGCTGAATGTTTAAGAGTTGGGAATTGAATTGGATTATCTTGCATCACTGATTCAACCCGCAGCCCACCCCCCGCCCCCTCAATGATTGTACCTCTAACAACAAGGAGCTAAGGTACTACCTTAGAAGCAAGAATGAGGTTGAGGAAGACCAGCAAGAAGAAGCAATGGCTCATTTGGATCAGCCAAGGAATGATGGTGAAAATAGAGAGGAGGAAAGGCTTGATAGAGACACACAAGCCCAAGAATAGTTGACAATGGTTATGGTGGAATTTGTCCACACTATGAGAGAGATGAGGAGTGACAAGCCTTTCAATGGGGATGAAAGTGCTTATGGAAGTCACAAACTCATAGATCAGCTCCAAAGGGGAATGGAGGAACCACACATAGTCTCGATCAGCCTACTTTCTTGCAAAAAGAAGTAGCCATTCCAAAAAGGGAAGAGCAACTCACCTTATGGGATAGCTTAATGATGGATTATGATGAGTACATGACCTATCTTGCTCATTTTATGGATCAAATGAATTTATTCGAGTTCACATCTTGGAAGTATGGGCAACAAGGAAGCAATAGGGTTGGCCAAAGACCTAGGGGCAGCCAAGGAGAGCTCCATCATGCTTTGGGAAAGCTTTCACTTTCAAATTTTGATGGATCTTCCAAGAGCTCGGCTAGGGCTTGGATTCAGAAGGTAGATACCTACTTTTCACTTAGACCCATGGTGGAGAAGGATGCTATTTAGTTTGCCACCTTGCACTTAGAGGGAGTTGCCCATGAGTGGTGGTATCATGGGTTAATCACCCAAGGACACCAACTCATTCAGTCTTATGAAGAGTTCAACAAACGGATCATTGAGAGGTTTGATAAGGCTGATCCAGAGCTTCATTTCAGAGAGTTGACTCAATTGAGGCAAAGGGATATGGTGGAGGAATGTGTGACAGAATTTCAGACTTTCAATCTGGTAATGGATGTTTCAGAGAGGAGATTTGTGGTTTTGTTCATGGACGGGTTGGTTGATTCCATTCGGAGTTTGGTCAAAGCTTTTGACCCACCTTCTCTTGAAGGAGCCATTCAAAAGGCCCTTGATCTTGAGTCTTCAACTCCCCAAGGTAAAATTTTGCCCTTTGTTCAAAGAAAAACTAATTCTTTTGGGCCTTTTGGACAACAAAGAGACAATAGATGGAGGCAGCAAAAGGGCAACTCTTCTGATTCACAAAAAAACAAATCCTTTGGGGAAGCTTGGGAGACCAAACCAGCAGGGTTTGGGGCAGCAAAGGGAGCTGCCAAAATGGGGCAATGAGACAACAAACGAGCTAAGAAGGAAAAAAACTTTGCTTTGATTGCAAAGATCCTTGGACATCGGGTCATCATTGTCGTGGGAAGGGGCAAGTGCACTACATTGAGGTGCATTCGGATGGAGAAGAAGAGGAAGAAGAGGAAGGGACAGCCACCTATGAGGAGGAGCCTTTAGAGATCCTTGAAGGATAGGACATGAGTGGCACTTTTGCTTCATTATCAGGGACTCCTAGATTCTACCCCTTTCATGTGAAAGGAATATTGAAAGGTAAGAATGTTATTATTCTCATTGATAGTGGGGCCACCCACAATTTCATTGATAAAAGTTTGATTGCTACATGTGGACTGCAACCTATCGAATTCAAGGGATTCCGGATGACCGTGGATGGCTTCACCATCCCTTGTACCACCAGGGTTCCCAAGCTTAGCATCATGTTGAGAACACACCCCATTGAAGATGACTTCTATGTGGTTGGCATTGGAGAGACCAACCTTGTCCTTGACATCCAATGGTTGCACTCTCTTAGAGAGTATGTTGAGCACACACCACACTGAGAGGAGGGGGGGGGGGTTGAATCAATGTATAATAATAATTTACTTTCTTTCTAATAAACTTTCATAAAGAAACCATTCACATAAGAACAAGTAAATGCACAACACAGAATTTACGTGGAAAACCCTCGGTGGGGAAAAACCACACTTGAAAGGCTGCTTGGATCTACTATCCAAATACAGTCATAAGATTAATAATTCTTTTTACAAAAGTTTTGTAGGCACCAACCTACTTGGAGACAACAATCCCCAATGCCAAGCACCAACTTAGTTCTAGACACCGATCTCTTTGAATTGAAGCACCATTTTCGCTGCCAAACACTGACTTAACGAAAGACACCGATCTTTCTGTTCTGAGACACCAATCTCCCTTAAACATTTTCCACCTTCTAACCATTGCTTTGTCAACAAATGATGGCACAATCAAGTTTCGCTCTTCTCCCTCTTCTCTCTCTTTTTCTCTTTGTATATGATAGAAAAAATTATTTCTTATTATTTTTTTCCAACATCCTTTCACTCTATATAGCCTTCAAAGGCTCTTCACAAAGGAGGCGTCCCATCCAAGAGGCACCTCTTCACCAAAAGATGTGATCATTGACATTTCCATCGTTCATTGACAATTTCATCGATATTTCCGTTAACATTTCCATCACAATTCCGTTTGACACTTCCGTTCATATCCGTTACAATTCTTTTGACATCAATAACAATTATTCCAACAATCTCCCCCTTTGTCATTGATGGCAATCCCCATGAATTAGTATATGAAATCTTCCTTGCTGTGGTTCTCCTTTGTTCCCCCTGTCTTCCATTCTCCTCCTTTGACATCAATGGCAAAGGAATGTTCAAAACAATCACAATGTATTTTACCAAAATATCTATGGGGCTAAATAATGCAATGATTAGCTCCCCCTTAACTCATGCTCCTTATGATGGATTTAGTGACTGAGTGAAGAATGGATCACTCCCAATTCTTGCCTTAGAAACTCAAAAGGTTCTTTTGGGAGAGGCTTTGTGAAAATGTCTGCAACTTGTTCCTTTGTAGAGACATACTCTAATTTTACCTTCTGATCAACAACCCACTCTCTTAGAAAATGATACATGATGGGAATATGCTTTGTTCTTGAATGCATAACTTGATTCTTGGAGATGTTTATTGCACTCATATTGTCACAGAAAATAGAAATTGGATTGACATACTGAATTCTAAAATTACTCAAGGTTTGTTTCATCCAAAGGACCTGTGTCCAACATGATGCTGCTACTATGTACCCAACTTCAGCTGTGGACATGGAAACTGAGGTTTGTTTCTTACTCAACCATGACACAAGACTCTTTTCAAGAAAGAATGCACCTCCACTTGTGCTCTTTTTGTCATCAATGTTGCATGCCGAATCTGCATCAATATAAGTTGTCAAAGTGAAGTCTTTTCCTCTTGGCTACCACAAACCAAAATCCATAGTGCCTTTGAGATACCTAAATATCTTTTTGACTGCCTCCAAGAGTGTTTCTTTTGGTGTTGCCTGAAATCTGGCCACTAGACCTTCTACCTGCGTGATACCTGGGCTTGATGCAGTAGTATACAATAGACTTTCAATCGTTGATCTATACAAGGTCTTATTGACTTCAGTTGGCTCATCATCTTTGCTTAACTTACACCCTGTTACCATTGGAGTACTTACTGATTTACAATCATCTATATTGAATTTCTTCAACATTTCCTTAATGTATTTGGTCTGAGAGATGAAGATTCCTTTACTTGACTTAGCAATTTGCAACCCAAGAAAAAATGATAACTCTCCTAACATAGACATTTCAAATTCTTGTTGCATTACCCCTACAAATTCTTGAGACATCTTCTCAGTGTCTCCACCAAAAATAATGTCATCAACATAAACAACCACAATTAATTGGTTCTCACCTTCAGTCTTGATGTATAGGTTATTGTCAGCGACTCCTCTCTTGAAACCTTGATCAAGCATCTGTCAAGCCTAGCATACCAAGCTCTATGGGCTTGCTTTAGTCCATACAATGTTTTCTTCAGCCTACACACATAGTATGTATTCCCTAAAAGAGAGAAACCTTCAGGTTGCTCTATGTAAACCTCTTCTTCAATATTCCCATTGAGAAATGTAGACTTCACATTGATCCAATAGACCTTGAAATTCTTGAATCCAACATATGTTAAGAATAGTCTTATGGCTTCTAATCTAGCCACAGGTGCAAAAGTCTCCTCAAAGTCAAAACCTTCTACTTGAGCATAGACTTTACAGACCGGTCTTTCCTTGTTCCTTGTTACCTTGTCATCTTCATTCAGTTTCCATTTAGTTCCAATTACATTCTTGTCCTTTGATCTGGGAACAAGTTCCCTTACTATTTAGTACGTTACTCAACATTTCGGTAGTCTTCTCAAATTTTGATCTGTTCTTCAACACATTTGTTGTCTTCTCCAATTCTAATTACAAGGCAATTATTTCAAATTCTTGCGTTTTGCACTTGTCCTCCTTTGTTTTCAATTTGGCTCTTATTTCCTCAATTCTTTTCATTTCCTGTAATTGAGTTTTTAAGCCACTGATAACCTTGTCTAATTCTTCAACATTCTGTGTCATCTTTGTTTTCAATGCGATATGTTCCTCTTCATATTTTTGAATTTGTACTCTGTTTCAAATTCTTTTTCTTCAACATTTTTATCTCTCCTAAGGCACAAATAAGCTCTTCTTCAAGATCTACCACTCCATTTTCGATATTATCTTCTTCTTCCAAGGTGTTTGTACTTACAGAGGCTTTTGTTTTTTTTTCTATTGCCATGAACAGGGTTTTCTCCTATCATTGTTTGATATTTTTTCATCGCTCTCCTCCACTGAGCTACTATCCTTTTTTCGAATAGAGGTTTTTCTTGTACTTATTGGAATTTTTATTATACCCACTTTGTTTGAAGTTTTTCTTCAAGTAAGGCTTGCTTTCCTTCTTTTTCCTTTCATCGTTATTATTTTCTTCATGTTCACTATCATCCTTATGAGGACACTTGGTAGCAAAATGTCTTATCTTTACCACAATTAAAGCATTTGAAGGGTAACTTACCCTTGTATTTTCGAGACCCCTGTTTAAGCTTTCTGACAAACAGAGCCTCCTTTTCATCTAGTTCGTCACTAGTTTCATCGCTTAATTCAATTTCTTTATGTTTTGCCTTTTTTGAGGCTTTGAAGGCTACCTCCCTTTTACACGGTTTTTTTTTTCAATCCTCATCTCATATGCCATGAGAATTCCATGTAACTCATCCATTGTTAATTTGTTTAGATCCTTTATTTCGTCGATCGCAACATTTTTTGCATTGAATCTTAAAGGTAGAGACCTTAGTACCTTTTGGATGATTATAGATTCTTCGACTTTTTCACCTAGCCCTCTGATAATTTTGATAATTTCATATACATGAAGTAGATAGACTGCAATGTTTTCATCCTCTCTCATCTTCAAACTTTTGAATTGTTTCTAGTGAGTTTGAAGCTTGGCCATCTTTACTTTGTTATCTTCCTCATAGATGGTCGTAAGTTTATCCCAAATATCCTTAGCTGAGTTGCACTGCATTACTTTTACAAACTCAAATTCTGACAAACCACACATAATAGTATTCATGGCTTTTGCGTTATTTTCACTAACCTTCTTTCCTACGTCTCTGTTGGTGGAGTCTGTGGTGCTATGTATCCATCCACAACTGCTCGTCAAATGTCAAAACCAAGGGCCATTAGATATGTCGTCATCCTTATACTCCAGAATGCGTAATTTGTCCTGTTGAACAATGGAGCCTTGTTGGTGGATAAACCTTCCTGAACCTGATGATTGGCCATGTGTGCTTCCGCGATCTACCTTCCAGTGGTTAAACTGATCCTGAAGGAACCTTGCTCTAATACCAATTGTTGATCACACTGGGGAGGGTGAATCAGTATGTAATAATAATTTACTTTCTTTCTAATAAACTTTCTTAAAGAAACCAATCACATAAGAACAAGGAAATGCACAACACATAATTTATGTGGAAAACCCTCAATGGGAAAAAATCACACTTGAAAGGCTACTTGGATCTATTGTCCAAATCCAACCGTAAGATTAATAATTTTTTTTACAAAAGTTTTGTCGGCATTAACCTACTTGGAGACACCAATCTCCAATGCCAAGTACCAACTTAGCTCTAGACACCGATCTCTTTGAATTGAACCACCAACTTCACTGCCAAGCAGTGACTTTGCCAAAGACACTGATATCTTTGAATTGAAGTCCCTGTTGACCATTTTTGGTCCTGCAGGCCAAAATCGGTCCCCCCTTTTTCCCTTGCTGTTCTGAGCCAGTACATTTTTTGGTTTTGCACAAGTCTTGGAAGTTTCTACGGACTCTGCAGGGATTTCTACGGACTCTGCAAAGAGTTTCTACGGACTCTGTAGGTAGAGACAAATTCGACACTTAGGCGCAAAGCGGACCATTTCAAGTGCCCTTGCGGAGGGCAGTTTCGGACTCAAGAGCCCTTGCGGAGGGCAGGGAACACTTTCAAGGAGGCCACAGAGAAAAGCCGAAAAGGTAAGTTTCCTTCGGACTTTTGTTTAAGGCAAAGGAAGCACCCTTCGGAAGGGTCGTTTTCAACTTTCCCGAAGGGCACTTTTGAAGGTAGTTGAAAGACAAGGACGAAGAATAATTTCTTCGGACGGACTGCGAACAGAAAACCCTGCGTAAAAAGACTAAGACAAAGGCATAATTCCTTAGGATTTTTTGTCCGAAGGAATTCCTTCGGACAAAAAGTCCGAAGAAATTTGGAAGGAAAATAGCCGCGGGAAAAGTGGCCGGGAAGAAAACCCGAAGGAATTTAAAAGTGGCAGAGACAATTCTTGGGACTGTTGCCCGCGAGAAAAAAGTCCGCAGAAAAAGTCCGCGGGGAAAAGTCAGCAGGGAAAGAACCCAAGAAAAAAACTCCGAAGGATTTCAAGAGAAGGCTGTCGAAGAATCCCGAAGGGCAGGTGCCCTTGCGGGAGACTCTCGGCTGCCAAATGAAAGATGCTTCTCCAAAAGCCGAAGGGTCACCTTCCCTTCGGGAAGGTTCAAAACAAGAAGCCCGAAGAAAAGGGAAAGGCCGAGTAAATTGTCAAAGGACGGTGACGTCTCCAAAGCCGTCAATTTCAGAGAAACGAACTAGCCGTTGGTTTTCAAACAGTGACAGGCCCACGAACGTCAATTTTAAAACGGTGGAATAGCCGTTGATTTTGAAAAGCAAAATAGAAGAGCCCAAGGAACTCAGCGACCCGCCAAGAAGATAGCCCGATCGCCGAAGGAGCCAGAAAGCGACAAAGCCAGAAAGAGACAAAACCAGGAAGAGAAAGTGTAGAAGCAAACAAACGGTCCAAGTGTCAAAGGGAGAGGAGTTACTCCAGTGGTTGGAATAGTGACTGCCAAATGGTCATCAAACGGCGCAAACAGTGAGCAGCACGCCCTGTTTTCTCCATTTGCATTTATAAACAGACAAACCGCGTGAGTATCTGGAAGGAGCAGTCTTGTCTGTAGAAAAGAGGCGCGGCCCGTGCTTTCACATTAATGTTTGAACGCCAAAGTCAAGATCGGCGATTACATAGCATGGTTCCAACAGGCCTTTTCTAGAATAATGACATCAGCAACAGTGACTTCCTCTTCCCGATGCTCACAAACACACATGGGCCAGCTTGTCAAGAGCGCCAAATTCTTTTCAAAAGGAGCGCCAAGTTCTCTTCTCTTTCTATATATTGTAAACTTCTCATTTTGAGGGGGAGGAATCCATCTCTTAGCTCATAAGGCAAAGCTTTGCCCAAAAATATCTGGGGCTTGTAAGGCAGGACTCTGTCGGATTTTACCTTGAATCAAGACTTAGCATTTTTACCTCCATCTAGACTTGCACTCACGCATATGTCTATGTTTTCTTTTTGTGTTAAGTCATTTTCTTTTATGCTTTTCACAGAACGATTCCAACATGTCTGGTGCATGGTGAAGTTTCTTCTTCTGCAGGTCTGCCAGAAGTGTCTACAGCAGGAATATAGGCGCATGTGAATAGGCTGCCAAAGTGTCTCAGAGCACCTTTGATTGTTCTTCCTCCCTATATCTCTACGGACCCCTGACTCACTGATACAGAAGAATCTCCCACATCAGATGAAGTGTATGGCAGCTTCTTCTTGGTGAAAAGTGTATGTTCGGGCTGAGTGGGTCCTCTTTTTTTGGTGTATCACCCTTTTTTAGTTTAGGTTTAGGTTCTGTTTTCAGCATCCTTCTCCCTTTTCATCCCCCCCCCGTTTTTCATTTTTTGTTAGCAGTAGGAATCTAGGGCCTAAAAGATACATCAGAGGGAGCTAGCCCTTATCTAGAGACTCTCCCCCAGCTTCGCCGGTCCCACAGGCGAGAGGGGAGTTTCCATTGTTGCATGTGGAAGACAGAAGCTCGGCCTCCTGCCCAGGGTGCAATCCATTGCGTCAACAATACCAACTTCACTGCCAAGCACTGACATAGCGAAAGCCACCGATCTTTTTGTTTTGAGACACCGATCTTACTTAAATAATTTCCACCTTCTCACTATTGCTTTGTCAACAAATGATGGCACAATCAAGTTTCACTCTTCTCCCTCTTTTCTCTCTTCTTCCTCTTCTTCTCCTATATGATAGAAAGAATTATTTCTTATTATTTTTCTCCAACATCCTTTTACCTTATATATCCTTCAAAGGTTCTTCACAAAGGAGGCGTCCCATCCAAGAGGCACCTCTTCACCAAAAGATGTGACCATTGACATTTTCGTCGACATTTATGTGGTACGTCAACATTTATGTCATTTGTTGACATTTCTATTGACATTTCCGTCATCCGTCAACAATTCCGTTTGACACTTCCGTTCATATCTGTTACAATTCCTTTGACTTTAATGACAATTATTCCAACAGAGTCCCACAAAATTACCAGACTATGGAGCTCAAATTCGATGTGGATGGGAAAGAGGTAATCTTGCATGGCTTGAGTGATAAGGCACCCCTGAGGTGACCTCAAAAGCAATGGAAGGAATCTTCCATGAGAGAATTTCGGTAGGGGCAGCAAGGAAGGATGCTTTTTCTGATTTGGAGCAGCCACCTCTACTTATGGAATTTGGTCATTCACATGGTTTGGTGAAAGAGTCAAAAATGGGGAAATGTTGTCCTTCGAAAGAGGTCTGCAAAGTGGCCAAAGGACAGCCACTAAGGTATGCAAAAGAACTTCTAATTCCTTGTTTTTTGAGCTTAATGAATTCTGAAAATGAATTTTCCAAACAAGTTTATGAAGAGATTGATTTTCGGTTTGGGGCGAAAGGAAGAAATTTTGAATTTTGCATAGAGAAGAGACCTAGGATGTGCTCAGAAAATTTCGAGTTTTTTGTTAAAAATCAGAATTGCTCATGCTCGGAAGGTTCTGGAAAAGCTTATTCATTTCTGCCTCTAGTCACTTCAGTAAAGGAAAGAGAAGATGGAACCTTGGGTTGCCAAGTAAAGTGGAACTTTGAAACTCAGGATCAGCACACCCGCGCCAAGTTTTCTTGGTTTTTCTTGCACATGATAGATAATCTACACAAGGTAAATTCCATCTCCAAACAGCAAGGGACAAGTGGAAATATTTCAGTATGTCTAAAGAAGTCTGGTAGGCAAAGGGATATTCAGTTTTCAGATTTGAAGGGTGATTTGAGAAGCACAACAACACTTTCTCACCAGAGGATGGAAGAAGGAGAGAAAAGGCAAGGGGTTTGGGTGAGTGACCTAGGGAAAGGCTGGTCACAACACTTTGAAGGGACTTTGGATTACATGGATGATCAAGAGGTGAACATGGAGAATAGAATGGACATGAGGGACAGCCATGGTAATTCTTCCCACCATGCTGTCCATGATAGTCCCAGCCATCTTTTGGCGAGTGCTGATTTTATGATGACACCCCACAAGGGTGAGTTGGGGGTAACTACATCATTATGGAGGAGTTATAAGAGGTCTGAAGTATGCACACACAACCAACTAATCAAGAGGGAAGTGACTGATCCTACCCTCTTTTTGGGGTATATGGACACTTGTTGGTGGCCAAATAGCAAAGGGTGGAATTCAAGCATTGTGATGCAGGTTCCAATTATTCTAGTTAGAAGAATTCTGATTTTGGAGGCCAATTTGGAGTATGAAAGCAGTTTGGTCATCCTTCCTATGCTGCCACGGGCATCTACACACATGCTTCCAGCCACTTCACATATGGAGGACATTGTCAAGAGTGCAAACATGGAAGGGAAGGGGAGAACTTTTGTTTTGACTAACATGTTTGTGTCTGGTGTAGGTGTTGATATAGGGGCAATCAAGGCCCAAAATTCTGAAGACTACCTTGTTGGAATACACTTTTGCAGCCACCACAATGTTACCATTTCAAAAAAATTCCCTTTTCTCATCATCTTTTTGGTACATCCGAGGTGTGGGGCCTCCATGAGATGGGAAAGGAAGATTATAAGTTATTGTTGTATCATTTCTAGATTGTATATGCAGCCAAGAATTTTCAAATACAGCAGTGAGGGGCTTTATCAAGAGGTCTTGCTTCTGTGGGAAGAATCAAGGATTGAGATTGGGACAATCCATTGGTTATTACAATTGCTTGAGGACAAGCAATCTTGGGTGGGAAGGATTGTCATGTCCCCCTTTTGATCATGACACTATTAAAGACCCTTAGCCTTTATTGGTTCCCTGAGGGTTAAGGAAAAAGAGGAAAAAGAAGAGAAACATGTGGGTTCTTAATAACACTTGTGGAAAAACACTTTATTGTTATGAATTCACTTAAGTTGGGACCCTTTGAGAGTCATGGGTGCCCAATCCACTTAAGTGGATTATAAGAGATATTTTTATATTTTGAAAAAGTATTTCCCTCCATTTTTGGTTTACCCTTTGGGGGAGGTCTATAAAAGTAATGGAGGTTTCATTTGAATGGCATGGTATGGAATATATTTGAAATTTGAATTTTAAACATGAAAAGCCTAAGCCATTGACTTGGAGACGAAAACCTTTAAGCCAAAGGAGTGGGGAAACAAACCCTCATTTCTCATTAAGGGCAGCTTCATCTTGAGGTTGCAATTGAGCCTAGTATTCAGAAAAAGACAAAAAAAGAAGGATTTGGAAGTGGCAGCTTCATATTATTTGTAATTTTCTATATTTTATTCCCTAGGTCTTAGGAATATTTCCATTTTTTTTAGTTTGAAGGAATTCAATAATTCATCCAAATATTCAAATCTAAATTGAGTTCTATTTTGGCATATTTATTTGATGATAAATTGAAAAATCCCTTTCATAATTATTGGATGGTCTTGTGGAGAGGAAGTACTAATTTTCAACATTGCAAAGGTAAGGATTAATTCTGAATTTATCTCCATTAGTGGTGTCTAAGGTTTGTAGATACATCTCAGCTTTTGGGGAGACAAACTTGCTTATGGAACTGCCTATTGGTGCCATCAAGTTTGCCATATTTTTATGCTAATTGTGGAGGGTTTATCACAACTAGGGTTTGTTGTCATAAATCTGAGAAAGTAATATTTTTACTTGGGTTTCCGTCAATTCCAAAATTCAGAAAATATCCCCTTTTTGGGATATTTCAACATCAAAGAAACTCTAAAGTTCATAGAAGTGTTCAATGGACATAAAAGAAATTGTAATGTCCCCTAATTGGGACAATGATGCAAAAGAGAGTTTTCCAACAAACCCATAAACAAATTCCAAACAAAATATGGATTTTGAAAATTCAAACCAGACAACCATAAGGTTGTATATGCATCACCAAACGGAAAATCTCACACTTCCAATCATTCAACAATAATTAGAAAAATACCTTATGAGATTTAGCCAACTATGGCTCACACCGATTGAAGACAAGGCGCTGAATTGATGCATTTTCCACTCCAAACCCTCAACACCACCAAGCTGATTTCAATGTCCTTTTATTATCACTAAATCCAACTCAGAAAACCCTCTATGATTGAGACATTCCAGATAAATTCCAACATACGAATCATATAAAGATTAGCCAATGTTAGGGCCTAAAACATAATTAAATATCTCCAAACCAAGTCATCACAATTAGGATTAAATTGCATGAAATAAATCAGAAAACCAGACTTGTTTTCATACTAAACCTGTTGGAATTAGATTATAAAATCCACCAATTTTAGCAATAAATAATGCTCTATTGTTTAGGGCCAAATAAGGTACCTTAAACCCTTGCACACCTCTTCCAAGTGAATCGCCCAACTCAAAAATTAGGGGCAGATTTTTAGAATCAAAACCCTTGCTTTAACCTTCCAAAAAACCTTCAAACCCTTATGATTCATTGCCAAATAAATCAGATATAAAATAACAATTGTACCTTTCCAAAATGGAGTCTAAAAACCCTCCGAAGATGTCCAAATCCTCTTCAAACTGATTCGCCCTACCTCAGAAAATTATATAAAATAATTCAGCTTGTTCAAACTTACCAATGACCCTTCAAATGACCTTCAAAGGCTCCTAGGGCAAGTCGCCCAAGCTGAAAAATAATATAAAATATTATGCTTCACGATTCCTTCGAATAAGCTCCAAGAACACAAAACCAACCCTCAAATCAAGTTGCCAAAGCTGGAAAAATCATATAAATATCATGCAACAATCTTAGGCTTCAATGAACCCTTCCAATTAGCTCGCTCAACCCTTTAAGCAAGTCGCCACCCAAGTAATGTCCTTCAACATCACAAACATGCTCCAAATGCAAATCACCACTCTCCAACACCTGCAAATTCGCTAAAAACCAGCTTTCGATAATGTTTGAAATATTCCTCAAAATAGGTGGTGTCCTTAAACACCTTTGTAGATCCACTTGCATGCAAGCATTCAATTTTGAAGCTCAATTACAGTGCTTGAATAGAGTTGCCCAAGTAGTAGGAATTGAGGTTTTTGTCCTTAAACCTTGACACTTCTTGAAGGTTTTCGTCCTCAAGATGTGGTAATCAAGCTTGACATACTTGATCAAAGTTTTCAATTCAATATTCCCTTCCAATGACAACTTACTTTCTTTTTATATCCCTCTTAAAAGATAACTCTCCCACCCAAAACTTTAAAAGGATATTCTTTATAATCCTCCACTTGACCCTTAAGCGCCCATGACCCTCAAAAGGGCCCCAACTTAAGTGGAACCCAAATTGGATTAATATTATTATTTTATTTTTAAGTATAAAAATACTTTATTTTAGCAATATTATTATTTTAGTTTCAAAAATGGGGACTTTAGAATCTTCCCCGCCCAAAATTGCTTGTCCTCAAACAATTTCAATATCCAAAGAGGTGTCCCAACAAACCTTATGATGTAATGTCCTCTTGTAATCCCTTCCCATGAAAGAGAAGCTCTGAACTGAAATTTGGACGTGTTTTGGGGGCTGCCCCCAAGTGTTCCAAGTGTCAAAAGAGTCATCCAATGACTTCCTATCTCCCCATGCCAACAACTCTTTCAATACCGAGTGGTGCATGATAGAGTCCATAGCCATACCAAGCCAATTATTGCACTCGGAAAGTGCCTTCTTGCTGCCCTGTATGTAACAGTTTGCCTGTACCATCTTCAAGGAAAGTAATCAAGTAAGGTTAAGGCCACCAATTACCTTACTAGTTCTTTTAGGCCATGAGGGAACCTCCCAATCTTGCAAAAAATTAACCAAATGAATCACTCTGAGCAACATACCTTGCAATTGTCTCACCTCCATATGTAACCCTTTGTGAAGAGTCATCATCAAGTGCAAAGTGAAGTCCACCCAAGGCTCCTGTTTCTCGTGGCATACGTGCAAGTAAGTGATCAAGTGGTCATTAGGGGAATGCTCAAGATGTAACAAATACACTGATGTTCCTTACACATTTCATCATTTCCTTGTGCAAACCATGATCCCAAAAGATGTCACTCTCAAAACTAATGAGTAGCTGGAAATATGCAATGAAATCAGCATTATAGCTCTCATAAGGGGGCTGTGGTAAAGTCAAAAAAACCGAGTTTTCTGATTTAAAAAAAATCATAATTAAATAGTACACTAATTCCTCTTGGTTTGAAGGGTACCAAGCTTCAATAATCAGATTTTCTGAATGTGATAGGTGGCTGTAGTAAATGACACAACTCAGAAATTTTAGAAACAAATTTTTCATACCTTCCAACAGCAAACATCAGGGCTCTTAGTTGGCTGCCATGTACAAACAGTGTGCCCGTTTTTGGGGGTTAATGGCCAAGATTGTTGCCAATAATTTTAAGAATTTTTCGGAGAGGAAAAGGACAATTTTTTCCTCACCAATTTGCCTTGCCAACTGCCGTTTGTGATTTGAGCCTTTGTCCAATCTATAATGGACCTTAAATCTTCTTCCATGGCCATATTCTTCAAGGATTCCAATATGAACTCCAACAACATGAAAAGAAAGCTAGAGCTGCTAAAGGGAATTTTTGGGGAAAGTGATACCTTGGTGCCCCAAATGGAAAAACCCATTTGATCTTCATCCCTTGTGTGCATGTTAGGGTGGCCACCCTTCAACAACTCTTTGGTAGCCTCTATATGCCATGACAAATCTTTCCCAACTTGCAAACAATTGACCAAATCAAATGCTTTGAACAACATACCTTGGGAATAATATTTTCCACTTTGCAATCCCATTTGGATGGTACCTTTTATGCCCCTCATGTGCTCAACCATTCGCTGTACTATGCCATAAAATCTGCCCTTTGTGTATGATTTTAGCCATGAATGTAATAAGACAATTTCAGAACTTTCCAGAAGAAAAGAGAACCAAAATTCTTCCAAAATCATACCTTGTAACTGGCTGTTCCCTACTTGAGCCTTTGCCCAATGTAAGAGGGGTTTCATGCCCTCCTTCATGCACTCAACTTCACCCCTTGCATTGCTCTTGGTCATGGCAAGTGATGTCATTAATGAACCTACACAAGGAGAAAACATGTTAGAAAAAACATTAGTGTTTAGCAACACTTTTATAATTATGTCACTATGCCTCATGAGCATGATATGGGTCTCTGTTTTATGTTTCAGCTTAATCTTATTCTGGCTGTAGTATGCCTTTTTCTCCTTCCAATTTCTCCTTCTAGTGGTTTGAAATCCGCTACTACATACTTGAATTATTCCCATAGTGTTGGGATGTGAGGAGCACAATCTCCTAGGCACCATGCACACCATGGAAACAAAATTTCTCAATGGAAACAAACTGAAAATGCAAAAAACAGCAGTCACTATTATCCTGGGACCATGATAATCCTTGTCTATACCCTTCTTTATATTGGTCCAACATGACATAGTAGCAATGTTACCTTTGTTGCGTTCCCTTGGATCCCATATCCATAATGGATACTTGTCATGTTCATTCACTTGGAAGGATTCTCTTTCCCATTGAGTGCCTTTCACCTCAACCTTAGTGATAGCACAAACTTTGCAACCAAGATAATGAAGGAACCAAGCATGAGGAGAAATCAATGAGCACTTGCCAAGATGACCATTTCATTGCTTACCCAAACACAAATATGATCTTCCTTCTTCCAAATGCAAAATGGAATCTTCTTCCGTTCTATTTGGCATTAATCTATCAAAAGGCCCTTTTGCCTTGTCCAATTTTTTTAGGACTTGTGCTTCCTTCCCAAATGTTAATTGTTTCTTCCAAGCTTCCTCTTGAAATCTGAATTTATGCAAAGAAGGTGAACTGTGATTAGAAACAATGCGAAAACCTTCTTTTCTAACATACCTTTCCCTTGTGATTTCCTTATCACTTTCCAAGCTTTCTTCTTGATCCTTGGATTGCTCATAAAGTTGTTGAATAACTTCCTCTTGCTTAACCTTTGGAAATTCTGATTTTTCTTCCACTTGATGCAAGCGTGCGAACGCTTCAAAGTAAAGTTCGAGATTACCCCAATCAAATCTCCCAATGAGCCTCCTGCTGAATTTGTCATAGGTATCTATGAGATGGTGTTCTTGGGTTACCAATCCGTGGTGCCACCAATCAGAGGCAACCCCCTCTAAGTGTGATGGGTATTTTTCTAGCTGCCCAGTAGGGTTGGATACCCCTGGCTATGTGGGCCATACCTGATAAGTACCCACATTCAATTTTTATTTATTTTTGGTTGTGTTTTTAATTTAATTTATTGTTGTAGCTTTAAAAAAGTCAATGAGCTGGCAATTGGTAATAGGTATATTTGATTTTCAAGCACATGGTTCTGGAGATTACGGTAAACACTATTTTCAGTGTCAAAATGCTGTCCTGACTCCCTATTCATACTCTATTTCTAAGGGACTTCACAAGGGCATATGCTAATCATTAGAGTTGTAGAGACCTCCGGAAAAGAGTCTTATTTATAGTGTATGCAGTTCTGCGTACAGGTTTGCTTATGTTTGGCTGTGGCTACAATCTGGGAAATGCCTTTCTACCAGGTGTTTAATGAGTTTTCTATGTGAAGGAACAACATTGTTATTAAAAGACCAGCTAAAGATCTGATGAACTTTATCTGGGTTATGCAGTTTATCATGTTTTAGTAGTAAGATATATTAAAATTTATCATATAGAAAGTTGATATCTTTGAAAATAAACTACTGAAAAAAATGATTTTTAAGAATGGATAAGTTGTTATTTGGTTTATAAAGTATGCATGGAGGAAACAACAGGAAGAAAAATACCCATTCACTTAATTGATCTATTATGTTCTGTGCATGGGTATGTGTAAATGGTGTTATAGCTCTGTTTAAGGGTGTGTGTAAATATAGTGGTATGGGGCATGGAAAAATGTTTTTAGAACAGTGTTTAATATAATGAATATGCTGATTTATCTTGATTTTTGTGTATACATTTGCACTATGTACTTGTTCTAAGCTAAGTCACAAGGTTCAAGTTCAAGTTCGACGAGGATAAAGTTTGGTTCAAGTTCGCCAATTGATAAAGTTGAAAACAAAATCGCCATTAAGTGTGAACAATTTTCTTATTAAATAACTTTAAAAATATTTCAAAAATATAAAATATAAATTAAACTTAAAAATAAAAACTAATGATAATAGAAATAATAAAAATAAAAAAGTATTTGATAAAAATTTATTTAAAATGCATAATTAAAAAAAAAAAAAGTAAAATAAATTACAAAACTATGACCTACCCCTGTTTGCTGCTGCTACCACTGTCCATGATCCTTGTTCCTCCGCGAGTCCATAGAAATACGTCCCCGCCTCAGTCAAATATTTCCTCTCTGTCGTTCATGTGGATCGTACAGTCACGAATTCTGTGAAGACCAAGAGGAGAAAAATAATGGTTTTTAGCAGTTAAACTGTGATTTCTACAGACATTTTTGCAAACAATCATACAAGGTTTTTTGCTGCCTTTGTTTTGCCGCATTTTCCTGCCTGAACCTTCCTGAACTTGTCCGAACATTTCTCCTGTGTCAGAAATATGACAAATTTTGATTTTCAAGCCAAAAATTCTCCAAACCTTGTGACAGGTTCTAAGTTCGATCAGTGAATATCATGACATTTTGGATTGAATTATCAGTGATGTTTTCAACTATTCTGTGGTTATTTAACTTATTTTGTTTTCTATGCATATTATGTGATTAATTTTGCTTATTTGGGTTTTTTTTGTATGGCCGTATCGAAGCCATACCTGGGCCAAATTGTTTTTGGTGTACTGGTGTACCCGTACCCGTACCAGGATCAGCTATTTATAATTTTTCATATCATGAACTTTGATTATAAGTTTCACATGTCTTGTACTCTGTTACGGTTATTGAGCCTGTAATTAGGCACCTTGCAGTGTCGTGTTTGTATGGCTGAAATCTGATAGGCTTAGATTTGGCTTTATTCAGTATCATATTGAAGTATTGCTCTATAGTTTCCTCTCTATTTTGTTTTGTAAAATGTGGTTCTCAGTACTGTATTGAACATATTAAACATCCTCTTTACTGATTTCCCCCAATTTTTATACATAATATAATAACATTTTTTTAGCAAGAAAAGATTTTTTGGCTTTGCAATTTCATGTTAATATATGTAGATTTTGCCAATTTTCATGTTTCTCGAAGTTACAGTGTGAAACATAGAGTTTGAGTCTTATCTGTATCTTCTATGAAAGACATGATAAGCTAAGAAAGAACAAGACTCAGTGCACATTAGGTACCTTGCACTACATGTTTTGACTTTCTGAATATTCTCTCAGTCTAGTAATGATGATATGTCTAAAATTTATCAATGAGATGTTTATGCCAGTGTTTTTACCTTTGTGAGTATATTATCAGAAGATGTTATAGTTGAAAACTGTTTATATGGTCATTACCTAGAAATGAACACCATGAATGGTACAGGAAGAAATTTCATTAGGGGAAGAAACTAAAAAAAAATTGTGGGCACACCCTTTCTTTTGTTCTGAGTTTGCCTTAATATTTTTTATGGCAGTGCTTGAGATGGCCCTTATTCTAACTCCAAGTATCTCAATATTCTTAGTGAGAAGGAAAGGACACAGGCTCAGGTTGCAGATTCATGCGGATGCATATGGGCTTACTTGACACAACTACGAACCTCTGGTGGAAGGAATCATGAGCATTATAACCTCTTCTATGCTCGTGATCAGCATCCTGGACCACTCTTGCCTCCAGCAGCAGCCTTGGCTCCAACTCTCTGGTCTCAGTTCCATTTACGCTGGGCCTGCCCTTCAGAGGCACAAGGTGGAGAACTTGAGGCACAGTGTCATATGATGGCACAAGATCATATCAAGCTTCAGGAGGTATTCCTGCTATGGGCCTGTTATTTAAGTTTGAGTTCTTGATGCAGCAATGTGGTCATGGCAATAAAGTCCGCTGCTCTGATTTAATAGAAATAGAATGATCTTGTGGGTGATTGTTTTTCCATAGCTACTTATCCTTTAAATGTCTATTTTCTGTATTTCATTCTCCCTTCAATTTTAATGTCAATCAACATTAAAGGACCAAACTAGGGTCTTTGGTGAGGCACTTTAATTTCTATTCAAATTGGATATAATGTTTGAGTTTTCTGGGTATTACCTTTTCTGTTCTGCATTTTAACGCTTATTCACCAGGGAAATGAGGAGATCATGCATTATATCCACCCCCAGCTATCGACTGTTTGGGGGAACCATACAGATTATCTTTGAGCCCACATATTTTTATAAATCTCATATTTTTTTTAGAGAAAGTTTTATCTCTTTTTAAATAATATGTACTGGCTATATTATTATAAAATATCCTTTTGCTCAAGCATATTTGCTATTAGGACCATGATTAGGTTTGTATTGATCCAAGATTCTTTTGTAACTTGTTATAATCTTCATAGCTCTGCATCGTGGAAGGCATGTGGCAGCCATTGGTGTAGTCATTGTCTTTGACAATTATGGATGATATCTCAAGGTTGTCGAGATGGTTTGTGCACTAGATGATAAATCGTTGTACATAGAAAATTGATCTTGTTGATATTAAGGAATTGTATGAAAGGTCATGATACCTTTTAATGAGGAAGGTCCCTACGGTGGAAGTGTTTATGAGGTCATTTTTTTCCCTTAAAAGAGACTGGTTTGTGTGTGAAGTGAACCCTGGTGATATTTTCTTGTGTTTTCCTTGCTCATTTATCTCAACTTAGGCTTTTGATTGGAGTTGGTCATGCATTAACATTTTCTCTTCCATTTTGAGGGAGTTGGATACATGGAAACCATGACATCCATGGAATGGATACAACTCATCATAAATAAAATATTAAAGAGGACACCCTTTGTTACATGAGTAAGCTAACAATGGAAGAAAAAAAGGCAAGCAGTTCTAAGTAGAAGAGTTGAGATGTCTGTCTATTGTCTAACTTCATTGTCTTGTGACCCAAAACCAGCTACAATGGGATTTAAATTGATATTTAATGAGCAATGGAATCACAAAAAGGATTCAAATAATAGACATAATAGATTGCACAAAGTTTTAGGAATACATTGTCAACAATTGGGCTTTGGCAGTGTTGGATAAAACACACAAGGATGTATTTCTTGCTTTTATTCTTGATCCTCCTTATAATTGCAAGGCACCATCAATGGTAACATCAATAATGATGGAAAATATTTGGCCAAAAAGATAATAAGATGATATGGAACATTCTCCTCATGATGATGCCATGTAGCTTGGACATATAATGTTTCCTTTTTGTACTATCAAAATGATTTGTCAGCAATGTTGTGTGTGAACTGCCTGCCACACCTTCAATTTTTTCTATCAAACTAGGCTTCCAACTTTTGCTTTTTATGCAATTATATCCGTGGAATATTTTGAAAAATGAGATCCAAGAGGATGTACCTTTTTGCTTTCCTATTTTTTGAATATTAAATACAAGTCAATTGACTTTGTTTCCAATCGCCAATTATGAAAACATGTATTGTTATGGCTGGCATTATTTTGTTAGTCTTTTGTCGGCATTTAGTTAGTGATATAGCAAGACCCTTAATTTTATCAGTTGTTACCGTTGGGTTAACCAACAACCATTGGGTCTTGTCCTTCAAATAGCATATTGCATGTCGGGGTATGGGTGCTTGTATCGGTCCTCCCTATACTATGTGAATTGTATTGAGACATGTCTTATATGAATACACGCGACTATTGTTCAGATACTTTGCTTTGCCATGGTATGTTATGCAATTACTATTTTGTGTATATTGTAATTGATGTGATCAAGGTATCCAAGAAGGGAGGTTAATATAGTGTTAGTTTAAGCAATTAAAAAACTCAAATAAACACACTAACACTTACACTCCTAGCCTAGATACTAGGGAGAGCTTAGTAACAAATTACTAAATGAAAGCACAACAAAAACATAAAAGACAATAACTCTTTTACTTTCTTTGGGAGTTCCAAATGCTTTGTTGAGTGGTTTGCTTGGCTTGTGCTTCAAGAAGTCTTTGACAATGGAGGTTGTGTGGCTCCTTCTCTCCTTGGCACCATGGCTTGTGATGTGGCATGGCTTAAGATTTTGGCATTATAATGCTATTGGCATGAGCTCTATGGAGCAAATCTTGCATAATAACTCTACAGTGTCCAAGCTTAGAAATGAAGAGGTATGACCTTGTATTTATAGCCTTACAAATTAACTCTCACCCAAGGTGAGTTAAGGTTGAATTTAGGCTTGGAATGGGTTCAAACTAAACCGAGGTGAGTTAAAACTAACTCCAGTAGAGTTAATAGTTGTCAAGTAATTATGATTTGGAATTACTAGGCATGGCTCTCAAATTAGATATTTTAGGATATTTTTAAAGAGTTTGACAACTCATAAAGGAAATGATGAAGGGCTAGGATATTTTGAATTTTTGAATTTCCTTTTTTAGATATTCATTAATTTCAAATGGATAATTCAACTAGGCAATTAATCTTGTTTAGCGTGTTAATTGATTTAGATTAGCCTTTTAGCAAGTGTCCCACTTAATAGGTCCATAGGCCAAACTGACAGTTGTGATGCCACAAGGTGATTAGGGATGAATCTGTGAGAGGTTATTGTTGCGTACGATAGGATACCCCAATTAGGGATGTCTCAACATGATTATGAGCTTCGACGAATGATGTGCAAACAGATTTGAGATGTTCAGTGATTCCTAGGCTTAATTTGCAATGGCTGGTAGAAATCAATTTGAAGTCCAATCAAAGGCCAATTGTGGTCAATTTTAGGTGTCTACAATTGACAGTCTAGTATCTTAGCAATCATTAATCATACTAAACTTTTAATGAAGTTCAAGTTAAGTTAAAATCGGTTCAAAGAGAAGCATGACAAGCCATCCAATTATCATCAAATATCTATGTGCCAAACATCACCATGAAACACTACGCCAAAATATATTACAATGGCACAAAGAGTTTACAAAGAAGAAGACTGACATGTATGAACAATAATTCATGCTATTGACATTGAACAAAGGTGCGAGAGAGACACACAGGCATAGAGGGGACTACGAATTTAAATGGTCTACTTGTTTCGTGGAACAACGCTGATTAAGACAAATGTTGTGGCAGGCAACCATTTCTAAAATCCATCAAGCAAAGTACAAAGAGGAAGTCGAAGCAAAAGCCTAGGCCAAAGCATAAGAAGTCATAGCCAGAGCCAAAGCAATATATTTCATTGAGCTAGAGCCAGAGCCAAAGCCATTTCGCAAGATATTTCCCTACTCAAAGTGACACTATTCTTCTTTGTAGATGGTGTGGGCCTGGCAACCATCACAATGGAAATTGTCCAAAGCAAGCCAATGTCAATATGATTGACATAGTTGAGGCCAAGGAAGTTATGGCTATTTCTAGAGCACAAGTGAAGAAAGTCGATTACCCCGACCCATGTATGGAAATGGAAAGGCTCGCTGAAGCAAGGCGTGGAAGTCGAAAGGGCTATGGTCGAAGAATGGTGTTAGTTGAATGAACATACAAGCACAGTGGTGAATAGACTGAAGTGTGACAAAGCTATTGCACATGTCTTGTAGACCACGATCCCTGTGAATATGTTGAATTATTGCAAAGTATCCCAAAATGCAAGAATGCTCTAATTGCCACCATACAAGACATTTGCATAAACATGGAGCATACAATGGCACACCTAATGTCAAGGGATGAGGAAAGCAAAAAAGAAGAGGATAAAACCATAGTCAAACCACCCTTGTTAGGTGTCCAAATGATCGATCCATTAATCTTGACATTGAACCTAGGCTAATAACCAACAATTATTCTTATGGAAGTTTTGGGCAGGAATAAAACAAGCACCATTGTTGATGGTGGTTTTGGTGTGAATGTTCTTCCATAGGGGACTTGGAAGAGTCTTGGGAAGCCAACTATGTGGCCTCCAACATTCTAATTGGTAAGAGTAGATCATTGGGGCATTAAGGTATTGGGTGTACTGATGGGTCAAAAGGTAATTATTAGAACTCAACACTTTTAGCTAAAATTTTTAGTCATCTCGTTGAAGAAGAATTCCTATGATGCACTATTGGGTTGTGGTTGTGTTGACGCGGTAGATTGCACCCTCTGAAGGGAGGCTCAGCTCTCTTCATCCATGCGACACAATGGAGACATCCCTCTTGCTGTGGGTGGCAAACATAAGGGATGAATCTCTAGATTAGGGGCTAGCTCCCCTTGATGCATCTTGAGGCCCTAAATTTCCTACTACTAACTACTTGGGGGGATGAAAAGGGAGAGAAAAATACTGAAATCAGAACCTAAACTATGTAGTGATGCACCAAATGGATGGTCTACTCAATTTTGACATACACTTTAAATCAAGACAAGCTAGCCTACACTTCACTCAAAATGAGACCTTTCTTGCAACAATGTTTCAGCAGGGGATCTTGTGGAGAGATAAGAGAGAAAAAAACTAGCACGAAAGGTGTTCTGAGACACATTGCTGCGTAGCCTATTCACTTGCCTATACTTCTTCAGACATTTCCTGTGATCTGCAAGAGAAGAAAACACAAACACTAGACACTGCTAGGGTTATCACATGAAGGTAGAGAAAGAGACCACATTTTCACAAAATTAACACCCAAATGTATGCTCAGTGCAACACTCAAAAGAAGGTAAAAGCTTTGTCTTAGATTCAAGGTAAAATTTTGTAGGGCTTCGCCATACAAGCTGAGAGATCCCTTCCTCAAATGAGAAATTACAATAAATAGAGTGTTGGAACCAGAAGCTGACAAATCCCTAAGAAAGGAGATCCATGCTGAGTCAAACATCTGCTGAGACAAGAGGCCATGATGCTGCCGTGTTTTCCAGATTTGCATATGGAAACCATGTTGTAGGCTGTCCAACTGCCGCCTTTGTTTTCTTTGGCTTACAAAAGTATGTGTTACTCCTTCCAACAACTGAGAAAGCCATTCTGAAGTTGTTGTGGCTGGATTGTGCTTTCTTCAATGTCTGGGCACGACTTGGTTACACATTAAATGCTTGGCCTGAAAACACGGCTGCACCTTCTATCATTCGAAAACCAATCCTTTTATTGGTTTTTGGTAGAGACTATTTCACCTAAGTGCATTTACTCTTCTTGCTGACGACACCTGTGCCACTTGCCTTGGTCTGGTTGGTCCTTGGGTCTGCGCTTTTGACCTGTCATGCCACTTGGAACGTTTTGAGCTTTTACTTTATTGTGTTGCATGGATGCGTTCTAGGTTATCTGCCTTGTTTTCTTTCACTTTGTTATTTCCCTTTGCCTTGGCTTTTTCCCTTTTTGTCTTTAACCATTTGGGTTCTCAGGCGCTTGTTATTTCTCGGGCCTTCGTATTGATCTTTTCCGTTTTCCGAACTTATCCGGGCTCTCAGGTCTTCGCATTTCTTTGCTCCTTTCTTCCCTTTTTCATTGTCTTTTCCTTCGGGCGGGCTTGTCTTCGTCATGTCCTTCGGACAAAATGTCCGAACGATTTCCTTCAAACATTTTGTCTAAAGGATTTCCTTTCATCTTTCTTCTGCCTTCGTCGGCCTTCGGGTTTTTGGTAATGTTGAATTTCTTCAGACAAAATGTCCAAAGGAATTCCTTCGGACATTTTGTCCAAAGGAATTCTCTTTTGGGCTTGCCTTTGCTTATAAGACAAAACAAGTAAAGTCATTTGGAGAACCCAATTTGGTCTAGCAGTTTTGCAAGTGACTTTACTTATGAACTTTTCACAAGTAAAGTAGTTTACAAAACCCAGAATGCACTATGGGGACCAAGTAATTGCATTTGAAAAGCCCGAAGTAGTTCCCCTTGACAAACCCGAAATACACTTGGTTAAACGAAATGAGGTAAACACTTGGTTTTTTCATGGAACAGGTCTGACAGGGAACGTTGCTGAGTGATTTTAGCCAAAACATGGATTGAAGACTTATGCACAAAAGAGGGGGTGCCCATTTTTTACCGGAAAATGGTCAACAAACTGACGACTCACAGGGAAAGCATGCCTGCTATGCTTGGGAAGACTGGTAGCCTCAAAGTCCATTGGGCATGGAGTCAGACTGCATCATGAGCATGTTAAAACAGCCTTGTAAAGACCCTTGAACCAGCAAAGCTTTGCCTCAAAAAAGGAAAAACAACACGCAACAAAGGTAAAAAAACAACAAACTTGTGCAACAACACTTAGGGAAAACGAGGAAAAACAAAGAAAACTATGTACATGACAAAAGAAACTTAGTAAGAATGCTTAAAGTATATTCCATTGACTGGGATATGTAGCTCTTCACCATCCAACTTGGAGAGTTGGAAAGCATTGTGTTGCTTGCATTGGGTGATGACATATGGGCCACTCCACAAAGCGTCAAACTTCGTGTGCCTTCCAGGCTTGGCTCGGTCCTCATTCCACTTCAAGACAATGTCACCTTCTAAGAAGCTCCTTGGCATAGACCTTTTGTCAAAAAAATTCTTTGTTTGTTGTTGGCGGTTGGTCATGGCATTCATGGCTTAGTCTCTCGCTTCTTGAAGCTCCATTAGCTCATAATACCTGACTTCCAAGCTGTCACTCTCCATCAATTGCAGCTGATGGGCGTGCCAAAAACTATTGACGCAGTAGATTGCACCCTCTGAAGGGAGGCTCAACTCTCTTCATCCACACGACACAATGGAGACATCCCTCTTGCTGTGGGTGGCAAACGTGAGGGATGAATCTCTAGATTAGGGGCTAGCTCCCCTTGATGCACCTTGAGGCCCTGGATTTCCTACTACTAACTACTTGGGGGGATGAAAAGGGAGAGAAAAATACTGAAAATAGAACCTAAACTATGTGGTGATGCATCAAATGGATGGTCTACTCAGCTTTGACATACACTTTAAATCAAGACAAGCTAGCCTACACTTCACTCAAAATGAGACCTTTCTTGCAACAATGTTTCAACAGGGGGTCCTATGGAGAGATAAGAGAGGAAAAAACTAGCACAAAAGGTGTTCTGAGACACACTGCTTTGTAGCCTATTCATTTGCCTATACTTCTTCAGACACTTCCTGTGACCTGCAAGAGAAGAAAACACAAACACTAGACACTGCTGGGGTTAGCACATGAAGGTAGAGAAAGAGACCACACTTTCACAAAACTAACACCCAAATGTATGCTCAGTGCAACACTCAAAAGAAGGTAAAGCTTTGTCTTAGATTCAAGGTAAAATTTTGTAGGGCTTCGCCATACAAGCTGAGAGATCCCTTCCTCAACTGAGAAATTACAATATATAGAGTGCTGGAACTAGAAGCTGACAAATCCTTAAGAAAGGAGACCTATGCTGAGTCAAACATCTACTGAGACAAGAGGCCAGGTTGCTGTCGTGTTTTCCGGATTTGCATATGGAAACCATGTTGTAGGTTGCCCAACTGCCGCCTTTGTTTTCCTTGGCTTACAAAAGTATGTGTTACTCCTAATAGCAACTGAGAAAGCCATTCTGAAGTTGCTGTGGCTAGATTGTGCTTACTTCAATGTCTAGGCACGACTTGGTTGCACATTAAAAGCTTAGCGTGAAAACACGGTTGCACCTTCTATCGTTCGAAAACCAATCCTTTTATTGGTTTTCGGTAGAGACTATTTCACCTAAGTGCATTTACTTTTCTTGCTGACGACACATGTGCCACTTGCCTTGGTTTGGGTGGTCCTTGGGTCTGCGCTTTTGACCTGTCACGCCACTTGGAACGTTTTGAGCTTTTACTTTATTGTGTTGCGTGGCCGTGTTCTGGGTTATCCGCCTTGTTTTCTTTTACTTTGTTATTTCCCTTTGCCTTTGCTTTTTCCCTTTTGTCTTTTACCGTTCAAGTTCTCGGGTGCTTGTTATTTCTCAAGCCTTCATATTGATATTTTTCATTTTCTAAACTTATCCGGGCTTTCGGGTCTTTGCATTTCTTTGCTAGCTTCTTCCCTTTTTCCTTGTCTTTTCATTCAGGCGGGCCTGTCTTTGCCATGTCCTTCGGACAAAATGTCCAAAGGAAATCCGAAGGATTTCCTTTCATCTTTCTTCTGCCTTCATTGGCCTTTGGGTTTTTGGTAATGTCGAATTTCTTCGGACAAAATCTCTGAAGGAATTCTCTTTTGGGCCTCCCTTTGCTTATAAGACAAAACAAGTAAAGTCATTTGGAGAATGTGAAACAAAACCCAGAATGCACTATGGGGACCAAGTAATTGCATTTGGAAAGCCCGAAGTAGTTCCCCTTGACAAACCCGAAATACACTTGGTTAAACGAAATGAGGTAAACACTTGGTTTTTTCATGGAACAGGTCTGACAGGGAACCTTGATGAATGTTTTTAGCCAAAACATGAATTGAAGACTTATGCACAAAAGAGGGGGTGCCCATTTTTTATTCTAAATGACCAAAAAATGGTCAACAGGTTGGTTGATAGTAGCCAAAGCCAATTATAATTGGACAAAGAATTTGATATCAATTGAAAACAAAGGACGGAAGTATGTTATAGATTAGAAGAATCGATAGTCAGTGAGGAAACAACCTCATCCGATTCATCGGATTCGGACTTGGAAGAAGACTTTTCGATTGACAAGAATTGAGGTACAATGGAGCCGAACGATGAAGGGGTCTTGGATTCACAGACATGCTCAAATGACCATGAGACAAACTCCCCCAATGCCCTGTTCCATTGGTAGATGGAAGACTACGAAGTGTTCCAACCTAGTTACAACAGTGTTGAGATTATGGAGATTGATGCATGCCAAGGCTTGCAGCAAGATGACTAGAAGCAGTTGTTAGTAATTCCAAGTCCCTTCGAACCATCACAGTTGGCTTACCCACTGGATTTCAACGAATACAAAGTCAAGGGTGCAATGTTCGATGGAAAGTTGGCCTGCCCATTGGAACGGGTAGCCAACATGCATTCTAAAGAGACAACTTCAATGAGTGTGAATAAGGGTTCCAAGGAAAAAAAATTAATCAAGGAGAAGTACAACCTCTTGAAGTTCAACCTTTTTTTGAAGTATGGTCGTATATGATGGATATGCTCGAATGGGATGAATGTGGGGTAATGGCACAACAAAACTAAAGTCCTACATAAAAGAAGGAAGTATTGGCACTATAAACAATTTTGATGGAGGAAATTTAAAGCGAAAATGTATTGAGATATAACGGGGAAATGAAACTAAGTCAAGTAAGTTCAGAGTGTTAGGGTTGAGACTATTTAAAATCATAGAAATATTGGAGAATGGGATAGTTAGGCTAGAAAACTTGAATGGGATGGAGGTCAAATATACGGTAAAATGTTCAAAGTTAAAATTTTATCAACCAAGGATAGAAAGCACCAATGTCATTGACATTGAAACTGAGTTGGTATATTCAAGCGACAAAGAAAGTGGGAAAAATAAAGGTATGGGCAAAGCTAATGAAAGTCATATAAAAAATAATAAATAAATTGGAAGTATAGACATTGACTATGGAAATAATAATAATAATAATAATAATAATAATAATAATAATAATAATAATAATATAATTTAAAGTAATGAGAACGGTTATCAAAGTGGAAGTAACACCCCTACACTCTACAAAGGTACAACATGCACCAAGCATAACAATCTCAAGTTGAATATCATGTTGTCGACAAACCTCCATCCTCTGAGCATCTTGAACATTCCATCGTTGTTGTTGTGCAGCTTGTGCATTTTCCTAAATGTATCCCCATCACCACAATACCTCCTTTTAGTGTACAACTTGCTTTTGGCTTTGAATACCATGCTTTTTGCATGAATGTTCAAACCCTGCCAAACACATTGATTTCCTTTTAATTGTCGTATGCCTTGTGAAAGCATGCCTCCATTCACCCTTCGTACGGTCTTCTAAAATTGTTGTATGGCTTGAACATTCAAAAAGTGATGTGATTCCTACCTTGCATCCTATATTGGGGCCCCTTGAACCTAGTCGTATGCCCCTTTGTTGTACATCTATTGTTGGTTGTGTTATCCTAACCACCCTTGAGCCTTTGGCATGTCTAGATACCATACAACCTCCCCTCCTGTACATTTTGTGCCTTATATGTCCATACACCTTCTATCTATTGAACACTCTATAATCGCCCTAACCATACAAGTCTCAGAATCTTGCCCTAAACTCTCCCTCCATGTATGTTCTTGCTCTCTTGAACATTGCGAGCACTACTCCACACTACTGTACGTTTGCTTAGAGTACATTGTGGAAGAAAATAACCAATTGTCTATTGGTTGGGCATCGTACGGTTTGCTGTCAACTATAAAATCCGACCTTCAACGGTCATTTTCAGATTCTTTTTTGCAAAGTGATATGGAATTTTCAATGGATTAGGATATATTGAAAGTTATCAGATTTTCGCTTCCAAGAGCGAAAGACCATTTGGAAACTCAGTATACATTGTCGGATTTTCAAGTGCTTTCAACAAAAACAAAATTTCAAAGAAAATTGGTTGTCTTAATGACTTTTCAAGGGTTGTGGAAGGGTGAAATTGTACTGCCATCTCCAAACCACCCACTTTGGTTTCACCAAAAAAAAAGTGGTTGAGAATCACGTAAGGTGAAACATGCTTTTTTCTTGCCTCAAAATGTTGCAAAATTTCTCCATCAACCACAGCTCCACCGGAATGTCTTCTATCTTTCCTCTTCATTCTAATTTTTAGTATGTTGTCTATGACTTGTGTTGGAAGGGACTCTGACTTGTTTATTGGAGGCAGGGGGGAGGGGGGACGGGATAATGTAGACCATCAATTATGAAAACATGAATTGTTACCGCTGACATTATTTTGTTTGCATTTAGTTAGTGTTATAGCAAGACCCTTAGTTGGGTCTTGTCCTTCAAATAACATATTGTATGTTGGGGCATGCGCACTTGTGTTAGGTTCTCCCTGTACTGTGCAAATTGTATTGAGACTTATTTTTTATGAATATAAGTGATTTATCAAATACTTTGCTTTGCCATGGTATGTTATGCAATGACCACTCTTTGTACACTATTATTGATAGTCTAGTATCTCAATAAACATTAATTATACTACATATAAGAACCTATTACAAGCACATTTTTAGCCACAGTCATTTCCTTCTGAGCATTGTGATATAAAATATGTGATATTGAAAGGTAGATGCTCTTGTAATGAAGAACTACCAAGATATAATGACACTAGGAATTTTTCCAATTCCCTATTGAATTCATTTATCTAACACTTAATGTGGATTGTGAGGGAGAAAGAAAGAAAGAAATTATAATAAAGCCAATAGGATAATATAAGAACCTATTGCGAGCATATTTTTATCCATATCATTTCCTTCTGATTGTTAAAGTTATAATTAGCTATTAGTTAATGCTTTACTAATGGACACTTATCAAACCTTCTCAACTAATGTAACCACTTTCTGCTTAATAAAAAGATAGACACACAAGAGTGTAAGTGTGTCATATGCCTTCCATTCTCTTCATTCTTTTAGCATTCATTTGCTAGCATTGGTATCAGAGCCAATCATTTGAGGAAAAACCCTAGTAGGGTGCAAGTGAAACACATTGTTCAAGGAAGACCTAGGAGAAGGGTATGAATAGTCCAAGAAGAAGGGTCATGTTTTGAGCCATAGATCGAAGAACAACAGAGAAAGTGCAGAAATCGACGAGATAAGGAACAAATCACAATGCAGATCGTCAAGGAGTTTTCAGGGAATGCAAACAAACTGAAGAAAATCGAGAAAGGTCAAAGGTCAAATTCGTAGAAAGAAGATCCAAATGTGAACATAATAGAATGCGGGAGAAGATCCAAATGCGAAAAGAATAGACCTTGGGGCAGTAAAGGCAAAACAAATGCGATCTTGAAGACATAATGCAGAATGTGAAGCATACACAAAACATAGACGTTTTGCATGGGAAACACAACATACACAAAACACACGTATTTTTCCATCTAGGGCACGTTAGTAGCAGTTACAATGGTTGAGGGCACAAAAAAGTGCAAATAACGTTTTTTTCTATAGTCAACTTCAATGGGTTTCTGCAAACAATAGAAGAAAGTATGAAATGTGCAAAATGAGATAAATTCTAAAACGTGATACATACATGTTAAATACCAATACAAAGCACTGGTAGAGGGTGTACTTGCCACAATAGAAGAACATCGTAGAATATAGATAACAATAGTCAAAACCATAGCTCGCATACTCGTACTCGGAGAGTACTCGCCCAGCTCCTTAAAAGTTTACTCAGCGATTATTTGACAACCACTCGCCATTATTCGACAAAATAAAAAAACACTCAAATTTATTAAAAAAACTTAAATTTTATAGAAATTACAGTTGTAAAATGTATCAAATGAGTATGTAAAAACGTTGGGGAAGTGTTTTCTATTAGATTTGAATGCATAGGTGAATAGAGCAAATGTTCAATTGTTTGTAGAAAGGATTGAAGTGAGGAAACAGTATGTAGGATAGTTGTATGTTGTACTTGTTTTATATCTCATTGCACTCTGAAGTTGGCCAATAGAAGATAGGTAGTAGAGCTATTGCATATTCGAACTGGTTTTTCCCTACACCTTGTGGAGTTTTCTAGGTCAAAACTATGTCATATGTGTCTATTGATATGAGTTTTGTTTCATGTTATTTGCATTCATAATTCAGTTCATAAGTTCAATCTAATCTTCCAACAACAAATTGCACTAATTCTATGTCATTGTATGGATTAAGTTGTCATTTTGGAGTAAATTCAGAATAGAACAAGTTGTGATTATATGAAATCTACAAAGTTAGTAACATAGATTTTATAGATCGTTAAGTCACTTGAGGACATTAATGCATATCCTTCTTTTATTCTCTGTCAGAACCAAAACACATAAGCTTTGTGAGTAAGTTCGTCATCTGATTATAGGCTTTATTTTGTACAAAAAATCGATGAATATACATAGTTATATTCAAAATAGAAGTCCTTACAATTTCTAATCACCTCATATTGAGATGCTAGATTATGTTGCGCGACATATTAATGAGAAATGCCAATCGCCATTACAAAATATGTACTAAATAGTACATGTTCAAAACTACATGTTTCATTAAAAAACTCTCTCATTTAAAGAAGAAATAAAAATGACAGTGCGACCATATATAGTTTCATGTAGATTGTTCAAAAAGAGTAGAAGAAATGGAGGCTTGATTATTTTTTACCTCAACTTGAATACCTTGGATCCTTCTGCAAAGTGATTTGAGGGCAGTTTTTGTCTTATTTCCACCAGCATTAATACGAGCCATAATAGTTGAAGCTGAGTGTGCAAGAATATCCGGTTCAACTTGTTGAAATTCATGTAAACTTACAAGAGATTGCACAATACTCGAGCCTTGGCGAGTACTATGCCAATACTCGTCGAGGCTCAAGTATTGGGGAGGTGGCAAATATGAGCAGCGAATACTTGTTTCAGGACCTACTCGGTGAGTACTCGCCCACTCGACGAGTAATCGCCGAGTATGTATACTATGGCCAAAACAATTGTGATAAAACTGCGATTTGTTGCGTGTCAAAATTACATGTGGTGTTAGTAAAACCATAGAAGACATTTGTGGATTTGTGGGCAAAATCAAACAGCACAAAACAAAGAACACAGAGGAAGCTTGCTACAAGTTAGGGCTTTGGGAGAAGAAAATCGACACAGTTGTCATCTGGGGCATGGTAAGCCATTTTGTGTAGTAAGGTATTTTTCATACTAGAAGTTGTATTTTTTTTAGAATTGTTTATTTTCCTAATTTCCATATCCAATGTTGAAAATTTGTACTTTTCTAATGCATTTAATTTTGGATGAGAAAATTTTAGTTGCATTGATTTATGATCAACCGGGTCATGAAACTATAGCTGCATAAATATCCAGGTCAAAAATCAATACTTTTCTTGTTGCAGTAAATTTTGGGTTAGAATTATATTTTCCTTGTTATATTGTTTTTTTGAGTATAAAATGGCCGACATAAAAAACCTAGTTCTACCAGAAGCGCAAAAGTTAACCGGCCATAACTATAATGTTTGGAGTCATAAGATTTTAACAATCGCAGAATATTGTGATTATGACAAAATCATTCTTGACACTAAAGCAAGACATGTTACAAACTTTGTAGATTATGAAAAATGTCATAAGGAGGCCTTGTTATTGAAGTTATCTATGTCGGATGACATGATACTTGAGGTCTAGAATGCCACTATGGCAAGCGTGCTATTGGCTAGTTTGCATAATAAATACCAAACTCCAGAGTAAAGTGGTGTTATGTACTTGAAAAATCTGTTATTTTCCACAAAGATGTTGGAGGATGAGTCTTTGTTAGAACACTTGCTTCGGATGAAAGATTTTTTAAACCAACTATCAGCGATCAACAAAAAGGTGGATGATGTTGATATGGTGGCGTTCGTTCTGAACAGTTTGCCATCCTCCTATGAATCTTTCATGGAGGATCTGCACTTAATGGTGGAAAGTAACTCCCTGACGTTTGATCAGGGCCGTTCTTATTTGTTGTAAAAAGAATGCAGACAAACACAGAAAGAGTCCAGTGTTGGAAAAGCAAAGAGTGCATTAGCTCTCAGGGAAAAGGGAATTAGAAACATATCCCTGATGATTCATCTTCTAAATATCAAGGAATTTTTTTTTATTGCCACAAGGCTAGGCATCTAAAAAAGGTTTGCCAAAAGCGCCAATGAGCATTTTCCAAACAAAATAGTCAAATGGAAAATGTGGCAGCAGTTGACGAAGGACGAGATTGTGAGGAAGATTTTGCCCATGTGGAATTATACTACTATCAATTGTTCGTTCATTGATTTTAGTGCATCCTAACATTTCACATGTTGTAAAGAATGGTACGTCAAATTTACTACAATTACAAACTTTTATGTTTCAATTTTATTAGGTAATGGTCAATTATATGCAGTAAAGGGGATAGGAGACATTAGCATAGTATTGAATAATGCTAGAAAAATTACAGTAAGGATTGTTAGGTATGTTCCTAGCATGAATAAAAATCTCTTATTTGTTATTCAGTTAACAGAAAATCCCAACATTGCTATACAATTCTTTGGGAAACAATGTATTGTGGTTGATATCAAACATGTTAGAGTGGTTTCCCTAGGCATTGGGAAAGGTGGCTTGTATAGGCTCGTTGACCCTGCTACAATCAACGTACATGCACGTGTGGAGGGAAACTCCACCATACAAGATGTGCAAAAGGATGAAATTCCTTATAGGCTTGTTGACCCTAATTTAGTAAACTGACATGCACTAGTGGTGGAGGGAATTACCACTATAATGGATGTGCAGGAGGATGCAATTCCTCAATCTCTATTACATGCACAAGAGGGAATATATGAGGAAATGGTTTCTTCTCCTATTGCAGAGTTGGATTTTACTCCCAGTGTCACTAAGGATTTGGTTTTTACTCCTACTGCGAAGATGATCACATTTTGGTTGCTTCTCTCCACAACATCTCATTTTGGTTTCTTGAATGGACAATTGGACGAGAAGGTCTTCATGGTGCTTTTTGAAGGTTTTTTGGATTGGCCCTGATCGTTCGATTTATAGGATGGTTAAGCCCTTGTATGGACTTAAGCAAGCTCCACAAGCCTGGTATACTTTGTTTGAGCATCATCTCCAAGATTCTAGATTCATAACTATGGAGATTAGGTTGAAGTTATTAGCCAATGATTCATCATCATTGGTCAACGAATCACCCTATGGCAAATTGGACTACAATGAATTGGTGGACAACTTGATGCATCTTATGTCCACATATCTAGATATTTTTTTTGTTGTTGGCTATCCTTCGCGGTTTTTGCCTACAACAAAACCCCTACATTGGACAACAGAAAATGTCAGAGGACTGCAGATTTCATGGTTGTATCTTTAGAACACTCTGTAACGTAATGACTAAACACTTTGGTCCCACTGTGGTTTGAAAAATTTGGGACAAACTTGGAGTAGTCTCCAGTTTAGTCATTGAGGGAGGGTGTTAAGGTTATAATTAGCTATTAGTTAATGCTTAACTGATAGATGGTTATCAAGCCTTCTCAACTGATGTAACCACTTTCTGCTTAATAAATAGACGGATACACGAGTGTAAGTGTGTCGTATGCCTTCCATTTCTCTTCATTCTTTTAGCATTCATTTGCTAATACTAGTCACAATGGTATAAAATATGTGATACTGAAAGGTATAAGCTCTTCTAATGAACTACCAAGCTAGGATTATATGAGTAGTTTTGACATGTCCTTATTGAATGCACTTATCCAACACTTCCAATGTGGATTATGAGAGATAAAGAAATAAATTATAATAGAAAAGAACTAGGGTAAAATAGAAGTCTTGGAGCTAACAAGAACTAAACACAAAAACGATGTAAACATAACTAGGGGGTAAAGCTAACCATATTATTCGATTACGAATACAAGTAACCTTGTGAGGTGAATTGTTAGGAAAATCATGTTTAGTACTCACATTATTGTTGTGGGTGATTCATTAGTTAGATGGGTGAGTTATAATAGTGTCAGACATAATATATTTGTTAGTGTGTGTGTGAGTAATTGTTGTGAAGCTATGAGTTGTAATAACAATCCACAAGAATAGGATTTGTGGAGAGTCTTTAGGTGAATAAGAGATTCGGCTTGACTCCTAAGATAAAGGATATTGCAAGCCTATAAATATGTAATATTGTCATGTGAATAAATAATGTAAGTTTATCATGTGATTTATTTTGTGTAAATTTGATCCAAATATTTCATTTGGTATCAGAGTAGGTATGGATTTTAAAGTAATAATATGGAGCATACCCTGCAATTACCGCTGCCCCTTTGGATGAAGAAGATTACTTATGAGAACAGTTTTGTTTGCATAGATTATTCGTAGAAGTGGAAGCAAACAACCAGTTTTTTTTATAATAGAATAGAAAATATTTTCTTTTGTTCTTTGGTACAAATTGGGTTTGTTGAGTGGAGGCATCTAACTTGGAGCAATTGAAGCATAAAAACCATGTGTATCAATTCTGCCATAGCCTGGTTTGCAAATCCATATGTGCTTTTCATGCATCGTGACATATCCATTATCTGCCATTTTGTGGTAGCCTACCAAAAGCATCGAAGTTGATTTTGGAAGCCATTGACATTCAGATCAGTTTGATGCATAAAACAATTACATCTTGGTGCTTGCATCAATCTCTAATCCAACACCTCTTGCATTCCATATCCTGGTTCTTCCATGTTAGAAGTGCACATAATCCACATGCCTGAAAATTGGGTAAGCATGGCGCAACTTTCAGATCTTTTTTAATATACGAGGTTGGGAGTTTTGATGGATATTCATGCCCGACAGCCATATTACCTCTCATATCTCCAAACGCAATTATTTGTCTTGCTCGCATTCCGATCCGAAGTGTACACTGTCAATAGTGCATTTGCCGTTGATGGAAACAATCTTAAAACTTGTAATGTACACAATTGCGCCTTCCAATTACATATGCTTATACGTAGCAATAAAAATGCATGGACCTTAATTGAATACCAACAAAGAAGAGTTATATAATCCACTAGTTTTGGAGATGAGAAAATATCGACTCGCCTACTTCACGCCATGTATCTCTGTCAACCAGATCACGTGTGCGCATTCACTCCTTGTATCCACACTTCCCGCCAATTATGTATGGATCCGAAAAGCATCTGGCTATGCACCTCCTAAGTCGTCTATTTTGTCCTCGTTCAGTTTTGTATGGCCCTTTTTTCTAAGCATTAGGTTTAGGTTTTATAAGTCTTGTTTAGAATATTAGAGTTGTCTTTAGTTATTTTTTGTATTTAGTTTCTAAGAATTTGCTTATCTAGTCTGTAGTTTCTTCAAATTTAGTATTTTGGTATTGTTTATTGTTATAAGTTTAGTAACGAGTCTTTAGTTTGTCTTTAAAAGACTATCATAGTCATCAGTTTAGATGTCTTTGAATTGATCAATTAAAATCTTTTAAGCAGTCTAGGTTTAATAGCATCATCATTTTTCATCTCATTTATAGGTCAATAGTCTTTAGTTATTGTCTAAATAATTAATGTGTGTTGTTAATATCAAAATTATGATAAAATCCAATATTAAAAGGTCAAAATTTTTCCTTTGTAAGAACGCAATATCGGGTGAACTTGACATCCATTTTATGGAGTATTTTTGTCATAAATAACAACATGCATTTGAGTTTCAAATTCTATTTTGCTGAATAAGTAGCATCCAACTGGAGGTCAGAGGCAATAGAGGTAGGAGGCCAAATAACATCTTTCATCAGCCGCTAACGATGAGGACACACCATGCAATAGTGGAAAATGAGTGTCTGCGCCAAAGCGGCTAAGGCCAAGGGTGATCTTCAGTGGCAGTGGAATCATCTTTGTTGTTTGTGAGCGAGTGACATCAATTGTATGCAGTGGCTACAAAAGACGACAATGAGGACATAGTCCTCAATTTTTGCCATTTTCAGTTTGTATGTGGTGTGTTGTATCAATGAGAAACCCAAAAAATGCATGCAGGTGTAGCAATTCCTATCTTCCCAAGTGTTGTACTCAATTTCAAATTAATGTGCTTACTTACATAGTTGTGGAGGATGAACAAAGGTGTGTGATTTTATTCATACTTGGGTAGTTGACATATCCATCCATGAAATCCATTTGTGACAAAAATGGAGGATGAATAGACATGTGTGTCCTTGTTCATAGTTAAGTTCCCATTCATGGTTGATGGTTGATAAGAGATTGATGTGTTCCCTCTTTAACGTTGCTCTGTGTGTATAGCCATATATTCTAATGTTAGTACTAAGGGAGATGTTAATAAAATCATGTTTAGTACTCACATTATTGTTGTGTGTGAATCATTAGTTAGATGGGTGAGTTATAATAGCGCGAGACATAATATATTTGTTACTGTGTGTGCGTGTAATTGTTGTAAAGTTGAGTTGTTATAAAAACCCACAAGAATAGGCTTTGTTGAGTCTCTTTAGGTGAGCAAGAGATTAGGCTCAACTCCTAAGATAAAGGATATTGCCAACCTATAAAAATGTGATATTGTCATATGAATAAATAATGTAAGTTTATCATTTGATTTATTGTGTAAATTTAATCCAAAATTTTTAGCAACACCCCTCAAGAGAACAAGGAGTTGATGAAGAACCAATAACATCATCATCTGTCACTGCAACATTGAAAAGATTTGATGATGTCCATAAGAGAATGGCTAGGGCTAAGGGGTTCAAATTGGACAATTGTAGGGGGAAGCAATGTAGCCCCCCTTGAACCTCTCCTAAACCTAAAGGTTGACGAATTTACAGAGCTAGAGATAAAATTATTTTATGTCTATCCATGTGGCCTAGGCTGCATGTAAAGAGACTAACTGGCCCTTGATGTCGAATAAAAGAAAATCCACGACAATTGACATGAGTGAGAGGACTAACAACTCAAAGATGGGCATCATCTCACCAACCAGTCACCATCTATATATGGATCAACTGAATCCAAAGGAGGGAATAAGTATAGTAACCATGAGGGTCCCTACAAGGCCCTAAAAGTACAAATAATAGCGTTTTCAATGAAAAGGCCAACCACTTTTGGTCAAGATAATTGAAGAAAGTGGAAAAGGGACTTCCTGAAACTTTGCACAAACAATGATGTCTCCATTCTCCACCTCGAGTCACCAAGATGAATATGGTGGTATGCTGCAATTTCTAATTTATACGAACAAACTATCACCCTCTATTCATACGACCAATTATGTTGGAGATAATTTCGCTGACCAGTTGTGATGTCGAACTTTTTAAGAAATGATAGGCATAGAAAGGCATTTTGGGTTTCAAAGAATGTGGGTTAGACATCCAATTGAGCTTAATATATTGCCAATATATGTCCTCGATAACAACTCTAATGATGACATTCTTCGTGGAAGAAGGCCAAGAGGGGCATCCAAAGAGATTCTTCGTTACAACCCTTCAAGTTGTACTTCAAAAAAAATAAAATAAAATAACTTCATTATTCTAAGTAAATGCTAATGCATAATTAAGAAAATCTTGTATGCGATTATATTAGTGTGCAAATTTAGTTCTTAATATGTATTAGATTCCCTTATTTTTAATTGTCTGGGTTTTTCGATAATAAATCAGGAAAGTAGATATTAATTGCTACATGAAAATAATAGTTAATTATTTAATTATCTTATTTTGAAAAAAAAATTACTGCATTTTCTAAGTACAACTTGAGGGGTTGTAACATTCTTAAAGGAGGAATTCAATCAATCAAATTGATCTTAAAATACCAATATGGTAAATGATGCCCTATGAAACCAAAGGAGACAACCCACTCTAAACAACAAAGTGTCAAATATTGTCTCCATGAACTAGGGTTGAATTGCCGGAAGACTTGAATTTTTCAAGATAGAAAGTGAGTTTGAAGACGTTCTCAAGACTAAGGTGTTTGCCAACAAACCCTACATTAGAGAATGCACTAAGGAGTTGATTTTTTGCAATAGATGATATGTTGAATCATGGGAGTTTGAACCCTCTCAATACATTCCTATTTGACACACCCTAAAATGGGGTGTCAAATGCTCTAACCCATAAATAATTGTGGGGTTAATCATTATGCTGAAGATATACATCTTAAAAGGGATATCTTGGAAATGTATCTAAAAGCACAAGCACTCCAACAGCAATAGTAAGAAGTAACATTGACAAAAAGACAAGTAAAAGGTAGACTTCAAATTTAGATATGGGCACTCCCAACATCGATAGTAAGGAATAGCACTTACAAAGAGACAAGTAAGAGGCAAACTTCGAATTTAGTTATGGGACTATAAACTATCCAAATATTGTAATGTCCCCTTTCGGGATCAAATCAGAATATTTAGAATTTACAGCAAACCCTAACACAATTGCAAATTTCTGTAACTGACTATTTGTGCATTAAAATAGTTTTCAGACCTTCAAGATACCCTCATAAAAATACATAAATTCAATATATATTTATTTGTCGCCAAAAGTTTGATTTTTGGACCAATTGCAGTCCTGAAGAATATTATTTAATCAATTAAGGGATAAACTGAATTTTTCACCCACCAAACAATGCTAAAACTGAGAATTAACCCCTAGATGCAAATCACCACCCTTCTAGAGGTCTGAAGTGTTGTTTTTGACCTTCAAAGAGTTGGCCTACTGCTGCGTCCAACCTCCCAAGGCTGCAAAAGTGATTTGCCCAACTGCATTAAATGCCCAAACTGATTCACTCAACTTCACAACTATCCAAACTGATTCACTAACCTAAGTGTGCCCTAGATGCTGTAAATGTTGTTCTATCCAACTGTGACCCTTGAATGAAGCCACCAAGAAGAATTGAGGGTTTTCGTCCCCAAATCTGAAAACTAATGAGGGTTTTCGTCCTCAATGACCGAGTGTACAAGCAAATGTGCTTTAACATTAAAGAATTTGATTGATTAATTGTCTTAGAGCCAAAATTAGAAATCTCTACTTCCCTTTATACCCCTTTCCCTCCAACCGTCTCCCAAGTGTGGCGTTCCAAAAAGGGAGGGAAAATAACTATTCAAAAAGGAACCCCTTAGAATAACCCATTAAGGGTTGACTTACATGAAGTCAGGAAGTCCCCCTTATTTATTAAAAAACAAATTACCAAAAGTTGTCGACATAGTTACTTTTTAGCAACTTGAATAAAGAACCAAGTTTCCCTTTTTAAAGCCTTCCCTTAGCCAATAAGAAACCAAATAAGTCGGTTAAGGGCTCCAAACCAAACTAAGCTTGAGAAGGGGACATTACAAATATGCACAATCATGGTCTACACAAGTTCCCTTGTATAAGAGGACTAAACTTGGAAAGAGTATCTTTGGAGGTATAAAAATCATAACCTTAGATAATTACTAGTTGGCAGAGTTTGTGGACAGGAGCAAGGGCATCTATTTGCCTCTATTAAGTGTTAGGAGAATGAGAAAACCACATGTTATAGCCATCAAAAGATGATGTGGTGTACATTCATCATCAACGTGAGTATGCTATTGAAGAAAGTCTTGAAGCTTATCTTATGTAAATCCCAAAGTAAGTCAATGAAAGAGGGCACCTATGTTTGACACCAATAGTATTGTGAAAAAGTCATATTCTACAGATAGTCTGAAATTTGTCAAATGTTTCGCAACAGATTCAAAAGCCTTTCTAATGTCTAAAAAATAACAAAATACTAAAGTATACCATTGACAAGTCTCCTCAATAATAGCTTGGATTAAAAATGGGATTATTAATATGAAATTCTATCTTGAAGCGTCCCTGTCGACTTTGAGATTAGTATGCTCCAAGTGCTCAGTAAGCATCATGTCATAGAGCTTGGAAACTGCATACCCAATCATAATATTCATGTGATTATTTGGGTTTGATTCTCCTCTGACTCATGAATGGAATGGAGGATGTGCTACAACCAAGAGAGCCAAGAATACAATCTCATTAAATCTCACCGAGGGCAAGGTAAATGAACCAGTGATATAGTTGGAAAAGTCAACCTAAACCCCCTCACAATCTACTGCTTTACTGCAATATCCCTTTTTATGATTTTTTTTCTATTCTAGATTTTTTTGTAATTTTTTGAATTTACGCAAGCTGAAATAAATCCTAATCAACAACATGCAAACTAAAACTCCAAATATGATAACAACCCAACTGTAATATTTATTCAAGGAGCTGATTATAAATTTAAAACTGATTACAACAAACCCTTATTGCGAAACTCCCACAACAAATTAATAAACTCAACAATAAATACCAATCAATGTTCAGTAGCTTGGAAACAAGGTATAACAGCCCCTAACTAGTATGGTGGGCTGGAATATGTTGTTGTAGATTTATGGCAGACCCTTTTGGAGTGAGATGCTCACTGGAATGTCCATGGTGGGCACAAGGAGGCAACAAGGAGAATGCCCAACAACAAAGGCAGCAAAGAGGGCATACAACTGTCCTCAATTCAGATTGATGCCAAGCATAGATATGGGACAAACACCCTCCAAATAGACACATAGGTGTACGTCAGCCCAATCAAGGGAACATCAGCTACGAAGGGTTTCAAGAACAACAATTATCCACCTAAACCCCAATGTAATATTCTGAAAATTATTTCAAACCATCACAAGGGTTGAAAAATGATGGCAATCCTCAATCACATTAAAATTGAAATTCAATCCTGATTTGCAAGCACAATTATGATTCCTAGATGGAATCACCCCAAAAGGTTAAAGGGTTTTCGTCCTCCACACCTGTATATCATAGGTTTTTTGCCCTTAGATGAAAAGATTGAATACAACAAATCAAGTTTTGAATTAGGGTTTGATTGTCAAATATGAATAATGAATAGTGGCTCTTTTTAGCCCAACGTCTCTTTTTATAATTTCACTTTTCCAATTTCACCCTAAAAGTATGTTAAAATACTTTTAATAAAATATCACTTTTCATCCACTTAATGATAATTACTTTTTGGCCCCCTTTATAATAATAATACATAAGTGTCTTTTTATCATGTTATGAAATAAAGTGACTTAGGACAACTTAAAACATTATTATTAAATTATTTCTCTAATTTTATCCTTTAGCTTATGGGAAATAAGTAATAGGCTATGGGTTTTTTGATTGGTTTAATTCTGGAAATGGGACATGACAGTCCGCCCTTCCTAGAATTGTTTGCTCACGCAATTGCAAGCTCAACTACTTTGGCTCTCCCCAAATGACCATCTTTGTAATTCCTAGATCCAAATTCATCCTTGTGAACTTGCAATCCTATGTTCTGAATTCTTCATGGATCCAAATGTCCATAACTACTTTTGCCCACAATTTTGATGTTATAGAACCTCCACTCTCTATCACATTATTTGCCACTATAGTTGTTGTTGAGTGCACATAAATCTCATCCATGTCCAGGTGACCATCAATTAATGATTCCAGTGACATTGTAACAACGTGAGCAACTTTAACATCTGGTCCCAATTCACAACCTGAACGATAAATGCTTATACTACAATCTGGATGAATATTAACTAAATATATTATTTGTTGTGCCTCCCAGTAGACATTGAGCTTTACTAATACCAAGCATATTCCTTGTTTGACCCATCGGTTCCAATCATTGAAAATTTTCACATCTTCGGCATGGTTTTGATAATTACTTGATGCGTACACTATATCAAAAACTAATTTTGCATTACATTGTATCAGTTCTTGACCATAAAATGCCATGTCTCCTTTAGTATACATATTAATTTCCCAATTAATTTCCCGGACAACATCAGGCTGAAGTCCTAGTGGCTGTGCTACATGCTCCATCATTGTTTCAATCATGACTATTGTGTCAGCAAATACCGGTCCTCTCATGTAGGTACATGCAGGGAAGTTAGCCTTGGCTATTTTTTCTTCAATTTTCCCATTGGCAATGTCATATGCCTCTCTAGACTGATTGTCATAAACAGATCTATGATCTCTTCAAGAACCACAATCATATGTGACAACTTGATGATCTTCCACTTTCTTTCCTTGACTTCTTGAGCTCTATCAATATTGTTGTTAGAAATTCTGCGAATACCTTCCTTAATAGCATAAAGCTGCACTTTATGACTTAACAATGGAGTATGAGAATCAACTTTATCAATAAAACCTTGCATCTTAGCATTGTTTTGTTTCTGAAATGAGTTCAAAGAAAAACAATTTGTGCCCTCTAAAGTCTGATTTGCTTCATACTCACGGCCTTGGTTGTTCAATAGTTGACTTGCATCAATTATGTAAATCATTTTCATATTTTCTTGGTAATCTTCAGTTGCAGTCCTACTTAGGCTTTGATCAAAATACTCCACATGGCCCAACTTTAGTTCTTTTTTCTCTATAACAGATGAGATCAAGCCATTCTCCTTGCTGTAAAAGGTATCATTACCAATATGAGAACATGTAAACTTGGAGATTAGGCTATCAGTTGATCCAATGTCCACAAAACATCTTTCCCAATGCAGAAACTTCTGTTTACAGCAGTCAATGATCCAAGAGTAATGAATGACATCTTTATGCTTCATTGCAGTTTGGTATTTGATTCCTTTCTTGTCAGTTGCAATGGCATGAGATACTAAATCATTTTAGTTCATTGAGAAAGAACCTCCATATTCCACCACCATTTTGTAAAAATTCTCCAGTGATTTTAATGTAAAACCAATATTAGCAAATACAGTTTTCCATGGAAGAGCAACTCCAAGAACTTCAATCTCACCGAGTGTAATAGGACTGTTTCCAAGAATGGAAGGGTAAAATGTCAAAGCCACAATGCGTGGCAAAAAGTTCAGATTTGCCTTATGTTCTTCAAAATCATACAGCGATGGAAAATTATGTTTTCCTTGCCTTCCAAGACGCACACTTGCACCAGTTACAACAACATCCTCTGGACTCATTACAACAGGTAATGGAATTGTGACTTTTGTTCCATTTGCACATTGTGATATAGTAGCTCCCTCAACAACAAGCTTTTGTCCATCAAGATTGCTTCCTGTTCGAACATCAACTAAAGTAGGGGATGAAGAGTCATGTCCACCATGCGAAATTGTCAAAAGCAGCAGGCATACATGACATGGCTCTCCTAGATAAATGAAAAGCCCCACAATATTTGCAGAAAATTGTTTGTATTTTGTGGTCTCATCATTGAATATGTGAATGACATGACTAGGCATTGCTTCCATCACTTCGGACTTCAGTATCAGGTGTCTCAAACAATCCCCTGGATCCCATACTCTTATGAGTAGAAAACCTACGTTACCGGATTCGCCCCTGGGAGCGCAGGGATACGGCGGTACGGTACGGTACGCAGCTGATCCGTGGGGGATACAGCCAGGGTACGGCGTGCCCCCTGCGGATACGGCCGGATACGTCCATGGACGTATCCGGCCGTATCCGCAGGGGGCACGCCGTACCCTGGCCATATCCCACACGGATTGGCCGAATAAAATAATTTTTTTTTTTCACTTTATAACAAAAACAAAAAGTAAAAACCCTAAACTATTTTCTCTTTGACCCGTCTCTTTCTCCGCATCCGCGACTGCCTCCGGCCCTCCGCAACTCCGCGACTTGCGATCTCCGCGCCTCCGCGACCTGCGATCTCCGCACCTGCTCGCCTGCGCGACTGCGCGCGACCCCATGCGGCTGCATGCGACCCTCCGCGACCCTGCAGGTTTTTACATTTCATTTTTTCTTCTTCTTAAGTTTAACTAATAAACTAGGTTTTAAATTTTAATATGGGTTTTAAAATTAAATAGTTTATAAATTTATTAAAATCATATAGTTTAGGTTTAGTTTTTTTAATTTTTATTTATTTATTTTAACTTTTTAATTTTTATTATTACGTTAAATACTTAAATATTTAAAATATGTTTGTTTTTAAATTTTAGTATTTAGATATATTATATATAAAATTATATCAAGTATTAAATTTTAATTTTAAATTATTAATTAGTTTAAAATTTTAATTTTTAAATATAAAATATATACTATTAAATTTTAAATTATTCATTAGTTTAAATTTTTCAATATATAGTATTAAATTTTAAATTATTAATTAGTTTAAAATTTATATTTATAATTAAATTTGTCCATACATTGTAACATTTGCACCATGTACCTGTTATAATTTATAAAACTAATATAAGTTCGACTATTGAATATTATGATATTTGGCATTGAATTATGAGTATATATTTTGTGGTTATATAACTTATTTGATGTTATTTTGTTTCCTCTATGCATATTATGTGGTTAATTTTGCTTATATGGCTAAATTTTTTATATTTTTAATTTTTTATATATATTTTTGTATCGCTGTATCCAAACCACCAAAAAAAAATCGACGTATCCCCGTATTCGATACTCGTACCCGTATCCGTATCGGCAACTTAGTAGAAAACCTTGAGCGAAAGGATTTATATGTCCTTTGCTACGAGTTGTGTTCTTCACCTTCTCTCCATTCTTATGGTACTTTCCATGATGGCAAAAATCTTGCAATGATGTCAAACCTCCGCTAGAATCAATATTGTCATGCCCCGAACTATAATCACGGAGATAATCAAACTGCTTACCCTTAGTTGAATTTGTGAACTCAACACCTACCTCTACTAAAATGCTCTTTTTGAGTGCATGCTTAAAAGTAGAATTATTCTGAAAGTCAATTTGATGCGTCTTGGATCGGAACATTCCTTTCATAATGTGAATTGACATCATAGAAATATTTCAAGTGCTTATCTTCTTCTATTGATGTCGTTGATAAATTTGCAACTCCATCAATCGGATAACTTAGGAATTTGTGTTTTAACAAAAGATTCTTCTCACTTTTATTTTTACGGCTATCTTGCAAATCACCTTCATAGGGCACGAACTCAATTTTTGGGAGATTGATGGGTGCTTGTTGAATAGGAACATCTTTTTCAACTTCCTCTTGTATGGTGGATTTCTCCATGCACTGCTTCGTCTCGATTTCTTGTAGCACGGATTGTTCTTCATTTTTCGGCTCATGCTCTACCACTACTCCTTTGACCACTTCTAGCAATTTTGGCTCAAGTGTATCCATCACAATTTCTGGTGGCACCATCTTTAATTCTTTTGATCTTTGTTCCTTGGTGACTTTTTTTGGCTCTAGTTCAACTTTTTCTTCTTTCTTCTTCAACCCTCCACTTCTATTTGTTTTGAATTTTTCCACGAATTCTTCAAAGTTGATATAAGATTTGTAAATGTCAACCTTCTTATCATATTCATCAAAGGCAAGAAGTTTCCATTCATCTTTGTCACACTACTCTTTTAACCACACCTCCTGAATAGGATCTTTCTTTCATGCTCTTCTAAATGAAGCTAAAGCTTTGAAGCTAATAGAAAACTGCTCCAATAATTGATCCTTAAAACTTGGGTTCTTCATGCGTGCTTCTTCTCTTTGTAGGAATGTTGCTTGAGAAGTTGTGGATGGGGGGTTGACTGAGATCCTCTCCTTAGCTAAAGAGCTTCCTTCTCGTTGATTTCCTTATTCTGATTAATACCCTGCAAGGGTTGGACTAACTCTAACATGGATTCTTTCACTGTCCTCTGGATTGTTCTTTTTAGATCTCTCTAACTCTGACCGACCCTTTCCTACAAAAAACTTATCTCATATGTAGGAACCCTATTTTCTCTATTACCCATGATTTTTCATCTAATCCACACGTTGACAAGATCAATGCTCTGATACCATTGTAATATCCCTTGTGATTTTTTTCTATTTTAGAATTTTTTGTAATTTTCTGAATTTACACAAGCTGAAACAAATCTTAAACAACAACATGCAAACTGAAACTCCAAATCTAATAAAAACCCAATTGTAATATTTATTCAAGGAGTTAATTATAAATTCAAAACTAATTACAACAAAGCCTTACTGCAAAAATACCACAACAAATTAATAAACTCAACAATAAATACCAATCAATGTCCAACAGCTTGGAAACAAGGTACAACTGTGCCCAACTGGTACGACATGCTGGAATATGTTGTTGTAGATGTACGACAGTCCCTTTAAGAGTGTCACGTTCGCTGGAATGTCCATGGTGGGCACAAGGAGGCAACAAGGAGAATGCCCAACGGTAAAGGCAGCAAGGAGGGCATACAATCGTCCTCAATTCAGATTGATGCCAAGCATAGATATGGGGCGAACACCCTCCAAATAGCCATGTAGGTGTACAACAACCCAATTAAGGCAACATCAGCCACTGAGGGTTTCAATAACAACAAACATTTACCTAAACTCCAATGCAACAATCTGGAAATTATTTCAAACCCACACGAGGGCTGGAAAATGATGGAAATCCTCAATCACATTAAAACTGAAATTTAATACTAATTTGTAAGCACAATTATGATTCCTGGATGGAATCACCTCAAAGGGTTAAAGGGTTTTCATCCTCCACACCTATATATCAGAGGGTTTTCGTCCTCAAATGAAAAGATTGAACACAATGGCTCAAGCTCTGGATTAAGGTTTGATTGTCAAAGATGAATAATGAATAATGACTTTCTATAGCTAATTTTAATAATTTTTGTTTTCCACTTTCACCCTAAAAGTAGTTAAAAATACTCTTAATAAAATATCACTTTTCATCTATTAATGATAATTACTTTTTGGCCCCCTTTATAATAATAATACATAAGTGTCATTTTTTCATGTTATGAAATAAAGTGACTTAAGACAACTTAAAACATTATTATTAAATTATTTTCCTAACTTTATCCCTTAGCATATGGGAAATAAGGAATAGGCTATGGGTCCTCCAATTGGTTTAATTTTGAAAAGGGGACATGACATTGACAAGTACATAATTTTTTAACAGCTCTCGTAAAGACACTCAAAAAATAGAAAACAAGGAGAAAAGACTCAAGATTTCGATAAATAGAACTAACATATGAGGCCTAGGCCTAGGTTTCATTCTCCAATTTGGAGTTTACGTCGAGAGGGGGTAGATAAAAGGCCTTTGGGAAATTAAGTAGAGCATTATGGAGCTCTTGTTGCCTAAATGCAAGAAATGTGTGTTTCATTTGTGAAGGAATGAATCTCAATTTGTGGAGGATGTGGAAGTATGGCTATAAGCTAGGACAAAACTTAGTCTTCATACATTCTAAGACAACATAGTGTCAAATGTAGAGATTTACATTTTATCATTTTGCCAATGATTCTTGTGGCAAGAACCGTGTGCATGACACTACTTATAATGATGAATTATAAGTGGAAAGTAGTCAAGTATTGCCTCCTAAAGGACATGAGATAAACACTCATACTTGGTCATGACAATAGAGTTGGAATGATAGGTGGAAATGAGGTAGAAAAGGTGGGTGGTGTAAGATGGCATACTAGATTAGTACGCTACACAACAAGCCATTATAGTATTATACATATATTGGTGATGATAGTTCACATCTTATGCAACTATTTGTTCCTATGCTAGTATGCCACACTTTTAACATCTCTCACCTTCCTAGCCTTGCAATAACCCTTTCCCATCCTAGATGTTGACACAATCCTTTCCCATCCTAGACGTTGACACAAATTCATCTGGTGCTTCTTAACTTTACATCATCTCTTATCACGTGAAATTGGACCTTGTTCTATGATTTGTAATTGCATAACCTTGAATTTTGATGTTACCACTGTTCAAATGCTGAATTCAATGACCAAGCTACTGAAAACAAACATGTATTCGTGAAAATTCATTTATTGGAGTATTTAAATGAATAAACTCCACAATATGCCAAGAAACTTTTGAGGCTTGCATACTTGTGACCACAGCTTGAGCAAACCTTTCAAAGGTCTTCCACTTGGAGTCGTGAGATTTACATCCTACTAAATCTTTTTCTTGGAAAGAGAACAACTTTCTTGTAGCTTTTGAGGCTGGTACATGCTTCTTTGCAAATTGGAACCCAATAAAAAAGGTTTCATTTGGAGTCATCAAGGCGTTATCAAAAAAAAATTCCTTAATGTCCAAGTTCTCATGCAAGAAAACATGGCCACCCTACAAAGGATTTGTGGGTTTAGGGATGCCATGAACTCAAAGGTTGAGTTCCTTATCTTCTTGTGCTCTTTTATATTTGAATATCGTCAAAACGACCATGTCAATGATAGGAGGGACCTTTTTTCATTTCTAATTCAATCAGATGCATCTTTGCCAAAACATGCACAAGACAACACTATTGATGCTCTAACATAGGCTTGTTTTCCCAACATGTTTGAAAACACTTCAGGTTGTCGCTTATCATTGCCTTGATCTTATCATCATAGTCACCAAATCCTTTCTAATCTATGTTTTTTAGAGATACAATCGGTCTTATCCAATATAATCATTTTTATTATTTTTTCTTTTATATAAATCAAAATTGTGTCTTTGCAGACCCATGTCCCAACTGCCTTGCTCTACTCGGACCAACAATTAAAATTTTACATATGTTTATGCTACATTATTTTTACATATATAATATGCATACCTACAAGCTTTATTCCAGAGCTAGACCCTCCTATTTTTTCTAGTATTCCCAGTTTTCATATTTTTTCCCCTCCCATAGAAATCTGGATTTCCCAATTAGGTAACTATGGTTATCATTGTCTCTAACCTACTTGCTATTGTAAAATCTACTTTCAGCCCCATTGATTTACTTTGATCTTTAATGGTCATTGATAAGAATACTCTCTCTCTCTCTCTCTCTCTCTCTCTCTCTCTCTCTCTCTCTAACCTACTTGCTATTGTAAGATGTACTTTCAAGCCCCGTTGATTTACTTTGATTTTTAATGGTCATTGATAAGAATTCTCTCTCTCTCTCTCTCTAACCTACTGCTATTGTAAGATGTACTTTCAAGCCCCATTGATTTACTTTGATCTTTAATGATCATTGATAAGAATTCTCTCTCTAACCTACTTGCTACTGTAAGATGTACTTTCAAGCCCCATTGATTTACTTTGATCTTTAATGGTCATTGATAAGAATTCTCTCTCTCCCCCTCTCTCTCTCGCTCCCTCCCCCTCTCTCCCCCCCTCTCCCTCTCCCTCTCCCCCTCTCTCCCTCTCCCTCCCTCTCCCCCTGCCCCTCTCTCTCCCTCCCTCTCTCCCTCTCCCCCTCTCGCCCTCTCGCTCTCTCTCGCCCTCTCACTCTCTCTCTCTCGCTTTCCCTCTCTCCTGCTCTCCCTCCTTCTCTTCCTCATTCTCCCTCTCTCGCTCTCTCTCCCTCTTACCCAACCTTAAAATCATCCTATCGTTGCCTTCTCCGACGTAAGAAACACCATTTTATTTCTCAAATGAGATGGATCTTACAGGCTTCCTACAATCTCCCCCAAACACTTTTGGCGTACCATCCTCCCATGGCATTCTGCCCTGCCCTACCCCGCTGCTCCACTGAGCTTAATCCCACATCCATGATTTCCATACCTCCACTCTTTACGATATTCCTGGCCAAACACAAACCCATGTTACTTCTCCACCATCTTCTTCTCATTTATTCACATACAAGAATGTTAGAGAGGTGGTGAAGGTGATGAATAGTAGCAAGGCAGCCGATGAAGAAGGTTTCCAAGCCGAGTTCTTCAAACATGGTTTTAAAGCTTTTGTAAGCTATTTGGTTGATCTTTTCAACCACGTGGTTTGTTTGGATTTCCCACCCTCTTGGTCACATCACATTATTCACCCAATACACAAATTAGGCTCCCATTTAGATCTTAATAATTACAAGACGATCATGGTTGGACACATATTCTCGATATTGTACGCTACTGTATTACACATGCAACTTTCGAGAGAACTAGAGAAGAGACACCTCATAGCTAGGGGACAGGCAGGGTTTAGATCAGCCCATTAGAGCATTGATAATATTTTCACACTCTGGGCCATTATTGAGGAGGCATGTTGTCGCTTATTTAAGTCTATTGTTGTTTTGTAGACTTTAGGAAAGCATTTGATTCTGTTCTGAGAGAGGCACTTTTCCAGAGATTTAGGAATATTGGAATTTTTGAGACCCTGTTGGCAGCCATTATGAGATTATACAAGAATGTCCTTGGTCATCTCCGCACGGTTCATGGGATTTCAAATTTTATTTGGAGTACCATTGGGGTCAAGTAGGGGTGCCCTTTGTCCCCAACCTTATTTGGGATATATATTGATGAGTTAGAGACCTTTCTTATGAACATATTCAGGGAAGTGATGGGTGTCTTCTTCACTAGGTTCTGATTTCTATCCTCTTGTTTGCAGACGATGTGATTCTCCTAGCCTCTTCTCCTGAGGGCTTACAACAACAGTTGGATGCTTTGGCTCTCTTTTGTGATCTCCGACAACTGACAGTTAATTTGAGGAAAACCAAGGTCATGGTGTTTAATGGCTTGAAGACCTCCCACCTCCATTTCTTTTTCAGAAGGAGGTTGAGATTACCACTTCTTATACTTATCTGGGAGTGCAATTTTCTGATCCATGTTTCTGCTTGAGGCAGGCTCCATCCTAGAATAAAGAAAGGTTATGGTTCTTTAGCTCTCCTTGAACGACAATGTTTTCGGCATCACTTTTAGGATATCTCATCCAAGATGTCTCTCATGGATACACTTATCAAACCCACAGTTCTCTATGGATCTATAGTTTGGGTGCCCTCTTTACTTGAAGGTGATTGGGTTGCTGTTGAGAGGGTCTAGACACTTCTTCACCGCATGATCAGATGTAAGCAGACAGTTCCCCAACACATTATCCTTGCAGATTTTGGAGCTCGGCCCTTCCGACTGGAGACTATATTTGATATGATCTCTTTAATACATTGCATACGCAGGTTTGTTGATTCTACGAGTGGGCGTGACAGATATCCATACTTAGCTTATTGTTCTTTAGAGAATCTTGCTCTCTCAGCTCCTTCGACCCATGGACGTTGTTGGTATACAGGGGTTTTTGATCTATTGGAGTTTGTGGGAATCAGGGTGGACCGACTTCCTCCATTTAGGTACTCCTTGGATGCATCGACTCATTTTCTACCCACTAGATAGGAGTTGCACTGGGTTATTAGGGATGATATTTACAGACAGTTTATTCATACTACTTGGGTAAACCCTCTTGGGGGGTTATGCCCTAAGATGGCATTTTATGCAGAGCACTTCTTGGAACTGAGTGACGGGCTTATCATTCGTCCACAATAAACATTCCGCCACTGAATGCACTCTCTTCGCATCCCATTAGGACAGTTTCGAGTGGGGTCCCAGTGGTTTAGGATTGAGACAGATCACCAAATAGATCAAGCAGACAGGATTTGTCAGTTATGCAACATCCAGGAGACAAAGTCCGAGGAGCACTTCATCTTTCGTTTTCCCATATACTATGAGATCAGGGGGAGATTTTACTGCCTATTTAGGAGGACACAAACTCTTTCTGACTTCTTCAAATATGAGGACCAGAGATGTTTGGCTTTATATATACACGAAGCTCTTAAGCTTTGTGATCATTTTATTCAGAGACCCTCTAGACCAGTCTCCACTCAAGGGATTACTTCCTTTTTCATGGTGCTCCCTTCAAGGAGAGGCACTAAGCGACATATTGACATCAGTACAGACTCACTTTCCAAATCAGTGCAGCCCAGAGACGCTACTCACAGTTCCCCGAGTTTTCATCAGCCTATTCATTTTAGACCCGGCATCAAGTGACATACTAGATCCACCAGATCTTCACAAAGGACTTTTCCTTCTAGGTAGAGGTTTGGAGGACAAACCAGGCATCATACGTCCCCTTCTTCAGGTCATACTTCTATTCGGAGCTTATTCTCGTCAGTGTTGGATGCTAGGAGAGTTGGATCGAACTCCTGATGGGTTCCCTCCTGGGTCTTATCGAAATCTTGATGGGTTCCCTCCTGGTTCTTCTTTCTTAGGACTCATTCCCGTGCTCTCGATGTTTAGAGATTTTTGGGGATTGCTCATTTCTTTTTCTCCCTTATTTGGACATGAGCGTGGTTGGGTCCTTTGGTTCTTTGGCTTTGAGCGTGGTTACTCTTTTCCATGTTTTATACTATTTCTTTCAGCATTATTTTGCTTGTTTTTGAAGACGCTTTTGGTTTCCCGCTTTTCCCTGATACATTTCTGTAATCTGCAGTCCCTTTGACCTACTTTTGTGGTCATTAGTTGGACATTAATATATTTATCTTTATCTTTATCTCCCTCCCTCTGTCCCTCCCTCTCTCTCTGACCTTAATTCTGAATTCCTTATTCCTTTATGTTGTCAATATGGAAGTTGCTCGATTTTCAGATGCAAATTTTCACTTCATTCCATCCTTCAAACCGTTGGCAAAAGTAAGATAATCAACTAAATATTATTTTGTGCTCTTTGAATTTTATTCGAATTATGAACAATGTGACTTGTAACACAGCTATAATATAGTGAGCTGCTGTAAAGTCATTTAAAGCCTAGACAAGAAAACTGCACAGCAGTATTGATTAATATATGTAACATCAGTTTAGTACACACACATGTAATTACCATAGAAGATATATAATATATACAGCAGTAAATGTATCACAGTTATAAGACCTCTTCTATTGCATGAAACTTGATGATCAAATGATAGAGATGTCTCAATATAAATATACAACCAAAGTTAGCTTCATGAGAAGCACACCACTTGAATGTACATTCCCATAACTAAGCCTTTAACTCATCATTGTAATAGACTCTAAGCCTACATTACTACATCACTAAACTAAGTCTTAAATTCCAGCCTATTATTTATTCAGTATGTAGCCTTATAAGCCTAACACTACCCCATCCAAAACAAATTGCTTGTCTCCTGGTTGTCATAAAGTTGGGTAGTAGGCAGACTAGGCGGATCGCCAGTGCATCCAGCTAGTCTTGTTCTGGCCGCTACTGGTTGTCTATTCCTTTCACCAATTATAAATTATATATTTACCTTCAAAAATATGGTAAAGCACTGTAAAATTTGATCTTGGTTCTAGAATCTGACAGTGCCTGCATGAGCATGCTGAGCTAGACTAGAAAATGAATTCAACCATCAATGAAGTGTTACAAATGACCATTCAAGATGAAATATTTTGTTTTTCCGACTATGTCGATAATCAGGCTCACTTAAATGTTCCTTATGGCTTCCATATACAACCTCTGTTTGTGCCAAGCTTCAATGGTTTGTCGCAGGCCGATATTTGATTTGTTCTTTTATACACCCTCTTACACTTTTACAAACTGTCATGCCCGTTGACTCACTTTCATTTGTTTGAGTATATAAATGTTAATTGGTTGTTATTACAACCTAGTTTTTCTTGGCCTTTGTACTAGAATAGGATGAGTGCTGTCCCCTTGCCATCACATTTCATCTGCATTCGTGGAAAGTGTTCTACTTGGCGTCGACATCTGTCATAATATGTTCGACGGATGACCTTATTGACCTTCATCTTTTAGGGTTGTGGCAAATTAATATCTTTGGGGGTGTAAATTTAGTATGAGGCTTGATTGAATTTCTCGATCACCATCCGTTGAGCATCATTTATCAATGTTGGTTGACAGGCACGTAGTGTGTTACAAAATTGGAGCTGCTCTTTCAATTCATTTCTCAATTTCAATAGCGTAGGTCGAGTGTAACATCATTTTCCTAAATGCCTTCTATCTTCAGAGTAGTTTTCTAAATGAAGAACTCTCTCTTTGTCAGGTTCAAATTGTCTTTTTAAAGCAGAGCCACTGCTTATGCTTGATACTTTCTGTTCAATTAGTTTCGTAGTACTAGTATCCATCTTCAATTTCTTAGCACCAATATTTATAGAAATTATTTCCTGATGCCTAGCATGGAAGGCATTTACTTGTCTTAACCATGGACATCATATTGTTTGAAACATCTTCCATTGTAAGTACTACAAATTCTATCTCCATTTTATTATCTAGCAATTTTAACTTCTTTCTGCAGAAGTGTACCTTCTGTTATAATTCTTGCTTGATTAGTGATTCCTAGGTGAAATTCTGGAAGTAATATTTTAGGTAATCCTAATTGATGCAAAATTCATCCTATCAGAATATTTACCCCCAAACCACAATTAATCGATGTATTGCTCAAGAACATACAGTTAATCTCCATGGGGATTTTTGGTTCACTATCTTTTCCCCAAAAATCCCGTTTCCTCACTTTCTTGTGTTTTCTGATCTCTTGCTTTTCTTAATTGCCTTACACAGTCAATTGGCCGTTTAGCTGGAACTTAACCATTGCCCTATGTACATATGACCCGAGTATCTTACATAAATATCATTCCTTATTTTAGTCCTCTTGTCTTGTTGCTATTTGTTTTTCTCTCATAGGTTTTTGTCCATTTATTGGTTGTCCCGTCTGAACTGAGTTCTGAATTTATTGCTTTTACTGCTTGCATCATGCACCCTTTAAACGTTTAGGCCTTCTTTGACTCCTGTGGAATGTGAATTTTATGTGTGCAGCGCTGTACTTTATTGCCTCTTGGCACCTCTACTCAAACACTGGGATCTAAATAAACTTCAGCATTTTGGGCTCCTGAAACATGAAAACACATGGTGATAATATTAATACCCGTCTACCTAGTGAAATGACTTAGAGACATAGGAGGGATGGGAATAAGCCAGAAAACATAAACAAAAAGCATAAACAAGAGGTCAAACACAGGAATAGTAGGCAGTTGCAACTTGAAGTTTTGAATTCTAGAAAAGTCTTATTACTATTAAACAAACACAATTAACAGTCCAAATTTGTTTAAATTAAGTGGCCCCAAATTTAAATTTGGGTGTGTTGGTGACAACAAATGGCGATTTTTGGGGTAATGCTCCTGAAAAGAGAACTTAGAATACTTTGTTTCAAGGACTTTTTAAAGACTAAAATTGGAGTATTCAAAATTAAGTCTCTTCCACCATTAATTCCTTATTGAGACCCTATCTCGAAAAAGTTTTAGGTGTGTGGTTTGTGTGTTTGTTTAATAAAACACTTGAGGCCTTATCAGTATCTAGGAAACGATGAATCCTTCAAGTTAGAGTATGCAGGTTGTTTCCATTGTAGCATATGTCTACAGTCAGTCAAGCATTCAAGCTATGTCATGTTTGGGCATAGATTTGCTTCTAGCTGAGATTTTATATTCCCAACGGAGATACCTCTAGTTCACCTCTAGGCCTAGCTTTACTGCTACGAAACATCTATAGCTCTAATAGAGATTTCCCTGAATCATCCCTTTTAGATATAAACTTAAGATTTTTTGGTCAATGAAGACCAATTCAGGGTTAGCAACTACTATTGGGAGACAAAGGATTGACACTACTGATTTAAATTTGCTTGTTGGACTTAATACACCATGCTTTTGTTTATTATCCCTTGTGCTCTCTTATTTTGAGAAATGGCTCATGGAATGCCGTAATTTACTTTAATTAACCACTTATGTGCAAGATAACCTCAAATCAATAAGACCTTTCAAGAAAAAGCTCACAAGCACTAAATGATATTAAGCTTTCAATAAATGCCCTTGGATTCCTAGAGATGAAGTCTTCAGAATGTTGAAGAGCATACCTTGCCCAGACCATATTTATAAGCAAAAACATACCTTCAAACTCTTTCATTAGAATTCACCTTAGAATTCAAATTTTTATCTTTTAAATTAGACCCAGTTTATTCTTCATAAAATTTGGAATTTCAAACCCTAAACCCTGGATTAAAAATAAAAAGACAAATAACACACCAAAAGAAACAACATGCAAACCAGAAAAATATTAAAACCAAAATATTTACCAACAAAAATGAAATCTTACTCTAAATGTGTCAATTTCCCTTAGAGATTGGGTGGGGGAGATGGATGGAAATAATGCTTTAGATGTCGACCATTGGTAGGGAGACTAAACATGAAAGCCTCTAAGCTCTGCAACTTGAAGGTATTGTTTCCTAGCACTTATGAAATCTGATAGGGTCCAAGCCATAACGAAGCCATTTCAATACACTGACCTTTCTTCTCTCAGGGTTTGTCCCACACTATAACCAAATCACCCCGTTGGAACTCTTTTTGTGTAGCCCTTTTGTCAAACCATCGCTTGACCACTTCTTGGTGCCTAGTGAACTTTTTCATGGCAGTTTCTTTGGTTTCTTCCAACTTAAGCAAATTGTCAATTCTTCTCATGAGAGTACGGGAAATATTCTTCTATGAATTGGTAAGTGGGAAAGATAAGAGTGATTGGAAACAATAAGGTCTTTCCATATACTTATGTGAACGGTTTTGTGCTCAGTGCTTCTTTGTGAACGCATCTATCTGCCAAAAGACCATATTTCAGCAATGTATGCAATGTGTATGGATTTTTTTTGTTGTTTTCTTTATTGTGTTCATAAAATTCATGTTGGTGGATTCAGCCACACCATTTCCTTTGGGGTGTCAATTAGATGCAAACTTGAGAATTATAACCCCATCATAGGCCCATCCCATGAACTCTTCAGATTTGAAGGCAGGACCATTATTGCATACCAAACAAGCTGGTGTCGCAAATCTGGTTGGGGTATTCTTCTCTAAGAAGTCTATTACCACAAGTGCTATACAATTCTTATTGGCAATAACTTCAGACCAATGGGTGCAATGTTCAGTGGCATTGAGGACATGCTTATGTCTGAGACTTGAGTTTAGATTTGCTACACCAACAAATTTCAATCCCCATTGCATAAATGGTTTCTCAATGACCACAGGGTATAATGCCACAACAACTTGCTTTCTCTTTTTGTATAGATTTGACATTGGTGACAAGTTCTAACATGATGATGGGTATGCCAATAATACCATGTTTTGAGGATATGGTTTCTTCAAAGAAACACCCTTCTTCTAGGGTTGAATGAAATTGTTCCTTTGCCTTCATAGCTGCCTCCTTATTGATACATCTAAGATAGATTCAATTCTTTTAGAACAACATATAATCACAGAGTCAAAATAGGATGGATTTTAGCTTCAACACTCTATCTTTTGTGGAGGAGAGGTAGTATCTTATATCTCCTTGCCAAGGCTCAGCATTTTGGGCTTCAGCACAATAAGTTGTAAATAAATTCGCTTCTACTTCATCATGCCATTCTTCTCAATGCTATGTTTTGAACTACCCTTCATCGATCATCCAAGACATCCCTTGCCCCTTGATAATCTTAGTAGACCTGATTTCAATGTTGACAATAGAGATCCATTTTTGCCATTTCTCACCCAACTCCATTTGGCTGAATAAGGCTTTAACAACAACATCATTGACTATAGCCTGCACTTCATTACTTCTTTTACTAGGGTGATTTAGATCCTAGGATGTTCGGGGGACACCACCCTAAATGAGGATGTAGATGTGTTATATGCGTATGTGGAAGCAATATGAATAAGACTTAGAATAGATAAATTAATACAACTAGATTATAATTTTTTATTAATCCATGTGTTTTGTACATGACATACTCTCAAGGGAGATGTATGGTTGGTTATTTTCTACAATTTGATTTCTACCTAATGTTATAGATATCTATATTTAGATTACAAATTTGAAAAGGCTTAAAGAACTACTATGGAAGCTGAAACAATTGAGCTCCCATGTTTGACTTTTCACCTTTCAATAGTTACATGGCTTGACTACCAAGTTTGCAGCATGTTGACAAATACTTTGGCATAACTTGAGACCTAGAAGTGTCACTTGGCATGGTGCAATTATGGTGCACAATGTTCTCATGTCCAATGTGTAATCTAGGTGTTTTGTGCAGAACCTGAACTACGTGGTATGTCTATGGGTGTTGTGTAGATGGGCAAGGTTGGGCAGAGGTTTCATGCATGGCACAAGGTGGCTCATTATTGTGTAGATTGCACGGAATGCATGGCTACTTTATTGCACTGATTGTAGAGGTGTGTTGAATGACATTGAGATTGATCATCAAAAAAATTCACCACGAGGCATTTCCCCATCACATGGGTATGATGCCTCTCAACCCCACAAGGGGAACCCCCTTGACTCATATTGTGGTTCCGTCCCATTTCAGGTGGAGGGTGTAATGTTGTCTTCTAAGCTAGGCTACATGGATCATGGGGCTGCACAAAACATGCATGATGTTGGGAGCTACATAGATGTGCTTGAAGCATGAAGTTGCACACATTTCCAAGGCACTCAACGTAAAAGTGTGGATTGGCATGGATGCGCTCAAATCATAAGGCAAGTCTGTCTTTCCACAAGTAGATTATCATTATTCATTTTGGCTTCCTTCAACCTAGAGGCCATACTTTAAGTAAGCATGACTACCACTGAGTATCCTGAGGCAAAGGAATGGATGTGAAAATCTTTATTATAATCAGGGCTCCCCAACATTGGAGCCACAACAATGGACTCTTTGATGGCATGAAAATCTTTCTTCGCCTTTGCATCCCACTCAATCTTCGCTTCCTATTTCAACATAACATTAAGAGGTCTTACTATTTTGTTAAGTTAGAGATATGCTCCCTAATAAAATTGACTCTCTCAAAACTTGATCTTAGTTGTTTTTTTTTTTTTTTTTTTTTTTTTTTTTTTTTTTTTTTGGGTTTCCTTACTATTTGGATTTGTCATATTCAAAATGGAATCTATAATATCAAGATCAATTGCGATACCTTTCTTGGAGACCACGTGTCCCAATAACTTACCTTTTGTGATTTCAAAAATGTTTTCTTTCGATTCAAGGAAATACCATACTCCGTGCAATGTTTGAATACTTCACCTAGGTGTTCCAAATTCTTTTCTCGTTGGAGGATACAATGAGGTTGTCCATGTAGATGACAATGCACTTGTTAATCATGCTAATGTCCATTACCCCTTGAAAAGTGACTCCAATGTTGATCAACCCAAAAGGCATCCTCTTATACATGTGCAGAAGAGGAGATGGGGTTTTGGGACGGCAAAACATTTCTTTGATTTTGGAACAGTGAGAGGACAGCTATTAAAATAATATATAAAATTTAAATTTAAATTTTGTAACTTTATCCGATATGGTTAAGTGGTTTTAACTTTATTTAAATTTTATCAAGGTGCTTTTAGGGTTAGGGGTTGATGTTTTCCTTAAAATAAAAATATTTTGGGGGACTATGTTTTAAAGTGAAAGCATCGGAAAAAATTGGGGGCGTCCCTTCCTTGTCACTAGGACATCACCCAAACCCCTAGGGATGCATCCCTACATGACATGGGTTATAACCAAGAGATCCATCTAAAGGAGATAACCTATCTGAATTATTGACCAGCTATAAAACGTCATCAATAGAAGGCAATGAATAATTATCTTTGTCAGAAACCTTATTTAATTTTTAAAAATTGACATATAGGTGAATCTTTCCATTTTTATTTATTACCCGTACCAAATTGGCGACCCATGTAGAATGTTTGATTGGAAAAACTATTCTAGCCACGAGCATTTTTTGAATCTCTTTAAATGTTTGGCTCTAATATGGAATTGACTGCTCATTGTCTTTGTGTAAATGGTTTGGCATGTTGTTGCACAGAGACTTGTCCCCCACCACAAGAGAGATGTCTTAGAGACTTGCATTTCGATGTTTATTTTTTTAATATGTTTTGTACGCTTGACCCTAGATATGATGAGATATCAAAAACAAATTTCAATATAATTACTCGTCTTTTGTCAACATGTAATTTATCTACTTTTAAAAAGCTATTAATGTTTTTCTTAGGCTATATCAGGCAGTATAATATATTTTTCTCTAAATTTTACATATATGTTAATATATCTTTTTGCCATCTCTAGATACCCATCTCCTATTTTCCTGAAAAATGGTGTACCTGTCCGTCTTCTCATACCCATATCCGCCTCTTGTTAACCATGGTTTGGCATCATTCTGAAACGGAATAGTATGTGTCGTGACCTTAGGATTAAACATTTTCAATTCATCATATGTCCAGGAAAACACATCCTCGTATTTTTAAAATAAATTGACGAATTTATCCTTTTCCTTTTTGGTTCATGCAGTTCTTAAATTAACCATTTGAGGATGGTCATCAGTTCTCAAATTGCTCGGCTCATAGTATTTTTCAGCACCTCATTTTGAACTTTATTTCAAATCCTTGCAGCTGAATCTTTCATGGAGATGAATAATTTTTTCAAGGGAAATCAAACCCTGTAGGATCTTATTGATCTTGATGTCAATGACAATAATCCATGGATTTCATGTGTTCCCTTTTATCAATAATCTGATCTTGAAAAGGTCCGCACTTGCCATGAATTCCAATATTTGGGCTTCCTCATTAAAACCTACAATTTCTCAACATTGTCAGGTACTAAAGGAGTGGATACCAACTCTATGGAAAACATTTTAAATGTGTTATGGGACAAAGGGGACAATGTGGCTACAAATGAAGCCAGTAAGTAAGCTAAGACATTTTGTCCTTTGGGCACAACAACAATGCTAAAAGCAGACAATTATTCCCTTGAATCCCAAGCTCTATAGTTATACTCACTCAAACATTTAGAGGTACATTGGCACATACTTCTCACTTGTTTTACTATTAGCTCAGAATTGCCAATGACTTTTAACACTCTCTTGATGTCCAGGAGCAAGTTGCAGACCTAGAACCAATGCTTTTTATTCAACAATATTGTTAGTACAAGTAAATTGCAATCTAAATGTTGCATGATAACTCTTACTCTGAGGGTCAATCAAGAGAGCCCCAACACCTGACCCTTTCTCGGACTCAGCTTCGTCAACATACAATGTCCTATTCCATCTACTAGTTCCTTTTTCTTTGTATGAACTTTATATTCCTTAAGATTCAGTTGCTTCTCCAGTTCATCCTTCTCTTTCTTCTCACTTGGTGCCTCCACATTTAGAGCATAGGTTGCAAAATATGTTTCAATGGTATTGACAAATTTGTTAATAGTATGGTAATCAGTGGTGAAATATTTTATCCTAGGCATATATCAATATGAATTTGATTTGCTACCTCCTTCCAAGACAACCATTTGTAAAATATTAGTGGCAAAGTATCCATTCAAGGTTTTTGACTAGTCTCTACTCAATAACAACCCATAACTATCCTGAATATCTACAACCTTTTTATCAATATGTTGGAATACCCATGTCAAAAGCTAATTGAATATAAACATTTTTTAACTCACTGATAACATTTACCCCTAACCTGTCCAATTGAACAACTCTTTTGTTGGTCTTTGCAAGAGTTACTCCAAACTTCTTAAATAACATTGGCAAATGAATCTGAATCCACCGTATAATTATGTAGATTTTTCTTAAATATTATCACTATGAATAATTCATCAAGATTGAATTATGTTGTATCCTTTTTGTTTTGAAGTTTTGAGTCTAGCTTCTAGATCTTCTTTATGAATTTGATGGATCTTGGATGATAAAATAGACTGCTATTAATTTAAATAAATAATTATGATAACTTACATAATTAGATATCGAGTCAGCTTTCAAAACTAATAATTAGCTAATTCACAGAATCAAGTTGTTTTATTATTATTATTACAAATGTTTACAAGTATAGGGAATTAAAGTGAAACCTATATTTGATATTATTATTTTTATTTCAAAGATCCTCACTATGAGTAGGAATGGGAGAGTCACAACCTTTTCCATGAATAAGACATCATTAGCATTATCTATGTCCACTTGACAAACTTCCTCTGCTAATAACTCTAAAAACAGACCCCTTAGTTATTTCAAATATGCCAACTCATATGAGGACATATTGGTTGTTGGAATGTCCCTTTCTAGGTAATTTTATGAATTCTGGAATTTATTGTGATTACTTTTCAAACTGAATAATCAAATAACCATATGCAATACTGATGTACTAAAACAAATAGAAATTGTTATTGCAATGGGATGAATGCATACAAAATATTTATGATGATACAAACCGATCATTCGTAGTAATACAACAGATAACCCTTATTTATATATTAAAAAATCCAATTCTTGTGATCAATAACCAATAGCATAACACTTAAAATATCCAATAAGAAGATACAATAGCTTACAAGGATACTAATGTTGTTTACCATGGACAACAGTCTTTAAAGTGCAGTGATGAATGTGTTAAGATGATACAGCTGTCACGAAGCAGATATGGCAGGTAGTAGAAGACCAAACAACAGAAAGTAAATGATTTTTGATCCCTGACAAGGTAAAACTAACAAGGTACAGCAGACCGTAATCAGTAAATAACCCTCACACAGTTCACTATAGTTGATGGTAGGGTACAAATTACTATAGCAACGATATAGCAGATATGAACAATAATAAACACCTTAAAATTCCTCTGTAAACTGATAACAACTTTCACCAAACTATAAACTGGGAATAACCTCAGTCTTTTCTACACAAATGTGATCTCAGGATGGAATCGCCATGAAGGATATGAGGGTTTTCATTCTCAGATCTTGTACACCCAAAGGGTTTTCGTCCTAGGGTGGAAAGATGAACAAGCGTTCAATCTCAAGCAACTGGAGTTTGATAATAAATGGAATGCCCCTCATTTTGCCCAAACCCTTCTTTTATAAACACTTTTAAGAAAATAAAACATTATTTTCTATTTTCTCTTTTTCCCAAAATATAATTCAAAGCGACTTAGGAACCTTTTAAAATAATATCACCTTGTACCCCATGCCTAGCATCACTTTATAACATCACTTTAGGCTCCCTTTTAAAAACTATTGGACTTGAACTTTTAATTATTTTAATAATAATAATATTTAAGTTGTCCTTAATAAAGTTAACTTTAATCAAAGTGAGGACGTAACTTAACATATTATTATTATATTATTTCCCTTACTTTTACCTTTTTGGCTTAAGGGAAATGAAAATAGACTTTGGGTCCACTCCTGTTTAATCATTTCGAAAAAGGGGACATGACATGAAATGTCACTTTTGGGCTTAAATTTGAAATATTTAGATTCTCCACAAAACCCTAATGATGAGATTCTGAAAATTATGACAGCAACTAGAATTTATCCAAAAATTAGGGCAGCAACCTGTTTTAGGAAAACAAACCCTAGCCGTACAGTGAAAAAATAAAAACCTCAATGAATAATCATAAACCTGATTTTTATTAGAAACCCTTGGGGGGAAAGTACATAATTTTCGGAAATTATTATCAAAGGCAGTTATGCAAAATTCTATATTTCTTTAGGGCAGAAACAACTGCAAACTTTAAAAATTCATAACTAGTGAAGTATGCACAATTACATCACATGGAATAGATAAAAACAATGTATGAGATGACAACAATGATATAAAATTGATTGAAGAATTTTCTCACAACGGGACCACACACAAAAATAGTTTTGAAATCCCCAAAGGGGTTGCCAGCCCTAGGAGAGGGCAGAAATTGACCCACAAAGCCTCAAGTGCTTAGCGCCAACTTTGATAATGGAGGAATTTCTGATCACAAACCCTTGGCTGATCCAAATATTGATCCTTCTGGTTGTTTTACAATCCGAAATGTTAAAAATCTGATCTGCAATCAAACCCTAGGCTGAAAATGCATTAAAACTGGACATGCATGAAGGAAATCAGCGTTTAGCTCAATGCGATCTCTGAAATGAGACCACTCATAAAGATTTAGAGGGTTTTCGTCCTCAAATACTGCTAATCAATGAGGGTTTCTGTCCTCAAGAGCTGAATGTGCAAGCAAACGTGCTTGACATCAAATGAATTAGTTGATAAATGAATCATAGATCTTACAAATGAACCCCTCCATTTTCTCTTATACCTTTTCTCAACTCAATCTCCAAGCTCTCCATTATTTTAATATTAAACATAAGTTGTTGACAATAAGTTAGGTTTTAGCTAAGTTAGTCATTATTATTTTTACTTTAAGTATTTAAAAATAGTTTTTATTTTAATAATAATATTATTACGTATTTTTAATTTAAAAAATGAGACATTACAGTCCTCCCTCCTTAAATTTGCTTGCCCCCAAGCATATGCAAGCTCTCATGCCCAAGTAAAATCATACAAAAGTGAAGGAATATGTTGTAATGCTCCAATAATTTGGATCATATACTTATCAAATGAAAGAGCTCTTGCCAAAACAAGCTCATATATCTATTGTCCTTCTCCCTAATGATGTTGGTAGCACATGAAGCTTAAAAACTTTCTTGAAGCAAAGATCAACTATTACCTTGGACATGCCCTCTTCATTTTCTCCTTCAAAAACAACATTAACAAATTTATTCTTTACATACTTAGTTGTACTAAAAACCTTCCAAGTTGTTGTAACTTTAGCCCTAGAGCAAGGAATTGATGGATAATCAACTTGACAAGCTAAAACACATTCCAAAGTGGCATCTTCATTCTTTGTTCCAACATTGTCAATTATGGTGGAAGGACATCCCATATTCACAAATATGAGTGTGACTAAAATAATATGGTGGCTGCTAGTGATGATGACAACGGCATTAATGGTGGCAAATTTGGCTCATGGCTGTCATGAAAGTACTTTCTATAGCATTTGGAGGTAGTAATACATCATCTCGTGTTTCCCTTGTGCCTTGTTGGAGACTCTTTGCATGAAGATTCAAGTTAGGAGCCCTTTCACCATGCTTTGTTGCGCTACTGTGATATTCAAGTGGGTTGCCCCTTGGGATCTTCCTTTGGTGCCTTTGGTTTCTTCATTAAGAGGGATGTATATCAAACCATTCTGCAACTCTTGATGGCATTCCTCACTCAATGGTAAACTCGGAAACATTATGCAAAGTTGACATAAAGTAGACCACTTGAGAGAGTTACCTTGTTGTACCAATCTTCTTGGCTATCCAAAACTTGCCGTTTGAGACCACCGTAAAGAGTTTCTAGGCTGCCTTCTTACTACTGTCCTAGGTTGGGCTGGACATTCAGTCAATTTTTTTTGTTCCTTTTCCAATCCAAGCATTGGAAAGACTCTATTTCTATGCAAAATGAGATCTTTTGTAATCACAAACTTGTCAACCTTCATTGTGTCAACTCCATCTTCAACTACAATCCCATATGCTCCACCATTTGCTTGGGTGGGAAACAAACTCAGCTGCTCTTCCTTTTATATATTTGTGCCTACACATGGAACAAACTCATTAAGGAAAACAAGGGTTCCCATTATCACTTTTTCATGCCTTATAGATGTGATGGCCAGTGCTATCTCATTGCTTGCAACCATCCCATAACCTCCATTCAAGTTATGGATGTCCGAAAACTCAATCACTCTCTCCCAAACACAGCTGTAACCTTGCATTTCCTTCTCCAAAATGAGAGTGATAGTGGCTGGAAACTGTTTTACGAGTGTCAACAAAGTGCGAAGGTGGCTAGGAATGTTGCGTGCAGCAGGGGAAAGGATGGTACAGCAGCTGTCCCACTGAAAACCCCTCAAGAAATTCCACAATGACAATATTATGGGGACTGTAAGCATCCCATTATTGACCAAAAATTCGCCCAATGACTGAAGATTATTCCATTTCAGGATTATTCCATTTCAGGACTATCCCTATTTGTGTGGCAGCAAACAAAGTGTTGGGCCAACTGAAAATGTTGATAACAGAAGTACATTTTTTTATGACAGCATGTCTTAAAACCCATAAAACATGACTTCTACCACTTACAATCATACCACCAATTTCCAGCTGTGTTACAATGCTCAAAGCAGCAAGATAACATCCATCTTTCTAACTTCCAGATATAAAATTCATGAACTCAACATCCCCTTTTATTGGAAGACCTCTTCTAAGTGTATGTGCATGTATTAAGAGCTAAAAACCTCTATGATATAAATGTTGTTCTAAAAATGAAAATGTCGGATTTGCCTTGTGTCGACCCCAATCATTGAAAAGTTGTTGTATCTCCATGGTGTAAGGAATGATGAAGCCCTTTGTAGTGACTCGTCCTTCATCATGTTGTTAGAATACACAAGAAATTTTATGACTCTTCCTAATTCTTCTTACATGCTAAGTGCAATAGATGGAGAACTCAATAGTGACATTTACCTTGATCCTCACCGAACCCTTTGGATCCCATATGCACAAACAACCTTGGACTTGAATCGGAGAATCTACATGCTCACCACTGCAAATGGTGTTCTTGGCCTCAGTACACATCTTAGAATACTTCCTAGGAGGATGCTTATCAATAGAATTAACAACAATAAGAGGGAAGAATGTTTCTGTCATATCAAGCATACCATGGATTTTGACTAGAGGGTAGTCATCTCCAATCACCAACACATAAGCAATCGTAATTTGGACATTATATATGAAATCATCAACATTATTTTGAATTTGTTGGCCCCAATTTTGAGTTATTTCATTGCTGCTCACTTTGAGAGCACCTTTGGATGTGAGGTGACATGTCTTTAGACCTTGCATTTGTCCCATGAGTTGCAACCACCGAATTTTCATGATCCGTCTAGTGTTCACCACATATTTCCTATGTTCCTCCAAGGTGAGGTGTGATCTTCTTTCGATCTTGGAACATGTAATAGTGACTTTATCAACAATATTGATTATGAAATCAGAAATTCCAACCTTAATGGGTCTTCGGACAGCACCGGGATCCCACACTATTATGCAAAAAAAAAATTGAATTTGATCAATGTGCTCTATATTACAAGTTGTCTCGTTTACCTTATCATCATTTTTAGCATGTTGTTCATGATGACAAAAATATTGCAGCGACATAGGAGGGAGCAAAAAATCTGAAATATGATCATCATTATCATACCTTGGGCTGCCAACAAAAAGCTCATCCTCCTTTGGTGAAGCGGGGTTTGTGGAGATACCTCCAACCCTTCTATCATTGTGATTCCCAATATTTATTGAAACACGTCTCTCCATAATGTTGTTTTGAAAAATCAGTCAATGGCTCATCCTTAGGAAGCTTGAAGGATGGTGCATGTTTTTCCACTTTGAGGTCTTTGTATTCAACAAGTCTCGTCTCGCCTGCCTTGATTTCATCTATATTTTGTTGACACATGCATAGAGCATTTTCTCGGTTTTTGCCAAGGTCACGAACAACATCAACGAGCTTCTTATTGATTGTTGTTTTGGAAATTTCAACAAGTTGAACATCAACATTATCATCCAACTATTGGGCTTTAACCATAAAATTCTCTCCCCAATCTTGCAAAATTGACTTTTCTTTGCTCGTGCTCCATGATTTCTCCCTCTTCCCTCATCGTCAAGGGGGAATTCTTTGCCCTAATTTCCCACAGGCGCTATTTTGCTTGGGCGGTTATCAACTTAGCTTCCCTAGATCTCCTTAGCCATTCATCACACCTTTGTTGGGTCCTCATTACATCCTCTGCTCTTAGAAATCTTATTTATTTTCTCTTTTACCCTAACATTTTGAACATTTGAATCCGTCTCTTTCCCTTTGGAGGGCTCTTCGTTTTCAATTTGCATGGTGGATTCCTCTATGGGCAACTTGATATTTTGTGGTGATGAAGTATTCATGACTTCTGCTGATCCTTTTTCTTCTTCTAAGAGAGACTCTTGAGGTCTAGGACTTAAGCCTACAAACTTCATCCATGCCTTGGGACCCATTGCCCTTAGTTCCTTCTAAGATTCTTGCATAGCTTGCAACATCTCTTTTATGGTTTCTTGTGTTGATTTCATCTTTTTGTCACTGCCCTACATGATGAAGAGTTTGCAAACAACTCACTACCCACAATTAGCTAGAAAATAGCTCTTATACCACTGAAATGCCCCTTTCGGGCTTGAATATGAAATATTCGGATTCTCCACAAAGCCCTAATGATGAGATTCTGAAAATTATGACAGCAACTAGAATTTATCCAAAAATTAGGGTAGCAACCTGTTTTAGGTCTGCAAACCCTAGCCGCACAATGCAAAAATCAAAACCCTCGATGAATAATCATAAACTTGATTTTTGCTATAAACCCTTTGGGAGGAAAGTACATAATTTCTAGAAATTATTATCAAAGACAGCTATGCAAAATTCTAGACTTAGGGCAGAAACAACTGCAAACTTCAAAAATTTATAACTAGTGAAGTATGCAGAAGTACATCCCATAAAATAGATGAAAATGATCTATGAGATGACAGCAATGATATAAATTTGATTGCAGAATTTTCCCACAACGGGACCACACACAAAGATAGCTCTAAAATCCCCATAGGGGTCACCAGCGCTAAGAAGGCAGAAATTGACCCACAAACCCTCAAGTGCTTAGCACCAACTCTGATAATGGAGGAAGTTCTGATCACAAACCCTTGGCTAACCCAAATACTGACCCTTGTGGCTGTTCCACACACTGGGATGCTGAAAATCTGATCGGCAGTCAAACCCTAGGCGGAAAATGCATTAAAACTAGACATGGATGAAGGAAATTAGATTGTAGCTCAATGTGATCTCTAAAATGAGACCACTCATGCAGATTTAGAGAGTTATTGTCCTCAAATATTCCCAGCCAAGGAGGGTTTCCGTCCTCAAGAGCTGAATGTGCAAGCAAACATGTTTAACATTAAATGAATTAGTTGATAGATGAGTCATGGATCCCAAAAATGAACCCCTCCATCTTCTTTTATACCTTTTCTCAACTCCATCTCCAAACTTTCCTTTATTTTAAGATTAAACATAAGTTCAAACAATAAGTTACTTTTTGGCTAACTTAGTCATATTATTATTTTTACTTTAAGTATTTAAAAATACTTTTTATTTTAATAATAATATTATTAATTATTTCTAATTTAGAAAAGGGGACATTAAGTGTGGATGGAGATGCATCGTGGGAGGGAGCGCAACGATCTGTAAGTCGCGATTATTAGTATCAACTCTAATGTGTATGGTTCCTTTATGTTTTCTATCAATCCCTTGTCTTTTTGCTACCTATTGTTACATGTTTAGCAACGCTAGCCTATCGCGATAGGTATTGGATTGTTTAGTGTTTGAGACTTGGGTTTTTTCTTGTCGTTATCCTCTTTTTGTCTATTATGAGGGGTTAACTCTTGCCGCGATCCTCTATTGACAAAGACCCACGTTTGCCTTTTGGGCAAATGTGTGGACACCTAGCTGTTTTGTTATCATGGTCAAGGTGGAATAGGGTAAGGCGCTGGGGAAAAAATCAATGCGTAAAACAGACCCTGCCAAACCAAGTTTTAAAGAAGTTTTTTGGGGAAGTTTGAAATTTTATATGCCTAGCATGAATCAACAAAATCAGCCTTTACGGATGTCGAAACAAGATCCCAAAAAGAATGAGAATGGATGTAAAAGCGGTTGATGGAACCCCAGTTCTAAAACTTTAAAAATCAGATGTGCAAAGCAGTATTAATGAATTGGAAAACCATGGTTTGATTGTTCATTTTTTGGGATTTTGCCCGTTATTGGCGACTTTCAAAGATTGGGCAAAAAAAGTCTAAAATACAAAAGGAGAGTAAATGGTTTCCATTTATCTGAACAGATACTTTTTAACTGTGTTTGCCTGTGACATGGATCAGGAATATATTTTCCGAGGGCCTTGGTTTTTTGGACGGGTAGGTTTGTCATGCAACCTTGGCACCCTGTGTTCAAAGTGGACAAAGAACTACCATCAATTGCCCCTGTTTGGGTACGATTGTTTGGGCTTCTAGTGGAATATTGGAATCAGACGGTGTTTATGGCGATTGGCAATACCTTGGGGACATTTATGATGAGAGCAGATGCATCTTTATAGCTGGAACAAATGATCTATGCCCGAATATGTGTATTAATGGATCTTAGTAAACGCTTGCCATCAAAGATATCTTTGGAAGTGGAGGAGAAATGGGACCAGGGTTTGGACTATGAAAATATTTCTTTCTGGTTGTTGGATTTGTCATGAATATGGAAATTTGCTTAGGGATTGTCCATAGAAAGTACCAGAACCACATGTGGAGGATAAACTCCAAGATGACTTTATCATCCCAAAGAAGAAGAAAGTTGCAAAGAAAAACGGGCGAGAGCACATAGAGGGAAGCAACAATAATAGATTTGCAAGCTTACAACAAGATCAGGTAGATACAAAATTGAATGATTTGATGGAGACACAAGTTCTGGAGACACAAATGGACAAACAAAAAGAAGTCTCAGATCAGCCGATGGTGGAGAATCATAACCAGATTGTATTTCAAGAGTCAAAGATACAAGAAACTGTCAGGGCAGGTATTAAAAGTTATCAACGCAAAACCAAATATCGAGACCAATTTGTAAACCAGAATCAGCAATTAAAGGAAATAGAAGGGATGGAAAAAGCTTTGGTACTGCGAGATAACACAATCATGCAAGAAAAAATAAGTTCTCCTTTAGGTGTGGCTCAGGGAAAGAGTAAAAAATTAAAGCAGGATACTAACATAAAAGCTGGTCGAAAATCAAATCATAACATCATTCAGATTGAAGGTCAAAAGTTGAGTAATGCAGGATAAGTTTGGGATTTGTCCCAAATTTTCCAACAACCTTCTCAATGAATGTAATAACTTGGAATCTAAGGGCCCTAAAAGGCAGCCCTTGCAAAATACAAGAAATCAAAAGAATGATCCAAAGGAACCATCCTATGTTAATGTTTATTCAAGAGACCAAAGTTTCTATAGAACTTATGTCTATGCTAGCAGAAACAATCTGGCCCAAGGCCCAACACCTTTCTATTAGCTCACAAAGTGCTTCAGGAGGCATAACTTCGTTATGGGATCCAAATCTTATTACAGTCTTGAATTCTTGTGCGATTAAGGGAGACCTAATTGTAAATGCTTATTCTAAGGTGGATGATCAACAATTTTTACTAATTAATGTTTATGGTCCAACTGATCTCGAGGATAAAAGGCAACAATGGCAGAAATTTTCCTCTTTGTTCAGATCTCTTTTGGACATGCTACTTCTAATTGGTGGAGACTTTAATACTATCCTTAACCTTAAAGAGAAACAAGGGGGGAATAATCAGTTGGATGTTAGTTCCCCTATTATGTCATCCTTCATCGAGGCTCATCATTTGGTTGACATCCCTACAAGGAATGGAGTGGTGACATGGTCTAATAGGAGATAGGGATACGATTGTATCCTTTGAAAGATTGGATCGTTTTTTAGTGTTTGAAGAATTTTGGGTGTAGGAATTTGTCCCTAAGGCTCAGATTCTAAATAACATTGGATCAGATCATTGGCCAATGTGTTTGGAAATGGGGAAAGTAGCACCATATCGGACTCCATTCAAATTACAGTTGATGTGGCTTAGACATGCAGAGATTGGTAAGTATATTCAGCAGTGGTGGCAGGAAGGGAAGCCAATATATGGTACTCATGTTTAATTTTGTCAAGCATTTGGCATACATAAAGCCTAAGCTTAAAGAATGGAACTGGAATGAGTTTGGGAATATCAAGGATAAGAAAAACAAAATAATGGAACAGCTCGAAGAGTTAAATTGCCATTTTTGGAATTATGGAAGTAACACCAATAGTATCTAGAAAGAATGTCTTTTGAAAGCAAATTTACAAGAGTGGGAAATCAGGGAGGAAATAATGTGGATGCAAAAGTCCAGGATTCAGTGGCTGAAAGGAGATAAAAATTCTGCCTTCTTCCATAAATTGTAATTTTCTAGACAAGTCCACAATCGTATCATCTCTCTTACAAAAGAAGATGGGAACAAGGAATACTCTCTAGAAGGAATGAAGAATTTGGCTCAGAAGTATTTTAAGCAGTTATTTACAGCTCAACCTCTTCAGCTATCTGCCCAACAAGTTTTGGATACTTTACCATGTCTTATTTCTCAACAGGATAATGAGAAATTTATTTAACTAGTTACAGAAAAAGAGCTACAAGGGATATTATTAAAATGGACCTACGTCAGGGGATAGAAGAGGTTCATACTGCTAAAACAATGCTTAAGAAAATTAACAAAACATTCATAGCTCTTATTCCCAAGGCTAATAAGGTGGAGAATATTTTAGGGTTTCGACCTATAGATTTGTGTAATGTTCTATATAAAATCATTACTAAAGTCATGGCAGAAAGGTTGAAACCTCTCTTGCATAAGATTATATCTCTTGAACAAGGAGGTTTTGTTCCTGGACATCAAATACTTGATGAGATTGTGTTAGCACAAGAAATCCTTCATTCTATGGACATCCAAAAATCTCTAGCTATGATTATTAGATTGGATCTTTCTAAGGCGTATGACCAAGTGGAGTGGAGCTTTTTATGTCGAGTCTTAGCCCAATTTGGATTCTCGACGGAATGGATAGATTGGTCAAACCCTGTTTGAATCCAGTTTATTTTTCAGTCTTGGTGAATGGTACTCATATTTTTGGGGCTTCTAGAGGGATAAGACAAGGTAATCCTATATCCCCTTTTTTGTTTATCATTTTGGCTAAGTGTATGGGCAAATTATCTACCAAAGTTTGTCAAGACAAGAAAATATAGGCTATACAACTGGCTCATAATGTTCGGCCAATAACACATCTTCAGTTTGTGGATGATTCCACGATGGTGGGCCGAGCTACCTCTTTGGAAGCACAACAGTCAGAAAAACTTCTGCGGGTTTACATCAGCCACTGGTCAGTTGATCAATCATGCCAAATCTCTTATTACCTTTTTTCATTGTTCTAGAAGACAAGAACAAATTCTTAATATATTTCATTTTCAAAGAGCTTCCCTCCCACTTCAATAATTGGGAGTCCCTGTGGCGTCAAAGCAAATACGAGAGTGGTATTGGCTCATTAATAAAGTTGATGCCAAAATGAAGAAATGGACGACTAAATGGTTATCGACTGGAGGAAGAATGACGCTGGTCAAGGCAATCCTTCAGGAAATGCCAATTTATATAGCATCTATTTTGAATATTCCAAAGAATATATTGAAGCAATTGGATTTCATATGTCATAAATTTTTATGGAGTGGTATGCAAGTTAAAAGAAAGTGGTCCTTCGTCAAATGGGAAAATCTATGTCGACCAAAACAAGGTGGTTTAGGTTTCCGATCATCTTCAAAGCAGAGACCAAGGCCTCACTGCCAAACTTTACTAAAGGATGCTTGTAGGTCCTAATGAATTATGGGTGACCAATATTCGAGCCAAATATGTAGAGAAGAATCCTTCTGATAGAATAAATCGGTTATCTCTTCCTGCTAATCGCCATGTCTTGCAGTCCTTAGAGTGGGTGAAGAAATTATTGAAAAACAACTTTTTTGGATTGTGAATAATGGGCAAAATGCAAATTTTTGGACTGATTCTTGGGAGGGACAGCCCCTAATTACTACTCAATACCCTCAGTTATAGCATATTATGGAGGAAATGCATAATTTAGGATGGATAAAGGTTGCACATTATGGTAGAACTGCTATTTATCCTTGGGAAAGTGGTACATGTTGGATCCCGGTGTCAGATTGGCCTATTCATATTGGGGAGGAGGAACAACATATGCTTATAAATATCTTGAAGGAATGTCCTATGTCCATTTCTAATAAGCCTGGCATGTTAGGGTGGGGGAAGTCAGCTACTGGTATGTATACGATATCTTTGGGATATGCCTCTTTGACTAGGGGCACACCTCATCCTCTCAAGGATATTTTAATCATATCTGACAACTTGCTATATGGCCAAAGGCTAGTTTTTTTGTTTGGATGCTTCTTCAAAGAAGAGTTTTAACTGGTGATCGTCTTATGAAGCATGGTTTTTACGGACCCTTTCGATGTGTATTGTGCATGGAGAATAAAGAAATCATTTCTCATTTGTTTTTTCAATGTTCGTGGATTATACCTTTATGGCAGCAACTATCTACATTGTTGAACATGCATTGGAATAATAGTGGGTCTCTTGAATAGTTGATTAAGGATTGGACATGACATCTTCCTAAAGGCTGAAATTTACTTCTAGTTCTCTTGTCCAACATTTCACTTCTCCTGTGGAGTAACTGGAAAGAAAGAAATAGTAGAATCTTTCAACGCGTTAAGAGAGATAGTTCTTTTGTTTGGGAGAAAACTAAAATCAATGTGGCTGAAAGTATTAAACATAAGATTTCTTTGCCTCCTTTTCTTACCCCGGAATGGGAATATATTTGTAAATAGCTATCTATGCAACCCGAACATTCTACTATGCCAACTTTTAGGAAAAAAAAATCACTGATGAGGGATGGTCAATGGATTGTGCCTTCTATGGGGTATGGGGAATTGAATACCGATGGAGCTTTCGGGGTAATCCGAGTCCTACAGCTATGGGAGGAATTTGTAGAATTTCTGATGGATCTGTGGTGTTCTTCGTCAAAAAATTGGGCACCACAACTAATAATTTAGCGGAAATCAAGGTTGTGTACAAAGGCATGCAAGAGGATTTGAAAAGTGGATGGCACAATATTCAAATTGAATCAGACTCTAAAGTGATTGTTAGACTATTATCTAATCAGGGAGAGGGTCAAAGTCCAAATTGGAGGATGGCGAGAGAGGTTTGGAAAATAAGAAGATTGCAAGAACAGTTTCAAGAGGTGCATTTTAGCCATATTCCTCGAGAATGAAATAAAGTAGCGGATAGGCTGGCTAATTGGGCCCTTGACAACCATAATATTCTATGCTATGGTCCACCACCCATATGGTGGTCTAACAAGATTCAAGAAGAGTTGAAGAATCTTTTAAAGTTAGATTTTGTACAATGAGTATTTTTATTAGTCCTTTCTTGTATACTGTTCAGGGTTGGTCAAATAGTTTTCAAGCTTGACATAGTAGAATTTGTAAATTTGTTTTATATCTAATATGATGTTGGTTTGTTTTTAAAAAAAGAAAAAAAAGAAAAGGGGACATTACATGACAGTTGTGGTCTTCTTCATGTCTTCTACCAAATTATATCTATGGAGACTTTGGCCTACTTATAATAGTCTTGGCTGCCTTAACATTATTTGCTATTGTATTACTAAATTTCCTTTTGGTGGCTTCCGTGGTGAGGAATCATGTTTTGGCATTTGGCTTTGGCTTCCTTAGCACTATTTGTTGTTGTAGTTTCCTTGGTTGTGGTTACTAGGTTTTTTTTTAATTTCCTTTGGTTACTAGATTTTCCTTTGGCAGAAGGGTGTATGATTAATTTGGTCCAATATCGCACAAACTAAAACCCCTGATTAATTCATTATTCAATGATCAATCAATAATAGACCATATAGATATATAGCTTCTTGAACTCCTGAAAACAAGGAGTTATTGCTAGTCAAGAAATCCCTATAATCGCTTTAAATCATATATTAATCATTACCAAACCTATCTGTGTGAGTTGTCTCAACAACTCATTATTTACATGAAAATATATTAGATTAACAAATATACTCGCATGAAACCATGGTTACCAAGTTCGGAAATCTGGATTCGTTTGGGAGAGCAAAAAAATCTGAAATCCGAAATTCTTGAAAAAATTAGGAAAAATCCGATCTAGAATATATACATACATACATGTGTGTGTGTGTGTGAGAGAGAGAGAGAGGGAGAGAGAAAGCATAGTTTTATAAATATGCAAAACTAACAAATACAATGAAAACAATTAATAAAATAATATAAAATGTTAACATTATATAATATTTATGGTTTTGGGGCATTTTTTGGCACCAGAAACCTTAAAAAATAAAAATAAATTATATTTAAAAAATAACAGGGTTGACCTAAACGAACTTATCCAAGCTAGCCAAAAAATCTGGATACAGTCAGATTTTGTGCAACTCTGGTTGGATTTGGTAACTATGCATGAAACATTAATTCTATGAGAGAATCACACGTTCTTCAGAAGCTTCTCTCTGAGAACAATCTTTAGATCAAGTACAACTCCATCAAGCAATTTCATAACCTTCATAAAGGTGTAGCGCTTGAGTTGAATTCCAAAGTTCTTAGATTCCCTATCCTGGAACTCACAAATTCTAAAACTCTCGAACTATTTGGGCAGCCATCCATATTAAGTTTACATCAGATCTCTTCATGTCCTAAAAAATTAGGCTCCTGAAAACATGAACTTTTTTAAAATGTCAACACAATAGTGTTTTATTTTTGCACACCACACAATAGAATACGAAAATGATACCTAGTGCCATGATAGCGTAGTGTGACCTTGCCATTAGCAACTGACGAGAGGTCACTACTAGGCCTCCAACCTTTGTTAAATGTTGCTTTAGGATAAGTATTCTTCATCAACATTGTCAGCACTTATTAAATCTTCCTTTGTGATTATATCACCAGAATCTTCTCAACGATTATATTAGCTTTGTTTTATTTTTCTTTGAACTTGTCTTTGAGAACATCATTAGCTCAAACTTTACAACTCTAGGATGTGTCCTTTTTTCTTACAGGAAAACATTCAATTTCCTCCTTACTTTTATTATCCAATTTTTTACAATTGTTTCTAGAGTATAATACACTCTCCTCTTCTATATCTTCTGCATTTATTCTCTTTTCTTTGGCTATGATAGTTGAGATCATATCTTCCAGAGATTGAGAAGGCATCTTGTTAGGACTGCTTGCATATAAGTAAATGGTAAGATCTACATTGTAAAATTGTGACTAAGCTTTCCACAAAGGTAAAACTGTATTATTGAAAATTATTTAGAAAGTGAAATCTTTTAACAAACTTTCACAAGGTGGTTACTTGGGACCACAACAGATTCAATCGCCCAACTAACCAAACTAACATTATTACTAACAACTTTATTTAATTTACTAACATCATTAACTATGCTAATAATAATTTGGATCAATCGCCCCGATCCAAAAATGGGTTAAAAACATAGTTACCATGTTCGGAATGTTCGGAAAGTTTGGAAGTTCGGAATTTTGAAAAAAGTTCGGTTTGGTAAGTTCAGCAATTCAGTTAGGGAACTTTTACAAATCATAAAAATATAAATATATCATACATGTTTGTAAAACATAAACACAAATAAGTTGATCAATGATAACACATGATAAGAAAATCTAATAGTGTTAAATTTCAATGTTCATTATTCAACATCATACATATAAAATATAACAATGAGGATTGTGAAATATCCTTTGTTTAACATTAAATTTGTCAGTATTAACTAAAAATGGGAATGAAATTTAAACATCTGCAACATCAAACCCTGCAACTACACCAAAGTCATCACTAGCAGCATCATTTAATCCTACACTAGTAGGCTCATCAACTACAACAATATTTTCTTCATCTTCAAAGCATGGTTTGCCAAGGCGAGAGTTGTCATTTTCATTTGCAAGAGAGTAAGCAATCGTAAATTGCTATGAACAAACACAAGATCAGAGAGTTTTTGAGCCCCCAATCGATTCCTCTTGTTAGTGTGGATTAAGTCATGTGTACTCCAATTTCTTTCACATGCAGAAGCACTAGAACATTTGCTTAAGATTCGCACGACAAGCCTCTGCAACTATGGAGTAGAAGCCCCATAAGTTTGCCATCATTTGGATGGTTCCCACTTCACCCTACTTGCCTTTGGTTCCTTAATGCCAAACATTTTTAGTTGGTTCTTGAAAACACTAAGTTGTTGCCTCACTACTTCCTTCTCTTCTTCATCAATAAACAACCTGTCTATTGTTGCAAAAACACCTTTCATTATCTCTTCATCTGCCTCATGATTTACCTCTACTAATTTGGGATCTAAATATCAAGCTACCACGTGTAGAGGACGATGTAGCATCAACCATCGTTTGTCCACAATTTCTCATGTGTTTGACTTCTTCAACATTATCTGCAAGTAACTTTTGAATTTCTTCCCTTGCTCTATCCATTCCCTCGTACCCAAAGCCCATGCAAGGTTGATTGCCATCAACCATTCTAAAAATTTTAACAAGAGGCTCAAACACCATTATGATCTTCTTGGCCCCCTCCCAAAATGTGTCCCCTAAGATAATTCTTTCAATATCTTTTGAATAGGCTTCCTTGGAAAGCTTTGACTCTGCGTATTCGTCAAAAACCATCACTTTTCTCAATATTGTCCTCTCCTCTACCTCCCTTTGCAAAGTAATAAAGTTGGTGGCAAATCTTGTTTCAGTAGGAGATAGAAGCTCGCGCTTTGAAAATGAGCAATACAAGTTCAATGTCAAGCGGTGATTGAGAATAAACTTAGAAACTTGTTTTCCTTCAATCACAATATTACTTACCCACTCCAATTTTGATAGATCTTCAAGAAAAAGATCCAACACATGTGCAGCGCATGGTGTCCAAAACAGACGAGGAAATCTATACATGAGTATATCACCTACCCCTTTACAATTAGCTATATTATCTGTAATGATTTGAACAACATTATCTTCTCCTATCTCCAAAATAGTTGATTCAATGCATTGAGAAATAAAAAGAGAAGTTTTTTGTTATTTACTTGTAGCAATTGATTTTATAAACATAGCACCATCAGGGGATATTGCCATAATATTTAGAAGAGGTCTTCTTGAATCGGAGCATCCATCACTTACTATTGTGCAACCTGTTCTTTTCCAAATTTTTTTTATTCCATCTAGCTCAGTAGATATGGCTGCCACTTCCTCATCAAGAAGAGTAGTTCATACTCTTTCGTAGCTAGGCAATTTGTAACCCTTCCCAAAATCAATAGCCGCATCTAGGAAGGTTTGGAAATGTGGAGAACGGATAACATTGAAAGGAATGGCCTTTGCATAAAGCAATCTAGCTGCCAACCTATCCACATCAAGCTTTTTTTGTGGCCTCCACATTAACTTCAATGAAACCTGTGACTTTTGAACGCCACTTCCACTTCCACTTTCTTGGGCAAATGGTGATGGAGAGCAACTAGAACTATTGAAGGAGCCCATTTGTGAGATTGAATGCTAAATTTTAGCCTTCTTTGATTCTGAAGCTAATGATCCAACGCGACTCACATTAAATTTAGCTTTCACTCGATTTATGAATTTTACATATTTCGGTTCCATTGAATTTTCATTTGCTGCCCCACAAACTTTCACATCTGAAGATCCTCCAAGATAATGGTAGCGAACTCTGTTATACTCCTTGTGATATTTTCATTGCACAAGGTGCATCTCATTTTTTTTTAATCTTTATCATCTCTCTAGACAATGTACTTCATTTCTAATGGGCGACTTGACATGTTGAAGTTTTTCGATGCACTGAAAATTTATTTTTTGCTGTTGATAAGAAGAAATTCTTGACCTCACTGCTCAAATGCCCATTGCTCAATCATACGTAATGTAAAATTGTTTCTCCCTAGCCCAATACCCACTAGCACTGCTCAACCTTTATGATCTGAAATTTAGTAACTCTTCGAATAAGCTTTGACCTGGAAAATACAATCATTTGTAGGTTCAATTAAATTTAAAATAATTATTAAATTATTAATTATATATATTAAAAACAATATTTTTTATAAATCATAAATTTATAATATAAAATTTAATACAAATTAATATTAAAAATAAATAAAATAAACTAATTTATTAAGTTCACAATTTTATAATTTTAAATTAACATCAAAAGAATTTTTTTACTAACTTATTAAATAGTAATACAAATAACTTAATAAATAATTTAAAATAAAAAATATAATATTTAATTTTACTATTTAATACCATAATATTTATATAGTATTTACTATATACTATTATGTTTACTATTAGTAAAAATTTAAATTATTAAAAATAAAAAAAAATAAAAAACAATATACTAAAATGAAAAATCAAAGTTTTAAAAAACAAAAACATAAAAAGAAAAACCTAATAGTAAAATGAATCACTTACCCAAGTTACTGCAAGCTGCAGGTATAATAAACCTAGCCTCTTCCTTTTGCCACTCCTCTCTCAACAGTCGACGGACACTGAAAAAATAAACTCAGACCTATTCACAACTGAAACGATGAAACAAGCACTGAAAGTTCACAACTGTTCATTGCGTTTTACTCTTAACTTTGCTCCTCATGAGGGTTCGACTTCGCCGTGTTTTATAGCATAAAGAATAAAAGGAAACTACAGATTGTTCGTCGCTTTTGTAACTGGTAATTCAGATTTTTTTTTAGGGTTTTTGATAGTTATTTTGGGCTTCGCCGCGTAGTTGACTGGTAGTTTGGATTTTTTTTTAGGTTTTTTTATTTTTCTTGGCTTCATTGTGTTTTTTCTTGTTATATGTATTTTTTAATTTAAAAAAAACATATCCGAATCTTTACGAATTTATCCAAATAAATTTGTTTTCTTCAAAATATTCGGTTCGTACCGTTTATACACCATATTCGTACGAATATGATAACTATGGTTAAAAAGATTATCCGGAGCTAAGACTATGAAGTCATCAAAAGTATTCATCGCACCTGCAACTAACACAATGTACATCGTGGTATTGATAAATCGATGTTGCTTCCAAAAAGCCCACTACCCCACGATTTGTGGCATGAATGATTAACACAATCAAGGTTTGTTCATCCCCTCTGACCATTTTGCAACATACTACAATAAAATATGATTGAGATCTGTTCAATCACATTGATCCACATAAGGTCTCACACAAAAAACCATCCAAGTGACTATTCAGTATCATGTATGGCACATCTCCCTGATGCCCAATAAATGTTGACAAACATTTGCTCAACACTATGGTGATAGCAACTCTTATGTCAACTTATACAATCATTGACGACTAATCGAAGACATGCAATATCTTCCCCTTATCAAGGGAGAGGTGAGAAACACTTAAAGCAAAAAATCAAATCCAAACTACTATGCCTACTTCTCATCAGGAATATTAATGAAGTGAAGAAAACCAAAATTGAACTGAAAGCAACAACAAATTGAAATAAGCACATTACTGCTACAAAAAATGTTATTCAAACATATGATCCAAACTCAGAGCGAATAGATAACTGGAGAAGGTAAATTGCCCTCCAGCCTCCAACAGATCCTCCAACCTCCAGTTTGACGCTTACACTTTGTCAATCAGAAGAATCTTAGTGGCCTTGTAATATGTCTTTGAAAACTCGTGATAATGCTGATAGCACAAGCATGAGATGACATGATAAAGTTTTTCATGTTTAATGTGTCAATTTCAATTGAAAATGCACCCTTATACACTATTTTCAATACATGTTCTTTGAAAATCATATAAAGAAGCTTCAAATCATAAAATTGACCATTCCAATGTGACTGGAATGTTCAGAAACCTAGACTTGTATGGTCGCACGACCACCTTCATATGAAAGAGCGACTAGATACAAAAGTCGCAAAAAGTTTTGCATCAAAAGTTGTGCAAATTACACCCGTATATCTCCAATTAAAAAACTCCTTTTTAAAATAGAATATTCCAAAAATATTCTTCAACTAATTTTGGTCAACTAAAGGTTGATCAAAAAAATGCTTTGGAGGTTTTGAACCCTTGACCTCTATTTAGCAAGCACCTTACAAAATAAGCTTGACCAACTCCACTACAATCCCAATTAAGATATTAAATGAAGATCTGGTTTATAAACTCTATTTTTCTGAGTTTTGTGAAATTAAAAAAAAAAAAAAACTTTTTTATCAACTCATTTGTAAATAAATTTGAAGCAGAAGTAAATTTTTTTTAACCAAATATTTCCCTGAAGAGAAAAATGTGCTTCTATTTTGTTGGTGGGCCCACTTAACCTTCTATAAATGAAAAATCAAAGAAAAAAAAAAAAAAAAAAAAATATATATATATATATATATATATATATATATATATATTCCACTACTGCATCACACCATGGCTGCTACGGAGCACGTCATTGCTATTGCAAATGGATTTCATGTTTAAAATGTCATACAACTGCACGGAGAGAAGTTGGAGGTCATACAAGGCTGTACAAACAGGATTTAGGACAGTTTTAAGCTTTCCAATATCAAATAGAAAGACACGGATCAGATTTTGAACAAATGATACACCATTACTGCATTCCTAAGGCCATACAAATGCATATATTGCTCCAGTAGCATTTCAAATCTGTACAAAACAGCTAATCAATGTTTTAAACTAAATTTCAATGCATACAGATTTAAAACTACTGCATCAAACATTGTATCACTTCTGCCTGAGCTTCAAAGGTTGTACAAGTTCTAGGGTTTTTTAAGAAAAAAAGGCCGTACAAAATAGTTTCTAGGGTTTTTTAAGAAAAAAAGGCCGTACAAAATAGTTTCATGGGCCAAATCAAAAAACATGTTATATGATCAAAAAACGAGGAGCAAACTCACATTTTTGTTTGATTTGCCTCCCAAAGGTCATACAAAATCTCTTTTAGATGAAGTTTTTGGGTTGTACACTTCATAAAAGTCTGATTTTTTATTTGATCTTGCTCCAAAACTTCAATGGCTTCAATCCTCCTTCACAAAAAAATTGCTTGCAATCCTCCTTTTGAAAAACATGGGAAACCAAGCTCTGATACCACTATGAGGACTGTTTGTATACAAGTAAATGGTAAAGATCTACATTGTAAAATTGTGAGAAAGCTTTCTACAGAGGTAAAATTGGATCATTGAAAATTATTTACAAAGTGAAAAGTTTTAGTAAACTTTCATGAGGTGGTTACTTGGGACCCCAATGGGTTCAACCACCCAACTAACCAAACTAACAGTATTACTAACAACTTTATTTAATTTACTAGCATTACTAATTATGTTAATGACCAAGAGTAAAAATAACATTGTTGTACTTAGAAGAAAGACTATTTAACAAAATGGCGTTGGCATCGTCATCATCTACTGGGGCTTTGACTCCTATGAGCTGTCCAGGGAGAGATCTTGGATTGTTTATGTGGCTAGACATGGTGACTCCGTCTGACATTTTGAGTCTGAATAGCTGGAGTTTCAAAGAAAATTTTGCATTGACTGCTTTAGCTCCAAACAATTTGTTCAGATTTTCCCTCATTACCAAGGACTATTTTTCAAGGTATACATAATGTAATTCAGAATTTGAGAGAGCAAGGCCAATAATGGTGTTAGCTTTACCATCTCTACTCTGCCATTCTGTTAGTTTATTTGGGTTTGTTGATGCTGGCTCTTTTCTGTTTACTATCCCCCACAAGTTTTTGTTCATCAGCTGCATCTGGATTTTTACTTTCCAGGTGTGAAAATTGAGACCAGAATACTTTTCTAATGGAATTTCCATCTTAAAAAATGAACCAACCAAAGACAGGACATCAGTTTCTACCGAAATGTGTCCTGTACAATAATAACTTTATACACATTGTCTTTAAACACAGACAATGACATTGACTGACATGATAGCTTTGGCACATTTTATATTGACGATGAGACTACATCTATATAAACTCAGACTTTTGACCAATAAGACAAACAATTGTTACTACAATTTAATGACATTGGCACAATTATCAAAACAAATTCCACTATACGCTTAACCATATAAAATGGTAATCACTATTGAGTGAATAAAACAAAGCTACACATATATATACATTATTTACTATAACAAAACTAACAAATACCAAGGTTTGACAACTAACTGAACCATTCATGCATGGATCTGCGATCGGGTGAATAGATTCCTGTTGGATCAGCAGAAATAGTGCAGGCAGACTTGAATAGCTCGAACAGAACTGTAGTGCAAGAGCCCTTCCAACATTCAGCTGACATGGTGCAGTTTGACAAGTGACTCATGAACTGAGCATTAAATCTACGCACTCACATCAAAAATAAAACTCCAATGTGATCTGTCCGAAGATAATTGGATGCAAACGGATCTGCTGAGCACGAGGCGCTTAACAGGATCAAGCATGGACTGAGACGTAGCATGAATTTAGATGAACGTGGATTCAAGGCCTGCAATATAGGAGAGGGAACAAAATGTGATGAATATCAGATGATAGGGTCTGCATAGAGAAATTACAAATGGGCGGAAGTGGATCAATGTAAATCCATAGTCAGAGCAATCAATAATGGCAGATGTGAATTAAATTGTACAGATATGCCTCTTAAGTGCCTTTCTATTTAGCTGTATAGCTGTGCCATTTTCTTATCACTGCATTTTTCTCTTTGCTCAAACTCAAGTTGAAAAACCCACAAACTAATCTACAGGCCACTAGTTACCGCTCTGATACCAAATGATTAATTTGGTCCACTTTCACACAAACAAAAACACCCGATTAATTCATTATTCAATCAATAATAGACCATACAGATATATAGCTACTTGAACTTCTGAAAATAAGGAGTTATTGCTAATTAATAAATCCCTATAATGTCTGCAAATCCCATATTAATCACCACCAAATCTATCTACGTGAGTTGTCGTAAAAACTCATTATTTACATATTAGATTAACAAATATACCCACATGAAACACTATTTCCTAACAGTGTAAACTCTGAAGACCAGATTCAAATAAACATTGAAACAATATGAACTCGAGTCAACATTCAAGTAAAAGCTAAAAAGAAGATTCAATAGAAGACAACTGTACACTAAAATAAAGATTGCAGGAGATTGGCCTCTAATATCAAACTTTCTTCAGTACAACTGTATACATCCTTTTAATACAATAGCCATCCTATTTATAATATCATGGAACAAACTCCGGTAGAAGGGATAGGGTTTGATTGGGACTCTTCCCTTTCTGCAAAATAATACAATAGTTACTTGGCTCTCGAGTCACAACAATACTTGTTTCGGATACACCGTGCCTTGTAGGAAACAAATGGACCAGAAAGCCCTAGTATATTACATATTGGTTGCTCCATATTTTGTGCCACCCTACTCTATATCCCTAGCAGGTTTAAGCTATATTGCAGGAATCACCCCCCTCGCCCCCCCTCACCCAAAATCCAGCCTTGGTACGCCGCCGACAACGGTACATCCCGTTACCTCCCGAAAACATACCAGAAATGTCCAAAAAGGTACCGGAAACGTCTGTGATGTTTATGGATCCTTTCTGGATGTTTATGGGAGGTACCTGGGCATTTCCGGGGTGTTTCTGGGTGTGCCCAAGCATTTCCAGCAGGGAAAAACAGTGGAAGTCAACAAAAAATTTAAGATAATGTAAACCCAAACCGAACTAGACAATATATAAATAAAATAAACATTTAGATAGGGACATCTAGTTTCTTATACTTAATTTATATTTTATTTATATACTTTCAGGATGTTTGAGAGTGGTTTCGGACCTCTAGGAGCTATAATGCAAAGTCTAGGTTTTGGATGATCCTATCATATTTCAGACTTAGTCAGATTCCAGGGTTTCAAGGTTTTAGACTTAGCCATATTTTAGGGTTTCAAGATTTCAAGGTGACATCATAAGAGGTATGAAGGCTGCATGAAGGGATGTAGGTATGATAGAATAGTATGAGAACATCTCTCGCAAAGTGCCCCGAGCCGATCCCACCCCATTCCCTATTTACCCCATAAGGCATACACTCTAGGAGATTCAATGAACCGGTGAGACCCTGCAAGAGAAAGCGTCAATAAATGATAAAGTTGAAAAATAATGGGAGTGGCATTCATGATTTTAAGTGTTCTACTAAAAAAATGAGTAATATGCATGTGTGTGTGTGTACCCACGACATATCCAAATCAAGGTTTTTGAAAAATGGCATATCCACGTATCTATACCCGTACCCGAACAACATAGGGTTTAAGCAAATGTGATCTGATGCCTTCTGCCCACACTTAAGAAGGCTTAAATAGCATAGTCAATGGGGGATTCTTCCCTATACCATCCATTCCTGGTGATTTTGTTGTTTCCAATTCTTCCGAAGGGTATAATAAGTGCACCTATTGCTCAGTCCCCTAAATCTCTTCTGCATTTTAGGTGCCTCTGTCGAGTTCACAACTGAATTAGACATCTGTATGGAAAGTACTGACAGATTCATACCTGTTCTGCAATCTAGGGAACTCCGTACCTTATCCATGTTGTATGGCAACCGTATCCCGAAATTTTGAATTTGGCCTTCAAAAGGTTACACCCTTCTGCCAAGGGTAAAATATATATATAATCAACATATTCCTTCAAAGGATAGAATAATTGTACCCGTTATTCAACCCCCTCAATCTTTTATGCATCTCAGTTGCCTCTGTCGAGTTGACAACTGAATGAGACATTCATATGGAAAGTACTGACAAATTCATGACATATCTGCAAACAGTGTGACTCATCTATATTGTATGCCAACCTTATTTTGAAAATCTGAATCTTTTCTTCAAAGGTTACACCCTTCTGTGAAGGGTAAAATAGATACAACAATACTCCTTTTGGCTACACCATGCCTTGTTTGGCAATGCCATGGATGAGGGAAACAAACAAACCGGAGAGCCCTAGTATATTACATATTGGTTACTCCATATTCTGGGCTACCCTACTCTATATCCCTAGCAGGTTTCAGCAAATGTGATCTGCTGCCTTGGGCCCATACATGGGAAGGATTTAATAGTACAATCAAGGGGTTATTCTTGCCTTTACCATCTATTCCTGCTGATAGTGTCATTGAAAAGCGCTATCATTATCTTCAATTCTTCTGAATGATAGAACAAGTGTACCTATTGCTCAGCCTCCTAAATCTCTTCTACATCTTAGTTGCCTCTGTCGAGTTCACAGCTGAATGAAACATTCATTTGGAAAGCACTCACAAATTCATAACTTATCTACAATCTAGGGAATAGTGTAACTTATCCACAATGTGCATCAACCTTATCTCGAAAATTCGAATCTGGTTTCAAAAGGTTAGACTCTTCTGCCAAGGGTAAAATAGATACATAATCAACATATTTGTCTTCAAGATTTCCATAATGATACGAGGAGATGAGAGCCAAAAAGGGATCACTGAGGCCTCCATGTTTAGAGTTGAGAAATAAACTCATCTAGAGCAAATTGGCACCATCAAATACCAAAATCTATGGCACACATTACACCTAAAACACCTTGGAATGTTAAAACATAGAGAACAATCACAAGCTTCAAAAAAATATGAGTGTGCCATCCATGTGAGGCCTAGAACCTTGGGTTCATTGAGGGCATGTGGGATGATGACGCCTATCACCACAATGCATGCCACAATGAAAACAAAGGCTCTGGAAAATTTACCTTGTACAGGGCTGCTGGATGTTGCTACTTGGCAGCGTCTCACATTCCACAAGGGGCTCAGAGTTGTATCATGAGACAAGACACAAGTGGGGAAAGCCATGTGAAATGGTGACACTTTTATCCATTCCGAACACCTGCATCAGCAAGTGGGAAGGACGCAAGAGAAGAGGGAAGGGTCCTGCAAATGTGCACGATGTCAACACTTGGCATCATCATGCACACCCACCTCAAACATTGAATTTTACAAAGGAACCCGAGAATCATTTGGTTGCAGAGGGGCGAGATGGTGCCACTTGTCATCATCACGCACCCTGTAAACATTGTGGCCCTTTTTGACCCCCAAGGAATATGAATGGTGGACATGCAGTGCTGCACTTGTCACCTCTATGCAAACTTTGGGATATAAATAAACTTTAGCATTAAATATTAACCTTGGACACCAAAAACATCAAAACAAACAGTGATATTATTGGCATCCATCTCCTCAACGACATGACTCGGAGTCTTGGGAAGGATAGGAATACAGCTCATAAAATATTTTAAAAACGCAAACAAGAGGCCAAACATAAGAATGGTAGGCACTTGCATTTTAAATGTTTGAATGCTAAAAAGGCCTTTATTACAATTAAAACAAGCACAATTAGTATTCCAAATTTGTTTGAATTAAAAAGTGGTCCCAAATTTAAATTTGAGTGTGATGGTGACTATTGTTTGTTTTGGAGTCTTCCACATTTATGCTACCTCCTTTGTGATGCAAATTATTTTTTTTCCATTAACATCATGTGTTTCAACTCCATATTTTCTATCAATAACATATGTTCATTTTCTTTAAATAATTCTTTTCAAACCTTCTCCTATCAATAGTTGCCATCAGACAGGCAGGTATATCTATCTATCTGTCTATCTATCTATCTATATATATATCCAACTTAGTAATCACTGTATCAAGAATGCACATCAGCATACAGTAATACCTCTTAGTGAATTTTAGTAGACTTTTAGCCTATGGCTTCCTTATTCATATGAGGATGCATAATTATTAGAGATGCAAACTTTGACACTAAACTTTATTGAAGCATATATAATATATATCAAACTGTCTTCTTTATGTAAATGACTTAATCACGTGGCAGCCATCCTTAACAATTCATCATATTATTAACCAATAATGTTCTTGCTCCATTCTAAACTAGGTTGTTGTAGATTTCAGCCATAGCTAAATAATTTGACTCTTTTGTGCTTTTCTTAATTCTTCCTAAGGTGTGCTTTGGTTGTGTTATGGGGACTGGATTCTTAATGGTTTGTTATCCACAACATGCATGAATTTTGTCTGATTTCCACAACACAACTTATATTTCTCATGCTTAATATGCTCCTTTTACATAGGTTTCAGCTTTGTTTTAACACGTATCATAAAATAGTTCAAGGATTGTTTCTTAAAACTCTTTTTCTAGTAGTCTCATATTTCCTTTGAATTTTATCAACCTTTACCTTCCAATAGATTTTGTTTTGCTTCTAGTTCATCTTCAGTTTTTAAGCAATGGCCAGATTCATTCCAAAATCAAAACATGTGTCTGCATATGAATATGTAAATACGTACGTAGGTTTTCTGGGTAAATCGTATCATTTTAGCAAGATACTTTCATATGGATAGAATTGGATGAAATTTTGTGATCTTTCACTTTTCTGCTTATGTGAATTATGGCTATAATTCCATTTGAATTCTTAATTTTCCACATTCGTTAGTTTGTATCCGTATTTGTTTATGCACATTTTGGTGATATTCAAGATGTGTAGGTGTTACTTGTGATATGCTTTGTAGTTTTTTGTGCCAGGTAGGCACGTGCAAACTGACTTTTCTATTTTCCATTATATGCATGTTAGATCGAAATCTTGGTCAGTGGTAATTATGAACTTATTATTAAAAAATTCATGGACATGGTTCATTTTTTATTTCAACTTTTTTGCAGGCAAAAGCTATCTCTGACAAGAAATTAAAAGGCTTGGAGACTCAACTGCAAGCAGTGAATGAGAAATTAAAATCTGAGACACGTGCTTGTCGTTCAGCAGCTGCCCTTTCTAAGAGGGCATGCCAAGAGAACACTGCCATTAAGCGAGCAATGGAGTCCATGGGCTGCAAAGTTCACATTTCTAACACAAATGGTGGTATCAGAGACATTGAAAGCTTGGAAGAAATAAAGCAATATACAATAACTATGTTAAAAAATGATTCGGACAGGGAAAATATAGATGAGCAACAGAAACAAGATTTGTATGTATCAGTTTCTGTTATAGCAGATACGGACTTTGCTGCAAATTTATTCCGTAAAAGTGGGGATGGCTTTTGCCCGTATCGGACTGGAGAAACCTGTAAATGGCCGGATGCAGAATGTGTACAAAAGGGAAGTCAATTTACAGGATTGCGAGCAAATTATGATGCATTTGAACAACTTAACATACATGATTGTTATTTTAAATCAGACCAAAAGAAGACATAAAAAACCTGTACCCTCCGGGTATTTAGCAAATCTATCCATTCATCCAATTCCTAGAGTTTTAAGAAAAAAACCCTTGATGTATGTGCCAAAATATGTGGAATATCAAGCTTTCAAGATCAATAATCATGAGTAGTTTTGTATGTCTTGATGTTGATGACAGCCCTCGTTGCTAATTTTATATGGGGATTAATTTCTCAATGTGTAAAAGAACGTCTTTTTGTATATTGTATCTTTCATCTTAAAGGCATGTAATTTAGTAAATAGTACATGACAGGAGGTGACAATCATAGTTTTTGAACTTGGACTCAGCCAAAAACTTGGCATCCCAAAATTAATAAAATGAATTTAAATAACATGCAAAATTATGTTAAAAAGAATAAGAAATCGATTTAGAGAACACATGGCAAGGAAAATTTTTGCCAAAATCCTTCAAATCCATAGCCATGAAAAATAAATGAATAAATCTCTATTTTTTTTTGTGAAAAATAAAAAAGTTTTTTCTCCCTTCTTGTTTACTGATTGGTGAGTTTTCTGCAGGCACTCGCGTGTACCCTGCAAAACCTTGCCATGCAAGTCACAATGAAGTTACTTTTCCTGCAATTTGACTTGCGAGTTTTGCAGGTTTTCGCGGATCCCCTACACTTTTGGTATCTATGGTGATAATAGCATTTCTGTACTTTTATAGGTGTAGGAAATTATGTTGAAAATTTGTCATTTAAACTATTAACATTTTGCCACTAATCTTTTTGACAAGCAAAGAATTTTATACCAAGAACTTGGAACTATCTTTAAAAAAAGCATTTTTGACCCAAATGATAAACTCTTAATATAGGCATTAGGAATCCACAAACACAATGAAAAGAGGAGGGAACATATTTAAAGAGAAATCAGGAGGATCTACAACTAGAGCAAAACTCCTTAATTAGTATGGTCCTTGCAGATCATCATTAGGTTTTCAAATGACTATAAGAAGTCACTTTAGGACAATTTTGTGGAATGGGCCCAATGAGAACAAAAGTCACAGTTAAATGGATGGCAATATTCGAATCTACAAATGAAGATGTTTTTTTTTTTTTTGCGCCCCCTAAAAGGTGATGATTTAAGGATTATGTTGATCAGAAAAATCCCTAGAGGAACCCATATAGATAGTCACATGTTCATTATGATTCAAATTATGAGCTACACGCATTCTCTAGCTATTAACTTCAATAAAAAATTCTCCCATTCAATAAATGACATGCATAATTTATTGGCAACATTTTTCCCTTTCAACTCCCAAAATATTATTGGCCTTAAATTTGAGGAAAGCTTTCTCTTCTGCTACAAATGCAATCATTGTAGGATGAATAGAGTATCATTATACGATATTATATCAGTTAGCTGGGGATGTGATACAAAATATGATCATTGTAGGATGAATAGAGTATCATTATGCGATACAATATGAGTAGTTGGTTGACAATGCACTAAATTGTTGAAACTCAAATTCTTACAAGGGGAGGCAAATCTAATAATAGTTGTAAACTATATAAAGTTATAAAGCTGAGTTATAAATGAAATGAGAATAGAATATTGAATAAGAATAGAGAGTATATTATGGATATGTAATCCATTGGTATTATATTAACTTTGTACATGACTAGATAATATCACAACTCACTATGCATATACCAATAGATATTGTGGGTTTCTTGCACTTTGTTGTTGGGACATGCACAAAGGGTTATGAGTGAACACTCTAAACATGTGATTGGGTTGCATACTAGATGCCATGTCGCATATTGATATCAATAGGTTGCTATGGAATATTATTTAGGAAACTCTAGCTATACACAAAACACTTCTCTACATTACTTTGCTCTACCAGAAGATGTGAAGTAGTTGTAGAGGAATGAAAGATTATTGATTCACATATTACCTTTTCTTTTGACGGTTACAAATGAGAGGTGCTAAGACATAATATTCAGCGTTGGATTTTGTTGAATAGAAAGGCACAATGGTGCACATGTAGTGAGTAGTATTTTAAACTAGGATGTTTTACCCAACATTGTCCCCAACCGTAGGAGTCATGCTGCCAATCTTGATCAGTTGTGCCTCGTTAGAAAGAAATAATCCCAATTACATTAAGTTTAGGAGCCAAGTGTAAAAATGGTTTTGTGTTGTGTAGAAGTCTCTTAGTGAGGATGAAATGTGTTTGCATTGTGTTGTTGTAACATCGCAATTCAGTCATATTAACTCCGAAGATTTGTGAAAAAGGATACCAACAAACCATGTAACATGTTATGATTGCAGCCACATGATTTACAAGATTGAAGATCTCAAAATGATCTAGACTCATCGCCTTTTCTACCACAATAATTGCAAATGATAAGATGATAGGATGAGATGACTACCTTCTACATGTGAGAAAGTTGCTTTAGTTGATGTTGAGCAAGTTTTGGTGTGGAATCAGTTGCAGTTGTGTAAAACCTTCTTCAAAAACAAAGACTTGCATTCTTGGGTTTCATTTCTACTTCATGAGGATAAATTTCTACTTCATGAGGATAACAAATTTGACCTATCTTTCCCAACCCTTGGCCATTGTAGCCCGTAACTACAATAGCACGGAAGCAAGTCCTTTGGTTGTTTATACAAAATTTCCACATAAATCTAATCATTAGTTGTATGTTCTAAAATAACGAGAGCTTACATTGGTTTTATTTGTTGTTTCTTGAGTTGATTGAAGACGCTCATACTTCTAAACCTCTTTATACTTTTCTTTCAGTATGTCCTAAGCCTTTTCAATATTTACATGTTTTGTCCTTGATGGCTACTTTTTAACATTGCTTCATAGCTTGGTTGTATCTCTCCTTTACTTGATATTATCCATTGAGGACGACGTTAGTCAGTTGAATACACTTCATTTCTAACTCTTACTATTTTCTCCAAAATGAAACTAAGGAGTTCTTCCTTCGCACGAAATGCATTATACAATTTATCGTTTGCATCTCTTAGGCATTGGTTCTCTTTGAAAGTAATGGAAGCTCATTCTAAGGTGTTGAGATTGGACTTACATCTTGAATAAATTGGTGTTGACACTTTGTATTTGTGGTTGCCTTTTCCATGTTGATTATAGAATGGTTGTGGAATGTATAACATGATTGATACATAGATCTGGATCTTAGGAGTATCTAGGGGACAACTTTAAATCGGTGGAACTTAGATTTTTCATAAGTGAAAGCACAACATGATAACAATTGCAATGTAAATATATAAAAAACAAAAATTGTAGCATTAAGCAATAAATAAATGAAGGGTAAAATATTGTATAAAAATAGAGTAGATTAGGCATATGTAATCTAAATAGTAAATTAACTTTGTATGTGAGAAAAGCACATAATGCTACTCCTTGTTATGCATGTGCAATAGGATATCATGAGGTTCACGTACTTCGTTATTTGGATTTGCCTCAAGGTATATGAGTGAATCTTGTAAATGGGTAAGTATGTGATGTCATGCTATATATTGATCTCTACCAAGTGCGGGTGATGACTTAAAATCATGGTGTGGGAAAATATGACAATAAACAAAACTCTCATATATATGATCTTCAATATTTTAAATATGTATGGATGGATGTGCACTAATAGTAGACAAATGAGAAATAATTATCATAGGTGAAATCATGGTTGTTGCCTATGTAACCATTTCTCTTCCTATGGTTATAAAAACTTGACATGAAGGAGTAACATGCAATCCTAGCCCATTTGACATTGAAGAGAAGGATGCATAGGTAGTTAGAAGTGTTGTTAATTAAGAGGATGTGTTGAATATTAATGTTGGCCATGATCTATAATAGGCTTGGTTATACTAGTGCTAAATTCACCAAGGTGGATTCTAACTATGTAAAATTGAATATAATTCATTAAATATGGTGTTCCTAAATACTTGGATAAATAAAACCAACATCACAATGAGTTAAAATTGTTTGCCATGGTGTTAGAAATGTAACAAACATGATAGAAACAATCAAGCAATATGGGGGGGGGGGGGGGGAAGAACTACAATATGATCTATAATTGACTAGTATATTTCAATTTTGAATATCCTATTTTGATCTAGTGCAAATTGCTACTGAAACTAACATGCACAAAATCAAAACTTGATGTGTGTTATTATGGTTTCCATCCACCTCCTCTATTCAAAATTGTAATGGGCATAGGCTCAATTGTGTCTACCATGATATATATCATCCCTAACGCGTTGGTGGGATTCTATCATACACAAATTGTAATGAAGAATCGAATTCACATACTTATGCTTTTAATTAAGGTCTATGCTCAAACCAACATATCATTGATTTGGAACATTTGCTTTATTGCTAGAAATGAAAACAACATAGATAAAATCAACACAAGTGGTGAACACAGTATAATTTCACACAAGAGGGACATGATATATCCTAGAGAAACTCAATGTGGGTGAAAACTTTAATAAAGTGGGATTGTGTCTTCTTATGTCAACTAAATCAATAAGGGTACTAGATAATGCTATACTTTGGATTTATAAAGGACACTATGAGTTTATTTCCATATTTGTACAATGCATCTTCTTGCTTGTTCTACTCTATGACTTGATCACTTCATATCATCTCTTATACTCAATTAGAAGGCATACAACATCACTAAATCCAACTCTAGATCTACTATAAATGAAGATAAATGATGGGAGATTATCCCAAAGCATGTCAATTATATGTATTGAACTTGCAATCATGTATGTCAACTTCATAATAAGTTTGGGGTACATAGGAAATCAACAGATTGAGGTTTGAAGTATTTTTGTCTCTTTTGTGATGGTTATACTTCATTTCCTATCATAATGACATGTTTTGCCGGGAAAACCCTGTCAAAAAATAATTAGTGATAGATTTGTCATGGGTTAACACATTTGACTCAAGGTGAACTGATCATAATAGTATGTGTGCATATTTGGCCAAAATTACAAGTATGTTTAGAGATGTCCCTGTCACAAATGTATTAGTGACATATTTGCCTAGCTTTCATATTCTACTAGAAAATATTTTGGATGTAATATAATATTGTCATATGAGGTTTGCTTTTCAATGTGTTTGAAGAGTTGGAACATTTGGTGCATGTTGCATCTAATTTTGATCAATATTTTCCATTGCCAAGAACATCTAACATGGGCCCTAATGCCAAAAGTAACAAACATGGGTTCTAAAATGTGAACACTTTAAGCTTAATTTTGGCATACAAAAAATTAATTGTGTTACATGTACCATTGTTAAGTGTCTTAATGGGCATACAAACCACTTAGTTGATGAATTGCATGAATTCAATAATCCAACTAATCAATTTATTATCAATATACATATTACCATGACATAAATTTACCATGGAGAAACCCATTATGGATTGAAATTCTAGTAAATATGGGGTTGTGCCTCCTTTCCAAATCACCAAGATGCAAGATTACAAGCCATGGCTCATCTATGGAGAGTTGAAAGACCATTGTGAATTGACAACACACTCCTACAATGATTTTCACATTTTATATATATCAAAATCATTACTCGAACTAATAACTATGAAGAATGTGATTTCTACACTTGATTGCAACTTTAAATCAAACTATATATCCCCTACTCTAATGCATATACATGTTTATTTGTGCTAACATAGGATATTCAAACTACTGGGGATGCCCCTTGGTCAATTGGATCTCAAAAATCAAGCTCATTTATAGATTCTCCTTCCATTAGGTTGTGTATGTCATCCTTTGTCACATTTAAACAAGCTCAACCTGTGCCAAACATGTATGGTTCAATAAAGTCGAATGTTTCATCATTTGACGAGATGTCTTTAAGTGAGAAGCAAGGTCCCATGGATCATGCATTGGTTGTTTGAAGGTCCCTACTAAACCCGAAACTAAACAACTTAGTTTCATCTAAACACAGAGTGACAAGTTAAGAAGAGGTTGAACTTGTCAAGATTGTCTTCTTTCTTCCATATGAACCTACCATTGGCATTCATGTGGTCCATATATTCACAAGACATTTCCTTTTGTCCAATTTCATTTCTACATCTAATTATCTCAACCCATACTTATTTTTGTCTTATTGGTTGTCTTCAACTTGTTGATTTTGAGTGTTTAATGTGTTTCATTTAATTTTGAAGGTGATGAAATATATTTTGATTAATCTTAACTCATCCATTTGAAATCAAACCCTAGTCTGATTCATGTTGTCTCATGAATCAATAACCCCTCAGAAAGTAATATTTTGCACTGCATTAATTTTTGGAGCCAATATAAAATTTGGTTTTAGATGACCCTACATGATTCATACTGAGGATGTAATATAATTGTATCGAGTTGGTGTAATCCATAAGCAATTCATTTATATCAACTTCAAATACATGTGAAAAATAATATCAACAAATGAACTTGTAGCCTTCGTGTGGTTGCACTTATTGCATAATTCACAACTATGTAGATTCCAAAGTTTTCGAGATGCGTGACTTCTTCTAGTTTATTAATTTCAATCAATAGGGTAGGATTCATACCCTATTTGTAATTTTAAATTACATATATAATGAGCTTGGGAGGATATCTCTACGCTTGTGCCAATTATGATAAATAAATAACATGAAACACTTCGATATTTTGAAATCTAATCAAAAGTAATTTTAGAAACACGTATTTCTAAGAAAATAGTTGTGCTTGTCAAGCACATAAGTCAGAAAAGAAAATAATTTTGACATCAGCAGTCAATGATAGTTGGTGTCATTGAATGTGATGTTTTCCATCAATTTGAACATTACAAACATATTAATATAAAAAAAATTGTAGGTTTTACCCCATATCTAGGTAGAGTTGAAGCTCAAGTGTGCATATGCACAACCACAACTTTTATGTCAATCATTCAACTTAATTTATTCAATCAACAATGGTTACATTTATAGGCAAGAATCTCCTACAAATAGGGAGATTATTATTATCTCTAATCTCTAAAATTTCTCCCCAAATCTCTCACACACATATCACCTATTATCTCTCACCCTATCCCCTAAATCTCTTCTAAAATAGTACATCAGTTATTTTCACAACTCACTGACATTATTGAATAAACCTCTCCACATACACATACTAATTAATATTTAAGAACGTGGAGAGCTAACCTAAACTTAATGATGCACCCATGCAATGACCAATTCCTAACATTCCCCCCGCCACGCCCTTGCTGCTCCCGCCCCATCCCTTCCCATGCGTCCTCACCCCGCCCGCCGCAACACCCCCCCGCGCCCACCCCCGCCCTCTTGCCCCGCCCTTAGTGGTCACATGGGAGCAAATGTCAAAAAATGTCTTTTTGGAGCAAGTGCGCAGTCATCCTTAATCTTTAGTCGCAACATTAGATGGCCTTGTTCCTTGTTGGCAGTGTTTTCTAGGTTGTTGCTAACATTCACTTGGTATGAGTACCCCTACCCCTACACCTCACTCGCCCCCCTCCTGCCTTCCCGCTCCCACCCCCGGCCCCCTCTTCTCAATGTGAAAAACCCGTTGGATGTCAATTTCCATTGAAATTTCATCATTTTACAATATTATTTTGAAAAGATACTTTTTACAATTCCCCACTTTTTTAATATTATTGATTTACAAAAATTTCCATTATAATAAGAAAATATCATTTTATTTTTTTAAATTGAACACCCCTTACAAATTTGTCCAAAACACCTTATATCTCCCTTAACAATTTTTAGACAATATATTCTTAAATCTTCCCCTTTTTTTAAAAAAAAACTTCGCACCATAACTTTATAACAGCACTCCTCTCAAAAATATATTTTCCCTCCTTGATATGAACACAAAGTCTCCAACCCATGACTTCGTTAAGGATGTAAGATTTCGCAGGATTGTTTGTAGCCATCATGGCTATCTAACATTTCAATTATTAGTAGGTAAACTACCATATAGAGCTTATTTCGCAGCCTTTGTAAAAAGAATATCACATCTTATTTTATGATTAGAAACTCGCGGAATTGCTTGGTTGGAGGAAAACAATGATGGAGGGTTTTGATCGAAGCAAGGTGGAGAGACTGCCATGGAGCAGGCCGAGTTCTGAGCCAAACTGATCAAGCATTGCAGGTTCTGTGAAAATATGTGAGTTGGGTCTCCAAGATGTCGCCGAGACTGGATTCTAAGGGAAGCTGGAAGACCGGAGCGTGTTGAGATGGATCTCACGAGCAGGGGCTATGCAAGCTTGCCATAGGATGCAGATCGATGGAAGTCGTTGATGATGATTGAAGCCGAGTCTGAGATCAGATCTATACACACAGCTAAATGTGCAGTAGCTGATTCAAACGCTATTCAATGCAAAGTCTTGGGGGTTGAATGCCAAGTGGTGGCGGCGACATGGGATTGAAGTCCATAATGCTCGTTCTAACTGCCAAACTAGCCTGTAAAATAACGTTGATAATACAAATAATGGTAAATACAAAGTTGATGTGATCTGTGAAGGAAGCTTGGGGCTGAGTTGGCTAGGACAGGAGAGATCGATGCTGAATCAGGAACTCTTCCAAGTATAGAAGCTGCCAGATCATGCCGAGGTGAAGAGAACCAACACGTTGGGCTTTTGACTGTCATATGGAGCATAGCTGAGGTCTAGAGTCAATGTAGGAGCTCGTCGAGCTCTGTACAGGCGTTGTTTGTGGGAGGACTGTGTTGTTGAGCCTAAGCAGGGGCTGCGAAGAGTGAATGACTCATTGATCTAAGTTTATAGATCGCCGAGGAACTCGCCAGGGGTGTCTGTGGCGAGCTCGATCGTTTGACAAAGGTCGCGAGTCGTGTAAAGCAGACCTCAGTTAACTTCCCAAACAGCGACTTCGTAGGTGGAAGGGGTTAGCTCAGGTTGGGTCCATTGTGAAGCACAGATCGAAGAAGCAGTCAAGTTGGATTGATAAAACGAAGAGTCACCAAGATGAAGAGCTCGTTGCCAATGCTAGGATAAGTTCCAAGATCCAAACCAAATAGCTTCAAAAATCTTTAATTAGATTTTGAAAATATTTAAACAATTGTTGCGTCCAGGTTCAAATTGTGATTGCGTTCTGTAAAAATGTAAACTCTTCGATGTTTTTCTTCTCGAATGCGCAGATTTGAATGTGTTCAAAAACCTGAAAAAACCTCCAAAAGGTCCAAGAACAACCCAAACAGAAATATGTTGTGTTTATAGTCTATCCAAATGGTTTTGGATGTTCTAGATTTAGATATGAGATCCAAAAATGTTTCAGAAAAAAATTTTGACTCTCACAAGTATTTATTCAAATATATTTAAATTAGGTTAAATACAACTAAACTAAGCAAAAACACAATGGACAAAAATAGAGTGAGTTACCATAGAAAGATTAAACATAATGGATGTGACGACTTGCAAATGTATGGTGAATGTCAAGTGGTTTCACATGTGTTTTATATTGTTTGACCGGTAACAAAGTGCAAGAAGGGTTTGAACGAACAAGTAATAGATTTACAAGTGGTTTGCACTATAACCATTGTGTTGATTTGACAAGAAATTATGAGTGGAACATAAACAATGAGAAGAGAGGCCTCTGATAAACCTATTCTGATATTAGATGCAAGTTTTACCCCATATCTAAGCAGAGTCAAAACCCAAGTGTGTAAATGCACAAATACAACTTTTTTGTCGATCATTCAACTTAATTTATTCAATAAAAAATGGTTACATTTTTATGAAAGAATCTCCTACAAATATGGAGATTATTCTTATCTCTAATCTCTAAAATCTCTCCCTAATCTACTTCCTAAATTTCTCATACTTTTATCACTTGTTATCTCTCACCCTATCCCCTAAAACTCTCATAAAACATTACATGAGTTGTTTTCACAACTCATATTATTGAATAAAATTCTCCACTAATTAATATTTAATAATGTGGAGTATTAACCTAAAATTATTAAAGCACCCATGTGAAGACTAATTCCTAACAAAAATGAAATTATTAGGTACATAATGTCAAAAAATGGAAAAGGGTAAGTGCACGGAGTTGGGGGACAATTTTATAGATATTTATCGTAACATGTATGCATTATTTTAACTAAGGTTCAAAATCATCGAGCCATAATGCATACAGGTTATTTGAGTTGAGTCTTAGAATCACTGAGCCATAATGCATGCGTGTTTTAATTTTTAAAAATTAAAATGTAAAAAGTGCAGGAGACCAAAATTCAAAGTGACAGAAGTGTGTACATATTATAATGACTTTTCACCCAAAGGCACAAAAATACACCCAAAAACATAATAAGATGTATAGGAAGGTCATATTTACTAAAATAAATGTTAAGTATAATAAATAAAATGTAAAAATATAAATTTAAAGTGAAAAGCATGGGAGACCAAAATTTAAAGTGACATAAGTGTGTATGTGCTATAATATGTATCAGTTATAGTGCCTTTTCACCCAAAAATATAAAATTACACCCCAAAACACAAAAAAGATGTATAAGGTCATATTTGCTTAAATTTCATATTTACTAAAATAAATATTAAGTATAAGTTTACATTTATATTGTTACATTTTATTCCTTATGTATATTTAAATAAGGAATAAAATATAACAATATACATGTAAACTTTAAATTTATTTTAGTAAATATAAGAAAGTAGGGTCACTCTGCATCTGATAGGGTTGGTCTCATAGTTACACGTCTTACGATCTAGAATGTATTTTTTTTAAATATAATATGGTCAGTAGTTAGGTATTTTCATGGTTTCAATATTGAATTTAAGGAGTTCAGGGCATAAATTTTATAATTGATGTCCAGTTTGGGTAAAAATATAGTCATTTTAAGGTTTTTGTGCTTTCTAGATTGATTATTGGCATTTTTAGGAATCATAGGTTTATAAAAAATGAAGTTCACAAACCACTCACTTTGAATTTAAGCTAAATTGGTGTGATTGGAGAACCTTTGATCATGTTAATGACTTGCACACATCAAATGATCACTTTGTGTTAATCTCACTTCCTCATCATCCCTACCTCATCCCTAATCACTTCCTCCTCATCCCTCGTCATCTCTGATCACTCCCTCCTTGTCCCTCCTTATCCCTAATCACTCCTTCATTAACCTTCACTATCTCTAGTCATCTTTAATCACTCCCTTATCATCCCTAATCACTCTTTCATTGATCATCACCATTCCTAATCATCCCTAATCACTCCCTCCTCATCCCTCATAATACCTAATCACTCTTTCCCCATCCCTCATCATCCCTAATCACTCCCTCATTGACCGTCACCATCCCTCATCACTATGTCATTAACCCTCGCCATCCCTTATCACCCTAATCACTACCTCGCCATCCCTAATCACTCCCTCATTGTCCCTAATCACTCCCTCATCATCCCTAATCACTCCTTCATTGACCCTCATTGTTTCTAATCACTCCCTCATTGACCCTCACCATAGCTCATCGTCTTTAATCACTTATTCATCATCCCCCATCATCTCTAATCACTACCTCCTCATCTCTCATAATCCCTAATCACTCTCTCATTATCTCTTGTTATCCTTAATCACTCATAATTAACCCTTACCATCCCTCACCATCCCTCATCATCCCTAATCACTTGGTTGTCATTGACCCTCACCATCCCTCATTATCCTTAATGACTCCCTCGTTATCCCTAATCACTCCTCCATTGATCATCACCATTCATCATCATCCCTAATCATTCCCTCCTCAGCCCTCATAATACCTAATCACTTTTTCCTCATCCCTCATCATCTCTAATCACTCTTTCATTGACCGTTACCAGCCCTCATCACTCCATCATCAATCCTCACCATCCCTAATCACTACCTCACTATCCCTACTCACTCCCTCATTGACCCTCACTATCTCTTATCACACCCTCATCATCCCTAATCACTCTTTTATTAACCCTCACCATACCTCATCATCTCTAATCACTTATTCATCATCCCTAATCACTCCTTCATTAATCTTCATAATCTCGAATCACTCCCTCATTGACTCTCATTATACCTCATCATCTCTAATCACTTATTCATCATCCCCCATCATCTCTAATCACTCCCTCATCATCCCTCATAATCCCTAATCACTCTTCATTGTCCTTCATCATTCCTAATCACTTTGTAATTGACCCTCACCATCCTTCATCATCCCTAATCACTCTGTCATTGACCTTCATCATCCCTCATTATCCTTAATTACTCCTTCATCATCCCTACTCACTCCATATTCATCCCTCCTCACCCATAATCACTCTTTCCAATATCTTGATGGTTGGTGTAGTGGTTTCCCACTTATCCCCAATTGGCTTATGTTCTAATTCTAAATTTTACTCACTCAAATAAGGATCAAATAAACTATTCTTTAAATCATACTCTTTCACATAAATAAAGCACTCAGAGATATCATCTGATTATTTAGTGGGATTCATATATCTTTATGGTGATCCACGACCAGACTGTGGAGAGAGAGTGTATCTAGAACCACGAGATAGAATAAATAGGTAGGAAAACACACAAATGTTGGGATGAAATTATATTACTTACATACATATAAATTATGATTTTTGCATCTAAGAATCCTAAGCCTAGAGTTTAGAATCCCAATTTAAATCTTTATAGATAGAGGCAACTAGAGACTAGTTGAAAATTATAATCCCAACCCCATAGTTGGCTTCTCATTTTATCTATATGTCATTGAGTTTTAACCCTCATTGTCCCTCGTTATCCCTAAACACTCCATAATTATTCCTCATTATCCTTAATCACTCCCTCATCAAACCTCATCATCCATAATCACTCCTTATTAGCCCTCATAGTCTCTAGTCGCCCCTTCATCAGTTCTAATTATCCCTAAACACTCCTTAATCAGTCCTCATTTTCTATCATCATCCTTAATCACTCCCTCATCATCCCTTATCATTTTTTCTCATCCCTCATCATCCCTCCTCATCCCTAATCACTCCATTCAATACCTTTATGGTGGGTATAATGACTTTTTACTTGTGTCGATCATCACTAGTCACTCCTTTATATATGTTAGACTGTCCCTTCTCCTTTCAAGATATGGCTTGGGTATTTAATCATATATTTTAATTATCATGTATAAAATATATGGTCAAGTAAGATATATATGGTCAATATTAGATATGGGTATTCAATATCAATATATGGCTTGGGTATTTTATCAGGTAGCTCATACTCAAGTAGGTAGGGCATACTCAAGTAGGTAAGGCAAGAAAGATAGGTAGGTAGGGTATACTCAAGTAGGTAGGAAATACTCAAGTACAATAAGTTATGTATGGCATTTTCAAGGTCAAGATATGGGTCAGGTATTTAGGTACAAGGCATACCCAAGATCAAGATATGGCACAAATATTTTATCCAACCAAGATATGGCTCAGATTTGGATCAAATATTAAGGGTGAGGAGGGATGAGGAGAGAATGATTAGGGATGATTTGGGTCGATTAAGGAGTCATTAGGGATGAAGGACAATGAGGGGGAATGAGGGAGTGATTAAGGATAATTAGGGAGTGATTGGGGATGATGAGAGATGGTGAGGGTTGGTGAGGTAGTGATTAGGGATGAGGAGGGATGAGGACAAAGTGATTAAAGATCATGAGGGATGAGGAAGGACTGATTAAGGATGATTAGAGATAGTGATGGTCAATGAATAAGTGATTAGGGATAATAACGAAGTGATTAGAGATGATGAGGGATAATGAAAGTCAATGAGGGAGTGATTAGGGATGAGGAGGGATGAGGAGGGAGTGATTAGAGATGATGAAAAATTGAAATTAACATAAAGTGGTCATTTGATGTGCATAGGTCATTAACGTGACCTATGTTACCTCAATCACACCACTTTATCTTGAATTCAAAGTGAGTGGTTTTTAAACTTCAATTTTGACAAACCTAGGGGACTTAGAAATGCTAACAAGCAATCTAAAAGACACCAAATTTTAAAAAATGACTATATGCACTCTATAAATCAGGAAACAAGTTTTCATGATAGCTAAGCAAAATTCATTTATTATAACCATGATTTGAATTGGAAACTTTGAATTTTCAAATAGAATTAAGGTTGTAACTAGTTAATGTGTGTTTGTTTTGTAGGCTCTTAAATATATTGATCCTAAATATAAAAACTAAAAAATCCCAAAGGGACATTAACTATGGAGGATTCCATCATCTCATAATTTCATTATCTCATATATATGGTATATTGAGAATAACTTCTCAAATTTAACTACTTACTAGTGAATTACAAGAATAAATAGTCAAAGACTTTTTATGGTTGAAAAACAAAACCTAAGAATTTCTAATATACAATGAGGAATGTGGAAACTATATATATATATATATATATATATATATATATATATATATATATATATATATATATATATATATATATATAATGGCTTGAGTATTATATCAATACTCCTTACACTATGGTTTGGATAAAACTGAAGATCGATTTTCTCAAAAATAACACGACGTATGAGTTTTAAATTTTCAAAACATAATTTCTAAAAAACAAGCAAAAAAAAGAAAAAGAAATCAAAATTGAAATAGAAAATGCTAAACCAAATTATAAAAGTAAAAATTCAAAAATGTATGGGTTCACCAATATGTTTTACCATATATTGTTATTTCATAATTAAAATTCTTGTCTAATAGGTGTAAAACTTGATATATACTAAAATGCTAATGATATACAATTATTATCAATTCTTATTTTGAAACTTCTTGAATATGAAAAAACTGTTATTTTGGAAACACTAAGAAAAAATGTACTTAACTCAAATTTTAATTTATGTTGTCATAGTGACATTGGGTGATTAGAGATAGATTCTAAAATTATTTCTTGACAGGTTTGTACTCACTAGACAACAATGTAGGCCGATTGTGTGTTGACTATAGACTTGTCCCAATTGACTTTGACTAATAATTGATAGTAAATAAAATAAAAATGAATAATTATGGAAATTTAGGGTCAAAATATAATATGACAATGTTCAAGGATAGGACCACACTCCCTTGAAAATAGTGTAACTTGGTCACGTTTATTGACTACAGACTTACTCGTATTGACTATGACATAAATATGACTGCGTTGTATTTTTCACATGTGTCTGTGGAGAGGGTTGAGACGTTTTAATTTAAATTGTGTCACTCTAAGATAGTTGTTTTCATTCTCTTGATTTAGAAACCTTAAGGGTCTTTATGAGAGCCAAAACATGCAAAAAGAAAGGGGGATTGTAATGCGCTGCGCTGATCTCAATCACCACCTTGATGATATACCACTACCTATGTATCTAAATACCCCAAAGAAGGAATCAAACCACATGTAATTATCCCAATTAGAGTGATTATGAAATTATGTTCCTTGACTATATTTATATAGATAGAGATGTGGCTTTGATACTTTGCTTTGAGATGCTTTAGAGTTGGCTTGTGACTAATCCTTGAGAATGATCTTGAATTTGGTAATAATAGGTAAGATTTGTTCAATGTGCAATAGTGTATAAGTGTTCAATAGATAGTTCCAAGCTAGGAACCAATTCCATTTGAAATAAGGTTTTGATTTATTTATATAGTGAAAAATTCTATAATGTTCTTTTAATTAACTCTATAAAATATGTATTTATAATTTTTTAATTTAATTGTCCACATGTATTTTTTTTTTAATATTATTAAATTTAAAATTTTAACAATAGAAATAAGTCATAAATTAGTCTCATCTAATTTATAATATTAATGAATCTTTAATAAGTTATAGATTAAAAAATACATATATAAATATGGGTTTTTTTTTTTTTTTTTTTAAAATATTATTAAAATTAAAAATTAAAGGTAGCCTTAAAATAGTTTAATCCAACTTCTACTATTAATAAATATTCAATAAACTATAGAAACAAATGGGCAAGTGCAAGTTGAGGAAAGCACTTTGTTTTTAAATTAAAAATTTGGAATAGAAATAAGAGTTTAAATATATCATATAATATTGAAATTATTATTGAATAAGTTTTTTTTTTAATGAATTTATATATTTTTAATATTTAAATTTTAATAAAAATAAAAAATAATTTAATATTATTGATTGGTAAATTTGTTTACGTAAAATTAAATATATTTTTTTAAACAGAAAAATAATAATATAAATAAATTAACATAAATATATTTAAAATATAAAAATTTTATATAATTTTAATTAAAAATATTTAACATTTATTTAAAATAAATTAACATTATTAATCTATAATATCATATATTAAACTATCACATCAATTTAAAATGACAGTTTTTTTTTTTTTAATCCCTATAATTATATCATAACATTAGTTAAATTTTGAAAAATAAATAATTTTGAAATACTTAACTGGATGCAAATTGGAAGGAAACAAATATTGAATACAAAACCCGAATAATTTGGATATGCAATCATTAATTGTTGGAGGGCATCCAATGCAAAAAGGGTAGAACCCTAAAAATGTTGATGTGCGTACGCATTCTTTAATTTAATATTTACTTAAAGTCTGACTAGGTCTCAAAAATTCGATCCCATCGTGTCACGAGATTTACCTGCTTTTTTTTTTTTTTAATAATTGTTTTGGTTAGTGTGCCAAGCTTTTATCTCTCTGGATAATCAATTGAATCTCCCTCTCTTATCGTAAAAAACATTCTTATAATTAATTATATAATATTTTAAATATATTTATTTTTAAAATGTTAGAAAAATATTAAGCTATTTATTTTAATTTATTATAAATTATATTGATTAATGACTACTATTTTTTTTTAAAAAATTTGTTGAGGAAGGATAAATGGTTTCAATCTAGGCGTATAATTTTATTCAGTTTGAAATTTTTTTTGAAAAGAAAAGAGCTCTAAACTCTACTATATACCAAAAGTATTATGATTTTTCAATCACTTCTCTACGAAGAAAAACTTTCATATAAATTGTCTCAAGTTTGAGTCAAAAAGTAATTCTCTTGACTTCCTCCAAAATAAATTAACCAAATAAATATTAAATTTAAAATTAAAATTATCATATAACAATCGAATAAACCTAAAATTTAAGATAGTTATTAATTATTAATATCTTACCTTCCCACATTCTATTATAGAATAACTCTTAATTTTAATGAACTAATATAGATTATAGACTCTAACTTTATTATAGCCTCTAAATTTTACATCATGCTTGAGGATTACAATTTTTTTGATTACCTTTTATAAACATGAAAAAATAAAATTATATATTAATCAAATAAATACAATTATATTTAAAGTCAAAATTAGTTTATAATTAACTATTTTATTGATATCTCACATTATTACATTTTACCATCATCTTACATTTATCAACATAAATATATAATATTAAATTTTTTAATATCCAAAAAAAAGACTATTAGCATCAATTTTGTTTTAATTTAAAATTACTACCTTACTTCGTTGGTCACTGAAATCTTATCGTTTTATGTGTTGGGAAATACCTAAACAATTATCAAACGTAAGATATATGTTCTTTAACTAAAGATATAAAAGATACAAAATAATATTCTTTTGGTACAATTTGATTGGAAAAAATATTTACATGTTATAAGCCATTTCGCAGCAATCAAAGTAGAACAGATAAATGCAATTAATTGTTCACATGTATCTTTAACTAAAGTCTGTCAGTACTTGACAGTAAGTTAATCTGGGACATATCTCTTGTGATCAAAATATTTGCCTCCAGCCTGTTTACAATACGGAGTCGTTAATGCATTAATATTGTTTAGCTAATCATCATCTCGAGTTTTGCAGCTTGTCTTGAAACAGAAGAGTATTGTATCCATTGGAATGGAATTGGTTTGTGTTTTCTAATCGGGGAAGCTCTGCGAAACTAATTTCAATACACGTTTGTTTATGCACGAATCTGAGCATTACAACTCTCTGTATTTACAAGAGTTTTAATACAAAATTTTAATTTATGTTTACACTGTGTATCATCATTGTTCTACATGTCTATTATTTTATCATACCTTATTTTTCATCGTTGTTCTGCTTGTATTTTCTTTTTCTTTTTGTTATGCTATGAACGCCTCTAACCTGACCAATATAATTTGCGCCTCTAACACGAGTGGTATAATTTTGAATATGGTATTCATTTCGTGTTAAGGTCTAGGTTGAATTTATGTACTTAGCTTCGCAACATTTCATCTTTGCCCTGGCAGAGATTTCTTCATATTGTGTTCTTAATAACGTCTAGGTTGAATCTAGATACTTAAGGGTCGTAACATTCCATCTTGCCCTTGCAGATATTTCTTCATACCATGCACGCGCCATTCAAGGAGATGTGATTACTTAATCGAGCATACAGATCATCCTTGGTTACGGCCAACTTTGTGGCATCTTTTCTCGGTATGTCAACTCATTGATTGTTGTAATATTTTTTCCCTTTCTATGTGAGCAATGCCCAGAAATTTTATTTTTGTTCTTTCTTTTGTTCAACAAATCATAACATTAGTCAAGTGGGATTCTTAAAGGAATCTGACCATGTGTGTATTTGAATATGACCATCTTGGCATCTTTGGGAGAGGTTTCCCTGGGGTAAGTATTAATGTTTTGTATTCCTTTGAGACATTTCAAAGGGTTATCTGAATTCTTTCGTAACTGCCACTTAGGCTTTATGTAATGCACATTCCAAATTCTCAATGCTCATAGCAGATTTTAGGCCTTTGTTTTGCCTAGCAAAGAAACGAATTCATAGGAGAATGTATAGCAAGTGGTCTTCTTGTCAGTGTTGTAACTCCTTTGTCTGCTCATCTCAAAAACAGGTAACAGGTTGGTAAATGCGTGGAAATTGATGTGCCCATGCTTATTATATTTATTGGTTTTGCCTAGGTATATCTATGTTTTTTTAATAATAGCTTTGTTTAACTACTGAAGCTTCTGATTCTCCTGATATTTGTGGTCACTTCTTCATTGGTTTACTGCTCACTCCTTTTTGATGCAGTACTTGAAGCATATCCATGCAATAAGCTTGCATGTTTTTGAGTGCTTCCCAGTGCTTATTTGCATTACCCTTGTGTGGGCATATGCACATATGCTAACTTCAAGTGGGGCTTATAAACATGTGCATGAGATGACAAAGAACCACTGTCACACTAAGCGCACTCACCTTATATCATCAGGTCCCTGGTATGAGGTTTATATAAATGTTTGACATGTTGTGGTTGTTTTGTTGTCGAGTTTTTTTGGATGCTACTGTGCAAAATTTTTTAGTTTTGACGTCGGTTGAGCTTCTTCATCCATCATCAAAGATAAAAGATTGGTCTAGGAAAGGATAGTAAATAAAGTTATTCATATTTTGAAAAAAATCAAGTTATTACATACAAATTCAACTGTAGTTTTGCATCGATTAACATATTTATCCTGTAGGGTATTGGAAAACTATTGGATGGTCTTTTTGGGACAGGAACTAGTTCAACTGTTTCTGTGCAAGTATGCTTTGCTCATTGCAACATTCTAGGACTTTGTGATTTAACTTTCTTTGTTTTTTAAAATTGTATGTTATTCCATAACTAAATATGTAATGGTATTTCAGAGAGAATGTTGGTCTTCTTGGAATTACCAGAGTAGGCATCAGGCATTTGTTCGAATATCAGCTGGTTTTATGATTTTCTTTTCAATTTTAGGTTGGGAACAACTTTTACTTCTCAGATACGTACTTGAGATAACCGTGCATTACTATTGCATGTAATTATTGATGCAAATTTGTCCTTATTTGACATGTTTTAGGCAAATTCAGCGCTCATTTTGCATCAATACCTTTTGCCATATTTGTTGTATTATACTGTGTGCACTTTGGGATTGTTGGTAAGTGCCTAAAACCAATTCTACTAGAACAGCACATGCATATAACTTTGTAGGCTTTCTAGGTTTCTAATTGTTGGCATTTCCTTCATCCAATTCACCAATATGAACTCATAATCTATTATCATCCAGTATGTATGAAACTATTCTTAAAGCAGAAAGTGATGGCTAGTGAGTGGCAGGCTTTAGCCACTTTCTTTGAAAATTGATTTCCTAGTAGATTTGGATTTATGAAACTGTCAGCTCTGATTAGCTGTGCTCAAATCTAGTTTTTCACTGAGAGCATTTTGAAAGATATGCACAAATGCTTAATAATATACTCTTTATGCTTTCAGATTGCAGCTTCATCTGTCACTCTCTGTTTTAGTCACTTGGCTTTATTCTATAGTTTGGGATGTCAAGGGCCATGAACTCAAGTTCAATGCATAGGACTTTAAATGGTTTGTTTCTTGTTGTGTTTAGGGATTTTACCTACTACAACAAATAATATGATTCTCCATTTCTTTGATGTCACAACAGTGCGACTAGAATGTAAATTTATTAGGCACATGCACCATGTTACTGATTTGTGTTTTAATGAAGATGGCAAGTGGCTATTATCATCCAGTATGGATGGAACTATAAGAATTTGGGATGTAATTTCATCAAGGCAACTTGACGCAATGCATCTTGATGAAGATCCAACAACACGGTCTTATCTCCAAATATGGATAAGTTGGCAAACTACACATGTTGACAGAAATGGCATCTACCTCTGGTATTTATGTTCTATACATTATCTTTTTTCTTAAAGGGCAAAGTGATGTGGGTGCCCCCACGGTCTATAGTGATCTAAACTCAACTCTAGATTAAAAACTAAACCATACATCGTTTCATATAATTTAATTCCTTGTGTGTATGTATCTGTTTGTAGATAGTCAACATCGAGATTTAAGCTTATTTTGTTATATGGTCCAACTCGTGGACTAAAAGTTGTTTTTGCCTGCAAACTAAAATCAAACTTTTAAGCTAAGGATTATCTCTGCACACTCCTACGTTTTTATTGTTTTCTCTTCTTGGTTTGTTTACTTATACCTAATTTAAAGCATAAACATTCTAGCTTTGAATTGACAGAGGAGAACTCTTGAGAGTGCACATACAAATATTGCAGAGGCTCTGCATGCAAAACAAATTTATGGTCAGAAACCAAAGGATTACCTAACATATTTTTGTTTGGAAAAAAGATAGGTCAACCAGGCTAGTGGGTGTATGCTACAGAGTGGTTCTACGAAGGCTATTTTGGATTCGCAGAGGAGGATAATTATCTCAATTGTGTCAGTTGCATAGCCTTTGTGCATCTTTGAAGAGCATCAAAAGAACATAGGAAAGTGCCTGTTCATTGTTGAATACTATCTTTTCCCATCAGTAAAATATCATTAGAACAATCCTTGTAATCAACAAAATTTAATTATTGGCGTCAAAAGTCTCCCTGTGTATTTGTTTCCAGATCATAGTCTCCCTGTGTATTTGTTGTTGAGCTGTCATCCGCATCGAGAATGCACATAGAACATGAGTTGGATTACCGATCTTTCAATTTGAATTTTCTTTTTGCTTCTCCCTAGTGTATTTGCAAGATGTCCTGCAAGCCACATGTTTAAGCTACGATTTATGTACAACAGTACTTTGTTCACAGCTCTTGGGTTTCTTACTGGGCTTGTGGGGACTCTTCACATGGCTTTGAACCATAATTTCAGGTACCTAACTCTGCAAAACATTGATTTTTTTCTCTCCGTGGTTGCGCTTTGTTGTCTGAACAATGTCCTTGGAGAAATGTCAACGTCGATACCCATTTAATTTTTCGCATCTGCATTTAATCTACTCATCATGGATTTACTTGCACTTTACTTGCAGCTCACTCCTTTGTTTTCTCCTAACAATATAATCACATATAGCCCTCCCTCGACAAATGCTAAATTTGAATGATGTCGATGATGCTGACAAGTACAGTGAACCCTCTGTAGATTTTATGTTAAAATATAGATGTAGAAAAAACTTGTTTCTCACTTCTACATAAATCTACTTATGTCTCTGGGGTTTACTATTGGGCTTGTGCGGACTGCATTATCTAATGGTTTATGGATATAGAGAAAGCTTGTTTGTCCCACTTGTACAAAAATCTACTTCTGTCTCTGAGGTTTACTGTTGGGTTTGTGTGGACTGCATTGTCTAATGGTTTAATCAATTCTGAAGATGCTAAAATAAACTAAATTTATGTCGATGGCTAGTAAATATTTAATTCAACAGTGGCAATCACATTTGGAGTTCAATTGTAAACAACCCAAGGATTTATGTACATATTTGCAATTGCAGTTGATATTGTATTATATATACGATTTTGTATTTACCTTATAAGTTCAAAGTAAATTTTATAACATATATGATTTTGTATTTATCTTATAAATTGAAAGTAATATGTTTATATTATGCTTCAATCTAACAGTTTTTAGTTTATTTTATGCTTCAACATCATGCTTCATCGTTTTTTTCTTCAATAACTATTACGTCGTAAAGACTTGACACTTCATACTTATTTATTTAAAATTTTACTAAATATATTTAAGTCATTTTAAAATAACTTTCATTTTACAATATAAGATGTCTTCAGTGAAAACCAATTTTAAGTATTACACATATAATAGATTATTTTATTTTAAGAACAAGTATCTTTATCTTATTTTTGTTCAAGCCTATACCTACATCTAATGTTTCAAATTCACATCGTTAGCCCTCTTTTGTTTTAAGATGTGAGTTACAAATTTTTAAGTGGCATATATTTCTTAACTTTCCAATCATGATATATAATAAAATATTCGAGGAAAAAGCCTTAGTTTCATTTTAAAACGGAGGAAATATTATGGAATATCACTAATAATAAAGAAACCTTTTTAAAGATGTGAGTTACAAATTTTTAATTGGCATATACTCTTTAACTTTCCAATCATGATATATAATAAAATATTTGAGGAAAAAACCTTAGTTTCATTTTAAAAAGATGAAATATTATGGAATATCACTTATAATAAAGAAACCTTTAAAGAGTTGGGAAATGTCACTAAATCAATTATAGTGATATTCCTTTAACAGTTAAGACATACAATTAGGAAAGGGCACTTTTGTTACAATTTAGTATGAGGATAATTAGGAAATGGCATTTTTGTATAGTAATTGTGATATAATTTTAAGAATGGATTTTTTAATTTTTTAAAATATTTTACAAGTTTTATATAATAAATATATTTTTATTGGTTAATATCTAAAAAAATCATCACATAAGTATAAATTAGTTAGGTATTTCATTCGTTTTTTGAAAAAAATTATAAATTTGTAATTAATTAAATATAATATTTAAAACAAGATATAATGGCATCCATCATCTCTTTAAATTTTTTTTTTTCTCAAAGCATTTTTCCTTTTGTTAACTCTTTAAAACTACACTATTAACTACTTTTCTATAAAAAGATAAGCTATCACACCAAAACAAGTGAAAAGTTGGTGACTGTTGTTTTATGAATCTTAGTCATAAAAAAGACTTAAAATATATATGATAAAATTAAAATAATTTTTTAAGAAATTAGAATAACTTATTTTATATTTTCTTACAATTAAATTAAATCATAATATTGAAACTTTAATTTAAATTAAATTCAATAAAATATATTTTAAACTTGAATTTTAACAAAAACTAGATATAATTATAAATAAAAATATCTTAAATTTCAACATTAATTTATTAATAAAATTTATTATTATACATTTTAAAGAACAATAACATCAATAAAATAAACAATTAAACAAAATTGATTGTTAAACATTTTTGCTAACCTCACTTTCTTTAGACTGTTCTCAGGGTTTATCTACTTTCTAATCCTTCAAACTAAGGATAAAAATATATGAAAACCTTAAGGTGAAAGTATGAACTTGATGTGCATGATATTTTTTATTTATGCTGATAATGCAGACTTTGAACATACTAACAAAAAAGGAAAGGTAGGTTTGATATATTAGTCATTTTTAGCCTGTTACGGAGGTGGCATATTTCAGCCCTTGTATTATATAAAACATTCTGAAAATCCATAACTAATTTATGGATTCAATATCATGTTTATGATATAAGACGATAAAACAAATCTCTCAAATCTCTCAATGCCTTGTAAAGTACTTTTACATATGTTATATTTATGTACGTATGCATGCGCATAGAAAGGGATTAACATGCTTAAAACACAATTGGGAAATAGGGGTTTTAAAATAACACGAGGACAATATTGAAAAAGATGAAGCCTATTCAAACATGTTTATAATAATTTAAAAAATGAAATTAGTTAAAAAAAAGGATGTGCTTATAAATTAATATAGATATATTAAATATGTTTATTTAAAATATATTGAGAGATTAATTTTAAGGTGTTTATATTGTGATGTAAGATAAGTGCATTGTGATTGATATCTCTTGATATATTTTAGATGTATTTAAGATATCTATTTTAGAAGTACGTGTAGGTGTAACATGAACATTTAACAATAAATATCAATTAATGCATTATTATATGTTCAACAAAATAAGAAATATATATCACAATCAATAATAATTAAAAATAATAATTTTTTATATGTTGAAATGTGAACATAAGTATAATATATGTGATATTAAATAGGCAACATTATTGTAGTTCTAAGAACTTGAGTATCTCTTTTTTAGTGTTTCGTCTGGTATGTTATTTTTTTGTTTTCAATTTCTCATATTTGTAGTATGAAAATGGAGATCAAATTTCGAGTCCTAAATATTTCACATGCGAGATGGGCACAAATGTTAACTCTGGGCTTTTTGTATGTCTTGTATCAATTGTTGTTTTAAAAAGAGTCAATCCTTGTGATTCGAGTATGGATAATCTCCAAGCCAATTTTAAGTGTAGTTGTGTTTGTCCCTTTTGTATTGGTGTGATTAGAATTGTATGTAGAGTTGCATTTGCAAACGACATTCTAGAGTAATTGTCAAATTTTATCAAAACATAAGTAGGTGGCTTTGGTGCGGAGCTTCCAAGTTTGTATACTATACTTTGAATATATTTTAGAGATCCATTTATAAGCCTTGTTTTTATACACAAGTTGGAGGTTAATATCACTCTTGCATTTTTAGCAATTAATAATTCCACATCCAATTCATTGTTTTGACTTTCGAATGGATTGGTACTACTTGTTTTAGTTGCAATGCTTTGTGCAATTGATCTTTTTAATGATTTTAATTTCATGTTGTTATGGTTTTTGACATTATCATTTGTTACAAATAAATGAATAGTATTGTCAAAATCTTTTCTGATGTTTGGATGTAATACACTATTTATTCTTGACATCAATAGTTTGCAATTATCAATAGTTGAATGTGTATCTCTAAGATTTGTGAGTAGTTGTCGAAATTTTTTTTGGTCATCACTTTCTACTTGTTGTATAAATATTTTATCCAGAGTAACAATTATTTTGAATTCTTTCCATAATTTTTCATGTCTGTTATTATTGTATGGTGCTTTATCACTTCTCTGAGATTGTTGGCCCTAATTTCTTAAAATGATTGATCTATCTCCAAAACTCATGTTTGCATTTTTTGAAAATGCTTGACGAAGTCGTGTATTTATGTTTTGCAACATTTTTTTTTCAATAAAACTCATTTCATCAATCAATATGTATTTTATATGCCATATTTTTTTTTTGAAAACTTGAGTCTTGTTCTTTTTAATTTAGTAAAGTTTGCGATTGAGATTTGCAGTGTTGAGTGGATTGTCAAAACGTCAATATTAAATGCTTCAAATCTAGTTGGTGCAAGTAATAGAAGTGGACAATGTTGCATAATTGATGATTCATTTTAAAAAGCTTTACAAATGACACCAATTAGATGTGATTTTCTTGTCCCTGTTCTTTGAATTATCATGAATAGTGGTGTGACATTATGAATTTGATAAAAAAGTCTCGTGATTATATCAAGTGTTTTTTTTTTTTTGGCAACTTAAGGTTTCACATGAAATATTATTTATTATATCATCTGGTATGAGTAACTCATTGTCTTTCATTGTGCTTATGAATTTTATAACTGAAGTTGTGTATTCTCTTTTATATTCATGATTCCATGGTGTTATCTATCAAGATCTCTTTTGTCCAACATATCTAATTTTGATACTTTCGTAATTTGCTCATGATGTAGCTTTATGATTTTTCATTCATGTTTCATTGTATTTTGATGAACGACTTGAACATCATCACATTCAGCATTACTTTGATTTTCATGGTCATCTGACACAGTCCTCTGCTCCACATGCCAAAGATTGTAATTGACTCTCAGTTTGATGTTATATCATCAAGTTCAATATCTCTTTACAAATTACAAAATGGCTTGTAAAGCAATAACTCTAACCAATAGAAATCAACTTATTTTTGTGATTTCCACATTAGTACTATAGTAAACTTTGAGAATACTCTCACAATAGTTGCTATGCACTTAGACTCCCATTTATTATTTCGCTTATATAACCATGATCTAGCTGTCTATATAAGTTAAAAACTTTTCATTTCATAAGGTCTATTCATGTATCCATCAATGAAAGCTGTTAAGGGCTTATCATTTTCGGGGTCTATAGTATGTCTCACTAGGTTGAACACTTCGTATGAAACATTCAAAGTGACAAACACTGCACTGATTTCTACCAATGGAAGATCCAACAACATACGACGTCTCTTTTGTTTCAATGTTTTTTTCAACAAAACGTTATGTTAGGAGTCTTCTATATGCTCTAGTTTCTAATTCTTCAGGGTTTTCGATGTTTGCAAGTCCCATTAACATTTGATGATAGGTTTATAACTCTTCTTAGTTTTTGTCACATATTTGGCAATGTAATTATTTACCACATGTTTTGAAAGCATAGGTTGTTAATCTACGTTTGCTCTCCACAATTGTATGTTTTGGTTGTGTATTTACACGATCATCATTTTTTACAGGGTCTTTTTTTATCCTTTGTTTGTGGGTCTTGAAATAATTTTGACCCATTCAAATTCAATGGCCATGGTGTGTTGTACTTATCAAAAGAATAAAAAAATAGTTTTTATAAGCACATTATGTTATGTATATATATGAACGTATGAATATCTTACCTACAAACCATTTTTCTTCTTTTATTATGTAGGCATGCACCCTCTTTACACATTGTATGACACTACATAATTAAGCAACTCTTTATAGTCATGGTCAAGATCCATCTGTGTCAATTGACGTGTATTTCGAAGACATGGATGTTGATTAAAATTTTGTAATACATATATTGCATCATATATAAAATTTTATCTATTAGAATGAGACAACTTAATTATTATGTAAAAATTATGTATGAAAAATATTGATATTATATAGGAAAAATATTGATATCATACTTGTATGTTTTGTTGATGTGGATATCCACGTGGATTCCATGCATGGCTAATAGAATCAAAGTATTTTTGAGCATTTTGTAGATCATGATTATTTGTCCAATAAAGATTCTCCATGTTTGGTGCTCCTTTTAACCATATGAATCTATGCACATGTGGTGAACCTCTATGTTGTCATATCTAGACTAATGATTTTTCATTTTCATTCTTTTTTGTAGTATCTCTTTTCAAAAAATTGTATGTCGCAAGTGCATGTAGTATGTCACTATATAAGGATAGTCAATAATATTTTGTCGACGTTATTTTTGTGATTCTTGGAGATTGGTTGGTGGTGTTTTTGGCATTAGCACATGTAGATTGGGCCAATACATATCAGTTGCATTCAATGTGAATAATATTATCGATGTTTTGATTTGATGCAACATGTTAATTATGCACGATTTTTTGCCCAATAAGACCTTGTACCCTTCAATGTGGTACTAAAATATATCAAATGATCAACTAGATGAGTGGGGAACGTTTTTCATATGCTCACATAATTCATTGTTGGTGATTGATATGTCTTGCAGACTCTTTTTCACAAACACTGCAGATGAATTTTGTGCATGATGTCTCATAATCATGATCATGTAATTTTTGAATCGTGGGTGTCATTCAAAATGGGGATCCCTTTATTGAATTAAATGTTTAACAAATTCATTTAGATGCACTTGTTTCATTCTCGATTTTAACCAATCACATCTTCCATTTGAAAACAATGTGGGGAAGGCCATATCAATTAGCCCTTTTATGACATACGCATTTTATAAGGGATGCACCAATTCCTGGGCAATCCATCAGATCTCCAAATTCTATAGTAGGATTATTCATCCATACATGGATTAATTCTATCTCTCTCGTGGCATTTGAGGGTTTGGAGGCCATTGAATTCGTATGATTGATGATATTTCTTTCATCCATTTTCATCATTGGACCCTAAAATACATATTCATTCACATTTTAATCAAATTTCATATGTATAGAGTTCAATTGGTCAAATATATTTTTCTCAAAATTGGGTGGAAGTTTGATAAGTACATTTTCATCAATTTGAACATCTCTATAGAATTTGTCATGTTTTATTTTAGATTTTAATGCCCTATATACTCTATTAATTGTAAATTTGTAATTTATTTCGTGTTGATCTCTTTTTTAAACAACAATGATCGGCAAATATTTTATTTGATGTAAAACTTTAGAAATTTCTTTCACTTTTCGTGAAAAATTGATTGTATGTTCTTTATATTTATACTGACCTTTAGTTGCATGTGTGACTTTTAGGATTGGATTGATACATGCTATTAACATCTCTTATACTTGGGTTAAAAGATGTAGATGTTAAAAATCAATGATCATTTTTATCTTGTCGACATATGTGGCAAAGGGGACTTTCAAGGGCTCGTGAGATATTTGTGTTGGGGTAGCTTTCTTAAAAACTATAACACATATTTGGTGAAGCTAATTTTTCTAGATGATGACGAAATATGATTTGTAATGTCATCAAAGCTATCTCAATATTTTCACTGTTATCATGTGTATTTTGTATATTATTTTTGACAATATTATCCATGGCATTTCTTTCTCTATTACTTGATGTGTTTAACATACATTTTATGGTCATGAAATTCACTTCTTCAAAGTTAGCATCAATATTAGTATTCATTCAATGATGTCTTTAAATCGATTCACGATTACGTTCTTGTAGTTGGTTTTCTTCTTCCACTATAAATTGATTCAAATGCATTTTTATTTGAATTATTATTCTTAATCTATGTTGATCATCTCGTGATGTTTGTTCACGATATGCTATCATTTTTTGGGCATGCTATCTCAAAACTGCTTCTAGCTCTTCAAATGACATTTCAACCCTATGTTTTGCACGTCATTCTATTTCATTCGCATTATGTTGTTTTTTTGTTCCTCTATCATTTGTTTACTCTTTGTTGTCTTCCATATTGTCTAGCATATTCTCTTTGATATTATCTTCGCTGCTTTTCGGTTTCAAAATTCAATCATGGATGAGCCATACCTATAAAAAGCAAACATAAAATATTCAAACTTTTATCTAACAATTTTTAAAAACAATAGACCTAATTAATTATTAAATAATGAAAATGATTTATCCATAGGTTTTAATAAAATTATATGTAGTACTAATAATTATATAATACATGTATAATTCTATTTTAATTTTAAGTAGAATTTTTCCATCTTAAAAAAGTATTTTAATAAATTTTATATTTACAAAGTAGACATGTAAAAATAAAAGTTAAATTTATTACAAATTTATGAATACCTCTTTCAATTATTGTTATTTTAATTTTATTTAGAATTTACACATTAAAAGGAAAAACAAATTTAAACCATAAAACTAACTTAAACCATAAAACTATGGACTTATATACCAGAGTCAAAAAAACCCTAAAGTGATGATACTTGAAAAGTGGTGAACAAATAAAAGAAATTAAGCCACTTTTTCTCATACCACTGTTGAAAGAAATAGCGGCAAGGAGGGTAATTTGGAGGTGGATGATTGGGTGGAGAAGAAAGTTTTGATCAGAGGAAAAATGCTACAAAATATATGATATTTATGTCGGGGTATTATAGATAGCTCTATTGTTATAGCTCGTTATTAGGAGATCCATTCACTATTTTTCTTACTCTCTGCTTTGTTGTGTTGTTTTTTAAATTTATAATTTTTTGTTGAATCTTTTGTTATATATATTTTCAAACGACGTGTCAATTGATTATATATTTTTTTGTTAGCTATTTTTTTTAATTTTATTGATTTATCGGCCCACCAAAAATAAAAGTGAACCACTCACGCTATTACACTCCTTAACTGCCACTGTAGGTTACACCTCTCGATGTAATAAAATAAAAAAATATTAATATGTGAAAAATAAAGATAACTAAAATAAATAAAATAAAAATATAAAAAACAATGTAAACACTTAAAAATGGTTTTGAAGAATTTATTAATTATTAAAAGGTATGTTTTTAGTGTGTTAAATATTATTGTAATAACATATTTTTCCATTTATAATAGTTACAATTTTTCTTCTCAATCCCATAACTTTTTATATCTCTCTTTCTCTCTACTATATGCTTTGTGTCTCTAAATTGTCCCAAATACTTTTACATCCTTATTTTTTTAATGTATAGATAAGGTGCATTCGTGACCTTTATCTTGTATTTTTTGCTTTTATTTATTAGATATTAGTTTGTGCAACAATTGGATTGTAATTTGAGTTCAATTATATATAAATAAATAAGAATTGTAGTTCATTTGACATGAATTGTGCATAGTATATAACAGTTAGTCACAAATAATTTATTGAGCACTCGTAGGTATTTAAGAGAGATGAATAAATCATTAGAGAAATTATCATTTTTTGAAGCTATCATTTTTCATAAAACACTTTTGGCACATGCCCTAGAGTTACCAATGAAAATTATAGAATGAATTCATTTCTATCCTACAATTTATTACTTGTCGTATTCTTTATATTGTAGTTCCAATTCTTTATGGGTCTAACAAATAAAAAGATAGTTATATTATTCATTAGGACTAATGTAGACCCATAAGGATCACATTGTTTCTTTGAGATTTAGTTAGTTCATGTGTATTGGAGTTGTCTTATGGCAGGTAATAAAGTTTTCTTTGTAGGTATACAAGTGTCACAACACACACATCCAAGCAAGGAAATAAAAATTGGGACTAGGTAAACATAATCATCAATTTATTTTTGACCCTTCAAGTCATCTGTCTAGAGTATCCCCAATGCTAGTAGAGATTGTCTAAAGCATCCCTAATGCTCCCAATGATTATATAACGAGTTTGTGATGCTATGTACAATCGAACCTAATGATATCTAGACTCTAGGTGAGATTATTGACAATATTGGATGCACTTTTTCATATTTAAAGTAAAATAACAGTGCTATGAACTTATTCAAGATATGTATTGAAACCCTATGTGTTTTCCCTATTGATTGATTTGGATATAATTAATTTGGCATTATTTTTATATTGTATAGGTGTTTTGATGCTTGATTAATTATAATTAGGTTATGTGTATTACATTTATTTGTAATACGTTTTCCATATTACATTTTTGTGAAACCACATTGTCTTACACCTCATAGGATTAGATTTACCTTATATTGTGTTAGATCTCAAATTATCCTATTTTTCTAGGGTTTATTTGATTTTATACTTATAGATCTTAAAATTTTAGGCTATTTTTCTTGATTTGCTTGATCCCAAGCCCTAGGTTAATTTATAAAACTTGTCAAACCCTAATATGCTTGTATGGTGTGTGGTTTTTCATGTTTAATGTCAAATTATGCCACTTAAATTGATAATGTATATGATTCCAACTAGAATAAGTGTTATAATTAATCAAAACCTCATATATGTTGTCGAAATCCCTTTGGTTAATCCTAGGTCAATCTTGGAAATGAAAATGGAATCCACAAATGTCTTTAATGGTGCAAAATTTAAATTTTCCATGGTAAAATATATGAATTGTGTGCCTTTACAGAATTTCAATGTCTTTTCTTTGAATGTAAATGACAAAAATGGTAATGAATACCAAAATGTTTACAAGGACCAAAATGATGAAGATTTTTTTGATTAAGGAGATTCTTTAGATGCTCAAGATAAGGCTAGATCTCCAAACATGACTCTATTTATAAAATATACCTTAGAAAACCCCAATGAAAGTTTAAGATTTATGAATGTTAAAAAAAAAATTACATACAAAATTATGCATTCCAATGTACTTATTCCCAAATTTATTCTAATTCTATTGATGTTCAACCCTCAATTTATAATCATGTTTATATTCTTGTTTCTTTTAATATTCATCAAACTCTTCAACATGCTTTTACTATTCCTCCTCAAAATGCTTCTACTTTTCCTATTCATATTCCTCAACATGCTTTTATAATTTTTTCACAACATGTTTCTTCTTTTCCTTCTCAACATGCTTCTAGTATTCCTTCTCAACATGCTTCTATTATTCCTTCTCAACATGTTTCTATGACCAATATTTATTCTTAGCATGCATTTGTGTTTCTTTCTCAACATGTTTCTACTATTCCTTTCATTTCTCAATAATCTCTTGTTTAAGCATTCCTTTATCTTCTCCATATGTTTTCAATCCTTAAATCATTCAAAATTATTTTATTCCAACATATGCCACTTTTCTACCTATTGTTTCATGTCCAACTCTTGAAATGACTACAATATTGCATACCCCATATGACATGCAAAATAAAATTACCTTACTCAAGAGTCCCACAAAGCAAATAGTAGGGTCACATCTAATGATATTCTTTTAAATGATTTTGCATATGAGGTACTTATATACACTACAACATTCAAACCATTTAAAGTCACATTTTTTAAAATTTGAACCTTAAATTTGGATTTAAAGTCATAATTGGGAAGCGTCTATAGAGGGAGATGTTAGGGCGTCTTTTTCTCTTCTAAATTTAGCTATAATATTAGGCAAAATTTAAGAGTGAAAGGGTGAAATTAGGTAGGGTTTATGGGTGAAGTTATATTGTCTCTACCTAATGACTTTTCAATGACTTAATATGTGATGTTGGTGTCTATTTGGATGCGAATTTGTAAATATTTCATAGGTGACATTGGCATGATTAATTTGATGACTTTACTTTGAATTTATTCATGAATTTATGTTCATCTCTAAGTGTGATGTTCAAGTGACTTAACTAATGACATTTTGTTGACATAACATGTGACTTTATATCTGTCTTAAGGGCGTGACATTGGGGTGTTCCAATTGGTTGTATGGGGTACTCAATTATGGCATATTGTGCCCTTTAAATAAAAATGAAACGACCTAATATAAAATTAGACTCGATATGCCCTATTTGATCTCTCTGCAACCAATCACTTGATTGGTTGCATTGGGCACTCATTTATGGCATATCAAGCCCCTTAAACACAAATGCAATAATTGAATGTCACGTTGGGTTTGATATGCCCTATTTGAGTGCCATGTGCATCCAGTTGCTTGATTAGATGCATGGGGCACTCAAATAGGACATATCAAGCCCCCACATACAAACATATTGTCATTTTGGACCTGATTTATCTTACTTAAGTTCCCCATGAAAGAAATCATTTAATTGGCTGCATTAGAACCCAATTAAAGCATATCGATCCCCTAAACACATTTAAGACATTGTCTATTATAGATTATTGGATTGATACTTTTCATTTATATAAAATTTAATATTAAGTTAAATTTATTCTTTTGTTATAGCTCCATTCTTAATGGACAAAGATGATTCAAAAGTAACTATCATCTAACTAGCTTAGACTAGATTTGATAATTGTTTTCATTCAACAGGATTTAATTTATCCGTAGATAACATTTATTTGTCACCATCTATAAGATATTAGAACCCTAAGCTTAGAACCAACCCCATTCAATGATCCATAAAATAAATTTCTATCTAGAGATAAATACTTCTAGTTGAAGTACATATTCCCATCCATTTGATATTTAGTTCAATCTTAAAATATTGGACCAAGTTTGACTCAATTAAGGGATGAAAAAGATGACATTTACTTATTTACAAGTGATTAACTGTATCAAATTAAAATTTTATTTCATTTCCATAATTGACAAGTGACATATAGTTCAAGAATCCATTTAGCAGCTTTGTAGATCATTTCATTACCTTCATGAGCAAGTTCAAGTCCTTCATCAATCACTTGTAACAAGCTTCTAAATTGACTCAATTTTGCTACTGCACCAAGTGCATTTATCCAAGGGTGCACCCAAGCACCTCGACCAAAATATAATAAAAAAATGACTAAAAATCTTGGCCAAAGTAAGACATGCCAAATACGAATAACTCTTGAAGCTAAAGGAACAACACTTGGCATAGAGATCCAATATTGAATGAAATAAATACCATGAATTTAGTTATTTTGAATAAAATCATCACACAATATATCAACAAAACCTAATGTGACTTCTCGTTCTCATTTTAAATTACCTACAAAAGTACTAGAGTGAATATGATCTCCACCAGACATACGTAGTGCTTAAACTAGCACATAGAAGTGTATACTAGGATATATTTATCATTCAATAACTGCATGCATTATGTGGTGAATATGAATAATTAGGTCGTTATCTTTGAAAAATAATCCAATGAAGTATTTTCCACAAAATCTCTAGTCAAATGTTTATGCTATACTATAAGGATTCCCAATTCTTGTAATAATATTAGTTTTTTAATCATTTCTTCACATGTACGTTCAATAGAATTCAAGTAATGTTTCATAATATCACCCATATTAGTTTGAGCTTTATAAATTTCTTTTGTATAAAAGTAGAAATGATCCCTTCAATGCATGAATGGCTTGGAATTCATGTTTTCATCATCCTTGGTAAAATCAAGTCCACCGTGGAGACATTTGTAAACTGATCTATCATAATTCTTGACAGATAGGCCCAATTTTTATTTGATAATACATCCCAACAAAGGATGACCACATTTGTTTAATTTATCTCTTTCCACTTGGATGCCATGTGGTGGGCCTTGAAAAGTTTTTGAATAAGCAAGATATTGAAAAAATCAATAGATCAACTTTATTAAAAAAATTAAGATGCATTTATATATATATGTTCTCCTATGAAATAATATTCAACATTCATATCTCATACAATCACTCACTCATCCTAATCTCTAGTTGAGTTGTTAAAACAACTAGTACACACACAATATAATATGTTATTACTAATTTAGACCAGTACAACATTGGACTATTTTTTACTAACCTAATTATATCTCTAATACCCCCAAAGTACAAAAATAGTTTAAATTTAAGGAACAATGATACATGAGAATTGGGACATATACTAGTTTGAAATGAACAACTATATAAGAGAGCATATTTATAATCCAATAGGGTAGTGTGAACTAGGAATTATACTCAACTCAAACACATTACATATTTAGTGCAAATGTCCTCACTATAGTTATGTTCAAGAATAGGAGCATACACATTATCCTAGATCATACAAACAAAGGGGGAAAGGGACAATCACATTATCCAATCAACAATGGCAAACCACTGCCCACAAATAAATTAGTTGGACTAAGCCTTATTAACCTTTACAACATGTGAATAGGGATATAATTTCTATTCAACATAATTGTGGCATGGGCCTCCATTTCTTCTATGTCATTAATTTATGATGTGTCTATGGATATGAGTGGTCAAATTGCGGCTTACATACATCTTATATTATCTAGTGATATCTCTCTATGTCTCAATAAGGTCAACCTATGGAATAACCATCATTAAGTAGAATATATATAGGAGGTAGTGGTTAGTATTCGATCATCATATTATGAATTATTCTCTTATTGCATTGTTGTGGAGGTTGCCCCCTCAAAGTGGATCAACTATATTTATCAAGAATTCTACTCTTATATCAATTTTTATTATGGATTTACATATTCTACTCTTATTTATGTGATGTAATATTTTATTTGGAGAATATATAAGTAATTTCATCACAAGTGGTATTAGAGATTCTATTTGGACAAGTTTCTATGGCATTATTTTTTTTAAATCTGGTGTTGTGGGTCTCCTGCAAGCAAAAGGATTGAAAAACGTAACTTGTGATCAAGGAACAATTTTTTTCATCACTATAGTATTGTTCGAAGTACTTTTTTGAAAAAAAAATAGTTTAAAAAAATTTGGAAAACTTTTCACCCTTGGAAAAATTAGCAGTCATTACATTCATCTCGACAAGATGATCGTAACAATATAATCTATCAGTACACTTTTTGGGATGAAAATTTTCACCCTTGTACACATTAGTAGTCATTGGATTCATTTTAGTGAGATGATCGTAATAATATAATCTATCGATACAATTTTAGGTGTTGAAACCCTCCATCTTAGGTTTGTGTATGGTTGGTCCTAACACTCACATATGTGAGAAAGGGAAAGAAACTCCAAAAAATCCTCACAAGGATGACAAGGAGTATGGAACCCTAGTTTACTTAATCCTAAGGCATTTTACCAACTTTAGTTAGATTTATAAATCATGGTGTAGAAAGATCATCTCAATGTGATCAAAGGGGACATCATTGGGGTAAGAGGGAACCTAAATGTTTTGAAGGATCAATTAACACTTATAAGTGGGAAATTATCCAATCTTACAGCTTAACCTTCACAAACTAATCCTCCACCACTCCAAGTCAATTCTCACCATTCAAACAATCACATCTCCAATCTTAGTCTAAATAATTTATTGCCAAAAGTGGACTTACGCAAATTTGATGGTAAGGATCCACTCACTTAGATCAATCAAATCAAAAATTTATTTGATCTACATATGATTTCTTGTGCATAAAATGTGGTCATGGCCTCTTTGTATCTATAACTTGAGCAATTCATTTTGTATAGATGGTTATGAGATCAAAATAAAAATAAGGGCCTTCATGTTACCTAGTTTGTATTTTCTGAGGAGTTGTAACTCCACTATCACAATAATGTCTCAAAAAAAAACTTCAGTTAGCTAGCCAAACTATGTTAAATAGGTACTGTGAAGGATTATATTTATCAATTTTATAATCTCTCCTTACGTGTGGATGACATTACAGAGGCAAATTTGATTGACTTGTTCTTGGGTGGCCTCAAATATAGTATCCAAATAAAGGTTCACATGTTTAGTCCTAGATTAGTATCTGAAGCCATACCAAAGGTATGCATGGTAGAGGGAAAATAGTTGGTCAAACAAAGACCTTTTACTAATGTATGCAAATGTAATTTCTCACCCCCACCATTTCTTTAGCTTATAAGATTTAACCCTCATCAAATTGAAGAGTGTTAGGGAGTCCGCCAAAATTGAAGATGAAACACCGAATGCACTAATGCTTGAACAAAGCAGAATGGTAAATGAGCAAGCAGTTGTAAGAGAGAAACCAAGAGTGTAACAATACAAATTATCCATGTATTCAACTTTAAAAAATGAGTAAAAATAAAAAAGATGACAAGTAACCACCCCTAGAATTATGGTAAAGACCTAGAATAGGCAAGTAACTCCTATACCCAAAATAACAGGTCAAGGAATAACTCCTACCAACTAGCTAAAAATGATGGTCAAGTAACTCCTTATGAAAAATGACACATAATATATTTAAACCAAATGTGTAGGAATAAAATGAATAAAAGGAGAATAAATTCCTACACTAATACCCCCTTAAGTGTAGTTTAGGTGGGCATAGGAAATGGGTCCCAAAAATAAGGCATGATGAGGTATCCATGAAAAAAACAACTCTCATAAAGTGGAGAAAAGGATAAAACATGTAGAAAAATCCACCTCCCCCTCAAAAAAAGAAGGGAGAAAAGAAGGTAAATAGTGCATGCATTAAGAATGTTGGGCATAACAAAAAATGTGTCTCCAAGTGAGAGGAATAGATCACATAAAGAGAAGAGATAAAAAGTATCCATAGAATATGTTTAAGTTGCCTATAGTAGAACCCACAAAATGATGAATGCCATTGATAAGGTTCTCTACCTGAATATTGAAGAAGATCCATCCACATCGAATAATGTTTCTTTTTTTTTCCAAAGGAAGAACCTGATGTGTGTATTGAAAGTATGGCCATTCTAAAAAGGAGGATGAAGGCAATAATATGAAGATATATGAAAGAGGTCTAAAAAAAGGTGTAGCATAGGTATAGTAGGATCATGCTCAAGAACTTGATGTAATGCCACTGATTTGAACCTATCAGAAGGACATGGAATATTTTCTAGAAGAATGCCCATGTGAAGAGGAGAGATCAACTCGACAACTATCAAAATTGAAGAAGATACTATAGATGAAGCATATATATGTAATGTTAATATCCATAGGAACATATGATTGATCGAAGCTCTCAATGGGGGTAATCACATTAGAAATATTAGACTCCTTTGGAGTACAATACTATGAAGGATCTAAAAGAGCAACATCCTGAATAGGGATAGAAGTATAATTTATAATGGGATAATTGAGGTCAAATAGAATCTCATCTTGTATTGATGGCTCGATAGAAGGAAGAGCATATCCCACCATAAATGTGTCAACACAATAAATAAGAGTAAGAGGAGGGAGTACTGAAAGGAACATCAACAAGATTATTCCAAGCCCAAAAACATTATAATAAGCATTGTAAAAGATGAAAAGATGATATGCAAAGACAAAGACAATATCATATAATAACTTTTATGTGTTACAAATGAGAATCCTTGTAGATATAGGCAAGGACAAACAAGAATTAAGTCAAACTAACGAATGTGGGATAAATCCACAAAAGGGCAAACTAAGAAAAAGATTAAAACTATCTATAGAACCTAGAAAACATGAGAACCAACTCTAACACCCCCCATCAAGTGAAGCTAGGGGCTAAAATTGCCAAAAACAAATTGACATATCCATAGTATGAGTCCCAGTAATAAGGCCTGATTAGGTACTCATGTACAATATATATCCATGAAATAGAGAAAAGAAAAAACCCATAGGAACAAAACTGCCCCCCCACCCCCAAATGATGTAAAAGAAGAAAAATAAAGAATGAAGGAATTCATGTGAAATCCACCCTAAATATAAATTATTTCACCCAATATGAAGATCAGTACTATATATCCTATGTGGATGGAAATGATGTGAGGAACCATTTACATAGGTGGTGATATAGTCAAAAAATAACATGCTCTTTCTATTAATGTACCTTCCTCTTAAGTGCTACGAACAAGATGTCCCAAAGACACATCACCTATATAAATATCAATACCAATAGGAGAGACAATACCCTGTAAGATTTTGCTAAGACTTCCATGAGTGTAGCCCATTGAGTGAAGTATGCAAGATGCAAATCTAATAGCATGTTTCTCAAAGGAACCAAGCATATAAGTAGGTGGATCCAAAGTGGGACAAGCAAAAAATACAATGTAAAGATAAAAAACAAGCTCCAAATTAGAATGTGCAATAATAATAGGTTACTCCTACAAATCACCATCTAAACACATATCCTCATAAACAAGATGAGTAGGTGATGAAGGGATAACAACTATGGCATAATAAAAGTCATCCTCAAGAAGTCATGATGGTGTCTCATCTATGATATTCAAAAGTGATGGTGAAGGTGCCGCATCCCCAAGAATCATGTCCTCTCAATCAATGAAATAAATAGGAGTACAAACTATATGAGGAGTAATAGGTACCTCAAAAAAACCATCATCAAATACAAGTCCTGACCAATAACTAAAGGAGGAATAGTGAGAGGTGTAGGAGGTAATAATGCCTCATTTGGATCACCGTCAATAAGTATGTCCTCACAATATGAAGATTCATGTCACTAGTAAATAGTGAATCCTTACTAGGAGGAGAAGAAAGAAGTTCCAATAGTGCCTCACCCATGTCATTGTCAAGACTCAAATCTTGAACAACATCAGTGTCATCATCAAAAGATAAATCCTCACTAACAAGAGAAGGAAGTGGAACAAAAGGAGTTGGAGTAAAAGAGGGTGCAAAAGACCCAAATGACTCAGGTACCTTCTCAAATAAGGCTATAATAGCATCCCAAGATTCCTTTGGTGATGTGGCACATGTGACATCATTGAAAACTATATGAAACATGGAGGTGAATCAAACAAAGAACCTCATCTTGTAGGGATGCAATCCAAACAAGATCTTTCTCATTTATAAAGTGGGGAATGTTGCCAAGCACCATTATCCATAAGAACTTTAGCTATAAGTGCATCTTCATTTTTATCTTCCAAAAATGTAGTTGGAGGTGTTAAGGAGATCCATTATCTAAATATAAGGAAATTTTTATAAGAATAAAGAATGATCCCTCCAAACTAACAATTCCTTCAACAAAGAAAAAATAAACTCCACAAAAAGTGTAAGCCCCGCGCCCGCTCCCCGCCCCCCCGACACAAATTTGACACTTTATAATAGAGTTCATTTTACAAGATAAATGACTCTAATGGATGGAGAATAAAAAACCAACACTTTTTAAAAAAACATAACTCGATTTCAAGTCATAGTTCAAAAGTTATAGTTTTTATAAGTTTCAAGTCATTAAAATAAGTTAAATAAATAAACATTGCACAAAAATTAAATACACTAAGAAGAAAAATGCTTTACCACTTCATGAATCTGGTAAAAATACTAAAAAAAAATTATTTTCATCAATTTATTTAGCAGAAACCACGCATAAATTGTCAAAACAGGGTGAAAGCCACCTTCAGAAAAATTCTTTACAAGATCCAAGAAAACTAGCTAAATGGGCCCTGTTGTGACATCCTATAAAGTGGTATGTCTTAATGCATAGTAGGCCTACCTATTATATGCTAAAATTATAACTAAAATACTATCCTCTCTAAGAATTAGATCTAAAATTTTAGATTTCTACCACATGTGGTGATAAAAAACCAAACTGGTGGTAGGTATCTACCAACAGACCAACGAGCAAATTTTTGAGGAAAAGGGTTATACGACTTGATATTTAGAGATTATAAAAAAAATTATAGGTCATAAAACTCAGTGTTATTCCCCTATGTTTTCATATTTAGATTTTGATGCATGTATGGCCTAAAACCATACAAAAAAACATGCATAAATTACCTAAAAAGCTTCTAAAATAAACTTAAACATGGGTCTAACAAAATAAGTACCTAATGTTAAAGCTTGGGATCTATATGGATTGATAAATAGACAAAAATAAATAGATCTAAGATCCATATAAGGTACCTCCACTCTGCCAAGAAGAAATTTTGATAAATGGACAAACTCTTGCATCAACAAACTCGTAAATGGATGGATGCAACACCTCCAACTCTAATACCATGAAATGAATGTCAACACGATCATTCCAAACCCAAGACATAAAGCATTAAAAAAAAAGCACCACAATAAGATTTGTAAGATCTGAAAAGATGATATACAAAGATAAATACAATATCATATAATATCCATAAAATAAATTATGTGTTACAAATGAGAATCTTTGCATATATAGGCAAAGACAAATAAGAAATAAGTCAAACTAACCAATGTGGAATAAATCCACAAAATGAAAAATTATGAAAAAGATAAAAACTATCTATAGGATCTATCAAACATGAGAACCAATTCTAACAAGTACAATAGTCTTTGAAGAGACGATAAGAAGAGGAGGAGAAATGATATAGATCTCAGTAGGATCTTAAAAAAGAGACTATATGAAGCTCCAAATAGTGAAAAAACATGCTAGATGTTCCACATGGCAATGAAGATTCATGGAAACATGTAATAATACAATATTAAGAACCTTGTCACAAATATTAGCCCAGTTATTATACCAAAAAGATTAGTGGGAACAAGAATCTGTCCATATAGGAATGGAGTATGATTCTTGCTTGTGAGCAAGTGTTCCATATATGCATGCCAAGCAAATAAGTATAATTGTTTTTTCTAAGAAGAACCATTGGTGTAGAATCAACTCTCCTCATTTTCTAATATCTCTTAAGTGGAGTCAACATTACTGAAAGAAGACACCAAATAAGTGTCATGAGAAAAACACTGCACATGTGACAATGCATGCTCGACAAATGGATGTCAATATTGATTGACAATGCATCCAAAAATAAAATAAAAATATATGTGAATGACACCAAAGTGGCACATAAGTCATGAAAATTAAGTGTTTACATAATAGATAAATTAGGTTTCATAATAACCCCTCCAATACAATCAATAATTACCCCTCCAATGTAAGTACAAAACACACTCAAATGAAAGGACACCAGACTCAACCGATAATGCATCTAAATGAGAAAATAGTGCAAAAGTGTTAATTAATGTCTCAACAAATGGATTCTAGATACAATTGATAATGCATCTAAATATGAGCAATCAGTGCAAGAAGTGATAATGTAAACATGCCAAGGAGGACATTGGGATCTATCGATAATGCAACCATATACAAATCTCAAAAAGACATAAAATTTTATTGTGAGGGGATCTAACCACCTATAAGATTATACCTCACCCTCTAGTGGAATAAATTACACTATAAGTACTAAATAAGGGGATGCAACATGGGTTTTAGGGGTTGTATCTCCCAACAGGGTTAAGGGGCAGGTCCCTTGATGCACTCCCTATTACAATATAGGGAAGGGTCAAGGGGTAGAACCCCCAAATCAAAACAAAAATTGGACCTTACATGGCCCTTCAAATTACCCAAAATTCACCAATTTTATCTAAAAAATGCCTCCAAAATGGATGTCTGATCAACCCCCAAGATTTTGGCACTTTATAATTTTAGTACAATTACAAAACAAGGCATCCCAATGGATCAGTCATGGAAAAACATGCAATTTTACAAAAAGTGGCCCTCAATTCCAATTGACCAATAAAAATATATAATATTTATAATTTCCCTCTATTAAGCCCATTTAAATTTGCAGTACAAATTTTAAATGTACTTTCTTGCAAAAAAAACTCATAGGAGAGTCAAGCCCCAGCATGAAACCATCCCACCACTTATCATTTAGGCTATCAACCTTCCCAAGATATTTTAAATAAATTAAAACATGCTTTGATTTAAAAACCATTTAGGGAAACTTAGCTTTACAAAATTTAGGGTCTACCTTGTGTCACCATGGAAGGAGTTATGACATCTGCAACAAGGTCTGGGACTACATGGAATCCATCTATAACTTTTCCAAATGGATTTCCTTAAGGTTTTGATGGCTCATGAGTTATTGAGGAAGCCATCGAGGTGGAGGGTGAGGAATGAGGTTTTGAGGAGGTTGACCCACCTTTATTAGTTATCTTCAATCACTGTACAAAATGCTGAGAGAGGCCTGCATGGTTTACTATTTTGCCCATGTGGAGGTCGAGTATGGATATTAGATTGTGAATGATGATGTGGGGATAGGATGAGTACTATGGTTGAGCCTGAGATGCAGTAATCCATGGGACTATGTGGAGGTTGTATGGCTCATATCTCAGCTATCCATTATTGGGATGTTGAGGTTCAAGGACTATTGAAAGCTATTTGGAGGAGCTCTAAGTAATGTGGTAGATATGCAATGGTTGGTTTGAGAAAGGTGAATGTGTAAGGCCAAATCTCAAGCTTGAGATTTAGATGACATGACCATTGAACATAGTAGCTTTGAATGAGTATTCAATGGACTTTAGGACAATAAACAACTATGTAGCGATGTAGGTGCATGCAAGGGCCAAATATGTTGAATCTAGTTTCAACCAAACCCTCCAAACAAACCATAGATCCAATCTTCCATAGAAAACTGCATGAACCACAAAATCTAAATATTTTAGAAAAAACTCAAACAACATAAAAACAAAAAATATAGTTTACCAAACCTAGCATTTTGATACTATGTTGGGGAGTTTGCCAAGATCGAAGATGGAACATTAAATCCACTAATGTTTGAATAAATTAAAATAGTAAATGAGCAAGCAACTGCAAGACAGAAACCAAGAGTGTAATAATGCAAATATTTCATGTATTCAATGTTATAAAAGGAGTAAAAATAGGAGAGATGACAAGTAATCACCCCTAGAATAGTGACAAAGAGCTTAGAATAGGCATGTAACTCCCATACTAGAATATCTAGGCTGGGGATTGGATAGATATATAGGTAGATAGTATTCGCTACGCGATTAATAAACTCAAAGAATAACTCCTACCAACTAGCTAAAAATGATGGTCAAGTAATTCCCTATGACAAATGACACCTAAACAAGCTAAAACACATATGTAGGATAACCCAAATAAAATAAATAAACAAAATATAAAATCCTTCACTAACAAAGAAAAGCATACAAAAGGGTTATGTTTTAGTTGTGATAATAAATGGAGTAAAGGAAATAGATATTTTAAAATAAGTTGTTTTATATTAAAGGCGATGATGAGGATGAATAAGAAGATGAGCCCTGAAAGAACCTAATGATAAATCTGAAGATTCTCAACCTATTATTTCTTGTCATGCACTTTTAGGGATTAATACTCTTGAAACTCTTAAAGTGGTAGGCTTCCTAATGAAATAAAATGTGTCTATGTTGATTGAATTTGGGAGTACACACAACTTCATCAATAGTAATTTGGATAATCATTTGAACTATTTCATTTATATAGCTCCATAATTTTAGGTTATGATTGTATATGGTGGTACAATCAACTATTCTAAAAAATGCCATAGTATTAAGCTTACTATGGGAGACTATCTGTTAGATTCTTTTGTGTTTTATATTCCCATGGTTTTGACTGACATTATTTTAGGAGTACTATGGCTCACCACTTTGGGCACAATTGAGATGAATTTATAGGAACTGTTCATGCACTTCCATTCAAAAGGCAGGACATTTAAACTACATGATTTACAAGCTAAATATCCATAATTGGTTAGTTCTCACCAAATGATGAAGATGATTAGAAAAGGTTTTGAAAGATTTATTTCATGATTGTTTTCCATAGAAGTTTAACCAATCAAGGATTCTACCATATTGATTTACAACTGGTGCTAGATGATCATTTTGTTTTTTTTGGTGCCATGCCAAAAGGACTTCCACCAAGTAGAGAGCATGATCATGCCATTAGATTACTTCTAGGTACACTGCCCAAAATCAGACCCTACATGGATCCATATACCCAAATTGAAATTAAAAATATGGTACATGAGATGCTAGAGGAAGGAATTATCAAACACAATCAAAGTGAATATTTCTCCCTAGTGGTCATAGTGCATAAGAAAGATGACACTTGGAGGATGTGTCTAGACTACAAAGAACTCAACAAGTACACCATCAAATATAAGTTTCATATTCTAGTAATTGATGATTTTCTAGATGAATTACATGGCGTTATTTATTTTATCAAATTAGATCTTCACTCTAGGTATCTTAATATTCAAATTTACAAAGAGGACATACCTAAAAATAATTTTTGAACTCATAAAGGCCATTATGAGTTTATGGTAATGCCTTTTGGTCTCACAAATACAACATCTACTTTTTAGAGTTTGATGAATAGTATTTTTAGGCCATTTTAAAAAAAGTTTGTGTTGGTGTTTTGTATGACATCCTTATTTATAATAAAAATTTGGAAGGCCATTTGAAGCATGTGAAATAAGTACTTTTAATTCTATAACAACATCATCTTTATGCCATATCTTTCAAATGTGATTTTGGCATCATAGAGGTGGAGTAATTGGGTCATATTTTTTCACATGAAGGCATGAAAGTTGATCTTAAAAATATCCAAGTGATGATGGAGTGGTAAGTTCCCAAGATCCTCAAGAACCTTTGAGAATTTTTGGGGCTAATAGGTTACTATCATAGGTTTGTCAAAAATTATGGCAGCATCTCAACCCCACTCACATCTTTTTTTAAGAAAGGCTCTTCCAATAGATTGAAATAGCTACCAAGGCATTCAAACAACTAAAAATGTTTATGTGCACCACTCCATTTTTGGTTAACCCTAATTTTTATGAAACTTATGTTGTTGAATGTGATGCATCAAGATATGACATGCGGGTTATACTCATGCAAGAAGGTTGACCACTATAACAATTATTTAAATATTTCTTCCAAAATGTCTCCATTTGTGGCATTTTATAGGTATAAACCCCCATCCATCACTTCAACCTCGAAGATGCATCCCAATGTTTGAGTTGTTGTGGAACACATTCACCATCAACATGAGGTATTAGCTAGATTGTAAGAGAATTTAGTAATTACACATAATAGAATGGAGTATAAAGTGGATAAACACCGTAATGAATAACATTTGGACATAGGTGATTGGATCTTTGTGTGTTTTTAGCCATATAAGCAGATGTCTCTAAAGAAACAAAAAAAGGATAACATTTGTCCCTTAAGTATTATGACCCTTATCAAATATTACATAAAATTAATAGTGTGGCCTAAAAGTTGGAATTTCCCATGTCCACTCACATATATATGGTATTCCATGTCTCTTTCCTAAATAACATAATTAAACAAAGTTTCTACTTATGTTGAGTTACCTAAATTGGATGAATAAGTCCAAGTCATTACGGAACCTAAAGAGATATTTCACACATGCATTAAGCAATAATGGACCAAAGTGATTAAGGAGTATTTGATCAAATATAATAATTGCATTCTAAAGATACAATATGGGAGGATGAAGCATTCCTAAAATAACATCCTGTTTTGATTGAATGTTGAGGACCATGTTATTTTGAATGGGAGGGGCATAGTATGCCCTTAACATATGACATATCTAGGGATATATGTGGCTAAATTGTGGTTTACATACCTCTTATATTATATTTTCACATCTCTCTATGTGTTATTAGGTCAACCTATGGAATAACCATGGATAATTAGAGTATATATAAGAGTTGGTGGTTAGTATTTGATCATCATATTTTGAATTTTGTTCTTATTGCATTGTTGTGGAGGGTATCCCATCGAAGTGGCTTAGCTATATTTATCAAACATTCTATTATTCTATCAATTATTATTATGTATCTACATATTCTACTCTTATTTCTATGATATAATATAATATTGTGTGAACATCTAAGTAATTTCATTACAGTTTCTCTTATGTTCTACTCCTTTGGTTGGTTGGGCCTCACCAAGTAGGTATAAAACAAATAGTGGGATTGAGTCTTCACTATGTCTTTAGTGGCTACTATAAACCTCATTGAACAATGCATATATAGCCACTACTCTTGATCATTATCACTTGATCACAAATAAAATTATGGCGATCACTACATTGGACACCATTTATGGCCTTAGTTAGTTTGGTTCTAGGTTTATGGTGAAACATATGCAACTAGATTTTATCATCACTGCCACTGATAAAAAAAACTCTTCAGTTGCTTTATATTTTTTGAGATTTGTTTTATACTATGTAAAGTGACAACCTCTAAGTTAACAATGAATTAGAGATTGGTAAGTGGCTTCCTTCCTCCATTTTCCTTTAGCTCACTCAACGAGATTGAATTGATGGTCTTATGAACCACAAATCTCTTCATGATATGTGCCAATGGTTTTAGTTTTTTTCCTTAAACTTACACTCCAAAGGTAAAAAAATACTTGTATAGGTTTCAGGTATGGCTAAAAATTCACCCATACATAAATAAACTTTATTTGGTTAAGTTTTTATAGAAAAACGTGTTTGTGTTAACCCATGAGGAATTAAGAGAAATCGTTTTTTAAAAATCATTAAAAAGTTATTTTACAATACGTAGAAAACTTTTTTCTAAAACCAACTCTTGATTTAGAAGCTATAGAATTGACCATAAACTTGGACAAGTTATATGTCTTAAAAACCTCACTAAAACAATTAAATGTAGAAAACTATGTGCTAGAATAAAATACTAGTTGTGGAAGCTTGACTACAAAAAAAGACACAATGTGGAAAAGTTTCAAGAAGCAAATCTCAATAAATTGGGAGATGATATTCAATTAATATGGCTCTTCTTGGTGGAAGTAAGGAAGAAATTGAATTTTCTAAAATTTTCTACTATAAATTAAAATAATTAATGAAATGAAGTATCATGTGACTTCAACCCTAAAGTGTTAATAGAGAGATAACTATTAAAAACATTTATTCTGGAGTCATATGGATGAACTATTGGAGTTTTTCTTCCTCAACATTTTGACATAGGTGATTGGATCTTTGTGTGTTTGCATCCATATAAGCAGATGTCTCTGAAGCAACAAAAAAAGGATAATAATTTTCCCCTAAGTATTATGGCCCTTATCAAATCTTACATAAAATTAATAGTGTGGCCTAAAATTTGGAATTTCCCATGTCAACTCACATATATATGGTATTCCATGTCTCTTTCTTGAGTAACATAATTAGACAGAGTTTCTACTCATGTTGTGTTACCTAAATTAGATGAATAAGGCCAAGTCATTCTGGAACCTAAAGAGATGTTTCACACATGCACTAGGCAATTGTGGACCAGATTGATTAAGGGTTATTTGATCAAATGGAAGAATCTGTACTCTTAAGATGCAACATGGGAGGATGAAGCATTTCTAAAATAACATCCGATTTAATTAAATATTGAGGATAATGTTATTCTAAATGGGAGGGGCATACTACACCCTTAACTTATGGCATGTCTAGGGATATGTGTGGCTGAATAATGGCTTACATACCTCTTATATTATCTTTTTGCATCTCTATATGTGTTATTAAGGTCAACCTATGGGATAACCATGGATAATTAGAGTATATATAGGAGGTGGTGGTTAGTATCTGATCATCATATTATGAATTCTTTTCTTATTGCATTGTTGTGGAGGTTATCCCCTCGAAGTGGATTAGCTATATTTATCAAGCATTCTATTTTTCTATCAATTATTGTTATGGATCTACATATTATGTTCTTATTTCTGTGATATAATATTATATTGTGAGAACATCTAATTAATTTCATTATAGTTTCTCTTATGTTATACTCCTTTGGTTGGTTAGGCCTCACCAAGTAGGTATAAATCAAATAGTGGGACTGAGTCTTCATTGTGTCTTTAGTGGCTGCTATACACCTCACTGAACAATGCATATATATCCACTACACTTGATCATTATCACTTGATCACAAACAAAATTATGGTGATCACTACATTAGACACCATTTATGTCCTTAGTCAGTTTGGTTCTAGGTTTACAGTGAAACATATGCAACTAGAGTTTATCATCATTTCCATTGATGAAAAAAACTCTTTGGTTGCTTTATATTTTTTGATATTTGTTTTTTACTATGTAAAGTGACAACCTTTGAGTTAACAATGAATTAAAGGTTGGTAAGTGGCCTCCTTCCTCTATTTTCCTCTAGCTCGCTCAACAATATTGAATTGATGGTTTTATGCACCACAAATCTCTTCATGATATGTGCCAATAGTTTTAGTTATTTTTCCATAAACTTACACCCCACAGATAAAATAAATACTTATATAGGTTTCAGGTATGGCTAAAAAATTACGCATGCATAAATAAGCTTTATTTGGTTAAGTTTTTATAAAAAAAACATGTTTGTCTTAACACAGGAGGAATTAAGAGAAATACTTTTATAAAAATTATTAAAAAGTTATTTTAAGATACGTAGAAAACTTTTTTCTAAAATCGACTCTTGATCTAGAAGCTATAGAATTGACCCTAAACTTTTGGATAAGTTATATGTCTTAAAAACCTCACTAAAACAATTAAATTTAGAAAACTACGTGTTGGAATAAAATACTACTTGTGGAAGCTTGACTACAATAAAAGACATAATGTGGAAAAGTTTTAGGAAGTAAATTTCAACAAATTGGGAGATGATATTCAATTAATATGGCTCTTCTTGGTGGAATTAAGGAGGAAATTGAATTTTCTAAAGTTTTCTATTATAAATTAAAAGAATTAATGAAATGAAGTAACATGTGACTTTAGCCCTAAAGTCTTAATAAAGAGATAACTACTAAAAACATTTATTTTGGAGTCATATGGATGAACTATTGGAGTGTTTCTTCCTCCACATTTTGACATAGGTGATTGGATCTTTGTGTGTTTGCATCCATACAAGTAGATGTCTCTAAAGCAATAAAAAAAAGATAATAGTTTTACCGTAATTATTGTGGCCCTTATAAAATCTTACATAAAATTAATAGTGTGGCCTACAAGTTGGAATTTCCCATGTCCACTTACATACATCTAGTATTCCATGTCTCTTTCCTGAATAATGTAACTAAAAAAAGTTTTTACTTATGCTGCATTACCTGAATTGGATGAATAAGGTGAGTCATTGTGGAACCTAAAGATATCTTTCACACATGCACTAAACAATTATGGACCAGAGTGATTAAGGAGTATTTGATCAAATGGAAGAATCTGCATTTTGAAGATGTAACATGGGAGGATGAAGCATTCCTACAACAACATCTTGGTTTGATTGAATGTTGAGGACAATGTTATTATAAATGGGAGGGGCATACTACACCCTTAAACTATGGCATGTATAGGGATATGTGTGGCTAAATTATGGCTTACATGCCTCTTATATTATATTTTTGCATCTCTTTATATGCTAGTAAGGTCAGCCTATGAAATAATCATGGATACGTAGAGTATATATAGGAGGTGGTGGTTAGTATTTGATCATCATATTGCGAATTTTGTTCTTATTGCAATGTTATAGGAGGTTATCCCATCGAAGTGGCTTAACTATATTTATCAAGCATTCTATTATTCTATCAATTATTGTTATGGATCTACATATTCTTCTCTTATTTCTGTGGTATAATATTATATTATGTGAACATCAGAGTAATTTTATTATATTAAATTTTAACAACTTCAATCTTAACTTTCACAAGTGCAAGGAACTTTCACAAGTGCCAAAATATATTCATAGAAATATGAATAAGTACATAAATTATCTATGTTTATATCCATAGGAGGTAGTTATTGTTATGGATCTACTTATTTATCATAGGAGGTAGTTATTGTTATGGATCTACATAGTTATATCCATAGGAGGCAGTTATTGTTGTGGATCTACATAGGTGGTGGTTAGTATTTGATCATCATATTGTGAATTTTGTTCTTATTACATTATTGGAGGAGGTTATCCCCTCGAAGTGGCTTAGCTATATTTATCAAGCATTCTATTCTTCTATCAATTATTATTGTGGATCTACATATTTTACTCTTATTTCTATGATATAATATTATATTATGCGAAAATCTAAGTAATTTCATTATACTAAATTTTAAAAACTTCAAAATTAACTTTCAAAAGTACAAGGAACTTTGAAAGAAACATGAATAAGTACATAATCATCTATGATAAATAAATTCTTAGTGATATTTTGACCTATAATCCTTTTCAAAACTACACCATGAATTATACTTACTTATAGACTACTTTTGTGTGCTACCCCTATTTTGCTTTAGTTTAACAAGATTATTTAAGGGTCAATATGGTTTGTTTATGATTTTGGTGATTTTCTTGAAAATACTCACTTCTCTTATTTTGAGGTGGTGAAAATAATTTTCTTTGAAGGGGGCTTGGGTGGATCAAGGTTATTTACTGAATTTGGTTTCTATTAAGGGGAGATAGTCCTCTTTGGAAACAATAAAGGTGGGTTGGTGGACCAAGAGGTGAGTAGATGGGAGGCTGAGAGGTTTGCCATATTTAGGGGAAGGAAGGCCTTTCAACTTCTTGGAATGTTTCATGGATTCTACCTATAATCCTTTTCAAAACTACACCATGAATTCCTAAGGGAATCTTACTCAAGTTCAATCATGTTTTATTTTCATAAGGGATCAAGAGGTTGCTCGGTCTGTGGTTTCATTAATCAATCATTTTTCTATTGGTTTCATGAATTTATTGTGAATTCATTTTCTTATCTTTTCTTTGAAATCCCCCTAGATTCTCTTTAGGAGACCTGGGCCTCCCATTATGCCTAGGATTGTTGGTTTTTATTTAACCTTTATGCTCGGTTCTCAAGGGTTCTGGTACATGTTCTTCTTGGGACCCAGTTAGTCTGGGGCTACTTTGGATTTCCTACTTCATCTTAGTTATTGTTTAATTTGTATGGAGTTCTCAAGTTATCAGTATGGGTTATGGAGGGAACCCCTTTGACTCTAGTGGTCTCGGTCTTCAAATTTGTTGGATTTGTATCCTTTGGGGACCCAAAAGTTTCTCTTTCTTTCTTTCTTTAGGGAGATTTTTGGGATGACTCTTTGTTTGGTCCTTCTACTAGGGTTGGGTCCTTTTGGAATCCTAAACATTATTTTTCTCATATGTGGGTGGATACCTAGGTCTCCCTCTATGCCCAAGCTGGTTTTGTATCTAGGAAAATACCAAATTATTTTGATTTGGGGGCTCGTTTGATACATTTATGGTTAGTGTTCCCCTATCACTTAATCTCTAGAGATATATGATTTGTCAGATGTGGATCCTAATGTGGACCCCACATGGTTCTTTCTCTCTTCATTTGATTATGGAGACCTGGACCTCATTTTTGGCTAGGTTAGTTATTGATCCAACCAAAATTAAGTTGTAGGTCCTCTAGGGACCCTAATGTTTATTTTTGAAACCTAGGCCTCTTTGTTTGTTAGCCCAGGCTAGTTTTCGGTCTATCTCAAATTGGTTGGTCCTTGATCTAGCCAAAATCAAATTTTAGGTCCTTTGAGGACCCTGATGGTTCTTATTGAAACCCAACCTCTTTCTCCATTGTTCAAATTGGATTTTGGTCTAGCTAAAACTGGTTGGTTCCTGCACTAGTCAAAATTTGTCATTGCTCTTTTCATTTTTGTAACTTATTTTGGTTGGGTCCTTTATGCTTCCCTGGTGAGCTACATATTCCTTTTTCATTTATAAACTAGAGGAGACCCTAACGTCCTAATGTGTCTTGGTTGGATTCCATACTATTTTAAGGTGGGTTTATCTTAATCATAACAAATAATTTAAATAAGTGTTTACATTAATTAACCAGTTAGACATAATGTGGATAATGAAGAGCTAATATATATTGGATTTGGAAAGGAAATTTTAATTTTAGAATGGGAGGAATAACTAAAGGGTGGATAATAAGGTCAACCTATGGAATAACCATAGATAACTAGAGTATATATATGAGGTGTTCGTTAGTATTTGATCATCATATTATAATTTTGTTCTTATTACATTATTGTGGGAGGTTATCCCCTTGAAGTGGCTTAGTTATATTTATCAAGCATTCTATTCTTCTATCAATTATTGTTGTGGATCTAAATATTTTGCTCTTATTTCTATGATATAATATTATATTTTGTGAACATCTAAGAAATTTCATTATACTTTCTCTTATGTTCTACTCCTTTGGTTGGTTGGGCCTCACCAAGTAGGTATAAATCAAATAGTGGGACTGAGTCTTCACTTTGTCTTTAGTGGGTGCTATACACCTCACTGAATAATGCATATATAGATGCTACACTTGATAATTATCACTTGATCACAAAAAAAATTATTGTGATCACTACAATGGCCATCATTTATGGACTTAGTCATTTTGGTTCTAGGTTTACAGTGAAACATATGCAACTAGAGTTTATCATCATTGCCACTGATGAAAAAAAATCTTTGGTTGCTTTATATTTTTTGATATATTTTTTTTAATAAGTAAAGTGACAACCTCTGAGTTAAAAATGAATTTGAGATTGGTAAATGGCCTCCTTCCATTTTACTCTAGCTCCCTCAGCCAGATTGAATGATTGTCTTATGGACCACAAATCTCTTCGTGATATGTGCCAACAGTTTTATTGTTTTTTCCATAAACTTACACCCCACAAGTAAAATAAATACTTGTATAGGTTTTAGGCATGGCTAAAAATTCATCCATGTATAAATAAGCTTTATTTGGTTAAGTTTTTATATAAAAAAGGGTGTTTGTCTTAACCCATCAGGAATTAAGAGAAGTCCTTTTATAAAAATTATTAAAAAGTTATTTTACGATACATAGAAAACTTTTTTCTAAAACCAACTCTTGATTTAGAAGCTATATAATTGACCATAAACTTTTGGACAAGTTATATGTCTTATAAACTCCACTAAAACAATTAAATTTAGAAAACTACGTGTTGGAATAAAATACTACTTGTGGAAGCTTGACTACAATAAAAGACAATGTGGAAAAGTTTCAGGAAGTAAATCTCAACAAATTGGGAGATGATATTCAATTAATATGGCTCTTTTTGGTAGAAGTAAGGAAGAAATTTAATTTTCTAAATTTTTATATTATAAATTAAAAAAATTAATGAAATGAAGTAACATGTGATGTCATCGCTAAAGTCTTAATAAAGAGATAACTATTAAAAACATTTATCTTGGAGTCATATGGATGAACTATTGGAGTGTTTTTTCCTCAACCATCACACTTGTGCACCAGCGTTGCATCTTTTATCTTTCCATTATTTTAGATTTGTTGTTGCAATGTATGATTCATATAATTATAATAGTTCAACAGATTCAGTTTAACTACTTTGAACTCTTTTTTGGTTGGGTATCCTCTCCTTAACAGGTTATAGTTGTTGCAGCTTCACACCTTTTTATTTAGGAAATCAGATCTCAAACTCAAATGTTTTAGTCGTCACACTCTAATATTAATGCATTTCAATGAATACTTTCTCAACGCAACCCTCCAATGTGATGTTTTTATTCATAAAATAACTAGAAAAAATGTTCACACAACCCCATACCAACAGTTTTCCCTTTGGTTGATGCACTATTTTTGAAAACCTTATACAACTTTCATGCATGGGTTGCTCTTTAAATTAAATATGGCACTAACTTTTATTTGAATGGATGGCACTTATTTTGATATTGCACCACACTACTACAAATTTCATTTTTTTTCTTATTGGGTGATTCTCTCCACATGTCCCTCTTTCCCACCCTTTAGTTTTAGCCCTTAAAACTACTCAAAAAAAATTGAACCCTCTCTAAAAGAATAGATATTTGAATAATCTTAAAAGAATAATTTTAAACTCTCTTACTCACATAAACATCTACAAATTACACTATTTATTTTCCAAAGAATAATTCATAAACTGACAGCTACAATACCAAATACAGAGTTTCTAGTTGGCATTTCATTCTTTAATCATGAGCATGGAAAAAACATTCCTCTCATACCATATTGGAAAAAATAAATAGATCATTTTTATTGATAAAATTAAGGAGTATTTATGCATGTTTGTACTCCTTTAAAAGAGAATTCAACCTTTATCTCTCTTACAATCGATCACTCACCCTAATATATAATCTATAATTGAGTTATTACAATAACTTATGACCAAAGCCTCTAACCAAATTCATTTTACTTTGACTTGACATATTAGCTTTACCCTACCACGATCGTGTTTTACTTCCAGAAGGAGAAAACACACTGCCATTGCTCATTAGCTTGATGAATCAATAGTACCACTATGAGGGGAGGTAAGTAATCAAAATTCAACCCTGTTAACATCATATTTTAACAATTATTTTGTATTTATATTATTTTATTGTTAAAACCACTTTTTCAAAACATGTTCAAGTGTAATACAATAGCCTTCTAACCCTCCTAACCCTCCTACAATTATACAAGACCCCTAAATAGTCAGGAGGATTTGGTTCCACACATAGCTGAGAATAAAATATAAATTGAAGAGACAATTAGGATAATGAGATATCCAAATTCTACCAATAGCCATTTACATATTTGATTAACACCCTAAAATCAGTACTAGGCCAAGTTGACTTAATAACAAGTCAAATTGATAAATAGGCATCATATAGGGATAAATGTAGGGCTTTATATAGGGATAAATTGTCTGCATAGGAGGTGAAAGATAAACAAATAACAAAAAAACCAAATTTATGCCTTATTCATTGATCTATCAAGCAATGCACCTTTTTCATTATCATCAAAATGGTTACCAATCCACTAATGTTAGCATAATTTGATAAGAAATTTTTTGGGACTAATGGTGGATGGTGTTTGATTACCAACCTTGTAAAAACCATGAGGTTCCATTTTATTTTTTTATAAAAATCTATTGTGAATTTTCCTCAACAATATTCTCAATTATATTGACTACTCAGAGTTTTAGGGTTAACAGAAAGGATCTATGTAGGATAGACTAGGTACATGTTGTGTACCTAATTGACCTACAATAGTCCCTACCCAAAGCCATTTCATCCTAAGATACTATTTATAATGAAGGAGGTCATCTATATTGACACTTTACATGCATTTGGTGAGCTTACTAAAACACTTGTTCAACATACAAGTAAGCTTTTTGAGACTGATGTTGGAGAGGGTGGACATGTGGATACTCCACCTAGTGTTCTTTCTCAACTACATCCTTGCAGATCTTGTGGTGCTATATGCACTGGACCTTTAGATGATACTGGTTGTGCTTTTGAGGGCCTAGATGTTATAGTTTTGAGTGATGAGTTTTTGACACATACATTTAGTGTGTAGACATCGAGTACACATATGTAAGTATATTATATATTTTATATATTAAATTTTAATTATATATGTATTTATAATGTAGCAATTAATTTACATATAAATTCAATAATATATGGAATTTTTTATGTTTTATGAGGAGACAATATCAACATCTTCATAATCATTTTATGGGCCTTCTATACTGCATTTGTTGATGTTACTTAGATGATGTTTACATATACAGAGGTAATTTTTTATTAATATTATACTTCATGTATATGTATTTATATATATGCTAAACTAACAATCATATATTATTTGTTCAATTGATGACCATGATGGTGACTCCTCTATATTTACAAGTTGAAATAGACACATGGATTTCTGCTGCAATATCATCTTCATAGCCACTCCCTGAGGTATGTTAACTTGTAATTTTAAATTGTATATATATATATATATATTTGTTTTAATAATTTTACTCTATACTTGGGAAAATATAACTTACATGAATGTATTGTGTATACAGGGTTATCTAATGACATTTGATAGTCCCTTTCAGATGATTAACATGGCACCTTATGATGTTTTTCCCCCTTTCACACTCTTGTGCATACACCTCAACATATCACTAACCCTATTGAGCATCAGAGGTAAATTGAGCATGATCACGACATTGTGGTAAGTTCACACTTAAATAATTTTGGTATTAGTTTAAAATTAATTTTTTAATTTGGATGCATGTTGAGTACGTAAAGTTTCTAATAATATTTTCATATGAATAGGTCAAACTCTAGGTGAGATAATAATATATAAGGACTCATAATTAGACCTCAGATGAGTCCAAGGAATCTAAAGGATCTCCATCTATGAACAAGGCATCCCAGGGAGAGTCTTCTTTGAGAAAGGCAAAGAGAGGAAGGTTTTTTGATGACTAGGATGTATTAGATGATGTAGTTTTTGTATGCCTATATAGTAATGTATGTATTTTTGGCATTATATACCAATATGGCACTCACCCGACATTATATTATGTTCTTAGATAATGTGTTTTTTGTATGCCTATATGGCATTCAATTGAGATTCTATTATGTTCTTATTTTGTATGACTTTATGGATTTTATGTTCACATTTTATGGTGATCATCTTTCTACGTATAATTTGGCTCACATTATTATTTCAAAACTAAATTTGATGGTTGTAGGTCCATATTTTATTCTAATCATCTTTGATATTTCCTTTGTGTAATTATTAAAACTAACTTACAATCCTTCAATATATGTTACAATTAAAACTATATGGGAGAAAATATTTTAATGTTTGAGATAGAGTCATATATTAGTGTGAAGTGCATCTCATGACATGGATACTCCATTTGATGATTTTCTTTGTCATCCTTAATTAAAATGGGGTACTATGCTTGGTTGCTTTTGGACAGTCTTACCACCCTTATTAGCTTTATTAATGACATTTCTCTGGTTTAATGTGGATACCCTTGCTACACTAGTTTGATGTCAATTGGCACTTATTATTCACATTTTATATTCATTAAACTTATTAATATCAATTAGGCCTTGGAATATTTTAGTGGTTATAGATCTTATGTTTTGATTTCTCAAATTTGTTCTCTTCTCTCCATTGCACTCAACTTGGTCGTTTATTCTCTTCTCATCATATGTCAATAAGAGAATGTTAAAAATGATACAACCTCTTTGATGAAATGGGTTTTTCTAACTTATGCTTCTCAAATATATTGGAATGTTGCTCTATTCACCCTTGAAGAGTGAAATTCCTCATTATCTTCTCATGCAAATGGGATCAATTCCATTATTTCTTATTTCAAAAAATGGAACACACAAAAGGATTTGAGTTGATTCTTAAATATACATGTCAATCAACATTTTAGTTGTGCAAGTAATCTATCTATGACACCAAGAATAAATTATTACCTTTATCCACTTAAAATGCTGATGGGGACTCCTTTATGTGTTGTTTCTCCTTGATGGCTTCTTCTTTGGTAGCTATTCTTCTTCATTTTCCATCTCTTGACTTGTAGATGCTGGAACAACTTCTTCCTTCCTAACTTTAGACACCTATTCCTTTTTGGACTGCCTCTTACAATTATTTGGGTGGAGTTGTCAATGAAATTTTCAAAATTTTGTATGTTAATGCCCACACATGTTTCAATGAGTGTAGTAACTCTTGCCCATATCCTTGGAAAACATTTATTTCTTTTTTCCATTCTTCTCATATTGATTTAGAGAGTGGTCTTTACATCTTTCATCCTTCTTTCTTATTATACCTTGATCTCTTCTTTGGCTTGGATAGTGGTGTAAATAATTTTTATTCCTTTGAAATACTTTAGTTTTTTAGTGGTAGATTTCTTATTCTAACACATGGCCAAATAATGGTTTTTAATTAAACAAAAGGAACATTGATAGGTATTCCAACATTCTTATGTTGTATGGGCTCTCTTTATACAATTGAAGTAAACAATGGAATACTCATATCTTGCATACCTTCTTAGGATGCCCTTAAACATTTTACTTGTTGTAGACACTATTTATGGATTATATAACACCTCAATTTTATACTCTTAGAAAATACATATCATGGATGTACCTTCAGCTTTCAGAGCTTTCCCACTACCAAAAAACTCACATACACTATCTCTTTGTGCCTAATTTATTATCTCTTAGTCTAACCAATGTTAATATGATGACTCAGACCTTCTAACTTGCCTAAAATGTTATAAGCCTACTTACCTTCCATCTCTACAAGTATTGGACCTATGCTTATTTTCTATCTGCTCATACACTTACATCTTAGTCAAACACCTACATCGACACAAGTGTCCTATCCTAACACAATCATCTAGTGCCTTAACTTCATCCTATTTATAATGAAACATATCTTAAAGGTTGGCATAAGTGATTTAATGTGATATATTCTCCAAAAGGATTGTGTTTTATTATTTTTTTAAAACTGGTGTTTAGTTCCTAAATAATAAAGGGTCTAGAGTAACGGGAAAAATCTAATTTGATATGGTGAAATATAAATTTTTATCAAATAACTTGTATGAGGAAGAGAAATAAAATTATCTAAAAATAGGCTAAAATAAATGAATTGAGATCTAGAAATTGATGTGCAAGACTGGGACACTATCATGAATCTAGATCTAGCCTTTATTTTATGATTGGATAGGAGCATCAAAAGTAGACAAGAGTGGCACTGATGTTGTAGTCTACCTCTACCACTATTGTCTAGTAGATTTGAGCTTTCTAGGTTTTATTCTCCAGGTCTATGTGATCTTGTGTACAAAATTTCAGAGGCTGGAAGTCAAAAGAGCTTCTTGTAGGTCCATTTCAATCTCTAAACCCTGATCTATCCACACACATGTAAACAATAAATGCATCAAAAGCAAAAATGGGAAAAATTGGGTTAGGCAAAGAATGATCACATGATCTAAAACCCTTTCTATCCTGACCACTACCTACATTAACCCTCAAGCTAGGGTCTTAGATCAAATGTAGTTCTCCCTTATGGAACATGCATAATCAATGCACATAATAGATTTAAGAATGACTTTTGCCTAGGCCCTTCCTTGATCAAGCATGCAAGTTTATGTGTGATGAAAAATGTTGAGCTATACTATTGTCTGATTTTTATTATGTAATGTGTTAAAGTAGTAAGTGCTAGATATAAAATGCCTTGTGAAGTCCTTTATATAAGAGACTCTTCATTTTGAATTTGGGAGCTTTATTCACATTAGTTGACATCAAAAATATAAATAAAACTTAAGGGAGGGGATAAAAAGGGTTTAAGACCCGTTAAGTAAGAAAAAATGATCATTGGATAACAATATCAGAAAGGACAAGAGCACTAGGCACTATAGTCCTACAAAATTCTATTGTCTGGGACTCAGAAAAATAGGTTAGGACTGACACAGACCAAGTCTATGGGTTCCTAGTGGTATAGGTCAGTTGATTGAGATAATAGAGAGGTGATAAAAGCAATAAACAAGACCAAGATAAGTGAAAAAAGGACATGGCTAATGTGAATAAGGCTTTCTCTAGTCGAAGTCTCCTATAAAAGGGTAGTGAAAAGACATGATATGTGTGGTTGCTTGACCAATTTAGGGTGTATACATTTACCCCTATTTTATTCTAATGATGTAATGAAATCAAGTATTAGAGTAAAATAAATAAAATAAAATACATACCTGAACCTAGCTGTGTGAAGATAAGTGTGCTAAAAAAGGGTCCAACTCACTTCTTGGCCAGGGAAGTGGATTGAGAGCTGAATAATCCTAGAGAAATAAGGAATCCCTAAAATGGATGCCCCCTATACTGAATCTAAATATGAAATCTATGTAATTATGGAGAAGGAGGGAAATTCTTTCCCTCTGTGCTGAATCTGGTTGGAAATGAGAAATGCTTGAAAGCCCAAAACTAATGTCTATCCTCTATCCCACATAAACTCATGTAATCTAGAATGTGTGCATAGAATTTTTATACTGTGAAGATTAAAATATATCATGCCCAAATTCTAAATAATATAAACTAGAACTGAGAAGTGCTCTGAGGCCCAAAACTAATGTTTTCCCTCTATCTTGCACAAACTCGTATAGTTTGGGTCTGGGTAATGTTATGGACCAACTGTTGTAGATGATCATATAGTCCAACTTGGTGACAAATTGGGTATAGCTGGGTGTAATCTAAAACTATGATAAATGTGCACAAAGAGAATGGCATGTCTTACCATTATAATATTTATAATCCTAGATGATGAAGAATATGAACATCTATGCCATGCCCCCAAATTTGGTATGTGAGTGATGCATATGTATAGTCTAGAAATATGTATAACCACATGTGAAATGACAGATCATGCCATGCCCCATATGCAAAATTGGAGATGAAAACACTTTGCTCTACATTATGCCTATAATATGCTATCTCATCTTATAATTGTGTTATGTTGTATGAAGTTGTATATGTGAGATGTGTAGTAATGTACATGCCCCCAAATTTAGTATCTAAGTTAGAATCTATACCATGAATCCATATAATCTGAACCACTGTATCTGACTAGTTTGTATATCTATAAGATAAAATCACTATGGATCTATATGATCTAAACCACTGTAACTGAATAGTCAATGTATATATAAACTAGAGGTATATCCCCTTGAATGTCCTAAGTAATGATGAGTGACCCATGTAATATGAATCACTATTTATTTCAACCATTTTGAGTTGAATATGATAATATAAATAATAGAGGTGTAAGAACCATGTTGAGTGACCCATGTAGTTTGAATAACTATATATTTTGATTGATATGAGCTAAACCTGATGATCTGATTGCTAGAGGTGTAAGAACCATGGTGTATTTACTTATGAGAGTGGATGGGTTATGCTGAGTAAGTGTAAAAATAGGAATAGTAGGAATGATGCCCCCCTTTTGGGGATAGGGATGAGATTTCTTGATAGAGGAGTTTGAACCAAAAGTGATGAATAGTGGCATAATGATAGAAGCAAGGTTAGTATAGTTTGAATTAAGTGAGAAGTTACTTGATTGATTAGATTGAGTTGTTTGAAATTTGAATGAGCTTTTGATTGGTTAGGACCAAGTTGTATGTCTAGATATAAAAGAGGTATATCGATGTGTGTGCCACAGTAGGTAGATGATGTAATAAGAGAGCAAGTCCTACATGATGTCAAAGGTATCATTGTTATTATTTTTTGGAACAAAATAATTTTCAAAATAGAGCTACGGGGTTGAAGTTATAGGAAAAATGGTATTTTGCTTTGGATGAAAAATTTGTTTGACATAGGAAAGTTGGATTGATTCTTGATTCATTTGCGCATTGACTAGTTTGAGATTTGGAGCTCTGGGGTAGGAGATATGCCAAGGAGATGAGCACCTACTATGACCCAATTTGAGTAGTCGGTAGCCTAGGTTGAGGTTTGTGGGGAGATTACCCTAGTAAGTAGCTAAAATGCATGATTTTTGCCTATTTGAAAGCCTATTTTAGATGTTTTTGAGCTATTTTAAGAGTCAGGAAATTTTGACTAGTTCTAGTGCTCATATCTAAGAGTCAATGATCTTATCTAGTGTTTAGCACTACTGTCCAGGTTATGGCATTGTTGTCTAGTACCAGTGTCCTATTGTAGTGTTGTTGTGCACTAGAGCCAATTTTTTGGGATTTTGAGTTGTTGCTTGTTGTTTTGTAGCTTGGATATTTTCCTTGGCATGGTTGACTGACATATATGTTGTTTTTTGGTGTTTTTGTAGGGTGAGGTATGGATGAGGGAGTTATATAGAGGCCAGGTGATGGATACACTGAGATTATTACCTTTGTCAGTTGATGAAAGAGTTGTGATGGATAAGGCAGGGTTGGGTCATGTGTGTGTCCTAGGCACTATGTAGTGGGATAGATATCTAATTATTGCCTTATGTGAGAGGTGGAATGTAAACACATGTACTTTTTAGCTTCTTACTAGAGAGATTATGATTACTCTAGAGGATGTGTACCATATTTTTCATTTACTAGTTAGCAGATGATGTATGACTTTATAAGATGACATGGGTGCTAATGTTATTGATCATGCATCATTTTATTTTGTTGATGTTCCCTCAGACATACATAGGAGAGGCAGTGATAGTGATGTATTATTGTTAGTTATTGTGCGGTTAAGTGTTATGCATCTATGGAAGTGGTTAGCTATGTTGTTGGCTTTATTTGTTACTATGGATGGGAGTGGGGTATCAATTGCTACATGATGCATATGATCATGCACATTATAGAGGTGTATGGCACTATGTTCTCATGGGGTAGGATTATGCTTTCCCACTTATACAAGGACCTTTATAGGTTTAATCAAGAGGCATTTAGTGGTGGTGTGAGTGTAACTACTTTATTGCATTGTTGGGCTTATGAGCACATAGAGATTGTGTGACCGATAGGATTACCAAGGGAGAAGTGGGCACCTCCATAGACATTTGGAGAGCATTGGATGAATATATTGGCTATATGGTCTCTTAGGATAAATCACTATAGACAAGTTTTAGATATACTAGTGGCTTAGGATATCATATGGAGGCCCTATAGAGGATTTCCTAAGTGGCTCAAGGATGGAGTGTAGTTGTAGTATATGAGGGTTAGTTATTGGTTACATGACTATTGGGTTAGAGTGTACGAGTGATTTCAATATGAGCATGTGACTAGATAGTTTAGGGTACCACAAGATGTGCCCCTTGTAGTATGGGTGTGGGTGAGGAGTGTATAGGTACCAATGAGGGCAGGAGCTCGTGGGAGGCTTATGGAGGCTGAGTTAGCACCATTACCTTTGGATGCATGAGACACAACTATAGATATTCCTAATGTAGATAATGTTGGATGCATAGAGGCATATAACACATGGTGTATAAGATATCAATGGGCTTTGTTATATCTTATTGATGGAGGGGATACTCCTGAGTATGAGGATCTTGCACCTATCCAAATGATGAGAGGTAAGCATTGATTAACATTTGAATTGTGTACAAGTTTGTGCTTATTTTAGCTTGTTTTGAAATCATATGGATAATATAGTGTTACAATTTTGAATGCATGTGGAGTGGGAGGTGTTTAGGATGAAGCACCTATTGGGGGAAGAGGTGGAGATGATGGGTTCTAGGAGACCATCATTGAGTTGAAACTCTAATAACTCATGCAACATGTTCTTGATGATGCAATGGAGGAGGGTTTGATAGAGAAAATGATAGTTACAATCGATGTTTATACTCATTTATTTGATAGAGATGATATAGAAACAACTACATATGTTAGACCAACAAGAGAGAGGGATGAGCTGAGGGTTGAGATAGATAGGTATAGGATGCCTCCACCTAATTATGGATTAGTGAGTACATGGATTATGGATGAGTACATGGATCTTCAAAGGTGGTATGCAGATTTGAATGAGGAGCATGGGCAGTTACTGGAGTGAGAAAGCTAATGTAAGAGGCATTCAAGAGCTCAAGGAGGGGTGGGGCCATTGAGTGCTAGGCTAGACTATGGGAATAGTATTGGAGGAGAGAGTGAGACTAAGAGTGAGGACATGATTCCCATTCATGATTGATCATATCTTGATATGATGTATATGTTTTAAAAACATTTCTATAAATATATATGGATATGATGTAGTTTAATGTATCATGCCGTGCCCCATATGCAAAATTGGAGATGAAAACACTGTGCTCTACATTATGCCTATAATATGCTATCTCATCTTATAATTGTGGTATGTTGTATGTGTGAGATGTGTAGTATGTACCCTCAAATTTAGTATCTAAGTTAGAATCTATACCATGAATCCATATAATCTGAACCACTGTATTTGACTAGTTTGTATATCTATAAGCTAAAATCACTATGGATCTATATGATCTAAACCACTGTAACTGAATAGTCAATGTATATATAAACTAGAGGTATATCCCCTTGAATGTCCTAAGTAATGCTGAGTGACCCATGTAATCTGAATCACTATTTATTTCAACCATTTTGAGTCGAATATTATAATATAAATAATAGAGGTGTAAGAACTATGTTGAGTGACCCATGTAGTTTGAATAACTATATATTTTGACTGATATGAGCTAAACCTGATGATCTGACTGCTAGAGGTGTAAGAACCATGGTGTATTTACTTATGAGAGTGGATGGGTTATGTTGGGTAAGTGTAAAAATAGGAATAGTAGGAATGATGCCCCCCTTTTGGGGATAGGGATGAGATCTCCTGATAGAGGAGTTTGAACCAAAAGTGATGACTAGTGGCATAATGATAGAAGCAAGGTTAGTATAGTTTGAATTAAGTGAGAAGTTACTTGATTGATTAGATTGAGTTGTTTGAAAGTTGAATGAGCTTTTGATTGGTTAGGACCAAGTTGTATGTCTAGATATAAAAGAGGTATATCGATGTGTGTGCCATAGTAAGTAGATGATGTAATAAGAGAGCAAGTCCTACATGATGTCAAAGGTATCATTATTATGATTTTGTGGAACAAAACAATTTTCAAAATAGAGCTACGGGGTTGAAGTTATAGGAAAAATGGTATTTTGCTTTGGATGAAAAATTTGTTTGACATAGGAAAGTTGGATTGATTCTTGATTCATTTGCGCATTGACTAGTTTGAGATTTGGAGCTCTGGGGTAGGAGATATGCCAAGGAGATGAGCACCTACTATGACCCAATTTGAGTAGTTGGTATCCTAGGTTGAGGTTTGTGGGGAGATTACCCTAGTAAGTAGCTAAAATGCATGATTTTTGCCTATTTGAAAGCCTATTTTAGATGTTTTTGAGCTATTTTAAGAGTCATAGGAAATTTTTGACTATTTCTAGTGCTCATATGTAGGAGTCAATGATCTTGTCTAGTGTTTAGCACTACTATCCAGGTTATGGCATTGTTGTCTAGTGCTAGTGTCCTTTTGTAGTGTTGTTGTGCACTAGAGCTAGTTTTTTGGGATTTTGAGTTGTTGCTTGTTGTTTTGTAGCTTGGATATTTTCCTTGGCATGGTTGACTGACATATATGTTATTTTTTGGTGTTTTTGTAGGGTGAGGTATGGATGAGGGAGTTATATAGAGGCCAGGTGATGGATACACTGAGATTGTTACCTTTGTCAGTTGATGAAAGAGTTGTGATGGATAAGTCAGGGTTGGGTCATGTGTGTGACCTAGGCACTGTGTAGTGGGATAGATATCTAATTATTGCCTTATGTGAGAGGTGGAATGTAAACAGATGTACTTTTTAGCTTCTTACTAGAGAGATTATGATTACTCTAGAGGATGTGTACCATATTTTTCATTTACTAGTTAGCGGATGATGTATGACTTTATAAGATGACATGGGTGCTAATGTTATTGATCATGCATCATTTTATTTTGTTGATGTGCCCTCAGACATACATAGGAGAGGTAGTGATAGTGATGTATTATTGTTAGTTATTGTGTAGTTAAGTGTTATGCATCTGTGGAAGTGGTTAGCTATGTTGTTGGCTTTATTTGTTACTATGGATGGGAGTGGGGTATCAATTGCTACATGATGCATATGATCATGCACATTATAGAGGTGTATGGCACTATGTTCTCATGGGGTAGGACTATGATTTCCCACTTATACAAGGACCTTTACAGGTTTAATCAAGAGGCATTTGTGTGGTGTGAGTGCAACTACTTTATTGCATTGTTGGGATTATGAGCACATAGAGATTATGTGACCGATAGGATTACCAAGGGAGAAGTGGGCACCTCCATAGACATTTGGAGAGCATTGGATGAGTATATTGGCTATTTGGTCTCTTGGGATAGATCACTATAGACAAGTTTTAGATAGACTAGTGGCTTAGGATATCATATGGAGGCCTTATAGAGGATTTCCTAAGTGGCTCAAGGATAGAGTGTAGTTGTAGTATATGAGGGTTAGTTATTTTTTACATGACTATTAGGTTAGAGTGTACAAGTGATTTCAATATGAGCATGTGACTAGATAGTTTAGGGTACCACAAGATGTGCCCCTTGTAGTATGGGTGTGGGTGAGGAGTGTATAGGTACCAATGAGGGCAGGAGCTCGTGGGAGGCTTATGGAGGCTGAGTTAGCACCATTACCTTTGGATGCATGAGACACAACTATAGATATTCCTAATGTAGATAATGTTGGATGCATAGAGGCATATAACACATGGTGTATAAGGTATCAATGGGCTTTGTTATATCTTATTGATGGAGGGGATACTCCTGAGTATGAGGATCTTGCACCTATCCAAATGATGAGAGGTAAGCATTGATTAACATTTGAATTGTGTACAAGTTTGTGCTTATTTTAGCTTGTTTTGAAATCATATGGATAATATAGTGTTACAATTTTGAATGCATGTGGAGTGGGAGGTGCTTAGGATGAAACACCTATTGGGGGAAGAGGTGGAGATGATGGGTTCTAGGAGACCATCATTGAGTTGACACTCTAATAGCTCATGCAACATGTTCTTGATGATGCAATGGAGGAGGGTTTGATAGAGAAAATGATAGTTACAATCAATGTTTATGCTCATTTATTTGATAGAGATGATATAGCAACAACTACATATGTTAGACCAACAAGAGAGAGGGATGAGCTGAGGGTTGAGATAGATAGGTATAGGATGCCTCCACCTAATTATGGATTAGTGAGTACATGGATTATGGATGAGTACATGGATCTTCAAAGGTGGTATGCAGATTTGAATGAGGAGCATGGGCAGTTATTGGAGTGAGAAAGCTGATGTAAGAGGCATTCAAGAGCTCAAGGAGGGGTGGGGCCATTGAGTGCTAGGCTAGAGTATGGGACTAGTATTGGAGGAGAGAGTGAGACTAAGAGTGAGGACATGATTCCCATTCATGATTGATCGTATCTTGATATGATGTCTATGTTTTAAAAACATTGCTATAAATATATATGGATACTTTTTTGATTTTGACTTGTGCATATTATGCTAAGGGATTTGAAATATTTTGTTATATTCATTGCATATGTTTGTTTTAAAATTAGTTGATTTGGTATTTGATGTTGAGGCTATGTATATTTGTTAAAATGGTACTTGGGATATGTGATTTGATTATTTTGATAAGTGTGATGCTAGGTTTTTATTTTGATATGTAAGGAAATAGTTTTATTTGGTTTGTAATTATATGTGAGCAAAAAACTTATTAGCTTTATAATTGGGATAAATTGAGCTGCTTTGAGGTTGGTAAATTGTTTGGATGGATTGAGTTGGTTTAATGTTGGTAAAATAAGATTTGGTAAGATGTAGATTTTTGATAAGCTGGTTTTGGCTATGGGTAGTTATTGGGAACTAGGAATGTTAGTTGTTAGTATGTGGGGATGTAAGATATCACACTGTACATATTACTTCCTTGTTTGGATGGATTGAGTTGGTTTAATGTTGGTAAAATAAGATTTGGTAAGATCTAGATTTTTGATAAGCTGGTTTTGGCTATGGGTAGTTATTGGGAACTAGGAATGTTAGTTGTTAGTATGTGGGGATGTAAGATAACACACTATACTTATTACTTCCTTGAGAGTGGCTCAAGAATACAAAGGCTAGCTAGATATTTGACTCCATCATTGCCCTATTAAGTGAAGCTATGAACTAATGTTGATATGAATGTGCATCATATCACTCTGTGTTGTATCACTATCTGAACCCTGATGGCCAACTAAAAAAATGTCCATACTACTTATGCTATGTAGGAATATATTTTATATCTAATATTGTCTATTGTGTACTAAATGTAGCTAGATGTGGAGATTCTAAAAAATGGAACTTTATTGGATATGCAACATGAATTGTGTGTTATGAAGAAGACTCATATTTTTATAATTGTATGCCCTGTGGCCTCTGCTATGATGTGTATGACTGAGCAATAGATCAAGATGGAGATAAAACCTATGACGGGGTCTCATTTAATATTAATTGTAGTAGATTGATATTTGAGATAGGACCCAAAAAATCTATCTGTAGTGAATATTTATCATGAGTAGTACTCTGTGATGTGGATTCATTTAATATTAATTGTAGTGGATTGGTACGTGAGATAGGACCCAAAAAATATGGCTATAGTGAATATTTATCATGAGTAGTACTCTATTGTGGTGATTGTAACTCTACTAGATATGTATATAGAACAACACTATGTACTCCTCAGACTACAATGTTATATGTAGACTAATCTCGCTATACTAGTTTACAAACCTTTTGAATGAGTTAAATAGGAGATCTCCTGTGAAGCTCTATCCTAAAACCTACTTTCTCTCATGATGAGTGACCAATGATTCTTATAAAGGAATGTCCTAGGATGAATTCATAGATTAATGAGGTCTATGGTTCCATGGTGGAGGAGATCTTGGTACCCCCTATGTGAATGATATGATGCCATCATCAACACATCTATTTATGCAATCTTTGAGTCCATAACAATCATTATCTCTATGTCCATGAATATGATGATAGTTATAAAAGGGCCAATATGGTTGTTTCTGTAGGATATGTGGATTTCATCAATGATTAGAAGGTAATGTGATTAACCTCCTGTCTAATAGTGTTGATAATATGACACATAGGCTATCCTACTCTGAATCAAACTCTAGTGGTGCCTTGCTATTGTTCTCTATAGTGCATACTATAGGTTGAGCTCTAGAGACTATTTATTCTTAAATGGTTGCTTTTTTAGGTTGTGGTATCTTATCTTTTTTAGGAAATGGTGGATGATTGATGCTAGGAGCTGTAGACACTATTATGAAATCTAGAGTAATCTGATCAACTAAATCTACCTCAATCAATCCCAATTTCTTTTCCAAAGCTAGAACTGTATAATACAAATGCCTGAAATAAGACTCTGTCTGATATAGTAGATGCTTGAGTAGAGGTTGGTGAAGCCCCTTAATAATGATATATTGAATCTCTAAATCTACTAGTTTGTATATCAATCTTAACATGTGATTCTTCAATCGTAAGATATAATCACTAATTGGCTCTGAAGTATTTTAATGTAAAGTTGCAAGTTTCTCATATGTAATATGAGGGCCCATGTTTTCCATGTAATATCTAAGAAATTCCTCTTCTAAGTCATCATATGTATGCAAGGAACCAACAGGGAGTAGATGAAAGAACTAATTCTGTGCTTCCCCTACTAATGTCTATTGGAATAACTTGAGTAAAATGAAAGGACTACATTAGATGGTAAAACCTTTCGAAAGACTTGAAGGTGTACGAATAAATATCCAATTCCATCAAAGTGAGGCAATGATGGTATCTAGAAATGCTTAGGCAATGAAACTTTTATAAATGTCTTCGAAAGTGGGTTACCATGTAGATCATTGACATCCATCCAAGACTTATAAGCCTTGTTTTCTATGGTAAAGAGATGTACTTGGTGTTGTAATTCATTAACTGCATGCATCAAAGAGATAATCTTCTAGGATGGTACATTAGTATCTTGAAGTGGTTCTTTTAGTCGTTGAATTTGATTGTTAATTTTAACCATGGGAATGCTACATTTTTTAATTACGTCATAAAGAGGGGGTGTGCTCACTTGAACCTTGGGGGTAATGGTAACTTGGACCTTACTAGAGGGATGTGGGCTACCATTCTCTTTAGGTGAAGAGAAAGAACTAGGTTTTACTGTAGTGAGGGGTGGCTTGGGAGATTCATTGGTATCTTTATGTTTTAGTGTGTCACATTCTAATTGAGTAGAAGATGTGCTATTAGCATGAACATGTGCATTATTTGAAATATAATCATGCATAGAAGTAGAAATAACATTTAGAAGTGCATTATGTTTGAGAGGAGTGAGAGAAGAGTTAGAAACATGAAATGCATATTCTTCTTCACTATGTGTATAATAATCATCATTGTTTCATGAATTTTCATCATTCGAATATTGTTCATAATCACTCTCATTTTCATATTCATTTTCATGTTCACTATCATATTCATTATCACTTCCATAATTTATAGGGAGAGGTGTAAGAGAAGACTTTAATTCCTTTTGAATGTGCAATAAATTATCATTGAAAATTTGAATATCATGTGCATCTATGCTATCCATGGATGGATTACATGCATTATTTCCATGAGAAGTAAGAGAAAGAGAGTTATCATTTAGACATTCTTTTGACAAAGTAGAGTTAAGAACATTAGATGGATAATTTGAAGTATGCTTTGATAATTTTATTCTATTGCATTTATATTATTGTAATTTGAAGATAAAAGTAGAGAGAGAGAGAGAGAGAGAGAGAGAGAGAGAGAGAGAGAGAGAGAGAGAGAGAGAGAGAGAGAGAGAGAGAGAGAGAGAGAGAGAGAGAGAGAGAGAGATTAGGTTTACATAGAAGCAAATTATCACCAACTAGAGGTTCACTTGGAAGTGCATGACTAATTTGTTCATTTGGTGCATTATGTAGAGAAGAATGAGGTGAGAAGTATCTTTCCCATTTATCAAAATTATTTTCTTTAGGAGTAAAAGAGATAGGTTTGAGAGAAGAAGATGCATCTATTTGTGCTTCACTATCAATTTCATGTATATCATCATATTCCTCATTACAAGATTAGTGATTATCTTTATTTTAAATAAAATCATTTCCCACATTTTTAGCTAATGTGCAATTTTGTAAATTTGTCCTTTCATTATCATAATTATGATAAATTTTTTGAAATTGATGTATGGGATGAGAGGGAAGAAGTGCTTTAGTGGCCATTTTATTTCTTTCACCAAAGAGAATATTGAAAAGTACTATTAAGCAAATAAATGCAAAAATAACTATTAACATAAAGATTTTAAAAATATTTTTGACAATCCAAACAATTTGCAAAATATTCAAAATATTTTTTATAAAAATTATAAGGGAGGAAAACTTGGGGTTTGAAGACCTAGTTTGGAAATCTAGGGGTTTTTGCTAGGTTTTTAGAATTTTTGAAAATTATGCCAATAATTTAAATTCTAAAAATAATTTTGAATAAAATAAATGCACAAAAACTAATACAAAAAGTAGATATTTGAAATTAAATTTTTGCAAAGGAAAACTATTAATATTTAAAATTTGAAATTATTTTTGACAAAGTAAACAATTTGCGAAAATTTTAAAATATTTTTCTAAAATTTACAAGGAATGAAGGCTTGGGGTTTGAGGACCTAGTTTGGAAATCTAGGGTTTTGAGTTAGAGTTTTAAATTTTTTGAAAATTATGACAATAATTTAAATTCTAAAAATAGTTTTGAATAGAATAAATGCTCAAAAATTTATATAAAAAATCAAAATTTTGAAATTAAAATTTTGCACAAAATATGAAGAAAAAACCCTAAGGGTACCTAGGGTTTTAGATTTGTTTGAAGTAATTTAGGTTCACCAAATGTTTTATTATTTTTAGGAAACTGGTGTTTAGTTCCTAATAATAAAGTGTCTGGAGTAAGGAGAAAAATCTAAATTGACATGGCAAAATATAGATTTTTTTCAAATAACTTGTATGAGGAAGAGAAATAAACTTATCTAAAAATGGGCTGAAATGAATGATTCATGAGCTAGAAATTGATGTGTAGGACTTGGACACTATCATGAATATAGATCTTAAAAGTATACAAGAGTGGCACCAATGCTGTAATCCACATCTACCACTGTTATCTAGGAGCTCTGAGCTTTCTGGGTTTTATTCACTAGGTTTGTGTGAGTTTGTATAAAAAATTTTGGAGGCTAGAAGTCAATAGAGCTCATTGTAGGTTCGTTTCAATCTCTAAACCCTATATTTATCCACACACATGTAAACAAAAGCATCAAAAGTAAAATGAGGAAAAATTGAGTTAAGTGAAGAATGATCGCACGATCTAGAACCCATGTTGTCCTATCACTACCTACATTAACCCTCAATCTAGGGTCTTAGATCAAATATAATTATCCCTTAGGAAACATACATAATCAACTTGCACGATAGATGCAAGAATGACTTTCACCTAGGCCCTTCCTTGATCAAGCATGCAAGTCTATGTGTGATAAAAAATGTTGAGTTATACTATTGACTAATTTTTATTATGTAATGTGTCAAAATAGTAAGTGCTAGATATAAAATGCCTTGTGAATTAATTTATATAGGAGAATCTTCATTTTGAATTTGGGAGATTTATTTGCATTAGCTGACATCAAAAATCTAAATAAAACTTAAGGGAGGGGCTAAGAAGGGTTTAAGACCTGTTAAGTAAGAAAAACACATGTTGAATAATGGCCCCAAAAAGTATAGGAGCATCAAGCAATGTAATCCTATAGAATTATGTTATTTGGGACTCAAAAAAATAGGCTAGGACTAACACAGATCAAGTTTGGGAGTTCATGGAGGTATATGTCAATTGATTAAGATAAAAAAGAGGTGATAAAAGCAAAAAACGAGACCAAGATAAGTAAAATAAGGACATGACTAATGTGAACAAGGCTCATATTCTCCAGTCAGAGTCTCATATGCAAGGACTATGAAAAGACATGATATGTGTGGTTGCTTGACCAATTTAGCATGTATACATATTGATATAAATATAATATCAACCCTCATTCATTCTTCACCTAGCACAAAACTAGCATAAACTAAGCATAAACCAAAAAGCACTCAATCAAACACTCAAGTAAGCAAACCTTCCCTATTTTCTCCCATTTTTATATCAGTCATAAGGACAACACATTCATAGGTATAAAGTACTGAAAGAGCACCCCATGAGACATATTTTCCAAGTTACAATTTAGGTCATTATTGTACTTTCTTATCACACATTGCATGCTTCACACACAAGCCAACACGTAGGGGAGAAATACATAAGTATGACTCCCTATTTAAAGTATTGGTTATGTAGGTATCACTCATTGATAGAGGGTATTTGAGAAAACTCAACATTATGTTTCCACTAACCCATTTTTTCCCATAACCATTATAAAGATGAAAAATTAGGATTTTACTATTTGATAAGGAGAAATTATCCATGACCTAGATTTGAATACACCAAAGTGAAGGTGACACAAAACCCAGAAGCATCCATGTTATTGCATCTAGTTTCATCATGTATTTCATACTTAACACCTAAATTTGAGTTAGATATTAATTTTGATGAAACCATCCTGGGTCAATGTAAGTGTCCACAACTATAGAGGTAAAATTTCTAGAATTTGAGGACTGATCCAAAATCTAGATCCAATCTACTTTATACATGTTTTGGATTCATATCTATATTAGCAATAGAATTAGTTGAGTATCTTTATTTTATTATAATTATAATATCTAACATAGTTGTAATTTTTATTTTTAGCATGTCTTAGCATAATAAATTTAGTATATATTTCTCTAAGTTTCCCAAATAATTGGCCAACTTTAGATATAGTCTACTATCCTTGTGCCCTAGCTATTTTTACCCCTTTAATCTTAGATTTCACATATCTATATTTTAGGGTTAAACATTTGGTGAACCTAACCTTTCATCCACAAAACCCTAGATATTGATTTAGGGTTTCTTGATTCTCAATTTTTTTATTTTTTATTTTTGATTTAACAAGAGTTTATAAGATAAAAAATAGATTTCATTTTATATCAATATGTTCAATATGGATGCATGTGTAGCTCATTTTATGTTATAATTTGCAATTTTAGTGATAGTTTTATATTTTACCATGCTCATCTAAGTTATGATCCACATAAATAAGTAGATCTATTAATATAGAGGGTCTTAAATTGAAAAAAACACGTAATCTCTCTTCACAATTCTTTTTGTAATGCTATAGAGATAATATCCAAACACCAACATTCATGATCTCAACCATTTTTTTCCACCTAGACCTTATTAGAGTGACATATGCCATCCCACACCCATTATTCACCCACAATTTATATTGGATTCCACAGTCCATGATGTCACTACTCAAAAAGGTAAATACATTCAACCTAATCGTCACATGTTAATATACTATAGGTGCCTCCTAAGAAAAATATTGTGATCAAATCTAAGGGATATGACCTTGTTGACCAATTAATCAACACACATGCTAATATTTACATACTTTAACTACTAAAACAATCTACTATGTATAAGGATATCCTATCTGAAGCATTGCATGAAACCCAAGTTTTGAGTGATATTGAGCCAATTTAATTTGTGGATATCATGAAAGATCTCAAAAAAATATAAAACCAATCACCTTTGATCCAACATATTTACCATCTAAATATGTTATTGACCAAGAGTTACCTTTGTTCATAAAAATAACTATGCTTAATAAGGGTATCAAAAGGGTGCTCATTGATAATGGATCAAGATTAAAAATTTGTAGAATGAATTTCCTAATTACCATGGGTATTAGTATCAACCTTCTTAAAAAATAGTTATGCATATCAAAGGATTTGATAATTCACATAGTTCACCAATTGGCCAAATCACATTGGATGTGATGTTGGGTCAAAAAAATGGCTCAAACCACTTTTTAGGTAATGTCTCAATCATTACATTCTAATTTTATTTTGGGTATACCTTGGATACATACCATGGAAGTTATTCCATATACTTTACATAAGTGTGTGAAATCCATACATGATGGGACCTTAGTGACAATGCCTACAAATTATGAACTTTTTAAATTTTATAAAATGATCCATTCTAATACAGAAGGTATTCCTACAATGGTACCTTCTATACAATGTATTCCTCTTGAGAGTATCTAAACTTATGAAGTGGGTGAGTCAAGTACAATGACTCCATTATCTCCAAATGTAGATAAGTCACTAGTTACTGAGGTGTACATGGATGCACCTCAAAAATAATAACCATTGCTAAAGGAACCAATGATGCCAAAAACAAAAGAAAATCAAATAATTGAGCTTTCTTTATTGGTAAATACTAAGTACCAGAATGGTCATGTTTCAAATTACTATGGCAGTGATGATGAGGCTGCCTATGATTTGACATATGAGAAAATGTGAAAGCTAAATTTTTATCCACTTGAGTATCTTTTGCATAACCTATTTTAACCTATATGTCTTGGTAAATATAAACTAAATTCACCCATAGAGGATGCAAAACCAATTCAAGATAAAGAAAAATTGCAAATAGTAAATGGGCATGTAAATGCTTATAATTATATACATCCCTCATGGATACTCAATTTCAGTCAACCTTAAAAAATTAAAATGTAGCTACATCATGTGAATAATGTGGAGGCTTCTCAAAAATCCCCACAATAGATTATATGGATTTTATAAAATTGGGATACTCTAGATACATGCTTTCTATGTTACTTGAGCATTACATGATATATTTAACTCATAACATGCACACATTAAGAAGTAGACTTATTCCTAAAGAGGGATTACCATATTTTAATTATCATTAAATCAATGTTCATTATACAAAATCAATGCGAGGTGTTGAAAAATCAACTTCAAAAATAGAAGACTAAAGGATGCATACAAATAATGTCTAAAATATGGAAATGACCCAATGCTTCTAATTTTTCAAAAGGAAACAATCCTTCAAAGTGGCCAAAGTGTGAGAATATTAACATTACCATAAATAAGGATGAGGTACATTTCCCACATATCAAGTTTGATGTAAATAATTAGGAAATAACTTGTAGTATTATCTCATTATAATAGTTTGGGCCATAATATATATGAGTTACACCACTCACTAGCTTTTTCCACAATATCTATGGTATATCATATTACACATTGCATGTGCCCCCATGGAAGTGGACCTTGATATATGGGTAATGTACCAACAACCATAATTGAATTTACACTTTGGAGAAAAATGATTGACTAATATGAAAGCAATTTTTAGTTTTATAAAGCAGTGCCTTCTTTTTAAACATGATAACAAAGAGGTTCATATACCATATAATACATATGGGGGACATGTACCAATTATTTTTGGTAGTGAGCTACCAGAAGACATGACACTTTTGGCACATGTAATATAAACAATTTTGGTAATCAAGGCCACCACGTAGTATCTTGGCTCCTAAATTTGAAGATTTCTTTGACTAAATAGTTGTAAAAATACCAAAAAAAAATAAAAAAAGACAAAAATCCAAAAATATTTTTAGTGTTTACATATCCTATTAGCTCCCTAGCATAAACATTTTTAGTTCTAAGTTGATATATGACATCAATATTTTCTATATACACGTGTTCACACATATTTTGAGTGTGATAAAAACATACACAGATACATGATATGTGCACTATTAGATGCGTTTTCCCTCTATTAACATCATTATGAGATTATGGGAATCCACCTATATGATCATGATACATCCATGTTATATTATTCTATGGTCACTTCACATTATCATGTTTGAGTTCATATATGTACTTACACATGCTTTTATCCATGCTTATATATTTCAAGTGTAGTTGATATTCTATGTACTTAACATTTTTTGCTAACATATATATAGGGACTAGTATGATATGTTTATGTTGATTGATTATGCTTTCATTTATAAACTTTCTTGAGTGTCTTACCTTGATGTTATCTTGATTGTTTGAGCATTTGAATATGATCCATTGATTTTAAACCATGTGTATTTGTTTTCCTTTTTGACATTTTAATATGTCATTATTTATTGTATGTTGACATTTACATATTTCATTCTTTCTTTTGTGGTCATGTCTATTATATTGTGTGGCATTTGAACATGCCCCTTGTTTGAATTCTCCTTAGACCATTATCTTTTGATTTGATTTTGAGTGCTCTTGTGTATGCTTCATTGATTTTTTAGCTTGTATTATTAATATCTATACATTGCCATGATCTACATCATGCATCTTAAAAATTGGTGAGATCACATTCTTCATGCATCAATGATATATCTACCTAAACATGTTCTTTCTATATGCTACATGGTCCATTCACACTTTACATGGTTATTTTATGTTTTTGAGGTAAGGTAACTACCAATTTCTACTTCCCTTTACCTCAAAATGGGGGGGGGGGTGTGAAGTTATGTGGGGGCATGCCATAGAGACATTAATTATACATTGATTAATACATTCAAATTACAATGGGGGCATGTTCTAAAAACATGTTCTCCACATTTATCACAGATTCATATTCAATGGGGGCATGTTTTGGAAACATGTTTTCCACACTTATTTAGTATTCAACATACACAGATTACATTGGGGCATGTTTTTCAAACATGTCCTCTGCATTGGCACTTACATCAGTTCTTAGAACCATATTATAATGGGGGCATGTTTTTAAAACATATTATCCACACACTAGTTTTCAGTTTTAAATTATAGTGGTGGCATGTTTTGGAAACATTTTCTCCACACTTACACTAGTTATAAATCTCATATTATAGTGGGGGCATCTTTTGGAAGCATATTCTTGATACTTACATAGTTTTAAATTGGCCAAATTCACAGTTATATGATTCCAATACATATTTATGGTAGAATTCTATACATTGATAGTATTATTATACATAGTTTTAGCATGAGACATATCTAAGGTGCATATTCTATTCAATGTGTGCCTAATAATGTAAAATATAATTATTTTTAGATTTCAAACACTTCTATAGACTATCATCACCCACTAGGTTGGACTTTTTATGGACTGTATTGAGCTAGTCTACTTTAGTAGTTGGTTTAATTTTGGTATGGTTGAGGTGATTGAATCACTCAATCTCGCCAAGTTTATAAGTTGGAATTGATAAAATCATCCAACCTCACCAATTTTCTAGTGTGATTTGACTTGGTTTACTCACACTCATTGGATTATAAGTATGACTGGATTGCATGATTAAGCTAATCTTAATTCCCAGGTGACAACTCATATTTTCTTCAAAATTGGGGGTATGTTTCCTCTAATATATCTCTCTATATCTTTAGATATATGCATTTTATATATTTTTTATTTTTACCTAATCTTAGTTTCAAGTATTCATAATGATACATATTTCAAATCAAATTTCCAAAAGGCAAGATAGTTACATCAATACACAAGTGTACTCCTAAATCTTACTCTCTTTCAATTTTAATTATTTTAATGTTTTAAATTTTAGATTATATTCACTGATTATATATTGTAACATGATCTTGGTTGTAGGATAATCACCAATAAAACACTCATGCTGGAATCAAGCAAAGACAAGGTGTGTTATACACACACAAAGATGCATTTATTCTCGTTTAAATAAAAAAATCATTACTAATTTAAAGGGGGGACAAATGTAGACACTATTTATAAACTATAGAGCATTTCATTCTTGTACACTTGTAAAATACATATCATGGATGTACCTTCAGATTCTAGATCTTTCCCACTACAAAAGGCTCACATAAACTATCTATCTGTGCTTAATTGTTTATCTCTTATTTTGACCAATGTTATTCTAATGACTTAGACCTTCTATCTTGTCCAAAATGTTATAAACCTATTTATCTTCCATCTCTACAAGTTCTAGACTTGTTCCTATTTTCTAACTGCCTAGACCCTTTTGTCCCAATCAGACACCTATGTCAATGCAAGTGTCATATCCCAACACAAGTGTCTAGTGCCCTAAAGTTATCCAATTTACAAATGAAACATCCTAAATGTCATTCTAAGTGATTTATTATGATATATTTTCCAAAGGGATTTATATAAATATAATATCAACCCCCATTCATTCCTCACCTAACATAGACTTATCATAAACCAAAAAGCACTCAATCAAGCACTCAAGTGAGAAAAGCTTCCCTATTTTCTCTTTTTTTCATATCAATCATAGGGACATTACATCTACAGGTCTGAAGTATTGAAGGATCACTCCATGAGCCATATTTTATAAGTTACAAGTTAGGTCACTATTGTACTTATTTATCACACATTACATGATTCACACACAAGCTAACATGACGGAGAGAACTACATAAGTATGAGGCCCTCTTTAGAGTATTAGTTATGTAGGTAGTGCTCATTGAGGGATATGTCTTTAGGAAAACTCAACACCATGTGGCCACTAACCTATTTTTTCCTAAAACCACTATGAAGATGAAAAAACATGGTTTTTCTATTTGAAAATTGATAGTCCATGACTCAGATCTAAATGCATTAGAGTGAAGGTGACATAGAATCCATAAGTATGTATGCAGTTGCATCTAGTTTCAATAAGTATTATATACTAGACAACTGCATTTGAGTTAGATAGTGGTGTCGACATAACTGTCCAAGGTCAACGTAAATGTTTACAACTATAGAGGTACACTTTCCAAATCAAGTGACTTATCCATAATCTATATCTAGTCTACTTTTTACTTATTCCAAATCTATTTTTGTATTAACATCATAATTAACTATCTTACTTTCATTATCGTTACAATATCTAACATAGTTGTACTTTCTATTTTTAATATATCTTTGCATAATAAATTTAATATATGTTTATATAATTTTTTTAAACAATTGGCCTACTTTATAAATAATCTACCATCCTTATGCCCTAGGATATCTCCACCCCTTTAACCCTAGATTCCCCATATCTAGATTTTAGGGTTAAACAATAGTGCAAGTTTGATGAAGTGGTTATGTTCTACCTCCTCCTTTGGGATATTCTTTCTTTAAATCTATTTTGCATTATTTTTTATGCTTATACCTTTGTTGAAAGGTTTTCCTCTTCTTGGATTCAACTTGCATTCACCCTCTGTATGCTTTTGAAAACTACCAAAGGACTCATTCAAATCTTGATTGGATGAAAAAACATATGTTGAAATGATTACCAAGAGTACTGTATCCATGGTTTGTGAATCATTAGTAGAGATTGGTCTCCTTGCATGGTAAACTCTAGTTAAATATTATAAAAATATTCTATTTAAATAAAAATATCTTAAGAAAAAATGAAAACTCAAAATGTTGGTGCCAATTGTGTCACTAAAGCTAGGATACCAAAGAAGCAATGACATTATTCTCAAAAACATAATTTTTTCACTAATCATAAATCATCCATTAGAGTAGGAAAATATTATAAATAATCAAGTGAAACTCCATCCAATAAGAGGTTGTATTGAAATAATTTATAGGTTTCCACTTTCCATTAGAGAAACACCTAAAATTTTTGATAAGTAAAGAATATTAAAATCTAAGGATCTCTATCATCTTATAATTATACATTGGATATTATAGTTTTTCCTCTATATCCATCATGCCACATTTTTATTGTAAACCTCTTTCTTGAATCTTACATTTTCTTGAACTTAACATTGGCCCAACTACTTGAATGCATCCCTATGAAACCATTGAGAAGTTGTTTTCTGCTTGAAATTCTCACTCATCACTTAATTCATGCCTATGATAAATTGTTTTACACTTGAAATTATGTTAATTATCACTAAGATTATCATCATAAATATATCACATCCCATTTACAATCATTTTTATATGATTTACATCATAATGTGTTTTGTTGTATTTCAAAAGCCTATTTGTGTTCTCTATTCCCTAAAACCATTTGTCCCATTTTGATAACGGACTCCTTTTACCTCTAGGACCTTTACATGAAAATCCATCACTTTAAACACATATTTTTAGGAAAATGATACGTGATACAATACAAAACCTCCAAATCCATCTAGATGCAGATATCACAACTATTCAAGAGCTTGGAAACATTGATAATAAATGTTGTCAAAGTTGAACTGGTAGTTAGATATCTCCACCTCGGGCGATTCATAGAAGGAAATTGGAATTTAAAACACATTTTGGGTGGTATATAATGTTTAAGACCAAGTTATTAACATCCTATCATGCTTGGTTGAAAGACCCACTACCCATTCTAGCCTCAAAAACACCCTTTCGAATATGATTTTTTTTTTGTTTTTTAGGGTAACTTTAGATGAGTGTTAAACATAAATCATAATTCATTTTCATGATATGAAAGAATCCTCAAATGTATTTTTAATCCCTATAATTTCACTCCATGTCATGTTGATTTAACCTTGGAGTTGAATATGTGGCGCATGTTGCAGTAATCAGTATTGAAATGCAACTTTTTTACAGTGAAGAGACACGTTCTTGTCCTTCAACTAAAATTTCCACCTCCAGGACCTCCAAATGAAAATACAATACTTTTAAAATGTATGGATATTAAAATTACATGTTATCCAAATACCATGACCTCTAAATCCATTTGGATTCATGTCTTTCACAATTGTTTAGGATTTTGGAAACATTGACAATAAATGTTGTCAAAGTTGAAGCGGTAGTTGGAGATATCCACCTTTGTTAATTTATGGAAGGAAAATGGCACAACCAACAAATTTTGGGTGGTGAATAACATATAGTAATACCTTTATCATTATCTACCAATGAATAATATCTTAAATGGCCTACTCTAATCATGCTCAATTGAGTGATTGACTACCCATTCTGGCCTTAAGACCACCCTTCCCAATACAGTAAAATCATAATTTTAAAGGTAAATTTAGATGTGTGTAAAATCAAACCATAATTCATTTACATAAAAAAAATAACCATCACATTCATTTAAATTCCCTCTAATTTCACCCTAGATTATATTGATGGAACCTTGGAGTTGAATCTGTGGCACATATTGCAACAATCAATCCTAAAATGCAACTTTTTTGTAGTAAAGAGACAAGTTCTTTTCCTCCAACTGAAATTTCTACCTTTGAGACCTCCACATGCAAATCCATCACTTCAAACACACATATATAAGCAAATTACACATGATTCAAAAACCATGACCTCCAAATCCACCTAGATGCATGTTTTCACAATTGTTTAAGAGCTTGGAAATAATGACATCAAATGTTGTCAAAGTTGAAGTGGTAGTTGGAGATATCCACCTATGATGCTTTTTGGAAGGAAAATGGAACTGCTAAGACATATTTGGTGGTAAATAACATCTAAGAATAGGTTATTTACCTCTGATCATTCTTGATCAAGTGACCCACTACCCATTTGGCCTCAAGAATGCCCTTCACAATATGAGAAAATTATAATTTTTAGGGTAACTTCATATGCACATAAAATAAAAATCGTAAGTCATTTAAACAAATAGAAAGAACCCTCAAGTGAATGTCAAATCCATATAATTACACCCTAGATCACATTTATATAACCTTAAATATGAATCTGTGGCACATGCTCCAGTAATTAGTCTTGAAATGTAACTTTTTATAATGAAAAAATAAGTTATTGTCCTCCAACTGACATTTACACCTTTGGGACCTCCATATGCAAATATATCACTTTGAACATGTATGTATAGGCAAACAAAATGTTATTTGAATATCAAAACCTAAAAATATATTCATATGTCTATTTTCATAATTGTTCAAAAGTTTAGAAACACTGACAACAAATGTTTTCAAAGTTAAAGTGGCAGTTGGAGATATCCACCTTCTGTGCTTCATGGAAGGAAACTAACACTGCAAACACATATAGGGTGGTAGATAACATCTAGTATCATTCTATTAGACTCTAATCATGCATGATTTAGTGACCCACTACCCATTTACACCTCAATAACACCCTTTCCAATATAAGAAAATTATAGTTTTAACGTAACTTTGATTGCACATAAAATAGAAACTATACATCATTTGCACAAATCAAAAGAACCCTCAAATGTGTGTCAAATATATATAATATCACCTTAGATAAAATTTATGAATCCTTAAATATGAATTAGTGGCACACACTATAGTAATTAGTCCTAAAATGTAATTTATTTGTAATGAATATACAAGTTCTTATCCTCTAACTAAAATTTTTACCTTTGACACCTGTATATGTAAATCCATCACTTCAAAGATGTATGGATAGGAAAATGACACATGCTCCCATAACCATTACCTCCATATTTATCTAGATGTGTGTTTTTACAAATGTTTAGGATCTTGGAAACACTGACAATAAATGTTATCAACATTGAAGTGGTGGTTGGATATTTCCACCTTCGATGTTTTGTGGAATGAAACTAGTGTTACTAACACATCTAGGGTGGAAAATAACTTTAAATAACAAATTATTGGCCTTTGATTATACCAAATCAAGTGACTTACTACCCTTTCTAGCGTTAATAATTCCCTTTCTGTAATAACAAATTACTTTTATTAAGATTCTCTTAGCTTCAAGAATATGAAATTCTTTACTAATAGTGTCAACCACGTAAATGTGGAAGCTTATTTGGCACCACTAACCTAAAAAAAATTTGGAAGTAACTAAATATAAAATTTATATGTACTACCTACAAAATCAATAAAATTTGGTAAAATGAAATACATCTAAAATTGATAACTCAAAATACCTTGGAATTTTAATCCAATGAACCACTCAGATCTGATCTAATATCAATAATATCAAGAAAAGCTACATGGTCTGACTTACAAACTTTCCATAGATTCTTCTTTAATGGCCTCCCATGATATTTGACCAATTGAATATTTGTTTTAAGAACCAAATTTGAATAATGTGGTATCTTCCTATGTGTTTCAAAATCTTCAAACAATCATACATCTAAATTTTTGATAAGATATTTTCAAATCCAAGTTCTAATGACTACCACAAACCCAGCGGGATAGTCAATGTTACCCCCATCTATGACTAGGGAAGTTAATTTCTTTTTTCCTCTACATAAGTAGTAATATGTTACCTCTTTGTTTTCTTCATCAACAATAACTACAAAAACATGCCTTGTATCACAAAAAACAATTTGTAATGATGATATCGAGATAGATAATGAGAATAAATATAAATAATGATTAATCTTCTACCTAGTTGCACTAGACCATATACATGGTTAAAGTCATGTGACGATGTCATATCTATAAGTTATAATGCTAGAAAAACTTGATATGTGTCGATTGGAATTAGAATTAGATATATTCAACTCTATTCATCTACCCAATCTTATGACTCATATTCATTCTAAATAAAGTCCATGCATGTAGAATAAAAACATGCAAAGTGTCTCATATGAAGAGTCCAAGAACTTGCATTTGAGATACAAAATGAGTGGAGCTCACTTGATCCCATTACAGTCATAAATCATCAAAAAATTTCAACTATTATTCCTCTATCAACCAAAAATAAATATGAACACCATAACTTTCTTGAGCACCATGGCCAATTTTCTCTTTACACCATTCAATAATGGTTTTTGCATAAATAAAAAAATCTCCATCTTCAAAATTTAACTCATCTCTTGTTACATATATTTTTACACATGCTCCATCACCATCATGTTCCCCTTTTCCATAGCCAACCTCAATAAAACTCCAAATATGTTTTATGCTGAATTTTGATGTGCGATTGTCTGATCAAATATAACGTTGATTGAAATTAATATACCTGTCAGTCAAATTTCCATAGAACATCTCAAAATAACTTTGCATGTAATATGTAAAATGTGATCGATCATCACTAACATATAAATGGTACTCACTTATTTTTTTTATCTTGCTTTTTAATATTAGGTGCATGTATGAATTATATATGCATGAATATGGTAACCTATAGTGAGTTTTAAAACTTCCATTTGTAGTTTGAATGTGTAATTCTCAGTAAAGTCAACTATTGAAACAAAAGAACCAAATGGGAATGTGTCATTACTTAAATTTAAACACTCATCCAACCATATAGCCTTGTATGTGTGCCTTGCATACTATTTTAACCTTCTTGGGTTTTACAATGTAAATCTTAAGTTATATTAAAGCATTGAGTTGACTAAATCAATGAAATAATATGCAATATTTTTCATCTATTTTGACTTTCTTTGACTTTATAAAAATAGTAATAAATATGTATAAATATGGAATTATCTAGAAAATAACTATCATAGAATATTTGGGTGCTAAAAACTAGGTTATGGATAGGTTTGAGGGTCATCAATAGGGTCCCTAGGTCTGATTCTTCACTAGACATAGCACCCCACTTGGATAGTAGTGCCAAGAAGCTTTGGTGTCCTAAAAATGGTGCTAATTTCCTCTTTGTAATACTGTTCCTATTTCTTTGTAGCACTTATGCCTATATTTTTGGGTTTTGTTCCTACACACATGAAACCTAAAACTCTATATTGTGCTTGGAATATATAATTTAGTATGAAAACCCTAATCCTCTTTATAAGTATGGCATGAACTAAAAATGTGTATTTTTTAATAAGATAATATAGACATCCTCAACACCTTGCTGTGATGAGAGTTTCCTACATACCAATACTCTGAGGATGGATCAACCCTAATGTAGTTATCCCACCTAGTGCTTGGTATAAGTGCAAGTGAAAGTGAATGCTATAATGATAGTGGTCTTGAATGCCTTGAGTGTGTTTGAGATTAAAAATATTTAAAATCTGGGCTTAGGGTAACTTTAGATGGTAGTATGTAGAAATAGGGTATAATAGGGATTAATAACCTTGATTTTTATCAACTTATTTCTTATTTGAATAGGCTTTTTGCATCTCTTTTCCATCTACTAGATAGAGGTCTAATAATCTTGTATTTATAGTGATCTGTAGCTTGTATGGATAATAAAAAGTACTTAGGCTTACCTTAGGAGGGGCACACATTTGATTTTTTTTTTAAGGATATTTAGGGCAAGGGAAACTAGTGCTATGTGGCTCTAGTGTTCTTAATGTGGTGCTAGTGTCTAGTTGGAAGGTTACTGGGCACAATGGGTTAGGATCTAGGAATGATGTTTTGGGACTATGTTTGAGCTGACAAAAGATATTCGTGGTCTACATAATGGTTGAAAAAGTGTAATAAAGACTATAGGATAGGTCTAAGGATAAGATAAGAATAGGCTATCTCAAGCAACACTCTTATAATCTAAATACCACTTTTAGGTGATTACATTTGGCTCCCCTTTATGCTATAAATGTAGTAAAATGAAATGAATAGTATAAAGGAAAAAGAAGCATACCTAGACTTACCTAGGAATTGAAGACCATGTAATTGAATCTGAGTATGTGAAGATGGGTATATGTATGTAAAACATGATCCAAAGTAATGACCTATAATGAAACATGAAAAAATCAATCCTTACTTAAGAGATTATTAAAATTAAAAGACTATGTTGAATAAAGTAACTGAGTAAAGCTGAGTAAAGAGATAGGATAGAGGAAAGGAATGAATACACCTCATTGGGTACACAAACCAATGCATAAACTTGGTGATAACCTATGTGTATGAGTGTACATAGTAATAAAATAATTGAATAACTTAGACTGAGATGATAGCTTTCTTAATCCTCATGTGTGGGTGGCTGAAGAACTTAATCTGGTTTTGACTCCATCATTGCCCATCCTGATTGGTAGATCATGATCTGTGAATAGCTTTGATAATATTGTAAGTGCATTTAACCCTCTCATTTGGGTGGATTAATAACTTAAGTAGGATATGACTCCATCATTTCCCACCTATGTGAAGTAGATGCATCTGAAAATAAACTATGCAAAGTGTTAAAATTATCTAATTGGGTATATTTAACTATGTATGTCAGATCCCTAGACACTTGGGTACATTAGGCAGCTCTTGACCACTTGAGAATGCCAACCATTGTAGATGGAGTAAGTCATGAAACTAGTGATAGCTTGGAATATGTGGAATGATATTACTTCACCAAATAAACACAAATACAATAATATATCACAATGATATGGAAATATAGTAAAAAATATGAATAATAGATAAGCCACTTCAAGGGGGAAACCTCTTAGATGCTTGAAATAAGAAATTAATACTATGATATGATGATGAAAAACTAACCTTACCTCCTATATATAGTCTACCAAGGCCATGGATAACCCATAATCTGACCTACTAAGCATATAAATTCATAAAGAAATGTAAAATAATATTAAAAAGGGTTATGTAAGCCATAAGTCAGATACACATATCCCTATACATGCCAATGGGTAAGGGTGTAGGATGCCCCTCCCCTTAAAAAAAATGTTGTCCTTAACATTGAAGCAATATCAAATGTTTTTGCATGAAGGATTCATCCTCCCAGGTAGCATCTTTAGAAGGCAGATTCTTCCATTTGATTAGATACTATATAATCAGTTTGGACCATAACTTCCGAGTGCATGTTTGTAAAACTGCTTTAGGATCAAGAATAACCCTCCCTTCCTCATATAAATATGGTAACTTGGTTTGAGTGGAAACTCTATGTCTAATGATTTTCTTACTGTAAGATACATGAAATACTAGATGAATATGAGTGGATGGAGGAAATTCTAGCTTGTAGGCCACACTACCAATTTTATGCAAGATATGATAATGGCCATAATAATGGGAAACAGATTATTATCCTTTTTATATTGATTCAAGGACATCTGATAATATGGATGAAAGATAAACAAGACCAAATAAATAATTTTAAAATGCCTCTCACTCATGTGCTGATCTACCTATTCCTTCATGCGATTCTGGTCTAAAGCTAAATTTTCATACAAACTAGCAAGGACTTCCTATTGATGTTAAAGGTATTCCTCCACTACCCACAACTTTGGGTGGGCCATAAAGGGTGAAGTGAGGGATAGAGGATGGTATCCATATAATTACATAAAAGGAGAAATTTTTGATGAACAATGCACTGAAGTATTATACCACCATTCAGCCAAGGGCAACCACTGAATTCATTTATCCTATTTATCTAACATAAAGTAATGAAGTTACCCTTCCAATTTTTTTTTGAGTACCTCAATTTGTCTATCATATTGAGGATGATAGGATGAACTATGATCCAATTGGGTTTCCAAACATGCAAATAATTCTATCCAAGAATTACTAGTGAATATGGGATCTCGATCACTGACAATAATCTTAGGAGTACTATGCCATTTTTGAAATGTATTGAGAAAGGAAAAAAATACTACTGTCCACCAATGGTTGATATAAAGAAAAAAAATGAGCATACTTTTTGAATCTATCCACAAAAACCATGATAACATTTCTACCTTCAGATCATGGTAACTCAGTAATGAAATCCATAGATACCTCTTCGCATCATTAACTAGGGATGGATAAGAGTTGTAAAAGACTTGGGGTTTTAATGGTTTCACCTTTATTTTTATGAAAAACCATACATTTGGCGACATATTCCTGTACATCCCACTTTGAGTCCTTTCCAAAAAAAAAAATTCTTGACTCTATGATAGGTTTTCAAAAAACTTAAGTGACTGCCAACTAGAGATGAATGAAGTTCTTGAAGGATTTTCTATTTGGGAAGAGAATTTTGACACAGATATAATCTATCTTTGTACCATAATGCATTCCCATTCCATGTAAATTTTTTAATCCCATCTAAACCCTATTACAGATTCTAAATCAATGCATGGGTAGTACTATCATTATCCTATTATGACCTTGCTTCCTTGAGCTAGTCTGCCTACCAAATGGTCATGGTATATAACAATGCATCAATTGGTTCATCAAGCCTAGATAGTACATCGACCACTACCTTTTATTTTCCTTTATTGTAGACTATTTCAAAATAAAAACCTAAATTTTTTGTCACCCATTTTTGTTGTTCTTCAGAGGACAACCATTATTTCAAAAAATATTTAAGGCTATCATGATTAGTCCTTATCTGAAAGTGATAACCCAATAGATAAGGTCTCCATTATTTGACTGCATGTAGAATATCCATCATCTCTTTCTCATAGATGGGTTTGAGCTGATTTTTACCCTTTAATTGATGACTTTCAAAGGCAATGGGCATACCCTATTGCATGAGTATTGCACCCATACCATATACAAATGCATCACATTCAACCACAAAAGTTTTAAAAAAATCTGGAGTAGTTAATATTGGGGTGGTGCATAAAGCCATTTTCAGCTAATGAAATGCCTTGGTAGCTATATCAGTGCACTAGAAAGTGTCTTTATTTAACAAGGAAGTGAGTGGTGCTAAAATAATACCATAGTGTTTGACAAACCTATGATAGTAACCGATTAGCCCCATAAATCCCTTAGTTGCTTAAGTGTCTTAGCAATCTACCACTCCATGATGGCTTGGATTTTTTTAGGATCAACTTTTACTCCCTCATGTGATAAAATATGACCCAAATATTCTACTTCTCAAACTCCAAAATCATATTTGGATGGTTTAGCATACAACTGATGTTTCTCAAGAACTGAGAGTACATATTTCACATACTGCAAGTGGTATTCCCAAATTTTGATATAAATAAGGATGTCATCAAAAAACACAAGTGCAAAATTTCTTAAAAATGGCCTAAAAACCATATTCATCAAACTCTAAAAGGTGGATGGTGCATTGGTGAGACCAAAAGGCATGACCAAAAATTCAAAATGGCCTTCGTGAGTGCAGAAAGCTATTTTAGGAATCTCCTCCTCATGGATTTGGATTTGATGATACCCACAATGAAAATATAATTTTGTAAAATAAACAACACCATGTAATTGATCTAACAAATCATCAATTACATGAATAGGAAACTTATGTTTGATAGTGATTTTTTCAATTTCACTCTTTTAGGCATAAGAATATCTGTATGCTCTGATGTTGGGTGGCATGCTTCCAGGAATGAGTCTAATGGCATGATCATGGGTACGGATAGGAGGAATACATTTTGACATGGCAAAAAAAAAGAATATTCATCTAATATTTTTTGTAAATCAATATGGGTAGACTGATGAGTTTATTGAACATCAATTAAAAAAAAGTGCACCAAAAATCCTTCGACACCTTTTTTCAGCATCTTGGTCATTTCATGTGAACTAACCACTTGTGTATATTTAAATCTTAATCCCCATATTTTTAATGGTTTGACTTCAGAATAAAAATGCATGAGTAATTCTTGGAAATTCATCTCAATAGTACCTAATGTGGTGAGCCATTGTGCTCCCAAAATAATGTTAGTCCTGCCCATAGGAATAACAAACATAGGGGAATCTAGCAAATAGTCCCCCATTACTAACTTACTACTATGGAATTTTCCAAAGTAATTAACTGTACCACCATATGTAATCATGACTTAAAATTTTAGGGCTGGGTAGATGAAATAATTCAAATGAGTAGCCAACTTACTATTGATGGAATTGTGTGTATTACATGAGTCAATCAACACTGTGACCTTTTGTTTCTTAATGAAACCCAACACATTAAGAGTTTGAGGAGTAAAAATACCTACAAGGGCATGGAAAGAGATAGTAGGGTGAGAATATACATCTTCATCTTTAAGTCCTTCAAAACCCTCACCAGATACATCCTCATAGTCTTCATCCTCGTTGACCCCTTCAACATAAAATAACTTCTTTTCAACACATTAATGACCTTTGCTCCATTTTTTGTCGCAACCATAACTCAACCCTTTATCATGATTTTCCTTAATTTGTTGTGGTGTTAATTGGTTAGGTTGAGGCAATGATGGAGTTGGAAAGCTGCGTTCTCAGCTAGTAATGAAAGGATGATGTTTTCTCATCTCTTTTTCTTTTTCTAGGCATGTCTTTGGTATAGCTTCAGATACAGTTGTGGGGTTAAACATGTGAACCTCTAATTGAATACTATCCTTTAAACCACCCAGAAAAAGGCTAGTCATATTTGCCTCAGTGATGTCCTCCACACGTAAGGATAGAAATTAAAACTGATGAATATAATCCTTCATTGTTCCTGTTTGTCATAGTTTAGTTAACTGGTTAAAGTAGTTTTCAAAAACATTATCCCAATAGAGAGACATCAGTTCATCAAAGAATACTGAACATGTAATAGGATCACCAGTCTTCCTCTTTTGAGAACACAACCAATAATACCAAATGAATGGCTTAGGTTCTAGATACATAGATGTCATGACCACCTTCTGAGAACTAGGAGTTTGGTGCAGATAAAATAGATATTCAATTTGAGTGATCTAAGTGAGTGGATCCTTACCATCAAACTTATGCAAGTCCACTTTTGGTAACATCAGTTTCACCCTATATTGGTAGTATTAGTGTTGAGAGGAGGATCAAAAGGAAAAATTGGATGGTTGTTGAGTGTTAAATGAGATGAAATGGTATCCAGTTGTGATGTGATCTTCTACAACTGATTGTTCACACCATTAAACTCCCCTTACATTGCTGAAATTTGAGTTTGGACTTACACATCCTTCTACATCAAGCCATGTAAATTTGACTAAATTTGAGAAATCATATTAGAGGTTTCAAAATCCATGTCCTCCCCTAAATTAATTTTAGGGGTGTTTTTCCCTTTCCCTTGTCCATGAGTGTTAAGACAAACCATAAGAAGGCTTGATGGTGAACCTTATTTTTCCCCGTTGACCCAAATTTGACCACAACTATTTTAAAATATGTCAGCCTCAAATAACAAATATTAAATAATAAACCCAAACTAATTTTTTCCAAGATTTCCAAAAATGTAAATAAATTTGAAAAATTCTACATATTACGACCTATGGAGTGAATTTATGAAAAATACTAAAATGGAATTAACTTTTGAAAAATATATTTAGTTAATATTAAACTTTAATGAAAGATTAATTGAATGATTTTTCAACTCCAGTAAAAAAATTGTAGAGAAATTCATAACCATGTGCGAGATATAGCCAAATTTTAATACATAGGGTTTTTGACCTGATTATGGGCCAAATCAATGCTCTAATACCACTTGGAATGGTATTACTTCACCAAATAACTATAAATACAACAATATATCATAAGTATATGTAAATATATCCAAAAATATGTAATAGATAAGCCACTTTGAGGGGGCAACCTCCCAAATGCTTGCAATAAGAAATGAATACTTTGATATGATAATGAATAACTAACCCTACCTCATATATATTGTTTACCAAGGTCATGGAAAACCCATAGAAAAACCTACTAAGTCTATGAATGCATAGATAAATGTAAAATAATATACAAAAGGGTTATGTAATCCACAAGTCAGCTACACATATCCTTATACATGCCAATGGTTAAGGGCATAGCAATATGATAGCAAATGTATATATCATAGAAAATGGTATGGAGTTTGCCATTCCATATGATAAAAATATGTGTAACTGAGCATATGGAAATTATGTGATACACACATGCTCCCAATCTAATATTTGAATATATTGATTCTGAACTGAGTATGTAATAATTATATTTGTGTAAATCTAAAATTAATGTGGGGATGATCATGTTACACATGATGATGCCCCTAATATAAGTAACTGATATGAATTAGAGATAAAATGAGTGCATCTGAGTAAAACCTAAATATAAATATCAAACATGTGGTTATATTTGTGCAAATCTATACTATACCTATTGTACTATTTTGGCTAATCTGGACTGCCTTAAAGCTAGGGCTATTAGACATTAGTGCCATGTAGTGGATAGTAGCATCATGTGACACTAGTGTCCCAATATGGGTGCTAGTGTCTGTCTAGTTTGAATTCTATATGACTGAACTGCATTTTGAGTCCCTATTTTTTCCTGTGTCTGATTTTTAAAACTAAGCCTGTGTGCTAAAAATGATATGTGAATAGTAATATAGGAGCCTGATCTTTGTGAAAAACCCCTGTGAATTCCCCTCTTTTGAGGGTAGTTATGGAACCTATGTAATAACTATCCTCAAAATAAAATAGCTCTATAAAATGTGTTAGCCAAAGCATATATGATAATTGTGTGATATTCCAATACAATGTGCATACATAATATCAAAATGTAAAATAATATGAGCATAAATATGTAATGTAAGATGTATGTTGTAATCTATAATTATACTAGGGTATCAAGATAAATTTAATAAATGTGTATAACAAAAAATCTGAGTATCTCCCTAGGGGGATGGGGCATGATGTCCATCATGGAACCTAAGTAGGAAGGTTTGATACATGAGGTCCTACATGGCATAAAAAAATAGTGTGTTTAACAAGCAAAGACAAGTGTCATGGTGAAGATGCATACAAGAAAACATACATACAAAAAACATAAGGCATGTAAATGTAGGTCAAGGGGCCACAATACAAGGGACATGGGCACATGTCATTAAATATGAGCATAAAAGGCATATAATGACATGTTAAAATGTTCACATATGAAATTAACAGAAAATTTTGGCTTAGAGCCACATAAAAGGGCATGTTCAAACGTTTGCATATATAATTAAAAAATCACACACGGACATGGGCACATGCCCAAGGCATACACATATAGAAGTGGTATATAGCCAAAGAATAATGGCATATTCAAATAACCTCAAAATGGAAGAAGCATAGGAACATAATCAAGTCTAAACTATGAAAGCTATAAATGAAAGCATATATAACTATGTAGTAAAAATTTGTGTAAATGCTAAGATGTACATATGTTGATTCTGAACTAGTGATATTTGACAAAAATTCTAAGCATGAGTAACAATGATCAATAGCAAGATATATCAATGCATAAAATAGAATGTAAGGATAAAACCTAGTAATATAAATTATGTATGAGATGACCCTAAGTGGGTGGATGTATAAAATAAATAAACCTGGATCAATGTATATACCCCCAATGGGTAGATGATATTTGTTGGGTGAATATTTTGTCATCAACTAACTGATGGCAAAATGGGTATATCAACCACAGCACAATTAGATTTATATGGAAAAATGGGTGTGGTTACCACAACATAATGAGATAAATCTCTCCTCTCAGCAAGGGAAGGTTCCCTATAAACTATAATATACTAATATAAGCTGAAAATAGACTCAAGGGTGAAATCATACCATCTATCTCTCTTTTTTTAGAGATGATATTCACAAAATAAAGTAGAATTCTTGTGTAATTATAGAAGGTATTTTTTTCTTTCAGAAATGATGTTCAACAAACAACATGGATTCTTCCTGGGTAGTAATTGGATCCACAAGAAACCCACGAAAGCACAAAGTCTTTCGTTGTTTCTCCTACTAATTTAGGATAAAGTAACATAGTAGAATAAAGTGTATCACAAAGTCTCCACCAAAAACTACAACAAAGTAAAAGATTAAGAAGGATAAGGGGAGTTCAAAGTCTCTCCAATATCTTGAAACATAAAATACACAGACTAAAGACAATTATGGCAGCACAAAGTCTCTCACAGTCGACTTCAGGACATCTTTCAGATTATTTTCACTTGTTCTACTTATTTGATTAAATGGACAAGACTGTATTTAGGAAAAAGACATAAAAATAATTTCCTAGATAACACATGTTGTTTCAACACAAAGTCTGAAAGGTCACTTGCTTTCTCATTCACTTGATAAAATATGATTAACAGTCTGAGCTCAAAGTCTCAAGAATGACTTTCAATTTGGGTAGAGTTTCACTTCTAATAATAGAGAGATCCATTTCTACTGATTGAGAGATTACAATATATAAACTCCAAAGAAAGACATTGGCGCTTGTTTTCACAAAATGGCCCATGCTGCATTGAATGCATTAGAACATCTGTGAAGGGGCCATATTGAAACAAGTCATCGGCCTTAAATTTTAGTATTATAAATCATCTCAAATGTATCCTTCAAAGCATGGGTTGATTGGTCTTCTTTATGATGTTTACATGACTCTCCACTCATCTTTACTCAAACAAAGAAAAATAGGCCACACCATTGAATGCTTACGCTCTCTGATATCCACCTGGTGGACTACTCCACCTACTAGAATAACTCTCTTGTTGATATTTTGGATTTCCCTATAACTTTCCCTCTTTCCTTGCTACCTTTTGTCTCTTCCTGGTGATCTAAGCTCTCGGGGCTATCTTCTCGGGCTTCTTTCTCAGTGGATAGTTGAGTTTGTCTTCGAGTCTGCATTATTTGAAAATCAATAGTTATTCCGTTACCCTAAATTTGATGTCCATAGGGATGTCACCAGTCACTTGAACCACTTTGAACCTTGAACCTTTGAACCTTTCAGAGTTCATCAGTTCAATGTTTCAATGGTTTAAAGTTCAACGGTTCAAAGTTCAACGGTTCGACAGTTCGGTGGTTCAATGTTTTGTAAAGAGCCACATTCATTTAGTCTTTTTTATGAGTTCAAGGTGTCATTAAACCAATTGTTTGCACCATTTAGTTGACCTTTTTCTACAATCTTCCATTTGAACCATTCGCTCAAACTTTGAATCTTTAAACCCTTTGAACGCATTGAAGCTTTGAACTCGTTGAACCATTGAACTCTTTGAACCTTTCGTAGGCGGAGTTCAATGGTTCATTCCATATTATTAAACCTTTTGATTGAACCTTGGCATTGAACCATCCTTACAATTTTTTAGGAAATGCCTTAAGTGTTTTGCGATTTTTCCTTGTAAAAGCCCACCTTTTGAACCTGTGATTTCCTTAGCCAAAAAGGCTTGTTCAATGGACTAACTTGACTAATCAGAACATTTTGATAAAGAAAGAGACCATTTTGGCCTATAGGACTGAAATGGCTGATATGTTTTCCACAAAAATAAGTGATGGATTTTGGGAACAACAGCTGGCTCTAGTTGGGGAACTTCTATCGATTATATTTTGAAACAATCAAAGGGAGTAGAATCCAGACTCGAAGTTCCTTCATATATGCCATTGGGCTACAGATTCATGACATACAAAAAGAGAAAGATGCTAAAAACTAAATGAATAACATAAAACAAATAAAGACTATATAAATGTACAATTGGACTTATTTGATACTTCAAGGATTGAAGTGCTTCAGATGCTGCCCACTGTGAGACAATGAAAATGGCATCCCATCTTGATATCTCAATAAAAAACTATTATCACCACTGAATTGATGGATGGTGAATGGACCTCTCCATAAAGAATCAAATTTGTCATGCATTCCTTTTGGTTCTCTCCTCTTGTCCCATAAAAAGACTTGATCTCCAATTTGAAAATCATGAATCCCTACTCTTTTGTTGAAGAGTTTCTTTACTTGATTTTGATGTGCAGTAATACAGTCTACCACCATAGTTTGCTACTCATTTAGTTCAATCAAGCACATGATCCTCTTGTCGATAGAATCTTCAAATATTTAATCTTTGACTGCCTTTGCCAACTTCAATGCTGGTAATTCCAAAGTGATTGGTATCTCTGCATTCAAACCATACAGAAGTTGAAATGGTGACATACCTATCACCCTTTTGGGTGTAATCTTGTTTGACCATAAAGTGTCAAACAATGCTTTATGCCAGGTTCTTTGACTATCATCTACCAGCTTCCTGATAATGGTCACCAGATTCTTGTTGCTTGATTTTGCTTGACCATTTCCTTGTGGATAGTAGTCAGAAGAGTGGAAGAGGATAATCCCATAATAATAGCAGAACTGGGTAACCTCATGAGAAGAGAAACATGCTGCATTGTCTATTACAATCTTGGTTGGGACTCTAAATGGAGAAATAATATTTTCCTTAAAGAAATTACATACCACCTTTCAAGTAGCATGCTTGACTAGAATGGCTTCCACCCACTTGGTAAAATAGTATGTAGCTATGAGAACATAGTCATGTCCATCACTCGAAGATGGGTTTATAGCACCAATGAAATCAATACCCCATTGTTGAAATGACTCTTCAATCACCACCGGCTTGAGAGGTAACGTAGCTAACTTCAGTTTCCCAATAAACTGACACAGCTCACAACTATGCACCCAATTATATGAATCTCAAAACATAGTAGGCCAATAGTACCTAGCTCATAGAATCTTATGGGTAGTCACATGTGTAAAAAATTATCCTCCACAAGCCAAAGTGTGGAAATACTCCAAAAGTTTTCTCTATTGCACTTTATCCATGCAACAAAGAAATACCCCATCAAAGCTCCTCTTGTACAAACCATTTTCCAGCAGAATAAAGTTAGTAGCTTTCAACTTAACAGTCCTCTTTTCTTTATGAGACAGGTGGAAATGACACTCACCATATATAAGGAAATGAGTGATATTGGAATACCACTCATTCGTAGTAGTGACAAAGAGAACTGTAAGCATGTCTTCAACCTCTATTTCTTCATGTCCTGCTTCCTCTGATATGTTATCAGCAATTAATTGGCAGAGACCTCTTCCCCACACAAGCTTCATGGGTTTGATAACAAGATCAAACTCTTGGATGTTAGAAATCCAATTGCCCCTTTTAGTTCAAAACTCTTGTTGAGTTAGAATGGACTTTACTATTATACCAAGAACTAGATCAATAGTGTGTGAGTTCAGGATGTAAAAATGAAAGTGTTTTACCACCTTAACCATAGCATAAGCATGCTTCTCCATGTTAGAATATTTCAGCTCATGAGCTTTGAGAGGACAACTCATGAAAGATATGGGGGACTCTACACCTTCTTTGTTCTGCTAAACCAAAATGGCTGAAAGCGTGTGTTCAAAAGCATAACTATATATTATGAAGTCCAGAAGCATAGCTATATATTATGAAGTCTTTGGTATAATTTGGATAAACCAAGATTGGGGCATGGGAAATAGCTTCCTTGATCTATTGAAATGCTAACTTTCCCTTTTCAGTCCAACGGAAAGTAGCTTTACCCTTCATCATGTTGAAAATGTGGCGAGTCTTCTCTGAAAATTTAGGAATGAACATTCGTAGAAAATTCACCTTTCCAAAGAAAGAATGGACTGCAGTCTTACTAGCAGGAAGAGCAAGCTCTTGGATGGATTTGACTCTTTCTGGGTTAATCTTTATGCCTTCTCAGGATACAATGTGACCAAGAAGTTTCTCTTTAGTAACCCAAAAAATTAATTTCTTATGATTGAGAGAAATGCCATTTTGTCAATATCATTCCAACACTTCTTGTAAATGATGCACATGATCAAGATGATGTTTGGAAAAGATGGTCAAGTCATCAAGATATACCCTAATGAACTTCCCCATTTCATTTCTGAAGGTAAGATCCATCGCTCTTTAGAAGGTGGTGCCAGCATTGATCAAACCAAAAGGCATTCTACGATATGCAAACGTGCCCCAAGGTGTAGTGAAAGTGGTCTTATGTTGGTCTGGTTCACCAAATTCTACTTGATTATATCCCAAAAAACCATCTAACATTGATAACATCTTTGAGCTAGTCATTATCTGCAGTAGCTGATCCATGATGGGCAGGGGGTAGTTGTCTTTTAAAGATGATTGATTTAGATTTTTTAAATCAACACAGAGGCAAATTTCTCCATTCTTTTTTCTTAAGAGGCCTATGTTTACAATCCAGGTGGAATGACGGATTGAAAAAATTATCCTCGCATTTAACATTTTCTAGATCTCAGAAAGAATAGTACTTGATATCTTGGGGTTGTACTACCTTTATTTCTGCTTGTGAGGCAATGACCCAACCTTGAGATAAATTTCATGTTGAATTTATTCAAGCCTGAGATATTTTAGATCATCATAAGAGTACACCAAAACATCAATGTAATGGCAAAATAAAGTAATAAATTTGAGTTTTTCATCAGGAGTGCAATAATTCCCAATGTTGACCATTTTGGGATTATCTTCTGTACTCAAATTTATTTGATCAAAATATTTGGAGGAACTTGAAACTATTTTTTGCTTCTTGATAAACCTATCATGCTTATCGAATACCTTCTCAAGAGAAACTAACCCTTTGGGAATTTTATTCCCTTTGAGCTGAAGGAACTCTTCACTAGTTTTTAAATTTGTTTTGGGAGTTGATTCCCACAGTGGAGATTCACTACCTTTAAAATAAAGCTCTTCAAAGCCATCCATCTGTTCCAAAAAATCAATGATTTAGTTATCACCATCAAACACCTACCAATGGTTGACATTATCAGGTACACTTGGTCAAAAGACTAGTTCAATAGTGTACTTATGCCCTTCAAAATCTTGGTGAGGGCCCATGAGAGTTGCAGAGATGGCTAAGGAATCTGATCGATCGTTAAATTCTCTGGGCATCACAAAAATATTGAAAGCCTCAAAAATTTCAAGGTAGTCTCACACCAGATTGTGATAATGTCACAATCTTTTGTTCTTGGTTTGATATAGGTTCCTCACCTGACAAACCACCAGTTCAACATCTCCTCGAGCATGAAGAAAATTAACACCTTTAGCTTGAGTAGCTTTTAATCTGAGCAACAAAGATTCATACTTAGTGGTATTATTGGTATTACTGAACTACAACTTATACGAATAGGGGAAAATATCTCCTTGCAGAGATATCAAAACAATTCCAGCTCCAGAAATGGTAGAAGAATAGCTGCCATCAAATTCCAAAATCCAGATATCATTAGAATCTGATCTCCTTTCAGATTTCTCTTCATTAGGGAGGGAAGATCCTTTTTCATCTGAACAATGCTCTACCAATTCTTCTGATGTTTTATCTAAATTTTTTAGATTGTCACTTACATAACTTTCATCTGATAAAATAGAAACATTTTTTGTAGACAGAAAGTAGTTACCCATTCTTGAGGATTCAAATAGAATTCGAGCTTTAGGGGCTGATGTTTGGGTGACAATGTATTTTGAATCATTCTCAGAAATTAGCCTTTACATGATACCCTTGACATATATCCTCGTCTCAGACAAGTCCATGTTCAATTCTCCACCAATATCCTTGCAAAAATTTCATCCAAGCAGAATGCCATAGGAAGCCAAAACGTTAGCCACTAAGACTATCATTTTAATCCTTTTTATGGGAAGGCCACAAATGCAAATTGGGTATCTTTGATCTGACCCAAAAGTGGCACTTACTTGTTTTCCATGGAGAAACATCTCCCAAAAGTTTTATTTAATGTAAGACTGAGAGAGTCTGCTACCTTGGCGGGCATCACATTGTTAGAAGCGCCAGAGTCTATTATGCAGTTGCTCAACTTATGACCATTAATCAAAAGGGAAACATATAAAGGTTCTATTTTTCTAGGGGAAGTAAGAGGAGTAATGACAAGATTATTTTAGGTGGATGCATTCTTTAGGGGATCATGAGTCACCTTTGAAACATTTTGTCCTGCGGGGATCGTTTTGTTCTTGATACATTCAACTAGCCTATCCAACTGCTCAGAGATGATTTGTAAGTATTTAAACTCATACATTTAGATCTTGGTCTTCCTAGTATGGTCAATTATATCAAATAGTTGAAAATAACTAGGAACAGAGGAAGGAAGTCCATCATTCTGGGTTTGGTTGGGTGTGGTACTGGTCTGAGAAATTAAAGCAAAAGGTGCAGGGTTGTTTGAGGTAATTACTTTTTTATTAATCACTGGTTCCTTTGATTAGAAATGCAATGAAGTCCCCCATTTAGCAATTTAAATTACTGGTCAATATTCTTCCCCTATTTTTCTCTTATCAACTTGTTGAGTTGACTAGTTCTGGGATCTAGTAAAAATAGTGTATGCTCCATCAAACACTTCTCTCTTACTTCTAGCTTCATCTTGGTAATTCAAGAAACTAATGTTGGAATCGCCAGCTAATTCTTCTTTGCCTTATACAAAGAGATCAACATCATCTTCTTGGTCCAACTCAAGTTGGAAAGAGAAATCATGTTTAGCTTCATGATAACCAACTGCTGAGTTAGTTGGTGCTACTTTAATGACAAGCTTCCCTTGTGCGGGAGGGAGATGATTTGATTGCCCTTGATTCGTAGCAGCATTGCCTTGATATGACTAGTTAGGAAATGTCCTCCTTGGTATATCTCGATAAGGAGGGGAAGACATCTCTTGTGCCATTTAATTTTTTAGAGCTAGTAATTCATTTGATAGCTTTTACACCATAGGATCAGTGGTGTCTGTAGAGAAATTTTTAGAAGATGAAGAAGGTTTATTTTTGTTAGGATATCTTCTTATCTTTCCTGCTAAGATAAGATCATCTTCAACCTCAGTGGCCAAAATCTAAGCTATAGCAAGATTTATGTAGCCAGCTCACCTCAATAGGAAACTCACTTTAGGAAGCTAAGAATTAATGAAGAAGCACTTAAGATTTTTTGGCATCGACTGAGCAATTATAGGAATCCTATTCCTCAGCTTGTCAAATTTATAAATGAAGTCTTGCATGGGTTCATGAGGCTCCTTCATTTGTTTGAGCTAGGATAATAGGGCATGAACATATTATATGGGTTTGAACCTAGCTTCAAACTTAGCCTTGAGAGTGTTCCAATCAGTTATTTTTTGTGCTTGCAGATGATAAAACTTGTCTATGGTAATGCCTTATAACATTTGTACAAACAACCTAACTGCTATATCTTCAAATTCAACACCTATCACACCATAGGCTATGCAGAAAGCTCTAATATACTCATCAAGATGAACTCTCCCATCACCATAGAACTTGGAAAAATTCTTTCTTGAACTACGGGGTAGTTCATGTAAAGGTGGGGTTAGATTCAGAGGGCCAAAAGTGTTACCCCAAGGGCCTTGGGCTGCCATGATATGACGATTGAAAGGAGGGATAATGAACTTTTGTAGTGTATGTATAGACAAAGCTCTGCTAGTAGAGGAAAGAGAAGCTTTGCCTGGTATTGGGGACTTGAAATCTATAGGAGGAAAACTCCTGGTTCACTAAAGGTGAGATTGTGGAGGAGAAAGGTCAAAATTATTTTATTGCACAAACTCGAACACAAGATCAACAATACCTTGAGCTCTCTAGCTTCATGTATACCGTGGATCTGCTAGAGTGTAGAATGGAAAAGAACTAGAAATACTTTAATTTGAAGCTTGAGGCTTCAAATTGCATGTTCTTCCCTAGTGGAGTCACCAAAAACTATTGGGTGAATATTTTGTCATCAACTAACTGATGGCAAAATGGGTATATCAACCATAGCATAATAAGATTTATATGACAAAATAGGTGTGGTTACCATAGCATAATGAGATAAATCTCTCCTCTCAGCAAGGGGAGGCTCCCTATAAACTATAATATACTAATATAAGCTGAAAATAGACTCAGGGGTGAAATCATACCATCCATCTCTCTTTTTTTAGAGATGATGTTCACAAAATAAAGGAGAATTCTTGTGTAATTACTGAAAGCATTTCTCTTCTTTTAGAAATGATGTTCAACAAACAACAGGGATTCTTCTTAGGTAGTAACTTGATGCATAAGAAACCCATGAAAGTACAAAGTCTTTCATTGTTTCTCCTACTAATTTAGGACAAAGTTACACAGTAAAATGAAGTGTAGCACAAAGTCTCCACTGAAAACTACAATAGAGTAAAAGATTACGAAGGATAAGGGGAGCTCAAAGTCTCTCCAATATTTTGAAACATAAAACACACAAACTAAAGACAATTATGGAAGCACAAAGTCTCTCACAGTTGACTTCAAGACATCTTTCAGATTATTTCCACTTTTTCTGCTTATTTGGTTAAATGGACAAGACTGTATTTAGGAAAAAGACATAAGAACGATTTCCTAGATAACACAAGTTATTTCAACACAAAGTCTGAAAGGGCACTTGCTTTCTCATTCACTTGATAAAATATGATTAATAGTCTGAGCTTAAAGTCTTAGGAATAACTTTAAATTTGGGTAGAGTTTCACTTCTAACAACAGAGAGATCCATTTCTACTGATTGAGAGATTACAATATATAGCCTCCAAATAAAGACTTTGGCACTTTTTTTCACAAAATAGCCCATGCTGCATTGAATGCATTAGAAATTCTATGAAGGGGCCATGATAGAACAGGTCATTGGCCTTAAATTTTAGCATTCTAAATCATATCAAATGTTTCCTTTGAAGCATGGGTTGCCTGGTATTCTTTATGATGTTTACACGACTGTCCACTCATCTTAACTCAAACAAAGAAAAATAGGCCATGCCATTGAATGCTTATGCTCTCTGATATCCACCTAGTAGACTACTCCACCTACTGGAATAACTCTCCTACATATATTTTGGATTTATTTGTAACTTTCCCTCTTTCCTTGCAACTTTTTGTCTCTTTGATCTGAGCTCTCAGGGCTATCTTCTCTAGCTCCTTTCTCAGCGGATAGCTGAGTTTGTCTTTGGGTCTGCATTATTTGAAAATAAACAGTTATTCCATTACCCTGAATTTGACATCCATGGGGACATCACCAGTTGCGTGAACCACTTTGAACCTTGAACCTTTTAACCTTTTAGAGTTCACTGATTCAATGGTTTAATGGTTCAAAGTTCAACAGTTCAAATTTCAATAGTTCGACAGTTCGGTAGTTCAATGTTTTGTAAAGAGTCGCATTCACTTAGTCTTATTTATGATTTTAAGGTGTCATTGAACTAATTATTTTCACCATTCGGTTGAACTTTTTTTGGAATCTTCCATTTGAACCATTCGATCTAACTTAGAACTTTGAATCTTTAAACCCTTTGAACGCGTTGAAGGTTTGAACTTGTTGAACCATTGAACTCTTTGAACCTTTTGGAGGTGGAGTTCAATGGTTCAACGGTTCAATGGTTCATTCCATATTATTAAACCTCACCATTGAAACTTTTTATTAAACCTTGGTGTTGAACCATCCTTACAATTTTTTATGAAATGCCCTAAGTGTTTTGCGATTTTTCCTTACAAAAGCCCACCTTTTGAACATGTGATTTCCTTAGCCAAAAAGGCTTGTTCAATGGAATAACTTGACTGCTCAGAACATTTTGACAAAAAAGAGACCATTTTGGCTTGTAGGACTGAAATGGTCGACATGTTGTCCACAAAAACAAGTGATGGATTTTGGGAACATTAGCTTTAACTCTAGATCAATGCCATGTACTGAAGTCCTGTATGTAATATATGAACACTTGATAAGAACAAGTGAAGCATGCATGTAAAATAAAACTGACTATACTAAGATACCTAACATGTGTAGTATTTGGAAAATATAATAAATGTAAATATATTAATGCATGTAATCTATAAATTTTATGTTTTTTGAGTAATATTTGAATGTTTTTATGTTTTTACATGTTATATTATTTTTATATTTTATAGATATAAGTTATGTACAAGCAAATGAAAATAAACTATGTACAAGGAGTAAGAGAGAAGGAATTATGTACAAGTAGGTATGAACCATACCAACCAATGAGTCTCATGGGAGACTCTCTATTACCATGGCATATGCCAAAAATAGGAATGATAATCTCTCATGTAGTGTGATTGCTATGCTTTAGTTGAATGTTTTTGTAGTATCAATCTAAGTATTGCTCATCATCAAAACCATAATAACCTAGAATGCTAGAGGTAATTACCTCATACTGTGAATTTGAACTTTCTAAATTATGCTTTGGTATATTTATTGTGACTTTTCCCTATGAAATTGTGCTTATTGTAGACATACAATGTTGTGGAGACTCTTTTTCTAAAAAAACTATTCTAATAATGTTTATTTGTGTAGCATGATTTTGACTTTACAATTTAATATCTTGCTCTTTTTGTAACATTTCATGTGTATATGGATGTTTTACCTTGATAAACTGTATCTAAGACTAATTTGTCTTAGGATGTTCAATAAATCACAAACCCTATTGACCAATACTATCAACTGCTAGAATAGGAGAAGTGATGTCTTGGACTTGTTTGCCCAAACCTTGACCGTGATAATCAAATTTTTGTAGATATTTGTGACCAAAATTAAACCATATTAAATGTTGATCCTTATTTTAGAGAGGTAGATTTTCTTGATTTATCTATGCTTGTTGTACTATTTCTTGATATGATTGTTCTTTTTGAACCTTGTGTTGTTCTAAGTTATGCTTTGGTAACCATTTTATACTATTTTTGAATTTGACCCTTTTTAAATTAGTAGATGTGCCATTGTATATAGTGTGGATGATGTGTCACTATGTGAGTTTTTTGTATCCATTATCTATTGTATTTTCATTTTCAATGATAAACATGAATCGGTGTGGCACCCATGCATTCTATGATATGCACACAAATATTTGGATCTCCTCAATGGGTGTAGAGGAGGTAGGTTGATCAAATTTAATCATTTCCCTTAGTACCTCACTTTAATTCTTATTTTACCTTTGAATGATTTTTAAATCACTAATTGTATATGTTTGTTGTAATTAATGATTTGGATATGTAACATTGTTTATCACAAATTGACTAGGTGAAGATGTATATACATGATTTACACGATTATGCCTTGGAGTTTATTATCTTGTAAATTTATTTTACATTGTTGTAATATTTTCATGTAATCATTGATTCTAATTTTGTAAACCTTCAATTATCTTTATCATACTGATAATTTGATCATATAGAGTCTCATAAGTGCAAACCCTAGTTGTTTTTTATTGAACATGTAGGCACACATCCTGTAGTGAAGAGGTGTGAATAGGTTGAGTATGGGGAATAGTGGCATTGGTATACGATGCTTCATCTCATGGAGGGATGATAACATGGGCCTATAGAGGTAAGGTATCTATTGTCACCAAATCTTTCACCCTAGAAGAGGGTTTTCAAGCCTCTTCCTGATTTGGGCAACATGGAAATACTTATAGGTGTGTGGGTTTATCTATATGTATAAGTAGACCTCTAGGTTTAAGGGCTAGCTCCATAAATGTATCTTGAAATGCTTATCACCTAATTAACTAGTTATTTGAGGGGGAAAGAGTTATGAATTTTCATTAATTAAAACTACCCTAAGGGGGTGATACACCAAGATTATTTTCACACAACCATCATACTTCTTTCAATAAGAAACAAGGTATACAACCTAGCTTCTAAGTCCTAGAAAGTTCTAACATCAATGTTTCAACATAGAGATGATATGCATGAAACAACACAAGGTAAATGAACTAGAGGGTAGATTGCACACTCTAATAATAACTATAAACTTCAAAGGATCCTAATACACTTGAATACACTCTATATGATGTGTTAGAATAAGAAATTTTACATAAGCATAAGAGGATAAGGGGAAGAAATGATAGAATATTATCACTTTGCATTACCATACATCACTTTGCACACTTAAAAAATTATTCATGAACTCAAAACTAGAATTTCATTAATTTTTCAAAGGTAAATTACAATGTCATTCCAATAGGTATTTTCCATACATGGTGTGGTATTAATCTACAAGAGCCAAAATGGATACTAATTATAGAATTGGAGAGAGAAGCCCAAGAGTCACTAACACATGTGTCATGCTGAGAGGAGGAGTTACACATGCAGGAAAATGTAGTAGGAGACAAACCATGCAAGTTTTTAGAGTAAAAATAGCCCTTAAAAGTATGAAACTCCTGAAATGTGGTGTAGGATTACTCATTGCTTGCTCAAAAAATGGCCTTCATCATTTGGCCTTCTTGAAACATCTAGAGTAGACTAGGGATAGATGTGATGATTGCACTAAGGGGGAGGATTTTTAGACATGTTAAACCATGCATTAGTTACATACCTAATCATTTGGATTATTCTACATATGAGTCATCATTGCCTACAGTCCAAATAACTCCTCTTTCATCCACATCTCACATAGCACCAAATTTGTCTTCAGTTTACTAAACTAGTCTATATAGAGGAGTGAATGTCACTTTTCAAGACCCTTCATGGCCTTAAATTACTTAAATAGACCTTACAAATATTTCCACTTGGAGTTTTTAACCTTCTCACTAGCTTATTTACTACGTCATTCTAGACTGGTTGAAGTGAGAGTACTTGTAGAAGAACTTAGAAGATTTTATGCTATGATAAATGGACATGAGGGGTTATCCCAAGTCCCAATCCTTCTCCCAATGTGACTTTCACCCCTTGAAAATCCTCCATACCTACACAACACCAAAAAAAATCAAAGAAATCAATTTTGTGCCTTGTCTATACAGGTAGGGTAGGACTCAAGTTGATGGGGAGTAGCTCTAGAGAGTCTTTTATAAGATTTAATGATCTCCCAAGCCATTCCATGCCATTTGTATGCCCCTTCTCCTTAATTTTCCCAATAGGATCATTACCAAGGGTTTTCGAGGGTTTTAGGCCATTTCCACCCTTAAGGATTGTTTATAAAGATATGATGTTGGACTAATGAACCAATCCCATAAAGTGTTTGTTCAGGACCCTCTTCAACTTTTTCTAGATCCTCAAGCTCCCATGCAAAGCTTCCAAGTATATATGAGATCTCCAAGTTGCCTAATGTGTTTTGAGCCAAGAAATGGATTTATTATGATCTCTTTTTCATATAAATATATTAGACAAACTATATACCTCCATACAAAAATGTTTAAACTCATTATAATGCTCATATTACACTAGAGATGGAATTGACCCCCATCTTGGGCTTTTAGACCTAGATAAGACCAAGTAGGAATGGCTACATCTTTGTAAGTTTAAACCAATATTTTATGTTTTATCCACTTGTGCATGGTTTATCATGTTGGTACAGGTCTCATTCAACTTATCACATCTTCCTACATGGTTGAAACAACTCCTAACTCACCCTCAATCTCCAAAACTATAGGTTTGTGCCTTTAGGGAGTGCCCTCTGTCTAAGACAAAATAGAGGGCACTTCCTTTATTTATTTAGACAAAATAAATTTATGGGGATATTATTAAAGACATGGGTATTTTCTATGTTGAATTTCATATCTTGGTCACATTATTAGGCCCTTAAATCCTTCAAAACCTTGAAGACAGACTGTGAGAAAGTGGACTATGTGCAGGGTATCAAATCTGACTAAAGGTTCATGTTTTGAGGCCTCTTTGTGCATTATTACCATGTCATGAGCATCATGAGAATTCACCATAAATTTTTTATATTCATGTTCCATTGCCAACCTAAGGTGCCTTCACCTTTCCTTATCATGTTCAATTACAGTCAACTGTGACTGTATTGTCTTGCCTAGAGAAGTGACACCTGTAGGCATAGATTTGCATAGTTGGACCTTGAAAACAATGTTCAAAGACTGTATTGGACTGATTTTTACCATTTTAAATCCATTTTTATTTATCCAAGTCATGTTCCTTCAATACAAACATCAAGAACACCATCTTTTTACTCACTGTCCACTGTAGTAAGCTACAATTGACTAAGCAAGGGTTTTGTATGTGGGAATCATATTTGAAACCTATGCGGCATGAAATTGAAAATAATTTGAGGTCTTAGGAGGCATTTTTTAACTTTTATGTGTCCTTATACACTAGGTTTTCATGCATAAGTTTATGTCATTAGGCTGTAGATGTGCCTATTAGGCCCAAAAACCTAGTGTTTCAACTCTTGTTAGTGCTCTTTGAGACACAAGTGTGTTTTTCAACTCAATATGACCATTCCAACATATTTATATGCCTGAAATTTACACCTTAGGAAGTGAATTCATTTTGAGTTTGAAATACTATAGAAGTCACTGAATGAACATAGTGAACAAAAGTCAATATTGGAGGCTCTCAAACACTTCTTTCCCCTAGTCATACATCCTCCTTATTTTGCAAGGTTATGCCCCTATGATAGGTATATAGGATAAAAGAATTTGGATTGATCAAAACACTATATGACATCATCATATGTTAACCCCAAAAGTGTTGAGTGCTCTATTTTTGTGTTTTAGGGAAACTTGTCCCTGAGTTCACATCCTCAACTTTGATCATGACTCCCCACTATGCTCTCAAACTTAAGGCCTCAAACATACTTGTCATAGTCTCCCTAGAATCTTGAGACTTAAAGAAGGTTCCAAATCATGTTTCAATCTTGTCTATAAATAATATCAGGTCTCTATGGTACCACATGTAGGTAAACATTTCCATTTTGTAGGGCAATGAGTGTAGACACAAGCAATGAGTAAGGAAATATGAGCCTATAACCAAAATTATGCTCTCTTAAAGTGTTCAAATGAGAGTTAAAAATCATTTTAGAGTTTGAAACAAATTTATATACTCCATTTCAACATTTTAAACTTATTTTAGATGCTAAAATAGTTGCATACCTGGTAGTGATGGTTGAGATAACCAGTTTGTTTAATATATGATCTTGAAACTAATCTTATACCTTCTCCATATGCTCAAATATATCCTCTCAACTTTTGAGGACCTTAAAACAAGTTTAAATACCTCCATTCCAATGTGCCATTCTTATGAGAGTGCACACCAATGGTGTATGACTATGCATATGGGAGAATTGATTGTCACAATCTATTGCATGTAATTTGAGAGATCTAGTTTGTTTGTTCATGTTCCAATGATTTTTAACCATTTTCAAACTTCAAGACACCATGATTGCAGTTGGAAACAAGCAGAAGACTAACTAAATTTTCATATGAATGTGTCTCTGCTCAATTCTTGATATTAAAAGACTAAACATAGAATGGAGGTGATTTTTATGACATGAAAACATGGAGCACAACATATCCCATTCATATGAAACCCTTCCAAAGAACCAAACCTTTTGAAAGTAGTGAAACTTGACTGTAACCTCACATGGTGACACTTTATTTCAATTTGAGTTGTTTGATCCATGAAATCATTTCAAAAAATCAAATCAAGCATGATAAACATGAGAGGAGAGAGCCAAAATCCTCTAGAATAAAATTTAATAACTGATTTGTATGGATTAGCTCAAACAAGAGCAAAACCTATAAGGTGCGGGAAAGAACAAGTAGGAAAACATAGTTAATTTATTAAAGATGGTTCATAAATTATAATCTACCATTCCTTGAAATCCAAATATGAAATTGAAGCTAATCAAGTGTACTATCACCCCCTAAAGGAATTTGACCTATAAGTCCTTTTACTAGTTGTACCAATAAAAAACTTGTTGACTAGTTCAAGTGCATAGTGGAACAATGGAAGAGCAAAATGGTTTTAGCCCATTTTTGGCACTTTCAAAGCATGTAAAACATGGAAATGAGTCTGAGGAACTTGAATATCGATCCCAAAACCTTCTCCCACATGCCATTCTCTCTCATAGGTCATATAACCTTTAAAACTCCTTTTCCACTTAATTTCTTGATTTTTAGTTATCACTTGCAATTTTTTACTTATAAACTAACATGTCTGATAGGTGATGACATATTGGATGTTTAGGAAGAGTTTATAACACTTGTCTTGCTTGGAAAACTATACCACTTGAATTTAATGCTCTAAAATGACCCCTAAATGACATCAAATGACACAAAGACTAATTGGACCATGACCAAGGATAAAATAACATGAAATGACATTAAATGAACTATAACACACCCTATGAAATTATGCTGGGCCCCTATATCAAGTTTTTTACTATAGGGGGTTGACCCATTTTGAATTGTAGTCAAAATGGTCAACATTCTTAGCAATTTCCCAAGGGTGGTATGCTCGCTATGCCAAGACCAATAGCCTAATCATGTCCATTGGGACATCGAGTCACATATATACTAGATATGACACACAATTTTCCTTGACAACACACCAAAAAATATAAAACTAACAAGAAATAACACACAAGACATGAAACTAAGCTAACATACACTTGTGCTTCATGAGCACTTATGGGACACAACACAATTGAAACAAAGACACACGCTCCTATTATACTATTTACAAAACCTCATTCTTGAGGTTAAATATCTAATAATACCTAAACCAAGGTCAAAAATTATTCCCCTTGCATTTTTGTCACTCCATGAAGGTAGCCTAATATGAGGAGCATGCTCATCATCAACCATTTGCATATTTGGATGTTCAAGAAGCCTATCACCTTTGTGTCTTCTTGGGATTTCAAGTAGACCATTTGGATCCTTCATGAATACTCTTAATTTGTCTCTAAGATCATTTATTGGGGATTAAACTACTGTGATCCATGTCATATCCATTGGATGCTCTCCAAAAAATTACAGATTGGAGTGTATGATAACTGTCTCAACCTATTCACCTCCTTAGATAGAATGTGCCCTATGTTTGGGACCATAAAGATTTTTACCTTTATATACCAATACCTTTGAATGTAGCTCAACATCAGATGGAGCTCTTGGTAGTCCTTGAGGCACAACAACTTTTTCCTTGAACTCATTCTCCATGTTTACAACTCTTTGGGCACTAACTTCATCAAGTTATTTCATTGTTGTAAGCTCTTGATCAATAGAATGACCTTCATCCTTGTGCTTAATTAAACACTCAAAAACATGCTTATTAGTCTCATTAACAACTATGACATCAGATGGAGAATCTCTTGGAGAAAAATGAGTCTTACCAAGATTATCAAACTCTTTGCACATGGCATCGTATCTTCACCATAAGTCATCCTCTTATTCTTCATGATTGTCATCATCCAAGGCATCCTCATCTATAGTAGGAATTAATAAATCATTATTACCATTATGGTGTTCAATTAGATTCATCATCATCGTACTCATGAATCATGTAGTTACCTTCAACAACATTAGAATGTTTGATGCTTGCTTTAAATCCTTCAAATGGCTCTTCATACATGATATAAGTACCAAGGTAAATTTGTTCAAAGTATGCATAAGGATCATGCTCATATGCATCTACACCATACTAATCCAAAAAAAAATTATAAATTCCCTCAATTTTAGAAGCACCATCATCCACATTAGATTAATCCTTCTCATTGATCACACAATTCAAGTTAGAACTTATTTCAATGTAAGGCTCAATGTGAAACCTTGCAAGAGGCTAAGTTCTTATGGTCACTTTGGTCCCACACCTTATCCTAAAGGACAAGAAAGACCAATCATATGAGAGATATCCACCTATCTTGGTTGTAAAGTCTCTTGAAATATAGATTGCAAAGTGAGCTAGGAGGTCAACAATAACTATGCCTTGAAGCATAGGAAAACTAGGACAATCATGCAAGAAAACCTTCAAGTTTTTTATCAGTTATATTGTATTAGCAGGTGTACCATCTATTTTGATAATTCCTTTGATATGAGGTTCATATTTTAAGCCCAACTTATCAGCTATAACCTTGGGCATGACTGAAGTAGAGGCTTCACTATCAACTATGAAATTGTCTACCAATTTGTCACCCACTATGAGAGTGAGGTAGAATGGTGGAGGTTTCTCACCCATAGTATATGGTTCAAAAATGGTATTAGGGACATTTTAAATAACAACATGACTATGAATTTGACTTGAAGGTGAAGGAGTAGTAGAAATAATAGACAACTTATTTTTTAATAGCTCTTTTTGGCCAAGCATATGATGGACATCCCAGAAAGAGATAGATGTTTTAGCACTTTTCAAAGAATCCACTAAGTTTAGGGTAGTATTAATCACCTTCTCTTGAGTCCTTTGAGGAAAAATATTGATTACAACTTGAGAAATTGAGACACCTTGAGAAGATCTTACCACATTTTGACTTGGAGGAGGTGTAGGTATGTTTGGAGCTGCCATGATTGCAACCATGCTTTACAACCTTAGAAGAATATTGGATGAGCTTGTAGACATGATATTTTCACCTCCTATATCCTTCCTTTTTTACCTTATATTATCTATAACAAAGGCTCCTTTATTGAGTACAAAAGTGTCTTTTACCAAGAAGTTGGTGAAGCTCTCTCTATGAGGCTGTTAATTCTCATTTGTTTGCATCATAACCTCATCTTTAATTGATAAGAGAGGAATGAACACTCATTGAGAAACTAGAGATTGATCTCCATTCTAATTTTCATCCATAAGTTGTTCTTTTTTCCAATATTCTCCTTGCACCAAGTTGTTATGCATCAATACCATCTTTCTTGCATTACTAGTGGAATTGGGATTGTAGACACTGGTAGGCATGTTGAAGTTAGGCTACCCTTGACTTCTTCCTCTCCCATATTATTTTTGATAGGGTAAGGATTTTGATATTCACCTTTTTCTATTATCTCTTGCCTAATATCAATGTTGAAGGCCTAAATTGTTACATATGGATCAGGTTTCTACCTTCGTAGGAGCAGTACTAGGCTTAGTGTTGGCATTGGAAACTTGGGCCACACTTAGATTATTAACAAAATTATTGAGAATAAAAGGCATAGACACCTTAGAAGGCAACCTTCCTACTTGAATGAGACTATTTTTATCTTTGATATAAATTTAATATGCTTTGGGAAGAGTGAAACCACCCATGGATTGAATCATGATAGTAATATCAGTACCAATGGTTCTCAAGTATTTAGGGAACATAAAGCTAGTAGGTGGTCTCATGGGAGGAGGCAATCTATACGAAGTCTTTTGAAACCTCTCATTGAAGTCATGTATTGTTCCTTAGGGCCTCTTTTGATCACATTGAGTTGATGTATAAGAGAGGTGTGGTCACTTTCATTTTCAAATATTGAGGTCAACAACACTCCAAACTCATCCCGTGATGTGATGCATACACCAGACAAAGTCCTATACCAATTGATTTAACTATTTTGGGAATAATGGATTTTTATTCTTATTTTGGTTAAGGGTCTAGATCAATAAACCAATAAATAATTATAGTCCTAATTTTTATAACTTATTTGTCTTTTTTACCTTTCTAATAATAATAATAAATTAGGAAAAATATAACTTAGCTTAAAATAGGCTAAAATGGTTGTTGTAGAGTCTAAAAATGGTTGTGCAAGACTAGGATAGTGTCAAAATTATAATCTAAATTTCATTTTATGAAAGGATAGGACCACCAAAAATAGGAAACCCTAGGGTCTGGTACTATTATCCTCTTCTACCACTATTGTCAAAACTACTCACAAAGACTTATTTTTTTTGGGTTCTTTGTGTTATTCCTGTGTGAGCTACCTATGAAATTTCAAGTGCTAAATGTTGATGGAGTTCACTGTATAGATATTTTAATCTTCAAATCTTAACCCTCCATCATGCTTGATAAATGGGATTTGAATCACTCGAAAGGGGGCGTTAGTGTGTGTAAGATGCACTGAACGTGTGATCCACACCCCTTGTATGGGAATGTTGCCTATATACTAATACTCTAAATAGGGATCAAGCCATATGTATCACCCCCACTTAATGTGCTTTGTGAAATAGTGTAATGTGGATGCCAAAATTCCAAATTGAGTGTGCTTGAGATGGTTAGGTACTAGTGTGAGAGTTTGAATATGTTTGCAGCTATGTTGGGTGACTATGCAGAGAATAGGGAAAGTTTCCTTAGTGGTTTACTTGTATTATTGCTTATTTTATAATATTTTGTCACCCCCTTTTGTAAATTACCTTTGGATGGGATTTGATAGGGAACTATTGGTCATGGTTTAGATGTATTCACATGAGGCTGACATGATGAAGAATAGGAATCAGGAAAAAATGACCATTTAGGCTCAAATTATGATTGGATAAGAGCACTAAAAATGGGACACCCTAGGGTTTGGTGCTATAGTCTAGGTATGAAACTTCTATCCTAAAATCTTGAGACCTAGGGGGTAGAATGGGCCTAGAAAATAGAGTTTGGCTGAGCTATAATGATCATTTGGAAGGCTATGGATGACTGGTAATGAGAAAAAAGGTGTCTAGAAGGGTCATGAGAGCATGCAAGAAGGACCTATGGATAGGGTGTCACAAGCCACACTCAAGATAATAATTTGGACATTTTATATGAGTATATTTCCCCCCTTTATTCTAGTAATGCTACAAAGTGAAATACTATGATAAAGGAAAAATAGAAAGTGTACCTGAACTTACTCACAAGGGTGAAGCCCATGATGTTGTGTGATATTGAGTGTGCATAGAGAGAATACAATTTAAAGTACAAATATATAAGCAAAAACAAAGAGTATATTAGTTCTTACTAGACACACTATGTCTAAAATAAGAACATACAAAAGCTAGGTAAGAAAGAGAGGAAGAGAAATGAATGAATACACCTCACTAGGTATGTAGACCAATACAAAACCTATTGTGATACTAAGTGATGTTTGAGTGATGCTGAGTAATGATGGGTATGTGCTGAACTAAGAATAATATCATGAATGGAGTTAAGTTCTCAATTACCTGAGGGTGGCTTAAAAATATAAAGGCTAGCCATTTGGCTCCATTGTCAACCACTAAGTGAAGTTATGTGATCATGCATGTGTTAATCGATGTTTAGACTATGTGTCCAATCCCTTTGAGTAGGTGGCTCAAGAATACAAAGGCTATCTAGTCCTTTAGCTCCATCACTACCCATCAAGTGAAGTTATGAATTGATACTGGTATGAATGTGTGTTGTATGAGATGGCTCCTGAATCCCATGAATGCTCTGTAATATGATAATGTGGCATGGATAGTCGAATGTATACTAGAAACTAGGCCAATCTTGGCCACTTTGAAAGGTGAAGATTAGGCTTGTATAAAAGCCACTCCAAAATTGGAAATCAAGTTTATGTGGAAGCCACTTGGGAATGATGCCAACCACTTCAAGATGGAATAAGGTATGCAACTAATGAGAATACCTGGGTAAAGTACTGAACTTAAAAAGAAAAGAAGTAAAATGTGTCATAAACATTGCCCCTAATCATTGGTGTCTATAACATGGATTCTGATCTGGAAGTTATACCAATTTCCCAATTTAAAACTAAAAGGGAGAGCCATCATGCCATGCATGATTCCCCCTATATCTAGATTCTCTAAGAAAAAATATACTACAACTATTGATTCTAAACTATATTATAGCTAACATAACTATAACTAAACTTACATTTTTGCCTATTTTTAGAAAATCTAGGTCTTTTGTTATTTGGACAGGAGCATGAAAAATAGGACACCTCGATGTCTAACAATATAGTCCAAGTCTGATGATCTTGTCCTTTGCTATTTTTGATGACCATTCTATGTTCATCACTATTTTCTTGGTATATTTTGCTTAGTTTGGGTTTTGGTTGCTATTTTGAGTGTTCTAAAAACTATTTTTTTTATCGATAGAGGCTCTGATCTCTGTGATAAAACTCCTATTTGTTACCTCCTTTTTTGAGGGTAGGAATGAAGACCCTAAAATGACTACCCTTAGAAGAAAGAGCCCTACAAGTGTGTTATGTTACAAAATACATAATATAGCAATGATAATCAAAAATATGTCTCAAGATATAACATACTTTGTATTGGAGATTGTTAGATCAATAGGGGTATGCGTAGATAGATGTAAAAATATAATAGCATATGTAGTATAATAAATTGAAACTAGAAATGTTAGTTATTATTTTTCAGTTGTTAGTTTTCAAAGAGGGATGGAGCATGATGTCCATCATGGCATCCAAGAAAGAAATAAAATACATGATGTGGATCATGGCATTACAAATAGTGAGAAGTAAACAAGCAACAAACACACAAGGAAAGAAGTAAGAAGCATACAAAAGTGGCCAAGGGGCCAAGAAAATAAGGGACATGGGCACATGTCACTCAAACTATAAAGCAAACATACAAGGCATGTTCAAATGCCACATACACATAGAAGAGTAAAAGCAAAGGACATTGACAAATGTCATAAGGCACACATAAGAGATAAATAAGAATTGATAAATGCAATCATATCTATCTACGTAAAGTAAGACAAGAAGGCATGTAAATGCTGGAAATAAAATTGTATCTAAGTAATCAAAGTAAGAAGTGAAAGTATGAAAAATATGTAGTACAAGACTAGGTAGATGCTAAGAAACACACAAGTGCTATATACTAATGAAATTTGATAGAGTAATATGTGTAAGATAGGAAGTAATGTACATCATTATGATAACTAGAGTGTGTGGTGTAGGAATGACATAACCTGGATGGTGTAGTCATGTAGAATATGCCCCCAATGGGTAGATATATCGATGTATGTCTCGAATGTATAACTAGGATGCCCCCTTAATGGGTAGAGTGAAGCAATCAAGGATCTGGATGTCACTACACACACTCAAAGAAGATCAAGTGAAGCATGGTAATGTAGATAAATTGACAAACAATAGCATAGAACAATAAAATATAAGTCTAGAATGTTAGTAGAAATGTAAAGCATGGATAATGCATACAATTGAAATGTTTTAGTGTTTTGAATTATTTGAATGTTTTTATATTTTGAAATTTTGTATTATTTTTGGTATTTTGAAATTTTGTATTGTTTTTGATATTTTTGAAATAAGCTATGTACAATCAATCATAAAGAGACTATGTACAAGTAATTAAAAAGAATTTATATACAAGTAATTTTGAAAAATCAAGTACAAGTAAGCTAAAAGGAAACTATGTACAAGAATATGAATAAAGTAATATGTACACAAATGATGTAAAATACTAGGCTAGAGGGGGTAAAGGGGTCAAGGATAGAGTCTGATAGGGGTGGATATGGAGGAAAGGATCATGGCCATCATCAAATACCTCAAGATCATCATCATAAGTATCATCATATGCTACATATTCTGAATACATGGTGGTTATCTTCTCAAGTGTTAGTAAGATCTATGATTTTTGTGTAGTTAGAGATCTATTACTCATAATGGTGTCATCCTATCAAAGGTGAACTAAAGGTTGCTCTGGTGGTGAAGATGTTTAGGCTCCTATAGGATGTTTAGCTCTGGTAGTAGATAGTTTTGGTGGAAGTGGTGAAGCCGGTGCTGGTGGTGATGTAATCTAAATAGTACCTTAAACCTATAATTTATCCAATCTCTATTATAAAGTTGTATATGAGTTTGTATCATGGCCTGTGATCTTGTGAAAGAGATAAAATGGGTGACCATATTATCATGATAACCTACTAATATATTTGTGTTGTAATGTAGGTAGTGTGATTAATCAATGATCAAGTAACATCTATAGCATAATTTGTGGTTGATGTTGTGTGTTGCCTACCTGAATCTGAATGATTGGCTATATATCCATAGAGGTAACCATGTGAACTGTATGTTCTAAGTGATCTATATGTATCCATGAATGTGTAATATATCTTGAGAGTGTAGTGAAAGATGCTAAGAGTGATGCAAGATGCATGATGAGGGCTATAGAGTCATCTTTTTACTCTCCTAGGCTAACTAGTGTAAAGCTCAATCCACACAAATAGTCATTTATGAGTGTAGGTGTCGTATCATTATCTAAAGTAGCCTAGGGATCTATATATATATCATGCACATATGGTAACTTAGAATTTACCACAAGGGGTAACTGTGATATGGGAGTCTCATCAACTATAGTAGTAGAAGACAGTGGTGTTGCAAGAGTATCTATAACTGATGAAGTAAATGTGACTATCTGAGGAATTATATCTATAGAATCAATTGGTACTACTATAGCTATTGTCAATGATTATGTACTTATAATAGGTGTAAGAAATATGATTGATGGAGTAGATGGAATGGATAAAGCTGCTATGATTGGCTAAGTATTTGGAACTGAGGAAATAATTGTGTTGTCTCCCAAAAATATCACTCATTTTTGGGACAATATTTGAAATATTTTGGTCCTACAGACCAAAATTGTCTCTTCCCTTTTCAAAATTTGTCCTGGGCATTAAAATTCCTCATTTTTCAAGCTTATTAAGAATCTATAGACTCTACAGGCTTAAATCTATGGACTCTGTAGGCTTGAATCTACAGATTCAGCAGGAAGAGAAATATATGGACTCTGTAGGCCAAGTTCAATGGGCTTCATAGGTTGATTTCTATGGACTCTTTCAAGGTTAGAAAAAACTACAGAATTGATTTCTATGGACTCTATAGGTAGGTTCATTTCTATAGGTTTAAAGGCTTCTGCAGGCAGGTTCAACCAAAAGAATCAGTTTCTAACACTTGGTCATTTTCAGGATTGGTTCAGTGCCTTAATTCAAACAAAAATATCCATCAAAAAACATCAGCATCAGGTTCAATGCTTTCATTTCAATGGCGGGTTCAATCAAAGGAATGGTTTAATGGCTTGGTTCAACCAAGAGGTTCAACACTTTATTTCACTCAGTTAGTTCATCCGCTTTGTTTCAACACTTTGGTTCATCCTTTGGTTCAATCAAATGGTTCGTTAGTCGATTCAAGGCTTCGTTTGAACCGTTGAACCAAAACTTGGTTCAACGGTTGGTTCAAACAAATGGTTCAAAGGCTTGGTTCATTCAATTGAACCATCGGCTTGAACCATTTTGGTTCAACGAGCACAAAGTTCATCGGCTTGGTTCAAGGAAGTGGTTCAACCAAGCGGTTCATCCACTTGGTTCAATGGAGCGGTTCAATGTTTGGTTCAATCAAACGGTTCAATAGCTTGGTTCAACCAAGCGGTTCACTCAGACGGTTCAAAGGAACAGTTCAAATACAAAAGTTCAAAGACCCTCCCGAAGGACAAGTGCCCTTGCGAAGGGCACTTGGTCAACAAAAGTACCCTTCAGAAGGGTCATTTTCAAAAAAGGCCGCAAAGGTAATTCTTTCAAAATTCAAAAAAGACTAAGGCAGATAAAGGCATAAATTCCTTTGAACTTTTTGTTCGAAGGAATTCCTTTGGACAAAAAGTTTGAAGGAATTTGGGAAAGCAGCTGTGGGCAGAAAGCCTAAAGAAATTTACAAAGAAACAAAGGCAAAGTGATTGAATATTTCTACAGACTTTTTTTCTGTGAGAAATTTCCATGGACTTTTTGTCCACGGGAATTTGTCCCCAGACTTTTTGTCCACAGGAATTTGCCCGCAGAGAAAGCTCGAGGAAAATACCTATGGGAATTGTCTGTAGGAAAGCCCGATGAATAGTCCACTAAAGAAAAAGCCACTAGAGACTCTAAATAATCCCGAAGGTCATCCGAAGACCGCTTGAAGGGTAGATACCCTTGTGAGGGGCTCTTCTTGACCCAAAGTGGGTCATTTCTTAAGGCTTGAAAGGGCAAGTTCAATCTGGGAAAGATACCAAATAGAAAAGTTGAAGAAGGACTAAGGGGTGACGCGCCTAAAGACGTCAAATTCAAGACAACGAACTAGCCGTTGATCCTTTGAATCTACAGACCCAAATGCATTCACAGGATTTAAGGCCAAGGCCAGTAGAAAGTGACTAAAGGATAGAACAACAAATTAAATCCAAGACCCGATTTAATTAACCAAAAAAGGAGGAACGATGAGGAAGGATCAGATCGCCAGGTGGACATTGAAAGTTGCAAACTTTCAATAGTGTGACTTGTTTCTCTACATTGATAAAATCAAATGGGTAAACGCCCCTAAGTTCCAACCTGTCTTCTTAATAGATTCCAACGCAACATGATGTGTTACTATTCTTGAGTTCTTCTTGAAGAGGCTATATAAGGGACTCTCTTCTAATGTAAATGGATCTTTTTTTTGACAATCAGAACGAAACTCTACCCAAATTAAAAGGCACTTCTAAGACTTTGAGCTCAGTTTGTTGATCATATTTAGTTATTGGAATAAGAAAGCAAGTGATTTTTTAGACTTTGTGCTATAATATCTTTGTTGTTGAGGGAACTATTCTTATGTCTTTTTCCTTGATATATTCTTTATTCTTTTAATTCAACAAGCAAGATTAGTGAAATTAATTAGGAAGGTGTCCTGAAGAGTCAACTGTGCAAACACTTTGTGCCCCCATAATTGCCTTTTAGTGTGTTTTCTTTTCATTTATGTGTAAAGAACTTTGGGAAGACTTTGTGCCCTCATTGTCCTTCGTATCTTACTCTTGAGCAATTCAGGTGGAGACTTTGTGCTGTATCTCGATTTGGTGGTTACTACGTCCTTTGCTACATTTTTCATTTACTACCAGAAGTATTTTTGTGGTTTGCTGAATAGTACTTCTGAAAGAAGAGGAGTGTTATCTGTTATTTCCATTGAGTTTTTCCTTTGATTTACATGCATCATCTTTGAAGAAAGAGAGATGGATGGTTTGTCCTACCCTTGAGTATTATTTTCTATATATATATATAGCATACCTATAGGGAACCTCCCCTTAATGAGAGGAGAGATCAGTTTCCTTCTGATGTGGTAAAAATTGCACATTTGGACGACCAGTCTTCCTAGTTTGGTTGATCAGACCTATTTTGTTTATCAGTACGCTAATAGACAAAATATTCAACCAATAATTTTTTGGTGACTCTGTTGAGGAATAATATCCATTATCCATTTATAATCTATCCATTCACCTCCACACTAACTGAGAAAGAACGCACAGTTTAAAGCCTCAAGCTTTAACTGAAGCAAGGTCAATTCTTTTCCATTTTTATTTCACAATTTGGAAGATTCAAGGTATACATGAAGCCAAAGGGCTAAAGGTATCATTGACCCTGTATTTGAGTTTGTACAATAAAGTGATTTTGATCTATTTCCTTCACCATCTCGTCTCCAACGAACCAAGAGCTTTCCTCTTACTAAAGTCAAATCTCCATTACCAGATGAAGTATCTACTTCTACTGTTGATAAAGATTTGCCAATAATTATCCCTCTGAGATTTTTTATCCCTCCTTTTCATAATCCTACAATGGTAGTTCAAGGCCCCTAGGGTAATGCTTTTGGTCCTCTCAATCTTACTCCACCTCTACATGAGCTTCCACACAGTTCAAGGAAGAATTTCCCCAAATTTTATGGTGATGGGAAAGTTCATCCTGATGAGCACATTGCAGCCTTCAGCATAGCTTTTGGAGTAATTAGAGTAGAATTTGAAGATGTAGCAGTCAAGGTTTTTGTAGACACATTACAAGGTACTGTTGTAGATTGGTTTTATCATCTACAGGCTCGGTCAGTGACTAATTGGAATACTTTCAAGGATAAGTTTGAAGCCAGATTCAAACCTGTAGAAGATGCACATGCAATTTTGGTTTAACTTACACAGATGAAGAAAGAGCCTTATGAACCAATGAGGGAATTCATAGCCAAATTTGACAAATTGAGAAATAGAATTCTTGTAATAAATCAACCTACAGTTGAGAATCTCAAATGCTTTTTCATTAATTCTCAGTTACTTAAAGTCAATTTTTTTCTGAGACGTGTTGGTCAAATAGATCTTGTTGTAGCTCAACTTTTGGCTACTAAGGTAGAAGATGATCTCATCTTAGCAGGGAAAATAAGAAGAGATCTAAATAGAAATAGACCTTCATCATCTTCTGAATATGCATCTACAGGCACCACTGATCCAATGGTACAAAAGCTGGTAAATGAAGTGATAGCCTTGAAAAAGTAAATGGTGTAAGGAATGTCTTCTGCTCCTTCATACAGAGATATACCAATAAGGACATTCCCAAATCAGTCATATCAGGGCAATGCTGCCAGGAATCAAGGGAAATAGAATCACCTTCCTCCTCCATAAGGGAAACTTGCCCTAGAAGCTCCTCCAACCAATTTAGCAATGGGATATCTTGAAGCATAATCAAAGTTCTCTTTCCAGCCTAAATTGAGTCAAGAAAATGACGCTGATCTCCTTGAAGAGGATCAAGAAGAATCAGCTAGCGACTCCCACATTGGTTTCCTAAACTACCAGGATGAACCCAGAAGCAAAGGAGAAGCTATTGATGGATCATATGCAGTGTTTACCAGGTCCAAGAACCAATTAGTCTAGAAAGCTGATAAAAAAAAGACAAAAGAGCAACCTCAACCAGAAATTACAATTGCTAAGCATGGAACCACTCTGCCTTTTCAGTCAAAAGATACAGTGATCACTCAAAATGTAAGTACATAAATTTCACCTTCACCTTCTACTCCCATTTTTCAAACCAGCCCTCCTCCCATCCCTCTTAAAACCCAAAAAGTTTAAATGCTTTCCTTTGTTCCTAGTCCAATTTAGCCATTTGACATAATTGATCATGTCAAAAAGACCAAAATACAAATGTCTAAATTTTAATACTTACAGTCCAATCCTGATCAATTGGATAAGTTGGTCTAATGTGTTAAGAACCAAACCATCCCTGTAGGGAAAAAAGCTAAAAAGATAATTCTTAATTCTCCAAAGAACATGCCCATTCTGAATAATCTTGTTATTACTCCTTCAACTTCCCCCTGGGAAAATAGAACCTTTCTATGTTTCCTTGTTAATAAATGGTTATCAGCTTAACAATTGCATCATTGATTCTAGGGCATTTGACAATGTCATGCCTACTAAAGTAGCTGAGTCTCTTAGTCTCACACTAACCAAGACATTTGGGAGATGTTTCTCCATGGAGAACAAGCAAGTACCATTGCTAGGGCAAATCAAAGATGCCCAATTTGCATTTGCAGCCTTTCCAGAAAAGAGAATCAAGATGACTATCTTGGTGGCTAACGTCCCAGTATCCTATGGCATTTTGCTTGGATGAAATTTCTACAAAGATGTGGGAGGAGAACTAATCATGGACCTGTCTGAAGCAATGATCCCTGTCCAAGGTGTGATGAAGAGATTGCTCCCTGAAAAGGAGGTAAAATACGTGGTCATCCAAACATCAACCCCTGCAGCACAAATTCTATTTGAGTCTTCAGGCATGAGTAATTATTTCCTTACCACAGAGGATGTTCATGTTTCTACAGATAAAAGTCTTGTAGCTGACAATCCAGGAATTGATCCAAACAAGACTTCAGGAGAATTGGTAGAGCACAGTACAAGTAAAGAAGGATCTTCCATCTCTAATGAAGAGAAATCTGATAGGATATCAGCTTTTGATGATGCTTCGATCCTAAAATCCAATGTCAATAATTTTTCCACCAATGATGGAGTTGGGACTGTGTTGATATCTCCTCAAGGACATATTCTTCCTTCATACAATTTGCAAGTCAGCAATACCAAAAACACAGCTAGAGGTGAATCCCTATTGCTTAGATTGAAGATTGTTCAAGATAAAGAAATCAAACTCCTTCACATCAAAGGAGATGTTAAGCTGATAATTTGTCAGGAGTTTGATATGAACAATCTAATCATGTGCTGGATTGAACTAGTAGAACAACATGTTATGATGGTGGACCATGATGATGCAAACCAAAATCAGGAAAATGAACCCTTCACAGGGAGAGCAAGGAGTTATATCTTTCAAATTGAAGACCACATCCTACCATGGGACAAGAAGAAGAAAAAGCCAAGGGGAAGATGCAAAAAATTGGTTTTCTAGTGGAGAACTCCATTTGCTCGTCACCATTTTTGGGGGCAAAATGTCTTCTTGCTAGTTTATCAGAATAGAGCACTATTTTCACTGTCTCCCAAGAAGCAGCATCTGAAATACTTCAATTCTTAAAGTATCAGATCATTCCATCTGTACATATGTATATTTGTATAGTTTTTAATTTTGTTTTGTTTTGTTTGTTTCCTTTTTGATGCCTTTCATTTCTGGGTAAGCATGACTCTGTAGCCCAATGGTACACATGAAGACACTGGAGATTCTGAATTCTACTCCCTTCAATTCTTTTTGCAATTGATAGAAGTTCCCCAACTGGAGCCAGTTGTTGTCTCCTAAAAATATCACTCATTTTTGGGACAACATTTGAAATATTTTGGTCCTACAGACCAAAATTGTCACTTCCCTTTTCAAAATTTGTCTTGGGCATTCAAATTCCTCATTTTTCAAGCTTCTCAGGAATCTATGAACTCTACAGGCTTAAATCTATGGACTCTGTAGGCTTGAATCTACAGACTCAGCAGAAAGAGAAATCTATGGACTCTACAGGCCAAGTTCAATGAGCTTCATAGGTTGATTTCTACAAACTCTTTCAAGGTTAGAAAAAACTATAGACTTGGTTTCTATGGACTCTGTAGGCAGGTTCATTTCTATAGGTTCAAAGGCTTCTGTAGGCAGGTTCAACCAAAAGAATCAGTTTCTAACACTTGGTCATTTTTGAGATTGGTTCAATGCCTTAGTTCAAACAAAAATCTCCATCAACAAACATTAACAGTAGGTTCAACATCTTTTGGTTTAACGTTAGGTTTAATGCTTTCAGTTTAATGGTGGGTTCAATCAAAGGAATGGTTCAATGGCTTGGTTCAACCAAGCAGTTCAACACTTTGTCTCACTCAGTTGGTTCATCCACTTTGTTTCAACTCTTTGGTTCATCCTTTGGTTTAATCAAATGGTTCATCAGTTAGTTCAAGGCTTTGTTTGAACCGTTGAACCAAAATTTGGTTCAACAGTTGGTTCAAACAAATGGTTCAAAGGCTTGGTTCATTCAATTGAACCATCGGCTTGAACCATTTTGGTTCAACGAGCACAAAGTTCATCAGCTTGGTTCAATGAAGTGGTTTAACCAAGCGGTTTATCCACTTGGTTCAATGGAGCAGTTCAATGTTTGGTTCAATCAAACGGTTCAACAACTTGGTTTAACCAAGAAGTTCACTCAGATGGTTCAAAGGAATAGTTCAAATACAAAATTTCAAAGACCCTCTCGAAGGACAAGTGCCCTTGCGGAGGGCACTTGGTCAACAAAAGTACCCTTCGAAAGGGTCATTTTCAAAAAAGGCCGCAAAGGTAATTCTTTCAGAATTCAAAAAAGACTAAGGCAGATAAAGGCATAAATTCCTTCAGACTTTTTGTCCAAAGGAATTCCTTCAGACAAAAAGTCTAAAGGAATTCAAGAAAGCAGCTGCGGGCAGAAAGCCCAAAGAAATTTACAAAGAAACAAAGGCAAAGTGATTGAATATTTGCATAGACTGTTTGTCTGCGAGAAATTTTTGTAGACTTTTTGTCCACTAGAATTTATCCCCAGACTTTTTGTCTGCAGGAATTTACCTGCAGAGAAAGCCCGGGGAAAATACCTACGGGAATTGTTCACAGGAAAGCCTGATGAATAGTCCACTAAAGAAAAAGCCGTGAGAGACTCTAAAGAAGCCTGAAGGTCATCCGAAGATCGCTCAAAGGGTAGATACCCTTGCGGGGGGCTCTTCCCAACCCAAAGTGGGTCATTTCTTAAGGCCTGAAAGGGAAAGTTCAATCTAGGAAATATGCCAAATAGAAAAGCTGAAGAAGGACTAAGGGGTGACGCGCCTGAAGACGTCAAATTCAAGACAACAAACTAGCTGTTGATCCCTTGAATCTACAAACCTGAATGCATTCACAAGATTTAAGGCCAAGGCCAATAAAAAGCAACTAAAGGATAGAATAGCTAATTATATCTAGGACCCGATTCAATTAACCAAAAAAGGAGGAATGATGAGGAAGGATCAGATCACCAGGTGGACATTGAAAGTTGCAAACTTTCAATAGCATGACTTATTTCTCTGCATTGATAAAATCAAATGGGTAAATGCCCCTAAGTTCCAACCTGTCTTCTTAACATATTCCAATGCAACATGATGAGTTACTATTCTCGAGTTCTTCTTGAAGAGGCTATATAAGGGAATCTCTTCTATTGTAAATGGATCTCTTTTTTGACAATCAGAACGAAACTCTACCCAAATTGAAAGGCACTTCTGAGACTTTAACCTCATTTTGTTGATCATATTTTGTTATTGGAATAAGAAAGCAAGTGATTTTTCAGACTTTGTGTTGTAATATCTTTGTTGTTGAGGGAACTGTTCTTATGTCTTTTTCCTTGATATATTCTCTGTTCTTTTAATTCAACAAGTAGGATTAGTGAAATTAGTCAAGAAGGTGTCCTGAAGAGTCAACTGTGGAGAGACTTTGTGTCCCCATAATTGCCTTTCAATGTGTTTTCTTTTCATTTCTGTGTAAAGGACTTTAGGAAGACTTTGTGCCCTCATTGTCCTTTGTATCTTACTCTTGAGAAATTCAGGTGGAGACTTTGTGTTGCATCTTGATTTGCTGGTTACTACGTCCTTTGCTACATTTTGCATTTACTACCAGGAGTATTCTTGTGGTTTGCTGAATAGTACTTCTAAAAGAAGAGGAGTGTTGTCTATTATTTCCATTGAGTTTTTCCTTTGATTTGCATGCATCATCTCTAAATAAAGAGAGATGGATGGTTTGTCCTACCCTTGAGTATTATTTTCTATTTATATATATAGCATACCTATAGGGAACCTCCCCTTGATGAGAGGAGAGATCAGTTTCCTTCTGATGTGGTAAAAACTGCACATTTGGATGACCAATATTCCTATTTTGGCTGATCAGACCTATTTTGTTTATCAGTATGCTGATAGATAAAATATTCAACCAATAAAATATAAGTGGAAGAGTGCAAGATGTGCTAGTCTCTCTTACCTCATATGTATGTATCTGGTCAAGAGAAATTTGATGAGGTGGTGGTTAAACTATGATATGAGGTGTCCCATCTAGAAAAATAGTTGAAGATGACTCTATAATTCTATAATATCTAAATGGATGGTTATTTGTTGGGCATGTGTATAGGTATCCTTCATGGATAAACTTAACACATCGATGAAGAGTGTTAGGAACTACCCCATAACATGTGTTCAAGGTCATCCAAATGATTTAACTATTTTGGGAATAATAGAGTTTTATTTATATTTTAGTTAAGGGCTTGGAATATTAAATTAGTAAATAATTTTTCAATAATTATAGTCCTGATTTGTATAATTTATCTATCTTTTTTTACCTTTCTAAAAATAGTAATAAATTAGGATAAATATAACTTATCTTAAAACAAGCTGAAATGATTATTGCAGAGTCTGAAACTAGTTGTGCAAGACTAGGATAGTGTCATAAATTAGAATCTAGCTTTCATTTGATGAAAGGATAGGACCATCAAAAATAGGACACCCTAGGGTTTGACACTATTGTCCTCTTCTATTGTTGTTGTCCAAATTGCTCATAAAGACCTAATTTTTTTGGGTTCTTTGCGTTATTCCTATGTGAACCTGTTTGTGAAATTTAAAGTGATGAATATTGATGGAGTTTGTTGTATATCTATTTTAATCTTCAAACCCTAACCCTCCATCATAATTGATAAATGAGATTTGAATCATTTTAAAATGGGGGGTTAATGTGTGTAAGATGCACTGAACGTGTGATCCACACCACTTGTGTGGGTACGTTGCCTACATACCAATACTATGAAGAGGGATCAAGCCATATGTAGTTCTCTCACTTGATGTGATTTGTGAAATAGTGTAATGTGGATGCAAGAATTCCAAATTGAGTGTGCTTCAAGTCATTAGGGACTATTGTGTGAGTTTGAATATGTTTGTAACTATGTTGGGTGATTGTATGCAAAGAATAGGGAAATTTACCATAGTGGTTTATTTGTATTCTTGCTTACTTTGTAAGATTTTATCACCCCTCTTTATAAATAACCTTTGAATGGGATTTTATAGAGAACTATTGGTCATGGGTTATATATATTTGTGCTAGGCTAACATGATTAAGATTACAAATCATGAAAAAATGACCATTTGAGATCAAATTATGATTGGATAGGAGAACTAAAAATGGGACACCCTAGGGTCTAGTGCTATAGTCTAGGTATGACCTCCTAATCTATAGGCTCAAGACCTAGGGGATATAATTAGCCTAGGAAATAGAGTTTGGTTGAGCTCAAATGACTATCTAGAAGGCTATGGATGACTGGTAATGATCAAAAAGGTGTATAGAAGGGTCATGAGAGCATGGAAAAAGGACTTATGGGTAAGGTGTCACAATCCACACTCAAGCTACCAATTTGGAAATTTTATATGACTACACCAATCAAGAGCCTTCCTTCCAAGGGACATGGCATAGAGTCTAATGTCAATGTTCTCTTGAGTGACATTGTGAAAACTACAAAAATTGGAGATATCCCTAATGTGTTCACTAGGTGTAACATGACTCTCACCATTGAATGTAGGCACACTCTTTGTAGCAATAGGGGGAATAGAATCATATGATTGAAGGTGAATTGAATTTTCAGTATTAAAGGTAGGAAACGCATGAGGCCTATCCATGTTTTCTTCAATATCTTCAATTTATTCCACCTCTTCACTTTTTTGGCTAGCAAAAACTTCTTCGTATTCAAAAGGCAAATTAATATGAGCGTATTGAACTTCAAGAGGAAGTTTAGGCTTAATAGGTGGATTGATAGGATTGAATAATCTACTAGATGATGATCTATTATTAATTACCATGAAGCATAAGAGGAAATATATGACAAAACAATAGTCTTGAACCATATTTTACCTTGAATAGAGTGGCCAAATGCTAAGTATCACACCAAATTACAATTGATGTTGTCAAGAGAAACATTCATGTTGATAAGTTGTTTTGAAGATAATGAGTCCCACCAAGCATGCCATAACACCAAATATTTCACCCTAGAAGAGGTTGTTTAAGCCTCTTCCAGACTTGGGCAACATGGGAATACTTCTAGGTATGTGGGTTTACCTATAGGTAGAAGTAGACCTCTAGGTTTAAGGGCTAGCTCCCTGAATGTATCTTGAAATGATTATCACCTAACTAACTAGCTGATTAATTTGCATGAATTGAAACTAATATAAATGGGTGATACACCAAGATGATTTCCACATGACCATCATACTTATTTTTCTAAGAAACAAGGTATACAAACTAATTTCTAAGTCTTAGAAAGTTCTAACATCAATGTTTTAATATAGAGGTGATATGCATGAAACAACATAAGGTAAATGAATTAGAGGGCATACTTCACACTCCAATAATATTTTTACACTTTAAAGGATCCTAATACACTTGACTACACTTTATATGACTTGTTAAAACAAGAACCCTTACATAAACATGAGAGGATAAGGAGAAGAAAAGATAGAAGATTATCACTTTGCATCACTACATCACTTTATACACTTAGATAATTATTCATGAACTCAAAACAAAACTTGCATTAATTTTTCAAATGCAAAATACAATACCATTCCATCAGGGCTTCACCATACATGGTGTGGTATTAGTCTATAAGATCTAAAATGGCTACTACTTATAGAATTGGAGAGAGAAGTGAGAAGAGAGAAGCCCAAGAGTCACTAGGACATGTGTCATATTGAAAGGAGGAGTCACACATATAGGATAATGAAGTAGGATATAGACAATGCAAGGTCTCATAGGAAAAATGGTCCTCAAAATCATGAAATTCCTAAAATGTGGTGTAGGATTCCTCATTGCTTGTTCAAAAAATTGCCTTCATCATTTGGACTTCTTGGAACATCCATAATAGACTAAGGATAGATGTGATGACTAAAATAAGGGGGAGGGGTTTTAGACATGCTCCACCATGCACTAGATGCATCCCTAATCATTAGGATTCTTTTGCATATGAGTCATCATTGCCTGTAGTCTAAATAACTCCTCTTTCATCCACCTCTCACACTTAGCATCAAATTTGTCTTCAATTTTCTAAACCAATATATAAAAAGGAGTGAATGGAACCTATCAAGACCCTTCATGGCCTTATATTCCTCAAATTGACCTTAAAATTCCTTTCACTTGAATTTTTCATCTTTCTCACTAGCTTGTTTACTATGTCATTCTAGACTAGCTAAAGTGAGAGGACTTGTATAAGCACTTATAAGATTTTATACAATAATAAATAGACATTAGGTGTTATCCCAAGTCTCAATCCTTCTCCCAATATGAATTGAATCCATTTAAAATCCTCAATACCTGCACAACACCCAAAACAATCAAAGAAACCAATTTTATGCCTTGTTTGTATAGGTAGGGTAGGACTCAAGTTGATGGGAAGGATCCCTAGAGATTACTATACAATATTAAACCTTCTCCCAATCCATTCCATTCCATTTGGATTCCCCTTCTCCTTCATTTTCCCAATTGGGTCATTACAAAGGGTTTTAGAGGGTTTTAGGCCATTTCCACCCTTAAGGATTATTCATAAAGAACTGACATTAGATTGATGAACCAATCCCACAAAGTGTTTGTTAAGGAACATCTTCAACTTTTCCTATATCCTCAATTTCCCATACAAATCTTCCAAAAAGATATGAGATCTTCAAGTTGCCTATTCGAGCTTTATCTACCATTTCCTTGAAGCATAATGTATTTTGAGTCAAGAAATGACTTTCTTGTGATCTCTTTTGCATATAAATAGTTTGGACATGCCTTATAACTACCTAAAAACATTTTAAAACTCATTATAATGTTCATCTAACAATAGATATGGAATTGACCCCACTCTTGGGCTTTTAGACCTAGACAAGACCAAGTAGGCCTACCTATATATTTGTAAGTTTGAACCAATATTTTGTGTTTTATCCACTTATACATGGTTCCTCATTTTGTTACAGGTCTCATTAAAATTATCACATATTCTTTCTATGTTTAAACAACTCCTAACTCACCCTCAATCTCTAAAATTATAGGTTTGTGCCTTTGGGGAGTGCCTTATATTTGAGACAAAATAGAGGGCACTTCCCCTATTTATTTATAGAAAATAAATGTATGGGAATATTTTTCAATCCATGGGGATATTTTATATTTAATTTAATCTCTTGGTCACATGATTAGGCCCTCCAATCCTTCAAAACCTTGAAGACAAATTGTGAGAAGGTGGATTGTGTACATGGTATCAAATTTGACTGAAGGTTCTTATTTTGAGGCCTCTCTTTGCATTATTCCCTTGACATGAGAATCATTAGAATTAAATATAGCTCATTATTATCTTTAACCATGTCTGATATTCATGTTCCATTTCCAACCTAAGGTACCTTCACCTTTCCTTGTCATGTTTAGTTACAATTAATTGACTATATTATCTTGCCTATAGAAGTGACACCTGTAGGCATAGATTTGCATAGTTAGAAATTAAACATAGTGTTAAAAGACCTTATTGTAATTATTTTGACCATTTTAAATCAATTTTGATCTATTCAAGTCATGTTCCTATAATACAAACATCAAGAACACCATATTTTTGCTCACTACCCACTATAGTCAACTATAATTGACTGAGCAGGGGTCCTATAGGTGGGCATCATATTTGAAACCTATGAAACATGCACTTGAGAATCACTCAAGGTCTTATGATGAATTTTTTAACTTGTATGTTTCCTTATCCACTAGTTTTTCGTGCATAGGTTTGTGTCATCATGGTGTAGATACCTATAGTCAGTTACAGGTGGCCTTTTGAACCAAAGTAGACCTATAGGTGTGCCAATTAGGCCTAAAAACCTAGTGGTCCAACCCTTGTTAGTGTTATTTGAGACACAAGTGTGTTTATAAACTCAATATGACCTTTACAACATAGATATATTCCTTACATTTCCACCTTGGGAAGTGAAGTCCTTTTGAGTTTCAAATACTATAGAAGTCATTGAATAAACATAGTGAACAAAAGTCAATATTGGAAGCTCTCAAACACTTCTTTCCCCTAGTCATACATCTTATTTATTTTTCAAGGTTATGCCCATATGATAGGTTTATATGATAGAAGAAATTGGATTGATCAAAACACTATATGACATCATCATATGTTAACCCAAAAGTGTTGGGTGTTCTATTTTGTGTTTTAGGGAAACTTGTCCCTAAGTTCACATCCTCAACTTTGATCATGAATCCTCACTATGATTAAGAACTTAAGGAATAAAACATAAATTTCATAGTCTCCCCAACATCTTGAGACTTTAATAAGGTTCCAAATCATGTTCCAATCTTGTTTATAAAGCATATCAGGTCTCTATGGTGCCACTTGTAGGTGGATATTTCCATATTACAGGGTAGTGAGTGTGGACACAATAAATGAGCATGGAATATGAGCCTATAAAAAAAAAATACTATATTAAAGTGTTTAAATTATATTTCACAAGCATTTCAAATTTTGAAACAAGTTTCTATACTTCCTTTCAACATTTTAACCTTCCTGTAGATGCTAAAACTATTACAGACCAGGTAGTGATGGTTGAGATAACTAGTTTGTCTAGTATATGAGCTTGAAACTAAATGTATACCTTATATATATGATCAAATTAATCCTATAAACTTTTGATTACTTGAAACAAGTTTAAATACCTCTATTCTAATGTGTCATTCTTCTGAGAGTTCACACTAATGGCGTATGACTGTGTTTATGGGAGAATTGATTGTCACAGTCCATATCATGGAATTTAATAGGTTTATTTTGTTTTTTCATGATCCTATGATTCATTAAACAACATAATACTCTTCATAACATCCTCATAATCATTTTCAATCCTCAATATATCATGACTATCGTTGAAAACAAGTAAAAGATTGATTGCGTTTTCATATGACCGTGTCTTTGCTAAATGCATGATATTGAGAGACTAAACATAGAATGGAGGTGATTTTTATTATATTAAAACATAAATCACAACATACACATTCACATGAAACCCTTGCAGAGAACCAAACCTTTTGCAAGTAGTGAAACTTGACTGTAACCTCACATGGTGACACCTTCCTATAATTTGAGTTGTTTGATCTATGAAATCATTTCTAAACATGAAAAAAAGCATGGGAAACATGAGAGGAGAGATAAAAAATAATTTTTAATCAAATTAAATAATTGAGTTGTATGAATTAGCTCAAACAAGAGCAAAACTTGCAGGGTTTAGAAAATAACAAGCAGCAAAACACAATCAACTTGTTAAAAATGGTTCATAAAGTATAATCCACCATTACTTAAAATACAAACATTAAATTGAATCTAACCAAGTGTATTGTCACCCCCAAAGGAACTTGACCTATAATTCATCTTATTGGTTGTACCAACCAAAAACTTGTTGTCCAATTTTATGTGCATAGTGGAGTGATGGAAGAGCAAAATGGTTTTAGCCCATTTTTAGCACTTCCAAAGCATGTCAAGCATGGAAATGAGTTTTAGGAATTTGAAGATCCATCCAAAAACCTTATCACACATGTAACTCTCTCTCTCTCATATGCCGTATAACCTTTGAAATTCATTATTTTCCAATTACTTTCTTGATTTTCAATTATCACCTATAAGTTTTAAGTTATAAACTGACATGTCTGATAGGGACTAACATATTGGACATTGAGGAGCAGTTTATAACACTTGTCTTGCTTTGAAAAATGTACCACTTGCATTTAATTCTCTAAAATTACCCCTAGATGACATCAAATGACACAAATACTAATTGGACCATGACCAAGGATAAAATGACATTAAATAAACTATACCACACCTTATGACATTATACTAGGCCCCTATATCAAGTTTTTGACTATGGGGGTTGACCCATTTTGACTTGTGGTTAAAATAGTCAACACTATCTATCACCTTCATAGAGATGAAGAGCAAAAGGAGATTCTTTCTTGTGCAGAAGATATGATATTGAAACTTGAAACATAGTTGTTAGCTTATGTGATAAATCCTCTATGTGTGTACGAGTTTGCCTATTAATGAAATTACACAAGATAAGGATAACATTCTATGAGATATGACATATATTTTAATTGATATAAAGCATCATCTATACATGTGTTTATATCTTTTTTGAGTTCATTTAGAATTAAAGGGAACAAACATGCAAATGAAATTATTAAACATTGTAACAAAAAGTGATTAATTTCTTCTACCATTATGATAATAATTATATGAAATATAAATTAGAAGATATATGGATTTGAAATATGAGTTTTAGAAATGTAAACCCTAGGATTATCTAGGGTTAAGGTTTTGAATTAGGGTTACTTTGAATTTTTTTAAATTACATTAAATAAATGAAAACCTAATGTGAGATTGATTAAATGAACTCAGTTATGCCAAAAATTTAGAAAAATAGAAGTTTGTAACCCTGATTTAGTTCAAATTTTTTTGGAGAAGGTAAATCCTATGTAGAACTAGGTTTTTAATCAATATTTAATTTATGACAGGTTCACCAAATGTTTTAACTTTTTGAGGTTTAAAATGTAAATCATAATTTAGATTTAAGGGTTGACTTGACTAAATAAGTGAAATAATATGTAATAAATAACCATTAATTTATTATAGATTTTGACTTGATTTGAATTTCTAAAAATAGTAATAAATATTTATAAATAGAGACTTTTCTAAAAAATGACTGTCATAGAATATCTAGGTGCTAAAAACTAGGTTATGGATATGTCTGAGTGTCGTCAACAAGGTCTTTAGGTCTGATTCTTCATTAGACAGTATCACCCCACCTAGACAGTAGTGCCATACAAATCTAATGTCCTAAAAATGGCACTATTGTACTCTTTATAGGATTATTCCTATTTTTTGGAAGCACCTGTGCCTATGTTTTTGGGGTGTGTTCCTGTGTGCATGAAATATAGAACTTTGTATTATGCCTAGAATATATGATTTAGTACTCAAACCTTAATCCTCTTTGTAATTATCACACGAGCTAAAAATGTGTGTTCATTAGTAGGATAGGTTGGACATCCTCAACACCCCATTGTGAAGAGAGTTTCCTATATACCAATACTTCTAGGAGGGATCAAGCCCAATGTAGTTCTCCCACATAGTGCTTGGTACAAGTGCAAGTGAATGCTAAAATGATAGTGGTCTTGAATGATTTGAATGCGTTTGAGATTGAAAATATTTGAAATATGGGCTTAGATAAAATGTAGATGGTAGTATGCATAAGTAAGACAAAATATGGATTAATAACCTTGATTTTTCTCAACTTGTTTCTTATTTGAATGGGATTTTTGCATCTATTTTCCATCTATTAGATATAAATTAAATAGTCTTGTATTTATAATGATTTATAACTTGTGTGGATAATAAAATGTACTTAGGCTGACCCTAGGAGGGGAACACATTTGAAAATATATTTGTTTGGAAGAGTTAGGGAAAGGGACACTAGCACCATGTTGGGGACACTAGTACCATGTGCCTCTAGTGTCCTTAGTGTGGTGTTAGTGTCCAGCTAGTAGGCTACTAGGCACAATGGGTTAAGATATGGGAATACTATTCTGGGACTGTGTTTGAGCCAATAAAATATGTATGTGGTCTATATAATAGATGTAAAAGCATGACAAAGGATTTAGAGTAGGTATAGGGCTAATCTAAGAATAGGTTGTCTCAAGGAACACCCTTATCATCAAAATACCTCTTTTAGGTGATTACACATACTCATAAACAATTTACTTCTTGAATTTGGCCAATTTTTTTGAAATAGCTATTTTTTTTTCTAACAAGCTCACAACTTATATATTCATTGCCATAATTTACTTGATATGTCATAAATTTGTGTTTTCCCAAACCAATTAACTCTTATCCAATTGCACTTTTACCCTCTTCATGGATACACTTCTTTAATTTTGGAAATCCACCATAAAAGCCACAATTTTCATCCAAACATGTTTTATCATAAAAAATTTATCCATATGGTCTTTAACTAAAAATGGTTGAAATAAATTCCCTTATTGATTTTACTAGAAATTTTATGCCACAATCCTGTAAAATGTTGTCAGTATGCAAATTACAATATATATGGATAAAAACATCATAGTGCATTGAAAATTCAACATGTTGCCTACAATAAGTAGTGTATGTGTGTGTGTGATTTATTTTTACATAAAAGGGTTTGACCATCTCAAAATATCTTTGACTAATAGTCATTTATGGATATTTTTGTAAAAAATTGAGTATAATTGTGTTTGGGTCATATCCAAAAAATATTTCATTTTTAGTTCATGGTTACAATAACTAAATCCTCTTTTCACTACATCTCTTGTATTGGGTGAAACTCTTGTATTGTCTTTCCAAAATTACGCAAGTAAATCTTTGAGAGCATCATTTATAGCCTTGTCCTTTCATGGAATTCTACCAGAGAATGACTAGAGCTAATTGGTATTGGAATCATTAAGTATTTTACATATTCCAATTACTTTCATTATTATTTTTGTATTTATGTTTAGTGCTCAGCTAATTTTTGAAATCAAACATTTTCTCCCTATTTGACCACTTACTACACAATTTGTAATTATAAACTAGGAAACATTACAATCTTTGTTGTGTGTTTTCATACTTACAATATGATATGCATCATGTATATTTTAAATAATTTCCTTGTCTTCACCATCCATGTTATATGTTATTATTACTAGGGTGTAAAATGGAGGTCTTATATATTAATCAATTTCATCAATGAAATAAACAATTGACATTTTTGACTATCAAAGTTTAATTTTTTAAGAAATTATCCCAATTATTTTAGCTAGTCTTCTTGAATGGTGGTCAGACATTTTGTCATGCATTGGTTTCAAAATGTTTTTAACTTCAATTAAGTACTTTCTTTTTTTATGCATAATCTTTGGAGTTGTTATTAATGGTGAATTTTTTTGAGAGGGTGTTTCCATATCATTATGTTCACTACTATTTTATTCATTGTTACTTTCATTGTTTAGTGTTTCCATGTATTTTTATTTATTTTTAGCAAGTGAATCATCATGCATAGATTAATCATCAATAAAAAAAAAAAATACATACTTTGAATGTGGAATCACAAAATAATTTATACTTTTAGGTAAACATTCATCATTACTACTCAATTCATCATTATCTATGACATTTGGTTATTAGGGACAGTGTTTGTACCTTGTCTCAATTAAAATGCTTGCATTCGTACCTTTTATTTTTATCCAACACTTATAATTTCTCTAGTGTTTTATGATTTCAATTCTTCCTCTTCCTTGAATGATATTTATCACCCATGATTAGAAAAACTTGACATGTCTCAAAAACACAACTTGATATCTTTTGAAATAGGGTCCAAAAAAATAGCTTGATAGCTTTTGCCCTCAAATTTCAAGCCACAGAGTGATGTAGATAATGTAAGTGGGGACACAATTCTCGATTAATGTTAAAAATAGTCATTAAAAGAAGATTATTTTTTTATTGTGAACATAACACATACATGTTATAATACATACACATTATAATGCGTATGTGTTATAATGTGTACACATTATAGCATATATACATTATATTTACATAGTTATATATCATATAATTATGTCATTAATATATTATGTGATATAGCTGCCACTTGATTGATGTCCAAATCAAATCCTATATAGTTGAAATTAGGTTCAACTATCCCCAAGTGATGTCCTATACTCATCATTACGTTCAAGGGGTTCAAATTACCCCTAATTACCTATGTGATTGCATTTGTCATAAAATTGGGGTTGATTGATCCCCAGATCACATTCTATAGTCATAATTAGGTTGAAAGGGCTCAAATTGGCTTGATTTTCCTTCATGATTGAATGGGTGGATTATTTAATTTAGGGTGTTATGATAGCAAGGTTGATTAACCCCAAAATTACATCCTATATAATCAAAATAAGGGTTTTAAGGCTTAATTTGGCCCAAATCACATCCCTAATTATACCAATTGACTAATTATATCAATTCATGTGATAGAATCAAATCTAATTTAGCCTCAAATCATGTCTTGCTCTTGTATTCAGGTTCAAGGGTTTAAATTAGCCCTAATTTACTTCATGATTAAATTGATGGACTATTTTATTTAGGGAGTTATGATAGTGGGGTCGACCGACGCCCAAATTAAATCTTATATAGTCAACATTAGGTTCACTGGGTTCAATTTTGTCTAACATGCATCATTGATTGTAAAAATTAATTAATTAGGTCAATATGTCAGGAAATATGAGCTAATTAAGCCCCAAATCACATCTTAGACTCACATTTAGGTTCAAGGGGTTTAAATTACCTATATTTACCTTCAAGTTATCATTTATGATAAAATTAGGGTCGATTAAGCCATATGTTACATCTTAGATAATTAATTGAGCCATAAATTAGGTTATTGGGGCTCAATTTGGCCTAAATCACATCCCTAATTACAACAATTGACTAATTAGATCAATTGAAGATAGAATTGGTGCTAATTTAGCCCCAAATCATGTCCTGCTCTTTTAGTTAGGTTGAAGGGGCTCAAATTAGCCCTAATTTCCTTCTTGGTTGAATTGGTAGAGTATTTGGTTTTTTTTATGATATTAGGGTTGATTGACCCCCTAAATTGCATCTTGTATAGTCAAAATTAGGGTCATAATATTTAATTTCATCTAACTTGTATCACTAATTATAACAAACAACTAATTGTCTTAATATGTTAAGAAATATGAGATAATTTATATCCCTAAATCACATCCTAAACTCACAGTTAGGTCTAATGGGTTCAAATTGGCCCCAATTACCTTCATGTTTGTAATTATGATAAAATTAGGTTTAGGGTTGTAATAATCTACTAATTAGGTCAATATGTCAAGAAATATGAGCTAATTTAGGCCCAAATCACATCTTATAATTTTAATTTAGTTCAACAGGTTCAGATTGGCCCTAATTACCTTCATTTTTACATGTGTGATAAAATTAGGGTCAATTAAGCCATATGTTATATCTTATACAATAAATTTAGCCATAAATTAGGTTTGTGGGGATCAATTTGGCCCAAATAACATCTCAAATTTCACCAATTACACCAATTAAATCAATTCATTATATAATTATAGCTAATCGAGCCCCAAATCATGTCCTGCTCTTGAAGCTAGGTTGAAGGGGCACAAATTGGCCTTAAAGGATTCCTTAATTAAATGAATAAACTATTTGGTTCATTATATTATGGCATTAGGTTTGATTTCATTCCAAATCACATCATATATAACTAAAAATAGGTTCATATGGCTCAATTTTTGAAAATCATGTCACTGATTACACCATTTGACTAATTGGCTCAATCTATGTTGAAATTAAAGCCAATTTAGCCTTAAATCACATTGTATAGTTAAAATTAGGTTTGAGGGGCTCGTATTGACCCTAATTGCCTCCACAATTAAGTCAATTGACTATTTCATTCATTATATGATGATATTAGAGTTTATTAATCCCAAAATCACATCCTATACATGTCAAACTTGCATATATCATTGAAACAAATAATTATTTGCTTCATTCTATGATCAAATTGGAGTTGATTAAGCCCCAAATCATATTTTATACTCATATTTAGGTTTAATCGGCTCGAATTATCCCCAATTTCCTTTGGATTTAACCAATGGATTATTTAGCTTATTTTATTATGACATTGGGGTCGAAAGCTCCAAATTACTTCCTCTATAGTTAAAATTAGGTTCACAAGGCTCATTTTCACTCAAATTGCATCACTGATTGCACTAATTCACTCAATATGTTAGTAAATCTAAGATAATTTAGTCCCAAATCACATCCTATACACACAATTAAGTTCAAGGGGTTAAGATTGGCCCTAATTGCCTCCACCATTGATACAATTGACTATTTCATTCATTTTGTAATGAAACTAAGCCTGGTTGAACCCTAAATCATATTTTATATAGTCAAATTTATGGTTGTAGGTGAAAAATCATAAAATTTATATCATTATATCCTTTATGTCTTTTTTTGTGGTAGTGTATATATTGACACACTCAACTTTAAAATAAAAATATAAAAATTATAAATGTGAATAGATATATAGATAAATATAAACACATATACATAGCCTTAGTTTTTTGTGTGTGCTATGTCAATGTAACATATATGCACTATAACATATATATGTTATTGCGTGTACATGCTATGGTATGTTTAAATTAAAAAACCATGCCTTTTGGCTCAAAAATGGCTTGTAATTCCTAAGCAAAAGGATTGAAATTATAGACACATAACCAAATCCAAGATTTTTAACATAAAATAATAAAATTCAACTTCCATCACCAAAAACACTATGAATTTCAATGAGACAATTCATGAATTTACTACTACAATGATGAACACACTCTCCTCTTTCTAAATCTATGTTTTTTTTAATTTTTTGACTATTTTAAGGTTTCCATCTATGTTGATTTTTAACTATGGATTTTTTAGGCCACTACATACTGAAAATATACATGCCTATATATATTTATGTATTTTTTTGTTTCATTGATCCAAATGCAAAAAAAATAATGGTCACAAATTAGGCTTAATTCTACATGCATTCAAAAAAAATTATTTTTTGTTTAGGTAGTTAGAGGGGTCACACAGTTGGATATTCATTTTTTATTTCCAAATTTTAGGGTCTATTTACTTATGAAATTAATTAAAAAAATATTCATTAAAAAAATTTAAAAATATATAGGTCTCAAATTAGATGATTTTATTTAAATTTTCACTAATGAGTTTCAAACAATATTAAACGATGCTAAAAAAATGAGGGGCCACATGTCTAAATATTTACTTTATTTTCCTTTAAAAAATAAGATTTCCTTTTCAAACTTTATATATTTGACTTACTTAACTATTTTTTTAAAAATAGTGTTTTAAAAACTAGACTCAAAATGCTATAATTCATGTGCTTATACCATCTTCAAATTTTGGGTGTAGTCATCTCAAATAATCAATAAAAGTTGAGATTTCTTAATTTTCAAGAAAAACATGTCCATGGGTACACCCCTTTTTTATCCCTCAAATTTCTACATACATATGCTATTATTAATTTAGGATAATATAATATTAGACTATGTTTTACTAATCTAAATATATCTTCAACATAATTCATAGATATTCTAAATGTAGAGCTCATAGGGGTGTCTTTGAATCCAAATACATTATCTATAATGGAGGTGAATAGGTTCATAACACATTCTTCTTCAAATAAATCTATAGGGTAAGGTACATAGGTGATATATTGATTTTTCTCTCCTAGGATGGACTCAATATCATAGTATTTCCCTTGTAACAATCAAGACTAATAATTACTTTGGTAGATAAATAATTGTCCATATATCCCAGTGGAAGATTTGACAATGATTTTTACTCCAGCTTTCTTTGGCGAGGGTTTGGGGACTCTAGATTGAGGAGTGCCTCAGAATGTTGCCAATATATTAGTATCTAAATGGTTTGATATTCTGGAGTATAACGAGTTAATCTATAATCATTAACACCAACTTTAAATCCAACACTTTAGTATTTATTTTTTATGACATAAATAAGTCCCTCCCCATGATTTATTTATTAATACAAGAATGAGGTCTACTCAACATGGGTGTCAAACATAAAGAATTTTACATCATTTATTTATAAAATAATCATTTTTTCCTTTATTATCAAAAATAATTTTTATTTCAATATTTTATAGATGGTATGGGCATATGGGGAAATGTGCTTAGTTATTAGAAACTCAAATACTTATTATTATTTTTCATTTACTTTAGATTTATTTTGGAAAAATAACATCAACATCATCTATTCATGTTATAACCCCTTTGAGAGCTACATCAACTATGATTTATTATATCTTGCCTTCAGTGTGCAAGATCAACTTTAGCTAATCTAAAAATTTATTGAGCCTCTAGAGGATTGATATCAATACCACTTTGATATTATTTACCAATAATGTGATTTCAATGTTGTTTATCATGGAAAAATCACCCATTAAATTCATAGTTTTCCACTGTGCATTAAGATGTATTTTTAAAATTCTTATATCTAAAATTGTGACAATTGTAGTATTGTTGGGTAACACTCTTATATCTAAAGTTGTTACAATTGTAGTATTTTTGGGTAACACACCAATTATTTTTGCTAGGTCACAACTTTTGACTAGATCTTGAAACTAGTATGGAACACAATTGGGACCCATATCCCATTTTATTAATCATAGACTACCACTTTTACTAGGTATGTAACAACCCCTCATGGATTGTACTAGAATAATGCAGTATTTTTTTAAAATTAATTACTCAACATTCATTCTTTCATTAGATCACACCAAAAAAATCTAATTAGTGATTTTAACATACTTAAATAAGCATATTAAACTATCACGAACCTATAACAATAACAGTTCCAATCACTAAAATTTTATGGAACATAACATCAAAAAAATTAATCACATTAAAATCTAGCCATGACTGGTACAATAATATAGATAATATGCTCCACAGAGCTTGAGTCAAACTAACTCATGTATCTCTGATAATCTCAAGTGTAGTCTCTAAATAATATTGTTGAAGTATATCAAATTAATACAATTACATTTCCATTAGGCATTTATCCTTAATACAATAAATAGATACTATGCTCCACAGAGCTTGAGTCAAACTAACTCGTGTATCTCTGATAATCTCAAGTGTAGTCTCTAAATAAGTACTATAGTGGGAAGGGAGAGCATCATCTTAGTGCTTTTCCACACCAACCACATACCATCAATCCCCTATATAATACCCTATCAAGAAATGGCCCAACCTTCATAGATAGGTAGATAGTGATGGTGTGGGAATCTAGAGAAACATGTTAGTACCTATGTGATGTAAGATTTCTACTACATGATGTGTACCATAAAGAAAATATGTTTTTAACATGATATCACACAAACATGTAAATCAAACATATGAAATGACAATGTATATCTAACATTACTTTGTCCATATTTTTCAAATAACATATGATCTCTAGGATCAATCAATTTCATACACACCACTTGTTTGAATTACCTTCGTCTTACATTCATGATGCCAACTAAGCTAGCGAAGTCTGTCTCACTACTTTTTTGACATTATCAATGCAAGACTGGTTATAAGATAACCTATAAACCAATGATTAAAACATATTATTCCTATTAACATATATGAAAGCATGCTAAGTATGGTAAATAATCATCACTATGCATTTAGTCCATCAAATGCATTACTGAATTTCACATAATTAAGATATTTCAAATTATGACTATATCCTGTTTCTATTCAAGAATCATACCATCCGAGAATGAATCATCTCAAGTTCATTATTACATAAACATCACAATAAATCAATGAATTCTTAATAACAAGCATAAATAAATCATAGCTAACATTAGACAATAATACATGTATCTCTGTAACCATTTTGTAATTGGTAAAGTTCAACTTACAACATGTTGTATAATAGTTTTTAGTTTTGCAACAGGGTTTACTATTCCATATATATGTATCTCTAGTATGTTTAATGAATCCCCTTAAAATTTTATATATGAAAACCTCATCAATTGATTAATATGTTAAACACTTAGTTTTTAAAAGTATCAGATAACAATAGATATATTAATCTAATAATTTCTAAATTTCACTACATAAGTAATTAACTCCACTAACTCATTTTTAAGTAAATAACTTGAGGAATACTAGATCAATTCACAACTATAAGATTTCATCATTAACCAATTATGATGTAAGCTACATATTTTTATTATGTAAACCTCTATTATATGACACATGCTCAATTTTTAGTTTGATCGTTGACTATAATAAAAAAGAATATGTTGAAAACACATTTACCTATATGAACATGCTTTTATACCATCTATATGGAAATCCACTATAGAAAAATAGTTCCACCCATAATTTTATATGAAACAAAGAGGATACGTAGATTCCTTCATACATATTTCGTTTCTTTCCCAATGGAGTACACATAATTTCCTAAATCGTGGGTTAATAGCTTTTGCAAATATATTTATGTTTTTCTTGATGTATTTGCATCTACTATGTTGACTTCATTTTATTACAAAAACATAATATATGTAAATAATTATGTGCATATCCTTACATGAATTATAAATAAATTTGATATACCTTTACACACACACGATCTATATGAAAGTATTACGCAGTCAAATACATTTTGATACAAAAATATATGGTTTTCTATTTCACTAAATATTCATATAACCCAAATAATGATTAATACGCAGTCTAAAAACATCTTGAACATTAATACTTTGCCTTTTATTTCTCATTACTCAGCCATAAATACTTTTATATATGCAGATCTATTACTCTAACATATCACATCAATATACAAATACATATAGAGATCGACATACAACCATACCATATACATGGATTAAAATAATAATACTAACCTTTTCCTATCACCTAACTCCTTTATCCCAATTTTATTTGTTGCATTTCACTTCCTACCACCATCATACCTTTTTCCTTGCTCCCTATGTCATTGTATTCCCCTTCCTATGTCGTTGTATATTTTCTTTTATCTCCTTTAATAAAAATCTTCCACTCTTCCCTTATGTCCTACATACAGATGTCATCTATTTATGTTTCACCATACTTATTTCCTTTCTTCATTTTCTATCTCCCCCCTTATACTATCTCCTATCATCGCTTTTTATTTCCATCTTATTTTTTGTCCCTTCCTTTTATGATGTCACCATACCTCCTCTATTTTTATATTTTATTATTATTTTTTATCCATAATAGATGCTTCACTCTTTTAGTTTAAAAATCTTTGACTATGAGTTTCATTTTATTTACTTTACTCATGCATAATCATGATATTACCATTCTGGTTTAAAATCTAATCTGAGTTTCCTTCTTAAAAAAAATTATGGATGTTAATATCTTTGTTCTTTTCTCTCATGTGTAAATCCACGCTTTTCCTTTTTTATTCTTTTTCATTTTTTAAAAACCAATCCCAAAGACTTCACATTGAGTTCCTTTTTTATTTCGTAAATCATGCATGCTAATACTAGTGTTCAAGGCTTAGTTATCTACTAAGTTCACTTAAGTCTAATTTTAGACCTTAATTTCTCAAAAAATCCATGCATTGGCTTATAGTTAAATTTATTTAATTTAATGTAATACGTAATTATCTTGATTAAATAAAAATCAAACTAGTTAATAATCCAATTATTTTAAAATAACTATTTTATTAAATACTAGTGTATATGGATTATACATATTTATATATATCAAGTATTCTACGATTAAAATTTATTAAAAAATCTTATACGAAAAATATAAAATTAAGACAATGATATTTACCAAATATCATTTAGACCTATCACTCATTAGGTAACTAGATTTATTTTCAGCATCAACTACATAATTATATACTAACATTGTATGCGTAAATCTATGCACTATAATCATACATGAAATCACACAACCAAATCACCATAAGCATCAACTGAAAACATGAGCATAATAGAAGTATATAATCACTCACTATCTAAATTGACCAAAAGAGTTAAACAAGTTATTCTACTGTGGTGTGTGTGTTGGTGATGTGGCCTCAATCTACAACATGGATCCAACAATTCATACAAGACTTAATCTCATGCAAAACACATAATCTCACCATAAATTCAACTCATAATTTTTTCATTAATGATCTCTCATTATACACAATCTTTATCAACAAAGATTCAAACCAATTACATAACTTGACAATCCCATGTCAAGGAGGCCTTCAAAGGATTTCTCTTTCTAAGCCTATCCCAAACTTGCCTCTCACATCCTCTACCCAAGGAATCACAACTTGATCTGATACCACTTGATATGGGATTGTCAACTTATGTAATTGGCTTGAAGCTTTATTGATAAAGATTGTGTATAATGAGAGATGATTAATGAAAAATTTATGAGTTGAATTTATGGTGAGATTATGTGTTTTGCATGAGATTGAGTCTTGTATGGATTGTTGGATCCATGTTGTGGCTTGAGGCCACATAAAATGGTATCAGATCAAGTTATAATTCCTTGGGTAGGGAGAGTGTGAGAGAGTTTAATGCAGGAACGAGAGAAGCCTTTAAATAATTGAATATGTAAGTGTTGTTATTTTCTTTTGTAGGTATGAAAATGAAGATGGTAAACATGCATGGAATAATTCCATCAATTAAAGAATGGGAAAAGAAGTTGCAGACTTGGGATAGATTATTGCAGTTGTTGATGGAAAGAATTGAAGAGAGTGAAACTAAAGAAAAAGAGGTGAATTTATGTGGGAAGGATTTTGGATGCCTTTGGTGCCTCCTTGGCTTGGGATGCTAAGCTTGTATGTTGAGTTTAAGGGAAGCTTGTTGAAGGTTGTAATGTGATGGAAGATTTGTTGATAAATTTTGTGTATGTTGAGAGATAATTAATGAGAATATTATGAGATGAATTCATATATGTTTATGATATTCTTAGGTGAATGAGAGTTAGTAAGGATTTTTTAATCCTTCATGTGGTTGGAGGCCACATCAAGTGGTATCTGTCAAGTTATGTAATTAGTTTGAAGCTTTGTTCATAATTCTTGTGTATAATGAGAGCAAATTAATGAAAAAATTATGAGTTGAATTTATGGTGAGATTATGTGGTTTACATGAGATTTAGTTTTGTATGGATTGTTTGATCTATGTTGTGGATTGAGGCCACATCAAGTGGTATCAGAAACACATCAAGTGATATCATAGTAAGTTCTGATTCTTTGGGTAGGGAGAGTGTGAGAGAGTTTAATGTAGGCATGAGAGAAGCCTTGTAATTATTAAATATGTAAGTGTTGTTTGTTTTAAAGGTATGAATATGAAGATGGTAAAGAGGAGTGGAGGAACTCCACCAATTAAAAAATGGGAGAAGAAGTTTAAGACTTGGGATAGATTATTGTAGTTGTTGATAGCAAGAATTGAAGAGAGTGAAACTAAAAAAAAAAAAAGCGAGTTTATGTGGGAAGGCTTAGGGATGCCTTTGGTGCCTCCTTGGCTTGGGATGCCAAGTATTTATGTTGAGTTTAAGGGAAGATTTTTGAAGCTTATAATGTGAGGGAAGCTATGTTGATAAATTTTGTGTATGTTGAGAGATAATTAATGAGAATATTATGAGATGAATTCATATGTGTTTATGATATTTTTATGTGAATGAGAGTTATTAAGGATTGTTGGATCCTTCATGTGGTTGGAGGCCACATCTATTGGTATTTGTCAAGTCATGTAATTGGTTTGAAGCTTTGTTGATAAAGCTTGTGTATAATGAGATGTGATTAATGAAAAATTTATGACTTGAATTTATGGTGAGATTATGTGTTTTACATGAGATTGAGTCTTGTATGGCTTGTTGGATTTATGTTGTGTCTTGAGGCCACATCAAATGGTATCAGAGCAAGTTATGATTCCATTGATAGGGAGAGTGTGAGAGAGTTTAATGCAGGCATGAGAGAAGCCATACAATAATTGAATATGTGAGTGTTGTTTATTTTGTAGGTATGAAGATGAAGATGAAAGAGAGGAGTGGAAGAATTCCACCAATTAAAGAATAGGAGAATAAGTTGAAGACTTAGGACATATTATTGTAGTTGTTAATGGTAAGAATTGAAGAGAGTGAAACTGAAGAAAAAGAGGTGAGTTTATTTGGGAAGGATTTTGGATTCCTTTGGTGCCTCCTTGGCTTAGGATGCCAAGTATGTATGTTGAGTTTAAGGGAAGCTTATTGAAGCTTGTAATGTGGGGGAAGCTTTGTTGATAAAGCTTGTGTATGTTGAGAGATAATTAATGAGAATAATATGAGATGAATTCATATGTGTTTATGAGATTTTTATATGAATGAGAGTTAGTAAGGATTGTTGAATCCTACATGTGGTGGGAGGCCACATCAAGTGGTATCTATCAAGTTATGTAATTGGTTTGAAGATTTATTGATAAAGCTTGTGTATAATGAGAGACGATTAATGAAAAATTTATGAGTTGAATTGATTGTGAGATTATGTGTTTTGCATGAGATTGAGTCTTGTATGGATTTTTGGATCCATGTTGTTGCTTGAGGCCACATCGAGTGGTATCAGAGAAAGATTTGATTGCTTGGGTAGGGAGATTTTGAGAAAGTTTAATGCAGGCATGAGAGAAGCCTTGAAATAATTGAATATATGAGTGTTGTTTATTTTTTAGGTATGAAGATGAAGATGGGAAAGAGGAGTGGAAGAATTTGACTAAATTAAATAATGGGAGAAGAAGTTGAAGACTTGGGATAGATCATTGTAGTTGTTGATGGCAAGAATTGAAAAGAGTAAAACTAAAGAAAAAGAGGTAAGTTTATGTGGGGCAGCTTGTGGATGCCTTTGGTTCCTCCTTGGATTGGGATGCCAAGTATGTATGTTGAGTTTAAGGGAAGCTTGTTGAATCTTGTAATGTGAGGGAAGCTTTGTTGATAAAGCTTGTGCATGTTTAGAGAATATTATGAGATGAATTCATATGAGTTTATGAGATTTTTATGTGAATGAGAGTTAGTAAGGATTTTTGAATCCTTAACATGGCTGAAGTCTACATCAAATGGTATCTATAAAGTTATGTAATTGGTTTGAAGCTTTGTTGATAAAGATTTTGTATAATGAGAGATTATTAATGAAAAATTTATGAGTTGAATTTATGGTGAGATTATGTATTTTGAATGAGATTGAGTCTTGTATGGATTGTTAGATCCATGTTATGGATTGAGGCCACATCAAGTGGTATCAGAGCAAGTTCCAATTCCTTGGATAGGAAGAGTGTGAAAGAGTTTAATGCATGCATGAGAGAAGCATTGAAATAATTGAATATGTGAGTGTTGTTTATTTTTTAGGTATGAAGATGAAGATGGCAAAGAGGAGTGGAAGAATTCCACCAATTAAAGAATGGGAGAAGAAGTTGAAGACTTGGGATAGATTATTATAGTTATTGATAAGAAAATTGAAGAGAGTGAAACTAAAGAAAAAGAGGTGAGTTTATGTGGGAAGGCTTTTGGATGCCTTTGGTGCCTCATTGGCTTGGGATGCCAAGTATATATGTTGAGTTTAAGGGAAGATTATTGAAGCTTGTAATGTGAGGGAAGCTTTGTTGATAAAGCTTGCGTATGTTGAGAGATAATGAATGAGAATATTATGAGATGAAATCATATGTGTTTATGAGATTTATATATGAATGAGAGTTAGTAAGAATTGTTGAATCCTTCATGTTGTTGGAGGCCACATCAAGTGGTATCTATCAAGTTATGTAATTGGTTTAAGGCTTTGTTGATAAAAATTGTGTATAATGAGAGATGATTAATGAAAAATTTGAGTTGAATTGATGGTGAGATTATGTGTTTTGCATGAAATTGAGTCTTGTATGGATTATTGAATCCATGTTGTGACTTGAGGCGACATCAAGTGGTGATTCTTTGGGTAGCGAGAGTGTGAGAGAGTTTAATGCAAGCATGAGAGAAGCCTTGCAATAATTGAATATGTGAGTGTTGTATTTTATTTTGTAGGTATGAAGATGAAGATGGTGAAGAGGAATGGAATAATTCTACCAATTAAAGAATGGGAAAATAAGTTGAAGACTTGGGATAGATTATTATAGTTGTTGATGACAAGAATTGAAGAGAGTGAAACTAAATAAAAAGAGGCGAGTTTATGTGGGAAGGCTTATGGATGCCTTTAGTGCCTCCTTGGCTTGGGATGCCAAGTATGTATGTTGAATTTTAAGGGAAGCTTGTAATGTGAGGGAATCTTTGTTGATAAAGCTTGTGTATGTTGAGAGATAATTAATGAGAATATAATGAGATGAATTCATATGTGTTTATAATATTTTTATGTGAATGAGAGTTAGTAAGGATTGCTAAATCCTTCATGTGGTTGGAGGCCACATCAAGTGGTATCTATCAAGTTACATAATTGGTTTAAAGCTTTGTTGATAAAGCTTGTGTATAATGAGAGATGATTAATGAAAAATTTATGAGTTGAATTTATGGTGAGATTATGTGTTTTGCATGAGATTGAGTCTTGTATGGATTGTTGGATCCATGTTGTGGCTTGAGGCCACATAAAATGGTATCAGATCAAGTTCTAATTCCTTGGGTAGGAAGAGTGTGAGAGAGTTTAATGCACACATGAGAGAAGACTTTAAATAATTGAATATGTGAGTGTGTTTATATATATATATATATATATATATATATGAAGATGAAGATGGTAAACAGGCATGGAATAATTCCATTAATTAAAGAATGGGAAAAGAAGTTGAAGACTTGGGATAGATTATTGCAGTTGTTAATGGCAAAAATTAAAGAGAGTGAAACTAAAGAAAAAGAGGAGAGTTTATGTGGGAAGGCTTGTGGATGCCTTTGGTGCCTCCTTGGCTTGGGATGCCAAGTATGTACGTTGAGTTCAAGGGAAGCTTGTTGAAGCTTATAATGTGAGGGGAATTTTATTGATAAAGTTTGTGTATGTTGAAGATAATTAATGAGAGTGTTATGAGATGAATTCATATGTGTTTATAAGTTTTTTATGTGAATGAGAGTTAGTAAGGATTTTTGAATCCTGCATGTGGTTAAAGGCCACATCAAGTGGTATCTGTCAAGTTATGTAATTTATTTGAAGCTTTGTTGATAAAGCTTGTGTATAATGAGAGATGATTAATGAAAAATTTAAGAGCTAAATTTATGGTGAGATTATGTGTTTTGCATGAGATTGAGTCTTATATATATTGTTGGATCCATGTGGCTTGAGGCCATATCAATTGGTATCAAAGCCACATTATATGGGTTATTATTAGTTCCTCTATCATTTCCCAATCATCCCATTTACACCATCCTCTCTGATGATTCTCTCCCTCTATCATGCTCTAAGGTGTTGGAGAGTTATCATGGTGATGTCATAGAGGTTTTCTGGTGAGTGGATGAAGTGACTTGATAGTCTATGTGACATTGACAAAGTGTGAAATATGCTTGTTCTAGTGTGCTTTATGTATGGTTTGATGATCTTCAGTATTGACATAAATTGAGAGGATCAAGGATGAGTATGGTGATTTGATCATGTGTAATGGGTCCTAACTAAAGTCAAGAATGTTTTGACTACTTGTGTGCATAAGTGGAATTCATCTGGTTGATCATAGTTTTTATCTAGACACTTTAGGTCCAGTGGCAAAAAATATGAGTAGGTATTTTGATGACATCACCATTACCATGTGTGAAGGAATAAAGGGGAGTGGGTCATATGGTTGTGATCACATTATTCCCTAGTTATTTGATTCAAGGCCAACACTAAAATCCCTACACTCTAAGATCATTCTCTATGTCTTCATATTATACTGTGAAATAAATACATGTGTGTGTGTGTGCACGCGCGCATGCGTGCGTGTTTGTGTGTATTTATATTTTCCCTTGGTTCAATAGTCATGTAATTAGGTGACACTAACTGTAATGTATATATTAGAATATACAACTAAGCTCAATTTATGCTTGAAAACAACACTACCTACATTCAAGGTTATTTTTATATTCTTGGCTCAATCCTGATCATAGTTATATTCCATACACAATGGATGGTTTCCACATTTAGAACTATGTATCCAAATTGGCACTATGCTAATATATTCCAACCATTTATCACACAACAACCACCTCATAGCTCATCACATCTAACTTTGCCTATGTATTTTGCCCAACCTTAACAAATTTATAAAATAGAACCAGATGTCCCTAATTAGGACTATGCATATATTTCTTGTTTAAATCCATACCAGAACAAACATCGGCTTTCTTTCTTAAAAATAGGGTTTGAAGGCCACTCCAATAAAATAAAGTCTATTCTTCTCCCAACTTGGCTCAGCGCTATGATCCTACAATGATAAAGGTCCTTTTAGTAGAAACACATTATTCATCATGGCGTAAGAAAACTTTTATAGTAGGCCTTCCACATAGACAATGATCTCTACCCAAAGCCTTACAACATAGGCAAAGATGCCTATATGATAGACTCGGTTACCTTTGTTATATTCCCAGCTATGTAATTTTTCCTCTCAAAATTATCTTGGTAATTTATAGTATCGACCATCCTCTTATAAATGTCAGTTACCTTGGCATAGCACTACAAAATAATAGAAGATTCCTTGCTCAGTCCACTATTTCTACCCATTACATAATCATGCATTATGACCAATGGTCTATATCCTCGAGCCTCAATCTTTGATCCAATGATGACCTGTCAATCATCCATCATGGTTTATTCTTTAATGGTAAAAGACATATAAAATGGATACCATGTAATAATCTCCTTTTGGGACATATGTTGTAAACCACACAACTATATGTTATGTCCTAAAAGCTTCATGAAAATGGCTAGCATCCTTAGTTTGCGTGTCTGCAATTTTCTACCCATATAATATAACACTCAATATTGAAGGCATGCGTGATATGTCTAGGTCAAATGCCTTGTAAACAAGAACCTTGATCGATCTTTCCAAGACTATTGTAGGAAAATATACTATAAGCTTTGATAATAATATTATACACAGTTGCTCTTTAATGTAGAATCATAATCAAACATTATAAGTTGAAATAACATGCATCTTAGATAGTAATTTCATATGCTGGTCAAAAGTAATAATAAGATTTAAAACACTTACAACTCAAGACTAAGACCCAATCGATGTAAATTTTCTCGATTACCTCTGTGTAAACTCTCAATTCTTATTTAGACAAATGTAGAACTGTAATTTTAAAAATATTCAAGGTAGGTCGCTATAAAGATAAACATTATTATGATTTTGATGAATCACATAAAATGATAGATATTAGGCCTCTTCAAGGAATCAACATTAAATAACTTTGTACAAGTACCTACAATGACAAATTCTCCATGGATTATTATGCTTTAATGGCTCTAAGGCCTTATTTGAAAGTTTCCACACCTACCTCCTTGTTTCAATCCTCACATACTTACATCCATAATTCTTTCTCTCTTAACATGGATTTTTTTTTTAAGATTACATATGGAGATAGGTTGAATGACCTTTAATTTATCTACTATAATGTCTTATCCTTATCATCTCTAAGACTTCTCCAACCATCTTAATCTTTGACTAGATTACTCCTTCTCCAACATAAGAATCATCCACTAGAATATTGGAAAATATGTTTATCCTTTATGTGAATGTAAATAATGATTATTTTACCTTTTCATAAGAATAAGGTCTTCTACAATGTTTTTTATAGAATCATGTCCTCATGGATGATTTAAATACCTCTTAAATAACTTAAACACCTAAAAACACCTCTAGTGACCATTTGTATCATCTTAAGACATCAAAGCAACTTTATTATATGAATTTACATTTTCACAATATTTTGAGCATGATTCTCCTGCATCAAATTCTATAAGTGGAAAAAAATTGAGCTCCTGCTCAAATGTAATTCTTGAATCTTCTTAAACTAGCTTTTCATAAAAAATGCACATGTTCAAGAGCACCACACTTTGCTCTTTCCATAGGCTTCTTCTTCATTCCTACACATGATGAAAAATCATTATCAAAATCATTGGTTTTCTCAAACTAATTATTCTTTTTTCTTTGGTTCTTCCTTTTCTTCTTGTACTTCCTTCTTCTCATCTCCTTTTAAGCTTCAAATCACCACATTTTAGTTTCACTCTCATACAATTCTTCAATTTATTCATTCATGAGTCCATTCATTGACTCAATATCTTCATCTTTATCTTAAACTTGTGTACCTACATTAAAAACATCAAAATCAACCTTAGATACAAAAATATGAGACCATGTGGCCGCTTTTTCTTCTTCTTGTTCACTGGATTCTTGCAAGTTTGTTTTTACCATCTTGATTTCTTCTTGTCTTGGCTCATATGTATGCAACTCCTTTGAAGGATTAAACAACTCCTCCAATCTCTTCAACTCTTCACTCAATATTAAGTCATCTAAATATTCATTCCCCTCATCAAACTTAGGTTCTATTTTCTTTTTACCTTCTTCACTTTCCTTTTTAGAGCTATCTTACTCTCTCATGTGAATTGATTTTACATCTTCATCTATCCTCTTGCAGATTTCACCTCGATACACATTAGTCCTCATACACATTCATGCTTCATATTTTATCTCAAAAATATCATTCAATGACTCAAAAACATCATCATCTAATTCATTAGAATAAATTTATTTACCTTTTATCCTCCTTATGTTTTCTTGAAGAGTGTCTTCATGTTCTTTATCATCCTTATCTAAAAAAAATTATTTCATGCCTATAGCCACCCATATCTTCTTCATAGATTTGGGCTGATGTGTGTTCATGATTACACTTTTATTTTTGCTTGAGTCTTTGTCTTGATTGTATTTTATATCCTTCTTGTCATTTGTTGGTCCCTTAAGCCATTTTGTTACCTCATAACCATTATTTATTGTTGGTTTTAAAAGCTTATCATTTCTCTTTTTCACCTTTATCTGTTCATCAACAACCTTACTCTTATTTGCATGAGAAAAATCAAAATTTAAGCTTTTATTTACATTTTCAATGGCTTGTATCATAATCATGTCCATCCTTATAGTCTTCTTGCTTGCATCCACCCTCCTTAGGTGTATCTCCTTCTTTTCTTCTATGCTTTCCAAAGCATCATAGTACTCTTCATTCTCTTTTATTCCTTTATTAGCATGATGAAAGACTTTTACAACCTGTTCTCTTTATTTATCAAGTTCATCTATCTTTATGGGTGCCTTGCTTGCCCCATTTCTTACATTCTTTAAGGTCTTATCCTTGAACTTCTTCATGAGGTTATTCATACTTACATACACACACTTGCACAAAACATTAAATAGTAAAATCAAATTCCACCATGTCTTCATGAGTGTCTCCTTCATTGGCACTTCCCTCTTCCTCTTCATCTCTTTCTCAAGTGTTCCCTTATGCACTTCTTCTCTCCTTCCTTTGTTCTCTACAATGAGAACTCTTTTCACTTCTTCTATTTGTTTCTCTTTTGGAAACTCTTCATTATTTAAGCCTCTATGGAATCATTTCTCTGAAGGCAATCATCTATTGCCTTCTTCTCTTCTTCATTAGGAGATCAATCGGCCATTTCAACCTCTTCCTCATTGGCCATAGCCATATTTGATCATCTGACTGCACCTAAGACTCAAACTTGCTTTCAATCTTATATAAATCTTTCCACAAAATAACAATCTCTCTATGAAAATCAACATTAGTCATACCTTTCTATTTTGGGGTGATTGTTTTCTTTTTGGTACTCTCATGTACTTTAAAACTCTAAAAATTTCTCAGCAACATCTCCATCTCTAAGATCTTCACCCAAGTGTTTTCCACCTTGGTATATTGATCTTCTTATTCCTCACCTAAGTCTTTTAACTTCTTCCTGAGCTTCAACTTGCTCACTCTAAGGTACCAATCTAGCTCTGATACCACAATGATGCAAGGCCAACACTCAAATCCCTGCAATCCAAAATCATTCTCTATGTCTTCATATTATACTGTGTAATAAATGCACACACACACACATACACACACATGTGTATGTATGTATATTCACCCTTAGTTTAACAGTCTTATAAATAGGTGACACTAACTACAATGTATATATTAGAATACACAACTAGGCTCGATCTATGCTTGCAAACAACACTACCTATGTTCAAGGCTATTTATATATTCTCAGCTCAACCCTGATCATAGTTATATGACATACACAATGGATGGTTTCCACATTTAGAACTATGTATCCAAATAGGTACTATGCTAATATATTCTGACCATTTACCACACAATAACCACCTCACAACTTAGCACATCTAACTATGCCTATGTATTTTTCCCAACCTTAATGGATTTATAAAATAGAACCAGATGTCCCTATTCAGGACTATGCATATATTTCTTGTTTAAATCCATACCAAAACAAACATCGGCTTTACTTCTTTAAAATAGGGTTTGATGGCCACTCCAATATAAGAAGGTCTATTCTTCTCTTGACTTAGCTTGGCCCTCTAATCCTAAAATGATAAAGGTCCTTTTATCAGACACACATTCTTCACCATGGCACAAGAAACCTTTTATAGTAGGCCTTCCACATAGATGATGATCTCTGCCCAAGGCCTTACAACATAGGCAAAGATGCCTATATGACAGACTCAGTTACCTTTGTTATATTCTTAGCTATGTAATTTATCCTCTCAAAATTATCTTGGTAATTCATAGTCTTGACCATCCTCCCACAAATGTCAATTTCCTTGGCATGGCACTACAAAATAAGAGAAGAGTCCTTGCTCAGTCCACTATTTCTACCCATTACATAGTCATGCATTATGACCAATGGTCTCTATCCTCAGGCCTTAGTCTTCGATCCAATAGTGACCTACCAATCATCCATCATGTTTTTATTCTTTAATGGTGAAAGACATATAAAATAGATACCATGTAATAATATCCCTTTTGGACCTATGTTTGAAACCACATAACTATATGTTATGGCCTAAAGGCTTTACAAAAATGTCTATCATCCTCAGTCTACATGTATGCAGTTTTCTACCCATATAATATATCACTCGATATTGAAGGCATGCACGATACGTCTAAGGAAAATGCCTTGTAAATAAAAACCTTGCTCAAATTTTCCAAGACTATTGTAGTAAAATATACTATAAGCTTTGATAATAATAATATACATAGTCTCTCTTTAATGTAGAATCATAATCAAACATCACAAGTCAAAATAACATGCATTTTAGATAGTAATTTCATTTGTCGGTCAAAAGTTATAATAAGATTGAAAACACTTAAAACTCAAGACTAAGACCTAATTAATGTAAATTTTCTTGATTACCTCTGTGTAAACTCTCAATGCTTATTTAGACAAATGCAAAACTATAATTTTAAAAATATTAAGGGAAATTCGTTATAAAGACACAAACATTATTATGTTTTTGACAGATCACAATAAAATGATAGATATTAGGCCTCTTCAATGAATCAACATTAAATAACTCTATACAAGTACCTAAAATGAAAAATTATCCATGGATTATTATGATTTAATGGCTCTATGGTCTTATTTGAAAGTTTCCACGCCCACCTCCTTATTCCAATCCTCACATACTTACATCCATAATTCTTCTACTCTCTTAACATGGATTTTTTTTTAAGATTACATATGGAGATAGGTTGAGTGACCTTTTATTTATCTACTATAATGTCTTATCCTTATCATATCTAAGTCTTCTCAACCAATTCCTAAGACTTCTCTATCCATCTTTATCTTTGACTAGTCTTCTCCTTCAACATAGGAATCATCCACTAGAATATTGGAAAGGATGTTTATCTTTTATGTGAATGTAAATAATGATTATTTGACCTTTTTATAAGAATAAGGTCTTTTACAATGTGTTTTATAGACTCATGGCCTCATGGATGATTTAAATACCTCTTAAATAACTTAAACACCTAAAAACACCTCTAGTGACCATTTGTATGGTCTTAAGACATCAAATCACCTTTATTATGTGAATTTACATTTTCAAAATATTTTGAGCATGATGCTCCTACATCATTATTAATCACCACATCTCAAGTCATGTGTCGAAGTGTGGTTAAAGATATAAGGGTAAAAATTTGGCTTCTCAATCATAATTCATTGTTTTCCCATACTTAGCCAAATTTGCAATATGGCCAAAAAGAGGTGAGTAAGCATGTTGATGAGGTCAACATTTTCACATGTGTAGGTGTTAGGATAAATAGATCATATGGGTTTATTTATTTTTATACCTAGTTTATTTGCACTTAATTTTAGATCATGAAATATAACGCATCAAAAGATATACATATGCAAAGTTGGGCTCCCAAACAGTTTGACTATGTTTTCCCATAGTTTGCCAATTTTACAATGTGGCAAGAAGAGCTGAATGAGCATTTTGATGGTGTTATATCTTACACATGTGAAGGTTTCAATATAAATTAATTATATGGGTTTGTTTATTTTTTAGCATATATGACTTGTGATAAATTTGAAATCATGTGTTGAAGTGTGATAAAAGTTATGCAAGCTCAAATTTGGCCTCTTAGGTAGGTTTTGATATAGTTGGCTCTATGACAGAAGATTTTGAGACGGCACTTTAATGGCCTTATATCTTTCACACATGAGGGTTCTAGGAGTAATATGTCACATGGTTGGATTATCCTATGTGAGGAGATCATCTGATCTAAATTTGAGATCCTGTGTTGAAGCACAAAAGTAGTTACTAAGGATCAAAAATGGATACTCAAGTATATTGAAATGGTCCCCATAGTCATTTTTGAAAGTGTTAAATCTTGAGCAAGATAAACAGTGCATGTTTCTCCAAGAAGTCAAGAGACAAAAAGAGGAGGATAGGTTTATGATGTTTAATAACTGAGTAAAGGTACAGGATAATGATCTAATGGTGAGTGGGAATTCGTACAGATTGATCGAATGATAAACATTGATCATTAAATACTTGATTAATCTATAGAGATCAATGGAGCATGTTAAGTCAACATTTTGAGATTTCATGAGATGAGGTTAAAGTGATAGAGGTTTAATGATTGAGATTTAGTGTCTATCTATTAAATATATATCAAGATCGATGGAGTGTATTTGATCTAAAGCTAAGAGGACACGAGATTTGAGAATTATGTTCAAAGGTCAACTATGACCATTTGAATTCAAATATTTGAATTTAACATAATAAAACCAGAGCTCTATATTTCATCCATATCTTTCAATAGAAGTCAAATTTGCTATTGATGTAAAAATAAAATATGAATAGGACTCCATAGCACATCTAATAAACCTAAGTTGAAGATCTATAAATGTGTACATTCAAATATATTGAGCCTAGAAGTTGATTGTGTGTTCATGTTTGTTTTTCAAGTGACTCGAGAAGGATAATTAAGCTTATATTGATGTTGTTTTGATATTTCATGGTGAATTCACTATTGGGGAGTATTGTAGACTCCATGAGGATGCCCTATGTGGATTTTGGAGGTGTGATCAATCTATCTTGAGTATTAACAATGATTAATAAGTTTAATGTGTGTTCATTCATGGTGATTGTGTGCATCAAGTTAGTTTTTGAGTTGTTTGAGCATGTGCAGAGGTGAGCTAAGTTGACTATGATCATTTGAGGATGTCAAAGGGGACATAAGGAGTGGACCCATGTATTTGAAAGTGGTCATGTGTTCTTTTTTTCTCAAGGGAGTGCTAAATAAGTCAATGGTTTCACATAAGACCTATGAGGGATACAAGGGCCTTATTAAAAGGTGTGGTTCCTTAAAGGTGACCCATAGATGCTATGACTGACCTATGAATATTATATTGAATCATGTCTTCAAGTGAGAGATGAATTAAGGGATAAGGCATGCCTAATGGCCAATCGAGGTAGTGATTATCAAGATTGATCTATAAATAGTGGAATCAAAGATGATGGGTTCTAGACTTGGTATGAGAAACTAAGGAGAGATTGGAGAGAGGCTTGTGTGTGTTTTATGGAGTGAAGGGTAGAATGCCCTAAGGATGAGTTGAAGAGCAAAATATATTAAGGACTATTTGTATCTCTTGTTGGTCATAATTTTGTTAGGATAATAGTGTGCTTATTATTTAAGTGTGAGAGAAGGTGAAGTGTGTTAATCAGAGTTCCATCATCAGGTGTTGAAGATATCATTGTAAAGGTGGATGTGTTCATATGTGTTGTTGTGATAGCTCAACATCTAAGGTAGTTTTAGCCTTCTTACAAGGTGAAACTTGCTAAAAGGTCTAGTTGTTGTTGCAACTCAACTAGATAGGTGTGACAACACCTTATGGGATTGAGGTCTCACTAAATAAGGATTGTAGTTCCTTGATAATTTGTAGATGGTCTAAATTAGAGCTTGTTATTATAGAATAATAGTCCAATTACATGTTCTAGTGGATTTTATTTCCCAAGAGGGTTTACCATGTATGTCTTGTGTTATATGATTGATATTGCATTGTCTCTCTTACTCATTGCTATGAATATTGTATATGCTTCATGAATGATTGTGGTAGTTGATTAAGTATTTGTAAAGGTCAAAATTTAATTTGGATTATTTGGGCTCACTAATTCATCCCCCATCTGAGTGATTATACCTCTAACAATTGGTATCAAAGTGAGGTCCTTTGGTAAAGGTTTGATAGCTTGAAGGTGATCCAAGGTACAATGGCTAGTCAGAATGTGTAAGGTAGTTTCTTTACTAAGTAAGCACTAATGTTCAATGGATCCAATTATGCATTTTAGAGTGCTAAGATGAATAATTACATTATATCCCTAGGTTTTGATGTATGGTAATCACTTTTGGATGGGTATGTTATTTCTACTATTCCTCCATCTAGTGTTGCAGACAAGACGTCATTTGAGATTAACTCTAAGGAAATGGATGCCATCACTTGTGGTCTTACAGAAACTGAGTTCACCAAAGTAATTCATTACACATTTTCCAAAAAAATATGGGATAAATTGAAGATTATTTTTTAAGGAGATTCAAAGGTTAAACTTACTAAGTTACATACTCACATAAGGTAATTTGAAAGTCTCAATATGAATGAAGAAGATACTATGGCATCCTTTGTGTAGAGAGTTTATGAGATTATGAACATCATTAGAGGTCTTGGAGAGAATATTGAAGAGACTCTTGTTGTTCAAAAGGTATTAAGGTCTCTATCCCCCAAGTTTGATCTAAGAGTATCTACTATAGAAGAAATTCATGAGCTTACACAGTTGAAGATGGATCAATTACATGGAACCCTTAATTCCTATGGATGAGGAAGAATGATGATATACCACCAAAGAAGGAAGTAGCATTCAAGATAGAGATGAAGCCTAAGAAGAAGTTCCAAGGTAATAAATCCAAAGAGGATGACATGTCTGATATTGATGATGATAAACTAATTACTTTGATTAATAGGAAATTAAACACTAACTCAGGAAAGTATAAGGGTAAACTAACCCTCAAATGTTTAAACTATGGAGAGATAGGACATTTTTCTTATAATTTCCCTCATAAGCATGAGAATAAATATGATGAAGAGCATGGTGAATGCCAAGATGATGACAAGAAGACATATAAGAGTAAAGTTTTCAAAAATTATAACAATAAGAAGAATCTTTACACCAAAGAAGATTGTAACTCATCAGATGAGAGTGAAGACAATGACTCAAAATATAATCATGAAGATGATGTTCCTGCTGAAGATGAATCCCTATTTATGATTGAGGAAGGAAGTTGATCACAGTATAAGGAGTCTACTTGGAGTGATTCAGATGATGATAAAGATGAGATGGAGTGTGAGACTATTTTGATGAATGTTCTTGAATAACTAAAAATTAAGAAGATCAATAAGAAGATGAAATCTAAACTCAAGGAATATGAGGATAAATACAGTGTGTATGAGTTAAGATTGAATTAATACACCAAGGATCATGAAGATATGATCAAGCATCTTATTTGTCAATTAGAAATTCTATCTACAAGCCTAAAAGCTAAAGAAGATGAATGTTCAAGGTATGTTTCTAAAAATGAATCTTTGAAATTTGAGATAGAAAAGATAGCTAGTAAGGTGAAGACATTTATGAGATTTGAAAGGAACTCATATGATTTAGATAATATTTTGAGTGATCAAAATCATGTTGGTGATAAAAATGGTCTTGGATATGAAGAAGAACAAAAGAATGTAACTCAAGACAAGATAAAGACTAATGTGAACCAAGACAATCATACTTTGAATAAAAATCATTAGACAAGGATTGAAGGTGATGATAGAGTAAATACAAATTAGATCAGACAACCAAATGCCATGAGGTATGCAAGATTCAATGGTTACTGTTATACATGTAATCAATTTGGTCATAGGTCTAGAGAGTGCAAGAGACCTGTTAGAAATGAATTTACATGGGACTATGATGGGGGTCAACAATCAAAAGGTGTGAATAGAATAAAGTGATTTAACTATCTTGATATGGAACACATTACAAATTTATTTCCAAATAAGGTAAGACAAGATACATTTCTTATAAAAGGTATGGTGTGCAACAATTGTAAACAGAGATGTCATATTGCTAGGTTCAAAAAGCAAAGGCTTACAAGATAGAATAGATTTAATCAAGCTCTTAGAGTTCAAGGAAGAAGGAAAGTTAACACATGGAAGATAAAGGTGGTAAGTGTGAGTCATGATGAGACTACAGGTCCAAGTAATCTATTTTCTATGGTGGAGAATGCTTCAAAAGTTGAAGAGTACCAAGAGGTCTCATTGTCTACTCATGTTGAGAATGAAGAAATAAAGATCAAGGAGAAGACCAAGGTGCTAATTGAGTCTAGTCATAACGTATGTATGGATCCAAGTGAACATCCTAATATTGTTGAGAATGTATCATATAAAGAACATCAATTATCTATTCCTAATGATGAGGTTCTAAGTTGCAAGGTAGATTCTTTAGATAAAAAAGTATGTATATAATCTATATTGTCTCCATGTATTATCGATTCAATCATAGAAGAAAATGAAAATGTTGTAGTGGATGAGGATGTTGTTTCTCCTAAGCCAAAAATAAAAATAAGAACTACAAATATTAGATGAGCAAAGAGGAGATGGAACATGATGAGCTATTTTTGTTTTAGAGCATTGAGGTATAGAAGGTGTCTATATTTATGCTTCTTAAGAGACTAATTTCAATGGAGAAGCATGTTTGTGTGCTCAAGAATTTAATTCCAATTAGAAAAGGTCCTTTGTTAAGGGGGAGCAACAAGTTCATGAGCCTATTTTAGAGGTTTGTGAAGGAACTGTAGTACAGAGTTAGAATGGGTGGTTCCAAGTGGATTAATGAGATTGATGCAAATGTTAAGAAGTGTTTGGTGCTTAGAAAGGTATATGAATTTATATGTGGTGTGCTCTAGGTTTTTTTGAGGTCTGAAGATATGTATGTGCCAATTGAAGATTTTTTAGTGCTCTCGATTTTCTTAGTGTTTGGCTTAAGGATAAGCAAGCCTAAAATGGGTTATAGGATATATGGGTTACCAAAGGTATGGAAGATCAAATATTGGTCTATAATTATATTATGGGCATCTCTAGGTGTTAAAGTAGTTTTATATGTGTGCATTGACTAGAAGGTAGTTTGTTGACCCTGCTTGTTTTTGAGATACTAAGGTTTTAGGCTATACTAGAAAATTAGTTTGCCTTATGAGTTGAGGTCTAAGACTTATTAATATGTTGAATGGGCCAAATGGGTGGTTAAATAAATATTCATAGAGAATTTATCATTTTAGGTTCTCAAGATATTTAAGTTTTTAATCATATTGGAGGCCTAATTAGATATTTGGTTTGTGAAGGATGTATGTTGAAGAGGATAATTATGGTGATGAAAATTTGTGTGCTTGAGGTGAAATATGAGAGTGCTCTAGATATGAATTTTTAGGTCCTGAAGATGTATCTAATAAAAATTTTGGGCTATACAAGTTTTTGCTAGGGCTACAAGGAGGCTAAACAGGCCTAGTTTGAACAAGAGTACATTTTGATCAGTTTCTCCAAAAGATTAAGGTATGATTATTTAAAGGTAATTTCTTAAGTTGATTCAATGCATTTTTCCTATTTTTTATAGTGCATATGTAGAGTTGGTGGTCATGGAAGTGTCTTGAGAAAGAAGGTTGGTAAGCTTGCATGGTGGTTCATCATAGTGTGTGGAGATTTGAAGATGCCCAGATGGTGAAATTGATTATAAATATTAGGGGGAGTCTCTCTCAGATGTTTTTTTGGTGATTTCCATTATATTTAAATGGTTTTATGTATTCTTTCTTCTTTGGTTGCAGTGTTTGGTTGAAGGGAGTTTTGACATGGAACAAGAGGAAGTTGTCAAGACAAGAAGAAGTTGGCTCAAGGTAAGGGGGAATTTGTATCATATTTTATAATATGGTTATTTCCTATTTTATGGTATTTTTAGGTCCTCAATATCAATTTTTTCCCACTTTGTCATTGTGTCAAAGGGGGTCAAAGTTCCTGTTGGGAAAAAAGTTCATGTTTTGGGAGTGCTTTGAAGAGAGACAAGGTGAGTTATATATTGCTATATTGATGGGTGTTGAATCCAATGAAAAAGGGGGAGATTATTTGATATTTGTCATATGATGTCATGGTAATGTTATAGAGGTTCTCTAGTAAGTGGATGAAGTGCCTTGATAGTCTATGTGATAATGACAAAGAGTGTGATATGTTTGTTCTAATGTGTTTTATATATGGTTGGTTGATCTTCAATATTGACATAGCTTGAGAGGATTAGGGATGAGTATGGTAATTTTAGAATGTGAAAAGGGTCCTATATAAATTCAATAATGCTTTGAATGCTTGTGTGCACAAGTGGAACTCATTCGAGTGAACATACTTTTCATCTAGACAATTTGGGTTTAGTGGCATAAAAACTAAGTAGGCAATTAGATGACATCATGATTGCCATGTGGGAAGGATTAAGGGAAGTGGGACATATGGTTGTGATCACATTAGTCCCTAGTTTTTATGAACTAGATCTCAAGTCATTATTAAAGATATGAGGGTGCAAAGGTGGCTTCTCAGTCATAATTCATTGTTTTCCCATAGCCAAATTTGAAATATGGATAGAAAGAGCTGAGTAAGCATGTTAATGAGGTTAGTATTTACATGCATAGAAGTGTTAAGACAAACTGATCATATGGGTTTGTTCATTTTTGTACCTAGTTTATTTGTACTTAATTTTAGATCATTTGATGTAGCACATCAAAATATATGCATATGTAAAGTTGGGCTCCCAAGCAGTTTGATTGTGTTTTCTCGTAGCCAATTTTGAAATGTGTCAAGAAGATCTGAGTGAACATTTTTATGGTGTTATATATTGCATGTGTGAAGGTTTCAATACAAACTAATCATATGGGTTTGTTTAGTTTTGAGCATAGATGATTTGTGCTAAATTTGAGATCATGCATTGAAGCACGAAAAAAGTTATGCAAGCTCAAAGTTGGCCTCTTAGGTAGGTTTTGACATAGTTGGCTCTATGACAAAATATTTTAAGAAGGAACTTTAATGGAATTATATCTCACATGTACCAGGGTTCCAGGAGTAGTATGTCAAATGGTTGGATTCTCCCATGTGAGGAGATCATCTAGTCCAAGTTTGATATCCTACGTTGAAGTGTAGAAGTAGTTATGAAGGATAAAAAATGATTACTTAGGCATATTGAAAGGGTCCCCATATTTATTCATTTTTGAAAGTGTTAAATCTTGAGCAAGATCAATGGTGTGTATTGCTTCAAGAAGTCAAAAGGCAGTGAGCTAAGGACATGTGCATTATGTTTAATGACTGAGCAAAGGTATAGGATAATGATCTAAGGATGAGTAGGTATTCATACAGATTGATCAAAAGATGAACATTAATCATTAAAGACCTGATTGATCCATAGAGATCAATGGAACATGTTAAGTCAACATTTTGAGATTGTATGAGATGAGGTCAAAGTGATAGAGGTTTAACAATTGAGTTTTGGCACCTATGTGTTAAATATTGATTAAGATCAACAAATCATATTTGATCTAAAGTTGAGAGAACATGAGATTCGAGCATTGTATTTGAAATTTAGCTATGACCGTTTGAATTCAAATATTTGAATTTAACACATGAAAAAATAGATCTCTACATTTCATCCATATCTTTTGATAGAAGTCAAATTTTCTATTTCTATAAAAATCAAGATGAAGAGGACTCCATGGTGCATCTAATGATCTTGAGTTGAAGATCTGGTAGTGTGTACGATCAAAGATATTGAGCCTAGAAGTTGACTGTGTATTCATGCTTATTCTGCAAGTGACCTGAGAAGGATAATTGAGCTTGTATTGATGCTATTTTGATGTTTCATTATGAATTGGATATTGGGGAGTATTGTAGAGTCTATGAGGATACTCTATGTGGATTTTGGAGGTGTGATCATTCTATCTTGAGTATGAACAATGCTTAAGAAGTTGACTATGTGTTCATTCATGGTGACTATGCACACTAGGTTAGTGTTTGATTTTTTTGAGCATACATAGAGGTGAGCTAAGTTGACTGTGATCCTTTGAGGATGTCAAAGGGGACATAAGGAGTGGAACCATGTATTTGAAAGTGGTCCTATGTTCTTGTTTTTCTTGATGGAGTGCTAAAGGAATGAATGGGTTCAGATAAGACCTATAAGGGCTACAAGGGACTTATTAAAAGGTGTAGTTCCTTAAGGGTGACCCATAGATTCTATGGCTGACCTATGAATATTTTATTAAGCTATGTCTTCATGTGAGAGATGCCTTAAGGGCTAAGGCATGCCTAATGGTAGACCAAGGTAGTGATTACTAAGATTACTCTATAAATAGTAGAACCAAAGATGATGGGTTATAGACTTGGTATTAGAGACTAAGGAGAGATTAGAGAGAGGATTGTGTGTTTTATGGAGTGTAGGGGTAGATTGTCTTGAGGATGAGTTGAAGAGTAGAATAGATTGAGGACTATTTGTATGACTTGTTGGTCATAATTTTGTTGGGAGAATAGTGTGCTTGTTGTTTGAGTGTGAGTGAAGGTGAAGTGTGTTAATAAGAGTTTCATCATCAAGTGTTGAATATATCAGTGAAAAATTGGATGTTTTCAAAGGTATTTTTGTGTTATCTCAGCATCTAAGGTGGTTATAGCCTCTATGTAAGGTGAAACTTGCTAGAAGGTATGGTTATTGTTGCAGTTCAGCTAGACATGTGTGGCAATAGTTTATGGGATTGAAGTCTCACTAAATAGAGATTGTAGTTCCTTGATCATTTGAAAATGGTCTAAATTGGATCTTGTTATTATAGGATAGTAGTCCAATTATAGGTTCTAGTGGGTTTTATTCACCAAGAGGGTTTCCCATGTATGTCTTGTGTTATATGATTGATCTTACATTGTCTCTCTTGCTTATTGCTATGAATGTTGTAAATGCTTCATGAATTCTTATGGTAGCTGATTAAGTATATGTAAAGATTAAAATTTGAGTTTAATTATTTGGGCTCCCTGATCCCCCCCCTCTTAGTGATTGTACCTCTAACATGAGGGAAGGATCAATCTTGCATCTACCTTGCGACAAGTAGGTAGTTACTCTACGTCATCATATATATAAAAAAATAATGATGTATAACTAACAAGTATACATAAATAATGTATAAAAATAATAAATTACAATTATCACATCATGTAAACTTATCAACATATTGTAGACACCTAATTCTGACCACCAATAACCTCCAACTAGGATTTTGACCAATTTCCACCTAAAGTGCACAATTTGGCCTAAAAACACTAAAATGAATTAAATGAGTTGAAATTGATATATTCAAGTGCTGATTTTGGCTAAAGTATCATTAAATAGGGCAATGTAATTTATGGATCAACTAACTTTGATCATATCATTTTGAGTCAAAGTGCCAATTTTACACTTAGGTGCTCTAGATTGATCTTTCCTATCAAATATCTTGCACAAGACATGTGCCTTCATTATTTATTTTTGGTAACATCCTAAATGGGATAATGGATCCAATGCATTTGACATTTCCTTAAAATTCTAATTCAGTTAAATTTTGAACCAATAACAAGGCATTTTGATCAATTTGAGTAATTTGTACACAAAGTGCTTAATCACGCTTAAGAGCTAATTAAACTAAATTAGAGCCTAATTAATAATTCCATGGAAAATTTTTGAATAATTATTTTTTAAAATGAATATTGAATATCTACATCATCAGGTGACCTCATTTATTGGGAAGACATCCCTAGGCCATAAATGCCACAAATATCAGGATGCATGCCTTCTATGCCTCATCAAAGCTCTCCATGCCTCTTAATTGCTCCTCTATCCCAAATATTAATGAACCTATTTATCAATTTTAATTGCATAATTGAAATAATCCTTAGCCACACATCTCAATCTTGAGATGGATGGTTCAAGTTGATTCTAGCCATTTGTAAAAATCTATAAATAAAGAGGCCATGAACATCATTTCTAAGATATTTTGGCATAAAGTTATAATGCACAAATGATTCCAAAAGCTTCATGAAACTAGTGTTACCATGCCAAATTGATTCCAAGCCAAGCCAAAGACAAATGTGCCAAGGAGAGATGGAGGTAGCCAAACTTCCATTGACAAGGACTCCATGAGCAAAAACCAAGTAAGCCACTACTACAAAGGCATTTGGAGCATCCAAGGAAGGTGAAGGAATTATTGTTATTTTTATTTACTTTTTAGTTGTGTTTGTCATTTGTTTTTGTTACTAATCTCACCCTAGTAACTAGGCATGAAGATGTTAGCTTAGTGTGTTTTTGATTTGGTTTCATTCACTAACAAATTACTAATCTCCTCTTCTTAGTCAAATTCTTAGTTCACATAATGGCATGCCCGGTGGGACCAAACACATCCCAAACATGAATAAGATCATTTTTCAACTTTAAAATCTTCATTTGGATCATTAAAATTCTTGAAATTTGATTTTCTAACTTTGTTTTTCCATTTTTCTTTGTCATGGGTTTACACAGTAACCGTCATCGGTTAGTAAAACCATCGTCGATTGGCATAGCCATCGTTGGTCACTATTGGTATAACCATTGTCAGTTAGATAACCATTGTCAATTAGTAAGTGTAACCATCATCAGTTATAGAATTTCCATTGGTCACTATGTTTTTATTAAAAACACAAACCCAAGAGCTAATAGGGAATTTTAAAATGCTCGGTTTGGGATCATACAGACTCCATTTCTGATGATTTTTTTTTAAACCATGTGTTTTCTCATAAATTTTAAGAATTTGATATTATTTTATATTTAAGTTTCATATATTTTTCATAAAATTTATTTAAAATGTTTCTAATCTAACATATTTGCTTTTGGGGTGATGCCTTAAGGGTAGACAGGTAACTAGCGAACTTGGAACTTGTTAAAACATGCTATTAAGACATATTTGGCATGATTTTAAAATGAATTAGGAATATTTTTTTTGGTTCTTAATGAAAAATTTAGGTGCTTAGTTGAATGTTTTCATAAGTTAGGCTTTCAAAGTTCACAATCTTAAGACCACAGGGTCAAATGAACACCACCAAATCTTTCATTTGGGCTTAAAATTAAACACACTTATCATTTTTGTCTTCAATAATTGCTTGATATAATTTTCTTTAGAAAAAAAGAGGGGTGTTGCATGTATGATATTCCATTTGTCCCCTTTAGGGAACCCTTGGAATAAAAAGTGTTATTCCTATTGTAAAAATCCTAGTCCAAGGCTTAGAAAGAATGTCGTCTAAAGCACTCCCCAAAAACTCATCAAAGTTTGGGTGACCTTGAAAATGACCTTAAAGTCTCTCTTTTTATATCTTTCATTTCATTGCATCTTAGCTTACGAGGGGGATGTCATTACCACCTATGAGTTCTTTAAGGAAGCTTTGACCTAGGGTTTCATCTCCCAACATTGACTTCACATACTCTTTTGGAGTTACACATGGGACGTATCTGCATTTAGACATCACACTACACTAAGAAAATAGTAGGATTTAGTGGTTGTAAAAAAAACTAGACCTATTTACAACTAGCCAATGTTGTGGTCACCCAATTTCCATGTTTGTCTTTTGCATCATTTGATGTGAAAGTCATTTTGTAATTGATTCCCCTACAGATGTTTAAAACTTGATAGTTAGTCAACCCACATTGCCATACCCTTGTTAGGATTTGGATGATTATACTTAGTGTATTTTGGTCATTTATCTTACCTGGTGTTTTTGAGACTAAAACTTGTTTATTTATTCATAAATCCATGCCAAAACTAATTTGTCTATATGTCACTCTTTTGTCTAAAGAAGCGTTATACTGGTCATTTTACACCACACTTGTGCCTTGAAAATTTTTAAACTTGTTTATGTGTGTGTCGATTTGAGTTACGAAGGGTAGTGTTATACTACCCAAATCATGTCAAACCATTTTTGCCTTTTAGTCTTTTGAAACATGTTGTTCCCAAAATTAGCTACGCTTATTTTGTGGACAACCCCTATGAAACTTGTCCATTTCATAACCTACACTCTAAGTTCATTGATTGAGACAAGATTCTCTTGATCTCAAGTGAAGTTGTTTGACATCCTAGGAGATTTTGCGACATTACCCCACCATGATTTCTCAAAAAGCATGAAGCTTGTTGTAGTCATAAACTGATCAAAATGTCAATTTTGATCATTTTGGGGGTGTTAGTGAGTTTTGGTTTTGCTCATGTAAGGTCGTCACTTTTTGCCGCTCCTACATGGTTTTTTATTTTTCACATGATTGAGTGGCACTTTTTACCACCATTACATGTTCTTGTTGTAAGGAAAGTGTTAGGTCGGCTGAAATCACCACCTGAGCAAGATCTCTGAAATCTTGAACTTCAAGTGGCATTAATAGCCACTCGTGCCAAGTGTTAAAGGCTTGTTTTAAAGATTTTAAATGTGTTTTTTTCATTGTTTTCTCTTGTCATTTTTTTAATCAGAGTTTCCTAGTTATTTCCTCACCCCTTTTTGCAACCACTCGACCGTGGTGACGAAGGAAGATTCTAAATTTTTTGCCACCAAGCTTAGGGTTTCGAACTCCACAGGTAAGTCCTTTTAACTTCCAGGTTTTCATTTTTTCTTGAGAAATATCTAATACAGATTGATATTTTCATTTTGCTTTGTCTTCTTGTGTTGAACCCTTGTTCTTTCATGCATTTTTCCCTAGTGAGACTTGCTGATAAAATCTTCCAACCATTGTGCGTGCCCTAGATTTTGACTGATGCATATTTTTGACCTGAAAAAAGTTTTTTCCCCCAACATGCTGGTTGAAAACCATCTTCCAAAACCATTGTAATGATGGCTATATTAGCCTCTCTCACATATTCCAAATCTTACCAAATTAAAATCAAAGTCGATTTGTTTGTTTTTTCACCGCTTATGCATTTTAAACATGTTTTCAAGTGAAAGTGTATCGGCAGTAAAATCCACTGCCCTTACATGAAAAATCTTACTTCTACCATATGCATTATTGGTGAAAATTGCTGCTCAAACATTGCAACTCTCATTACCTGTATTAGTGGTGAATTTTGTCACCTGAACATCAAATGGAAAACCATACCAATATGTATTGTCAGCATTTTTTACTGCTGATGCATAACACTTGGAATTCCCTCATTACCTACAATGTTAGCACTTGTTTCCACTCCAACATATAACCAATATGTGATAGCGGTGAATTTTTCCACCGATACAAGTGCACAATATCCCTCACATGCAAGGGCAGCAAATTTTGTCACCCATGCAAACATTCTCTCAAATTTTCCTAACTCTGGGATATTTTCAAATTTTTTTTAGCTCACTTTCCTCTAATTTTTTGGCCTACTTGCACTCTATCCCTTTCAAGCACATCTTCATAATCGTAATCATTGACATGCAATTTTCCCAGATTACCAGTATTTTCCCTAATTTGCATGATCATGACTTTTTGTTGTAGTTTCTTTTATGGATCTTCTTTCTTCATCGACATCCTTTTGGTGATAACTCATTCAAATGACTGAGTTATCTCTAAATAATTTGAAAGTGATGAAGTAAAAATATCAAGGTGTTTTTCCAATCACCTCAGTTACTTCTAATATCGATGACATTAGAGATACAGAGATTGGCCATGTGGACATGGCTGAGTTTATGGAGAGAACCAAGTCAAGCAATCCCAACTCTGAAATGAAGAATATAATCAATAATAAAATTCATTTGGTATCTTCTTTTCTAGTGGTAGCTCATAACATAGAATTTGTCTTTCAGTGTGCTCAATTTTATAACAAAGATACTAGTGTTGTGATGGATGCTAATGGTAATGTGATAATCAGACTAGATCCTAAATTCATTGATAAGGTGTCTATGTGCCCTCCTTCTACATAAGTGATAAATCTTGATTTTGTTAAAGCACAAAAAGAGTATGACAAAAATCTAGAGAAGGCAAAGAAGGTAATCAATAATAAATGAGTAAAGATGTCAAGGTCAAATTTGTCAAGGTGGCCACAGAGTTTTCCTAGAAGTGAATTTATAGAATAAGTTGGTGATCTAATAACTCTTTTAAATAGGATAAGAGGTTTGTCCTCTTCCTCACAGTTTCAAGAATGGATGTATCCTTTTATCAAGGTAATACTCTAAGGCAAACAAACCATATTTTGGGGAGAACAAATCAACAATGTTTTGCATGAACAATTGATAAAGGTATCCACTATCTTCAAGTTCTACATGACTTCTTATCTAGTGTATATTGCAGCTTCTATGAGAATATTTCCAGGTCTAACATTGGAAGGAGATAGGAGGGTAATCCATGTGTATCAATACTATTCTCAATTAACATTAAAGGGTTTTATTCATCATTTTAGGAGAGTAAATGATGCTTTCTTTACAGTATTCTTGTCTTTTTGATCCTCAACTAGAACAAAGAAGAGTGTCAGATGAGGCTTGGACAATGGTAAATGATTTTGGATGCATGTTCTTATAGTTTCCTTCTTTCTCATACTTGAGGGTTGGTTTTTTCCAAGGTCATCCTTATATGCTTCCAAGATTCCCCTCAGACAAACTGGTCTTAATGGAATTATGTAGACAAATAATCATCATGCATAATAAAAAAATAGAGCTCAAGAAGTCTAGTTTCATGTTTCTAATTGAAATTGGCAGGTATTCATTATTAATTGCTATGAAGGCTAGGGCCATGGAAACTGAGATACAACTTGTAACCATGAAGCAATTCAAAAGAAGACCAAAGTTTTACTATAGGGGCATGAAAGAAAAAATGAAGAGGAAAACCTAATTCCATGAACCTATGGTTGAAGATGTTTGGGTAGATTTGAGGATAGAAGAAGATGTTAGGAAGTTGGACTATAGCAGGTTATCTCTTGAGCAGATTAAATATCTGGGACTTGCTAATATTCTTGAAAATCTAGTGGATGATAGAGAGTTGGTTGATGACATATATAATACTGAACAGGTTGATAATACACCTCTCCCTCCAATCCAATGGTTTCAAAAAGAGCTGACCTCTTTGAGGAAATGATTTGAGCCTATATTGGCACACACCAAGAATTGGCTGGCACACACCAATAATTGGCTAGCAAAAAAGGGAATTACTTTGAAATAATTACTCATAGGGTCAGAGACTGAGATTCAAGAGGAAACAAGAAGAAAGGCAAAGAACAAGATGAATAACAAAAGTAATGTTCACTCTTCTTCCAAGCCACATAAGTCTAAGATCATATTTATGATGAAGAAGTCAAAAGTTGTGGAGAAAGAGTCTGAAATAGAAGATATAGAAGTTGAGAAAAAGAGCACTGAAGAACCAACCATAGAAAATATGGAGATTGAAGATAGGCCTACATATTAACAAGAGGAGGAAGCTTTGTCCCCATAAGAGAATATACAACAAGAAATTGGAGTCTCTTCTCTCTTGCTTGACACCCCTGTTGTAGCTCCTCTATCTATTTCTCCTATTAATATTCCCTCTTCTGAATCTCCCTATCCTTCCAAAATAATTTTTGACAACCCTCAAAAAACTTTTGAAGATGTTCTCCATTCCTTAGGGTCTATTCCAAGTTTGTCCTCCTCATCTTTTGATATTGGAGATGCTTCTATTTTTGATCACTTTGTAAAAGGTGCATTTTTTACTAACACTCTACCTATTGTTTCTACTACCAGTGCAAGTGTAGCTCTGATGATGCCAACAATGGGGACAGACCCTAGTGTGAGTACTTCTGTGCTTCCACCATGGTTGTTAGCTTATACACCAAAAATAAAGAAACAAGCCATCTCCCCATATGACTTTGATTTTAATAAGCTAGTGCCTGTGAAAGCCAAAACCCTGAAGAAGCCAAATATTCTTTAAAAAATGCTTGGGGACAAGGGACACAAATTTTTAGAGATTACAAGACCTCCACAAGATGCAACCATGAAATTTTTTGATATAAATGATTACTCTATCTCTAGAGTTGAATTAGGCAAGATAACTCATAAAAGTGCCAAGAATGATATGCAGTTAGCCATGGACATCCTAATTCAGAAATTTGACAGGGAGAAAGAAATGAAAGATCACTACAAAGCAATAGTGGAACAGTTGACTACAGTGGTAAAGAAAATCACTTTTAGTTCAAAAGTAGTAACTCTTGAGGCCATTTCTATAGAAGACCCCATCATTTAGAAAGTAGAAAAGACTCATCTCAAAGGAAAATTACTTGAAGAGTACTTAGATAGGATTCATGCACAAGGAATTTGCCTACTTATAGAGCTATCTGAGAAGATAGATAAGATGAGGAAAATAAGAGCAGAACTTGATGATCTCATTGATGTTGTTTCTCAAGATATTGAGAGCATAGAAAATAACCATGATAAATGGGTGGAGATGAGAAAACTAAAAATAAGCATTCTAATATCAATTAGCATCATTCCTAATAGGGGGTCTTATACAGAAACTAAAGAGGCATTGACATATAAGAGCCATGTGCTTAAAGATTTGATCAATGACTTTGAAACTACAAGGAAACTCAGTGAACAAAGTGATCTCAGTCTTTTGTATAAATTGGAGGAGCTACCTTGAAAGCTCGTATCATAAGATAACCAATTTCTCTTTGCAGAAGAAATGATTCAGGAATTTGAAGATATGTTCTAAAAAGAGTTTGAAGATAAAACATTTTCAATGGCCACTATGGACAATATTCTATGCAATCAGTTAACTTTGGATAATCTGAAAACTAAGTTAACTAGTCATGCAAAATCAGTCACCACAGTAAGAGATGCCATAATTAGAGCCAAGATGATTTTTAGGAACATTGTTAGTCCAGACAGTATCGGGATGCAAGTAGCTTTCACTATGTATGATGATCACATGAAGAAAAATTGTGATACAAATTGAAGCAATTTTTTCCCTTAGTTTATTTTCCATTTTTCAGATGTGCTTTTGAAACAATTTTGGACATATTTACATGCACTTTTTTCATATGTAATTACATGTAAAAACATAGGAAGTCCCTAGTCAATAAGGACTCCTATTTTTGAATAGGTCAAAGTAGTTAGGTTTTTCCTAAATTTTCTCAAGGCCTCTCCCTATAAGTAAAGGGGGCCTTTATTATAATTAAGGATCTTTTGGTTATGCAAATGAAACTCTACCAAATTAAAGAGCATTTTGAGACTGAGTTCAAATTGTAAATCAAATTTTATCAAGTAAATGAGAAAGCAAGTGATCATTTAAAATTTGTGTTGAAATAACTTGTGTTGTATTGGAAATTGTTCTTATGTCCTTTTCTTAATACGATCTTATCTATTTGATTAAATAGTAATGTGAGTGAAAATAATCTAGAAGATTTTCTAAAGTTGATTGTGGAGACTTTGTGCTAAAATAATTATCTTTAGTTTGTGATTTAGTGTTTAAAAGTAAAGGCTATTGGAAAGGCTTTGAACTACTATTATCTTTTGTGATCATATATTTTGTCATAGTTTTCAGTGAAGACTTTGGGATACACCTTATTCTAGTGTGTTCTAAGTTATAAATCAATAAAAGAAGCAATGATAGACTTTGTGCTCTCGTGGGTTTCTTGATTTTTCAGTTAGTATCAAGAAAGTGTTCTTTTATTTTGTAAACATCATTTCTAAAAAAAGAGAAATGGATGATATGGTCTCACCCCTAATTAGTATTTAGTTTAAATTAGTTTGTGATAGTTTATAGGGAACCTCCCCTTTCTAAGAGGAGAGATTTATCTCATTACACTGTGGCTGATATAACCATTTTGCCTTCAGTTAGTTGAAGACAAAATATTCACCCAACAAAACATAACATAGATCGCATCATTTCAACATGCGTACGTAGTTACACTGCTTAATTTATTTCAAAACTAGTTTACATTGTATCAAAAATTATTTTTTTCAAACCATGTCATGTATACTATTTGGACCTTTATCTTGTGTCATCATGCTATTCGATCTTGTCTAGCTTATTTGGTCAAATCCTAGTTTTCAAATGTTGAGTTTTCAATTAGTCTTATAAAGTTTGGATTCAAAAATTGATTGATTTTTATTTAGGCCTTAATTCATGGGGCTGATACATAGATATTTCTCTTTTGGGTTACATAACTTCAGTTAATCGATTACCCAAATTTAAAAACTATTGATGGTTTATTTGTTCATTACCTATCCTTATCATTGTTTTTGCCTTTATTTGGGAAAACATAGTCTTTCTTCAAATAGCCTTTTGTCTTATACCTTATGCCAATTGATCATGTTTATGTCTGATTTAATGTGCTAGGTTTATGTCAAAGTTGTTTCCAAACTTGTTAGATTAAATCAAATCACATCAGCCTTCATTTCAAGTCTATATTTTGATGACATTTGGCTAAAAGTCCTAGTGTATGTCTATTTGTTTGAGCCTAACTTTTGACTTTGTATTTGGACAAAATACCTAGAAACTCAACTTTTCCCTTTCTTATTTTAGACCTTGTTTGGAACACTTTGACCTAGACCTTTGACACGCTGGTTTTTATTCAAACACTTTGACCTTTTATGCGTATGACATTTGATATTGGACATTTGATGTTAGGTTGTTTTATGCCAAGTCTTAGCACAAATCATTTTTGAGTTATAGCTCCACTTTCAAACCACATTGGAGATATAGCTCCACCTTTTAACCAGGTTAGACCAAGCTTAAACTATTTTTCCTTTGGACATAGTTTTTTAGAATTTGTGGAACTCTAAGCCTTTTTATTTTAGAGCTTTCATCAATTATGTAGATATGTCTAGCTACACTTATGGTGGAGACACTTACAATCTAACTTATGATAGAATGACCACATAAAATGACTTTTATGGCTTTAGTCAAGACCACATATTTCTATCCACCTCATATTAATCATTCATGGGAATAAAGTCATGAAACAACTTATGATCCAACTTGAGACCTTTATTGGTATGAAGAGGCTTGTGAAGAGGAATTTGAAGACCCAACTATAGATAATATTATTTGGGATATGAATCCATACCCTTTTTTCAATAATCAGTACACAAAATAAAGTCAAGAACCAGCTTATGATCCAACTCAAGATTAGGATGATCTAGTTTATGAGGAAGACTTGGATGCTTTGGCTTGTGCAAACAATCAAGTTCCACAGTGTCTTTTTGTTATCCAATCACCAAATACTCCTAACCCTCCTTTGTATTATAGGAGCTATCAAGCTCTACAATATCTAAGGAATACCTTTACCATTCCTAGACCTAGTCCTTTGGCTTGTGCAAGCAACCAAGATCCACATCACACCATTTCCATTATAAAACCTTATCCTTTGGCTTGTACGAGAAATAAAACTCCACAACACCCCTTCATCATACCAAGACCTAGTCCTTTAGCTTATGCAAGAATTCATGCTCCCCAAGGCCCTACCATTATCCAACCATAAGTCATTCCTCATCCAATACCAATCTCATCCAAACCTCAACTAATCTAATCATTCAAAGACCAAGATGTGTTCAAAATTGGTATTTTATAACTCATTAGAAACCAAAGCCTGGGAATAAAACCAAACAATCCAAGATATTTTTGTTGAACCAATTATTTGTGATAAGTCAACTTGTGATGAATCACCTATTGATCCTATACCAATGGTTGAGGAGTCTTACTCTGATGAGCTAGTATTTATTGAGTCACTTATTAATGATTATAAGTGCCTTTGGTCAGATCATTACCTTGACCATGTGCCTATTTTTCAAGAGCCTCTTATTGACAAGACAGTCTCTAAAGAGTTATCTCTTGACATTTTTCCCATCCTAGAGGAGTCCCACTCTGACAAACCAATTTTTGTGGAGCCCATTTTCCATCACAAGCTGTTACTCATCCAAAACCAAGAATTCAACAAGACATCATTGTAACAGAGTACATGTTAGATGAAGAATCAAAGTTAGAGTCAAGTCCTATTCTTAAACTGATATCAGATTTATCATCAAAATTTAAATCAACATCAGATTCAGATAACCTTGAGTTAGAATCAAATTCAGAAGAATAATATGTTCGTGGTTGTTACAACATTGGTTACATATGCCTTGCAGATCAATTTTAATACATTTGTGATCCTTCTATGGTTTTTTAGGATGATTACTTTATCTTTGACACAAGTTATCCTAGTATATTCTATGAGGATTGTGAAACCTCTCCCCATTCCATTACCATTCCACAGGCCATTATCATCAACCAAAATAGCCATATCATTGACATTCCATCTCCCACAAGTGTCGATTTGGATTCACAGAATCACACTTTATTTAACTACATCCATGGTGACATAGCAGTTGAAGAAGAGCAAGGAGGCCAAGACCATATTCATATAGTAAAAGAACACTCTCCTAGTGAAACCTTTTCAAAGGCACTAAGGGACAATCAAAGTTAGAACTCAGCATCTTCTAGTGAAACTTTTTTGAAAGTGCTAAAAGATAATCAAAGTCAAAAGACAACATTCCTTAGTGAAACCTTCTTAAACGTGCTATGGGATAATCAAGACAAATTCATTGGTGAAAAATGCATTAAGGCACCAATAGCTGAGCACAAAAGTTCTTTACTACTTGATGAAGACAAAATTAAAGAGCAAATCATAATAGCTTCCTATATACAGCCTAATCAGATGGTTGCTACTCTCAATATCAAACAAAAAAAATTTGATGGTCTTATCAAGAGAACAAGTCTTTGGCAATACCACAACGAAAATTATGTCAAATCTGGCATTAGCAACATTACGTGTGACTAAAAGTCTTGATCTTCATTTGTTTTCCAATAATTATACATTCCATTATCTTCTACCATTCTATTTCAAAATAAAAACTATCATTCATTATTTTTCTTTGTTTACCATCTATGGTTGCACTTTCCTTTGTCAAGGCTATAAATATACCTTGTCTCGACACTTGAAGGAATCAGAATCAATGACCAATGAAGATCACAAAAACATTCTCAGAATCACATTTTGTAGGTAGTTCTTGATGGAGTAGTTATTTAAATGAGGTGTGGGATATAAATTAACATGATCGAGTATTTTTTTTATATCATTTGTTGATTAGGATATGCATCCCCATCAATAGGAATAATAGAATCAAAAACCACACCTAGACCAAAAACATGTACTATGTCATGCCATTGCCATTGTTACATATTCCATTTTCCATTATCGTATACCTAGCTAATCACCTTCTCACTTGGGGGCAACCCTCTTACCATTTTATCAAATTTATCAAACCATCATTATCCTTAGCAATACCATGCCATCTAACCATTCCATTCTTATCTAGACCAAAGCCTATTTTTAGTTGTCCTACTTAATCCTATTTTGATCTTGGTTATTTTTGTTCATCCTGCATTTTTTGTGAGAGGATTCCAATCAACTTTAAATAATAAATCAAATCTATGTTTAAATGGTAGTCTTTCAAAGTAATGTGATGGTTGATCTAGTAATATATCTTTCATTTTCCATCCTGTATCAAGCTTGTTTATGTGATCCTGATTATAATCACCTATGGAAAAATTAGTGTTTCACCAGTCTTGCTACTAATTATAACCACCTATGGACAAATTAGTATCATTAACCAATGCCATTTTATCCTAGTTATAACCACATATGGACAAAATAGGGGAAATACTTGTTTATCATGCATTTATTCATCACCTTGCCATTATTGTTTTAATTTGACTAGCCATTTACCGAATTTGAGAACTTGTTGGGACCTAGTTGTTTTTTCCCTACCTTTTATGGGGATGGAATTACTATGAGTTGAGGCCATTTTAGGACTATGTGGGTCATGTTCAATTCATGTTGAGGTCACCTCAATCCCCCTTTCTATACTCTCTCATTGTTTTGCAAGTAACTTAAGCCAAATGCTCTCACCATTTTGTGAACAGGTATCTTGTCATTCTCTAATGAGTTAATATACCTCAAAATTCCAAAAACATTCATAATATTTCAAAATCCAAAAATATTTTTCATGTCTAAGCCTAGTCAGTTATCCTTGATCTGCTTACTGGGGCATGGTCATTGTTAGGATGTTTTCTTTTGGTTTTATTTTAAAGCTTTCTATTTGTTTGTTTATTTCATGTTGTTTGTTTGTTTGTTTGTTTGTTTTTCTATTTGTTTATTTATTTTATTACCTATTTGTTTGCTTTCAACACTATTGCCTTAACTTCGTCTATATGTGTTCATTGGGTGATTCCTTGAGCACATTATTCTTGAGTCTATCCATATTCATATGTAAACATTATCATCATGGTTTTTATCATTGGTGAATTATTTTTGAGTGTTTATTGGATATCAAGAGTCAGTCCTTATACATATTTCAGCCAAGTCTTCATGGTGTTCTATCATGATGCCTATCATCACATGAAATAATAAAAATCAGCTTCAAGTAAGGTCTAAAATAAATGGAGCCATAAAAGTTTCTCTTTGGCACTTTGACAAATCTTTCCATCCCACCCTTGATTAACTCAACCCATTGGCCATTCTAGTTGTATCATTGCTAATAAATATGAGCATCTCCTCATTGGTAGGTATAACTACATCATTTCTAATGATCAATATTATTCCTCTATCCATATCTTTCATCACTTTTCACCCGCTCATCTTTAATCTATATTCTAGGTTATATCCTTGAGTTATGCTTGCTAATCATAACTAACTAAGGCACCATCAGTTTTAGCCAATCTAAGCCTGCTTAATGATTATAACCATCTATGGGCAAATCATTATTTTAACTTTTATTATTATAACTACCTTTGGGCAAATCAATATCCTTTTTACATCAATGCATGAAAGCATTTTCTCATTTGGATTAATCTCAACCATGGGTTAATTCCACATTTCTTCTTGTTTCTTTTTGAGGGACCATCCATCAACAAATGTGATGGCCACTCCCTCAAGGGGGCATCATCATAGGCTTCCCAAACACCATTTAGAGATTTGTTCTTCAGTCATCATATTTTTTTTCGCATACAGGTAATGTCTCATTATTTGAGAATACATTACTATGCTTATAGCTTGTAACATCTTCCTAAATAGGGGTAAATTGTAGATACTTAATTCTGGCCACCAATAACCTCTAACCAAGCTTTTGACCAATTTCCACGTAAAGTACACAATTTGGCCTAAAAACACTAAAAGGCATTAAATGAGTTAAAATTGATATATTCAAGTGCTAATTCTAGCCAAAGTATTATTAAATAGGGCAATGCAATTTATGGGCCAACTAACTTTGATCACATCATTCTGAGTCGAAATGCCAATTTTACACCTAGGTGCTCTGGACTGATCCTTCCAATCAAATCTCTTACACAATACATGTGCCTTCATTATGTATTTTTAGTAACATCCTAAATGGGATAATGGATCTAATGCATCTGACATTGCCTTCCAATTCTAATCCAGTTGAATTTTGGATCAATAACAAGGCATTCTGATCAATTTGATTAATTTGTGCACAAAGTGCTTAATTATGCTTAAGAGATAATTAAACCAAATTAGATGCTAATTAATGTTCCATGGAAATTTTTTGAATACTTATTTTTGGAAGTGAATATTGAATATCTACATCATTAGGTGACCTCATTTCTTGGGAAGACATCCCTAGGCCATAAATGCCATAAAAATCAGGATTCATGCCTCCCATGCCTCATCAAAGCCCTCCATGCCTCTTAATTGCTCCTCTATCTCAAATATTGATGAGCCTATTTATCAATTTTAATTACATAATTGGATTAATCCTTAGCCATACATCTCAATCTTGAGATGGATGGTTCAAGTTGATTCTATCCATTTTCAAAAATCTATAAATAGAGAGTCCATGAACATCATTTCTAATCTATTTTGGTGCAAAATTATAATGCACAAATGATTCCAAAAGCTTCATGAAACTAGTGTTACCATGCCAAATTGATTCTAAGCCAAGCCAAAGCCGAAGGTGCCAAGGAGAGATGAAAGTAGCCAAACTTCCATTGACAAGGACTTCATGAGCACAAATTGAGCAAGCCACTACTACAAAGGCATTTGGAGCATCCAAGGAAGGTGAAGGAATTCTTGTTGTTTTTCCTTACTTTTTAGTTGTGTTTGTCATTTTTTTTTTAAAACTATTATCACCCTAGTAACTAGGCATGAAGATGTTAGCTTAGTTTGTTTTTGATTTGGTTTCATTCACTAACACAATAGTAATCTCCTCTTCTTAGTCAAATTCCTAGTTCACATATATCATTATTCCATAACTAGTATATGTCATAGAGCTCAAATCAAATAAATAACAATCAAATGATAACCATAATAATTTATGGATTCAAAGGTTATAATAATTATGTTGAAATTAGGATGTAACAAGGTGTAACCAAATAATACCAATTATCATTGTGTAGGATAGCTAACAGGGTTTTGATTACCAATACTAGCCATTAATAGCATAAAAAATTACCCCAATGTTATGAACAACCCTGATAATCACATCAATGGCTCTGAATAACCCTGAGAATTACACCAACCACCATTAACATCCCAAGTACCAACAATGGCCATAACTAACCCTAAGAATATAAATGACTACAACCGATCTCATATGTTATTCATGAGATTTAAATCTGGGTGGGGCTTGGAATAACCAAACCACTTAACCAACTCACCCATATCTCATTGGTGGGTAACACACCAATTTTATCATTGTTGGTAGTTAGGATTATTCATTCAACTTTTGAATCCCAAATAATTCTATTGAGAGTCAATACACGAAAGACAGTAATTTTTAATGCAATTTTTACTCATGTATATTTTATTATTTTCCCCACATGACCTCCATGAGTAATCATTTACCCAAATGGCATATTTTCTACTCATGTAATTATTAATAATTATAAGACAAGGGGACCCACTTAAACACCAAGTATTGAGGGAAGGGACAGGGAGGGGGATAAATGTTGATAGGGAATAATAGTAAATGTCATTGACCACTTTGAGAAGAACCACTTCAAAATTTTCACCATCTAGATTATTTTCCCATTGATAAAACTTTTGATGAGTATAATGCCACCAAATAAAAAATAAAAAATCAGATAGATCATCTAATTCTCTATAAATGAAAATTTGAAAAACTCTAATGTTAAAATAATATATTTACTAAGGGAACAATGAATAACTTTGATTTTTTTTAAATGTGATAAAAACCATTCAATTTGTCATATTTATTTTTTGATATTATAAACCACACCATTTTGTATTTTGAATTTGTTGAGATTTTTGTACCAAAAATCTCAACAAATTCAAAATACAAAATGGTGTGGTTTATAATATCAAAAAATAAATATGACAAATTGAATGGTTTTTATCACATTTTAAAAAAATCAAAGTTATTCATTGTTCCCTTAGTAAATATATTATTTTAACATTAGATTTTTTCAAATTATTTGTACCAAAAATCTCATTACATCTAGAACCCTGATGGAGACCCCCTTTGTTTTTTAGGAAAAAACCTTTAATCCTCCAAAATCCATCTTGCAAACTCTAGAACTTTAGGTGCAATTTGCACCTATGCAAATTGATTTATGAGTTTTGGGTCTTGAAAAACACCAAAATCCAAAACCTATGGAATCTAGAACTCACCATACACTTTGCACATTGTGAAAATGTGAAAAATGCATGGTGAGCTCTGAATCCCACCATACACCTACCTGGTAGAATCCAAAACTCGGCATGCACATTGCACATTTTCACAATGTGCAAAGTGCATGATGGGCTCTGAATCCCACTAACCAATGAACCCATCCATAGAAAGTGGACTTCCTTGAAGTAGGTCCAACTTCCATTAGCTCACCTAAGCCTTTTCCTATGAGAGTTCGGGCTTGAAGTGCACATTGCATGTTTTCACAATGTCCAAAGTGCATGTTAGGCTCTACTCCCTATTAAAACATTAACATGTTTTTGAAGGGTAGAACTACTTCAAACAAGTCCAACCTCTACCAAACCTATCAAGCCTTTTTTTAGGATGCGAATATTGGAGTGCACATTGCACATTTTCACAACATACAAAGTGCACAACAAACCTCACATCCTATCAAGCCATTGCCAATCTTGGAGAGTGGACCTGCTAAAAGTAGGTCCAACCTCTACCACCAACCACCATCACTCACATTAAATGTAGGATTTTCATATATAAAGCTAAGTTGATTTGTAAAGGATTATCATTTGTTATCTTGATAAAAAAAATATGACTCTCATCATTTTTGACCTCGAACCATGAGCAACTGTACATCGAGCCACATATGTTATGCTAAGCCATGTCACCTACAACTATCAAATGGTATTCATCATATGCTTTTTCCCTCTAGGTCTCAATCTTTGAAGGTTTTTTCCTTACTTGCAGAGTTTTCTTTCTAGTTTTAGGGTTTCCTTCAAAGTTTGGTTTTATAGCAGTTAGTAGGTCATTTTAATGTGATTTCATTTGTCTGGTGTAGGACTTAATTTTCTAAGGACTAGATAGTCTGTCTAGGGCATCCTAGGTTTTTGAGTTAAATATTTTCAAAGAATATCCCAAAATCTTCCTCCATTTTTTATCTAGGTATTTTACATTCAAAATCAAGCCCTTTTTAAAAGCCAAAATGAATATTTCCCAAAGCATATTCTTCCATTTAAAAAAAAGAATATTTCCTCCAAGATTCTTCCCCCCAGCATCCCCATAGACACTGGAATTGTTCCTAGCACCTTTGAACCCTATCGACTCCCTCAATTACCATAGAGAGTGGATGTGCCTCAAGCACCTCCCACTTCCATCGAAAACCCAACAACTCTCAAACACCATAGAGAGTGGACCTACCCCAAGTACGTCCCACCTTTGTTGGAGATTCTTAAGCTATAAACACCATGGACATTAACTATGCTCCAAACACCTCTAAGTTTTCTTGAAAGATAAAAGTACTTTATACACCTACAGTTCCCACCAACTTTCATAATTGGTTACTTAGAGGATTTTTCTACATTCTTCATGCCTCCCAACGAGATGAATTTCAAATCTAAGGGCCCTAAAGTAACTTATTGTTTGAAATCCAATCTCATAAAAATTAGTGATATAGATTTAGGTCATATTAACTTGGGAGACTTTTGGGATAGAATAGAGGCAAATTCAAAAATGACTAGATACATAATATTTATGACTCTGGACTTCCACGAGATGTAGCCTTTCCCCTAACTGTTCAAAGTCATGAATTGATCTTGACAATGGCTCAACACTATGACCCTGACAGGAGGCAAGTGTATAATGATAAGGGAGAAAATATTTTGGATCTTGACTCTAACTATATCAAATCAGTGTTTTCCATTCTTGAGTTCAAAAGTTATCTAGATATAACTACCCAAATATCTACATAATTCTATGAGAAGAATAAATATGGATGTTAAAAGATGATCAATAAACAATGGCTCAAGACCCATAAGCACTCCACCAGATTGCCCAAGATAATGTATAGGTATAATTTTATAGAGGAGGTGGGATATGTTATAACATTACTACATAGAGTCACTGGTAGTCTTGATGCCCAATGCTATGAACAGTGGATGTACTAGTATATCTGGACCATATAAGAGATTAAGCAATATATACATTGGGAAAAATTAATCAATGATTATCTTCATCAGTAGTTGTTGGAGGTTCAAAACTCAAATAAGTTTTACATGACATCATATGTTGTTTATATTTTGTCTAAAGGAATATTATTCCCAGGTCTCAATGTTGTTCCTGATGAAATAACAAGAGTGTACAGCTACTACCCTGACCTCACCCTTTATGCTAGTAAATAGTAGTTTAGAAGAGTTAATGATGCCTTCATCTACAACATCATCACCATATTTAATATGGAACTTAGGAGGGAAATGTTCTCAAGGGAATCAAAGAATGAAATCACTAAATGGGGGTCATTCTTCATACAATTCCCCACATATTTTGACATTAGGGTAGCAGGCTTTAATGGCTATCCCTACACCCTCCCCTGGTATGTAAGTGATGAATGGGCATTATTGGAGTTGATGTAACAACTAGTGAAAACCCATAAAATCCTCTCTAATAGACACAAGGTAGGGATTCATTTCCTTATTTTTATTGGTCATTATACATGCCAAACTCTTCTGAAGGCCAGAGGTGCAAAGGTATAGATGAGCCAAGTAACATTGAGGACCCTAGAGTCTAGGCCATATTTTGACCCATACAATAAAATAACTCATGCATTAGAGTTGGCATCATATGAACATGTGCCATACTATGCATATTATTAGGAAGATTGCAATGACAAAGAGATGGTCAAGATGAGAGACTACTCAAGAATGTCCCTATAACAAATAAAAGATTATGACCTAGCACCAGTCCCTGATGAGTTGGGGGATGATGTTTCTAGAGTGAATCCATTATACCTCACCTAAATCATTGTAAAACCCCTATCACTAGTCAAGTGGTTAGTTCCTGAATCATTTTCCTTGTTTGATGGAATAGCCCACATCATCAATAATACTATTAATTGGCTAAAGAGTAAAGGAGTGCATATTAAAAGGGAAACCATTGGAGTTAAATAAAATATCCTAAAATTAAAATCAAAGGGTGGTATACCATCAGTAGAGGGCCCTAAGGAATCATCAGTAGGAACTAAATAGAAAAGGAAGAGGAAAACAAAGACTAAGGCTAGAAAAGGAGAATCAAGTGGATAAGGAGAATCTGCACATGAACCCATTGATCTTTCAACTAAAGAGATAGCAATAGTAGCACATGGATCTATAAATTTAGATCATATATCACTTGCTCCTATTTCCATTGTTCCCCTTTCTCTTACTCCTATAATATAAGAGGATTCAACACTTCCACTAGTTTCTCCTCCTCCTCAAGAACCTCAAGCTCCTATTGCACCACAAGTTTCGAATCCTCTCCCTCCACTCATCCGCACTTTATCCACCACTCCACTCACCTCATTATTCCAAGTGAAAATAGCAAAAACAAATCTAGGACACTTAAGGTCCACCCATAATGGAAGTTCAAGTTTCCACTTCACCTTCCCTTCCTCCCACTTTTCTTTCCCCATTCAACCCACTCCTGCATTCTATTCCATTCACAATTCCTTCCATTTCATCACCATTAATCCCCAATACCACTCAATAGTACATTGCATTGGATTCAGTCATCTTAACTACCATTCCATAGGCCACCTCAACTTTTGGAGTGAGTACTATTTATTCTTCATCTCAACCCACCATTTTTACCTCACCAACCCTGAGTGGCCCCACACATCTAATTAACACATTCAGTGCTTTGGCTTCCACCCTTCCACTAGTTCCTAAATTCATGATTCTCACTTCCATTGCTTCCACTTCCCCCATTTCCACTATTTTATCCATACCATCAATTAAGGTTAGAATAACCCAAAATTTGGTTCAATAATGGGTTTGCAAACTATTGGTGAGAATAAACCTTTATAGGCACCTCCTGGGTAGTCAATAGTATCATCTTCCCAAGAGGCACCCTTGGCCACAGTATCAATTAGTGAAACTACATCCCCTACAGATTATTTGGTAACTATGCTAGATACATAGAAGGCTACCCCTAGTTGGTTAGCCCAAATAGTGAGTAAAAAGAGGAAAATAATGATTGTTCCCAACACTTTGGACTTCAGCATGACATAATTCAAGAAGAAGTCAAAAGCTACTCCCAGAACCCTCTCAAGAATGATCACTAATGACAAGGGAGAGAGATATGTTGAGATTATAGTTCCCCTACTAGACAAATCAAAGGAAGATCTTGTGTGGTAGATTATCAGGTTTCTCATATATACCTTAGTCAAAAGACAAGAGAGGGGATCAAGCATGATGTGAAGTCAGGCATCAACTCTCTCTTCCAAATAATTAAACATGACAAAGCTACCAAGGATGAACTTAAAAAGAAGTATGATCAGTTGATCGAAGCACTTAACCAGTTCATAAAGCTTGATGAAACATCAAAACAACCATAGGTAGTGCAGCCAATCAATCTAGATGAAGTAATAATTGATTCGATATGAGACATTGTTCATATGGGAAGGGCTACAAAATAATGGTCTGAGGAATTGATTATAAAAGGCAATACGGCCCTCATAATGATGATGGAACATTACAACATCATCATGGAGAGAAAGGAAATTTTAAAGGCACAAATCAGTAGTTATGAAAGAGAGGTTTAAACTTTGAACATGTATTACCCCAAGTTGACAGTCATAAAGTCAATTGATATGAATACCCTCATTTTTTAGAATATATTGAAGAACACTGCTGAGCACGAGGAATTACATAGGGCTACCCAATTTTAGATAAGGATACTCTCTGAGTCTATTGAGTGAGCCAAAGAGGCTCATGATCAAACTTTTGATGTACTATATGAGATTAATGACATGATGAATTTAATGTCATGTTGACCAATGGATGAAGCCAACAATATCTTCTAGGTAGAACAAGTCCATGAACATTTTAAGGCATTAGTTGAGAATGAGTATATGAAAGACATAGTCTTTGCCTTAAGTTCAATTCATAGGTTTATCAAATATGAGAAGGCAATTGATCAAATGAGAATTGAAAAATAGGGTATAAAGACTTTCAAAAGAGATTTATTTGATGCATATTCAAACTGTGTAGCCTTTAACACTTTTTCTTATGGGCTAGATGAAGAGTGAACATAAGAAATATTCAAGGTCTTTGATACATACTCAGAGAAGCTACGAGCAAAAAATGACAAGAAAACTAAAGATATTCTGAAGATTGATTAATTTTTCCTCTCTTTCAAATATTTTAAAATTTTGATATCATGTGTATTTTCATTTTGGATACAGTATAATTTGTAATTTGTAATTGCAAGGTGCATCTATGTATTTTTTATAACTCTTTTGGAGAAAGAGGAAGACATATATTTTTCACTTTATATCTTTTAAATGTGGAATTTGCAAAAAGCAAGTTGCAAATTGCACTTTCTATTTTAATAAATGTGAAATGAGAAAAGGTGCAAAGTCATAAAACACAAATTGAATGATTCCTTTTTGGTAAAAGTGATAAAGGCTTGGATGTTTGTAAAATTCTCACTTTAGTTTTGCACACTAGGGTTTACATGAAGAGAAGCTTAGAAATTTATTTTCAATTTTATCTTTTATTTGGAAAATCCAAAGCTCTTTTGGGTGCCATTTCTTGCATGAGGAGTAATTTTCAGCCATCATCTAAGGATCCTTACATGAATATCTATAGCTATGCCAAGATCACATCCAGAATCATTCCTAGCTAATGCATGCAACACAGACATCTCCATGAGTCCAAAATGTTAGAATTAGAGGAACTCATCCCTTTTTGCATGAGGCATTCCAGTTTCCATGATTTCCTTCTACTGGGTGTCCATGTTTTGACAACTACATGTCTTATAAGACATATTTTGTATAAATATGGGTAGGCCTCATGGCCCAATATTATATTTTTGCTGTTAGTGATATTTTTTTGCATTTTGAATGTATTTGCTATAAGCTGTAACCTTTGGAGAGAAATAAAGTTGAAGTTTTTTTTGCCTTTCTTGTCTTTGAAATCTTTATGTTGTGCAAGTTATCTCATTTTTTGTTTGTCTTTTATTTTAGTCTCAATAAAATTCATCTATGGTGCTTTACCCTCTTGATAGTATTGTTTGAAATAAAGATCCTTTTCCCTTTGCTAAAGAATAGATAAAATACTACCTCTAATTTCCAAATCTACATCAGTCTATGCTTAAAATAAACTCAATATATTTTTTTCTCTATTTTTTTTTCCATGCAAACATCTAGATCCACTATATAAATTTGGTACAATCACCATACTTTCAGTTTTTTCACAATTCCAATTTCTTTAAAAATTTTCCCATCAAATCCTTAGTTTAGGATACAAGAGCACTAAAGAGAAAATTTCCTAAAGGCTGATATTTTATCAGTTTGAATTAGATTTTAGTGAAAGGAAGATGACCTTCTCTAGATATTAACCTCAAATTGTGAAGGTCCCATGGCTTTGGAGGTTTTTCCATTGTTTCATTAGACAATTGCACAACAAACTATAAAATAAAGACAAGTGTAATACTATGTGATAATATTTTTTGGCATGCCCAATGGGACCCAAAAATTACACAGAGATCGGTTTTATTATCATCAACCATTGTATGATTTTAATGCAAATATTAAAGTACCTAGCGAATCCACTAGCTTAAAAACTCACGAGTTCAAGATGATGTATGCCAAGCAAACAAATAAGATCATCTACCAAAGGTAAGAGGGATAATTTTTTAGAATTTTCATTTCCATCTAAAAAGAGAACAAAAGCAGTCAACCCTCAGCCTAAGGTATATCTTAAATTTTTATTCCCATCTCCTTTGGTCACTCCGATCAACTCCATATTCCCTACAATGGCTAGAAATCAAAATTTCATAGTTTTCAATATAGGTATTCTGCTCATTTTGGCCCAACATGATGATATACCAATCTCAACCTTAAAAAGTCTACCATATTTTACTAGTAAAACTTCTACCACTACTTTAGAACATATACAAGACATTGCTAACCTCTGCTCAATCCATAACATGGTCTAAGACAATGTTGCAATTAGACTCTTAGTTTCCTCTTTTAAGGGGAAAGCTTTACAATGGTATAGAGGTCTCCCTACCACCTCAATCCAAGTTTGGGATGAGTTAGGTGTTGAAATATGCTCCCACTTTGAGGACAAGTGTGATCACCTTTTCTTGGTCAAACAGTTGACTACTATTCAATAAGCTCCTCATGAATAAATGATTGACTTCAATTATAACTTCTAGAAGACCTATAATAGAATTCCAATCTTGGTTAAACCAACTGCAAATAATGCCTTCTTATATTACCTAAAATCCCTCAATAGTGATATAGTTGTGATGGTTTAGTCAATGGGTGGTACCACACTTCTTGCAGCTTATGATATTGCAATAAGGATCGAGAATTGTTTGATCCAAGCTAGGAAAATTGCACCATGGCCATCAACGCCTCTATTTCCAAAAATATCCCCTATTTCCCCACTCACACTTGCTCCAATTCCCACCATGATTAAGTCACTTTATTTAACTCCTACACTTATAGATGAATTATATGAGGTCAAATCATTACTCAAGAGTTTGGGAAATGAGTTAGTGGCAATGAAAGGCAACAAGCCCAAATCTATAAACCTTTTCAACCATCTAACCCTGCATATCAAGGGAATAGGCAATCCTACTAGGGAGATAGGTAGCCATATCAAGGCAATAACCAACAACAAGGATAAAATACACAATCGAGACCTCCAAACACCCATGCATTACCGACACCCAGAGCTTCCAAATCCATTATTCTTGTTCAAAAAAATTTGCTCAAGAATTCAAATGGTGATATCCATGTAATTAGCTCCATAATCATATTACTTGCCCCAATGGTGTAATCAGTCAAGCCTTAATGGTGCAAGGTATAGCAAATATGCAAGGATAATAGGAAGGATCTACATCCCAACAAGAAGAAACACAAGAACCTACTTAAATTGAAGCAACTCTTATAAATTTGCAGGAGGATGATTTAATGGAAGAGACCAAGATGAAGAATTTTTTAATACTGGAGGCCCTATATCAACTAACACACACTCTAAGAAAAGAGCAATAGAATCTGATCAACCCCCTAGGGTGGACCAAGCTTCAACTTCCAAAGCAGTAGTAGAATTGGTAAAGAGTAACATGGTGTAAAGGCTACCCTTTGTACCTAACATTCAGTTTAAAGAAAAGGTTTCCACTCCAAATATTGTAAATGAGGACATAACCCCTAAAAAAGTACCGACAAAGGTTTGTATTATCCCTTTTATCATTATTGATCAAATGAAGAAAATTAATTTGATTGTCATTATGTGGGTAGCCCTATCTATACCAGCACAATGGGACTTACTACAGGAGGTCTTGAAGAACTTCCAAATATTAGAGAAGGCTCCAACCAGGGGGCCTACACCTACAATAAATTGATTTCTACCTCAAACTGATAAGAAAATAGGCAAAAATTGTAAGCCTCATCCCTTTTACCTTTTACTTATAATAGGGAAGCATATGGTACACAATTGCATGGTGTATTCAGGGGCTAGTAGTTTAATGATGCCTAGGAAAATATCTGATGCTCTGGGAATAAAATACACACCTATTAATAAAGGATCAATTCAACGAGACAGGACTACTATTCAAATAGTAAGAATCATAAAAGGACTAGACCTCACTATTCATGCTTACCCTAGTCTTTTAATTACTCAGGACATTTCAATCAGAGACCTCCCTCCTTACTTTTCCATTTGTCTATCAATAGATTTCACTACAAATATGGGAGGATATCTATTTATGGATTGGTCTCATATGTTATTTAGAATGAGATATGGAACTAGAGTAACAATAAGAGTTGAGTCAATTGTAAAAGACCATATTGACCATATAATCCTATTCCTCCAATAGAGATGAACTATACATTGCAAGGTCAAGAAGAGGAAGAGGCAGATCAGGAGAATGCAACACCTATAGAATAAATTCCAAACACTCACTTGGAGGAGTGAGGATCGGCCCTACAATTTGACCCTTATGACTATGTGTAGGAAACAGGGTTAGGGACATATTATTTTCATGAGAAATTTGTAATTATCCTAAATTTAGTCAAACCAACTGAAGATTTACAAGGGATGTGGTAGTTATTTTTTGATGGCTCAAGAAGTAGAAATGGTGCAGGTGTGGGAGTTGTATTGATATCTCTACAGAAAGAAAACTACTTCTATTCATTTAGACTTCAATTTAGCTACACCAAAAATGTAGCTAAATATGAAGCCTTAATTAGAGGCCTCCATTTGTCCAAATATATAGGAATAAATATCTTATAGGTATTTGGGGATAGTTAGCTCATCGTTTACCAAATTAGATAAAAAATTGTGACCAAAAACAATTTTCTAAGGTCTTACAAACATAGGGTTTAGGACCTGCTAGAGGATTTCACCACTCTGAATATTTAAATAGTACCAAGGGCATATAATAAATATGATGACCACATGGCCTTCGTTGTGTCTTAGTATAATCTACTGGTTTAAATAGAGAGGGAAAATAACTAACATGAGACATTGATCGTAAGGCCTTTTGTCCCTAATAACACAATTAAATGGCAAGTCTTTAATAGTGACAAGCAGATCATAATTTTTTTAAGAGACGCTGAGTTTTTAGAAGGGAATCAACTAAGGTAGTAAGACCAATATGGTGATTATATTATATTGCTAAAAACAAACAAGCTACCTATAGGTCTCATCACACTGGATAATATATTTAACTCAGATGACCAACTGAAAAGTGAGAAGAACATCACCATCAATGAGGAAGATTGTGAACCCATCATTATCTCAAAAGGCAAGTTACTCAAGATAGGTAAGGTATGTAATATTTTAGAGAAACATAATTTTGTTCAATTATGTTGAGATTTTGATGATAATTTCACTTGGAGTTATCATTATTTAAGAGGATTCAACCCAAGCTTAACACAATATACTATCGATCTAGATCCAAGAAAATAAAGGCCCATTAATTTGAAGAATTGAACCCTTGATTAAAAATGAAATCTCTAAGTTGATAGAGGCTAATGTAATATTTATAATTAAACATTCATCTTGGGTAGTGAATCTGGTCCCTGTTAGAAAGAAGAACAATGAAATCCATCTCTATGTGGAGTTTAGAGACCTAAACAAAACATCATTGAAAGATCACTATCCTCTTCCCCCTATGGAAATTTTTTTGTAGATAGTATCAGGATCTAAGAGATTTTATCTTATGGATGGTCATTTAGGTTATAACCAAATCTTGGTATAGTAATTATACCAATTTTAAATTGCCTTCACCACCAAATGGGGCAAGTACACGTATATGAAGATGTCATTCGATTTGATGAACGTAAGAGAAAATTTGTAAAGAGCCATGGATATGAAATTTGAGGGTCTAATAAATGATATAATTTTAGCATATATAAATGATATCACAGTCTATTCAAATCATGTTGGTGCACGTATAGATCACCTAATAAATATTTTTGAAAGATGTAGAGAATTTGGTGTTTCCCTTAATCTGAAGAAGTGTGTTCACAGTACATGAAGGCAAGTTACTGGGACACATAGTGCCCAAAGAGGGTCTTAAAATAGACCCTAAATGAGTTAGATCCATATATGCACTAACATTACCAAGTCATTAAAATGGGTTACAAAGCTTCCTAGGGAAGATTAACTTTGTAAGGAGATTTGTACCAAATTTTGCCTCCTTGGCCAAACCCCTTAAAACAATGTTAAAGAAGGGAACTATTTTCACCTAGATGTAAGAGGGGAAAGAAATATTCAAGGATATCAAACAAGCTATCTCCCAAGCCCCCACCTTGGTTAACCCAAACTATAAGAAGTATTTTATCCTCTATGCATTTGGAGGAGAGGGGAGTATTTCAACAATTCTGACTCAACACAATTAAGAAGGTTTGGAGCAACCAATATCTTTCTTCAGCCAATCTTTGAAAGGTTATGAAGATAATTATAGATTTTTATAAAAATAAGTGTATGCAGTAATCAAAACACTCAATAAATTCAGGCATATGCTCTCTAAAAACAAGGTACATCTGATGGTTAGTCACCAGAGTGTCAAAAAAATTCTATTGAGTAGGGAGATTAATGAAAAATGAGCAGGGTCGATTACTAAGGTCATGGAATATGATGTGGATATCATGATCATGAATATGGTAAGAGGGAAAGGATTGTTTGAGCAACTAGCTACTGACATCAAAATTGTTGGACTGGTTTTTGACATAGTGTACACTCAAAATATACCTCAGCCAGACAATCTACATTTTTTTAATAACTGGATTCAAGACATGACCCACTTCTTGAAAATTGGTGAATACCCCTATGACTTCTAACAGTAAAAAATTGTATTTTTGACTCCAATAAATCCCTTATGTCGTTATTGATGGAACTTTATTTTAGAAGGATATGAATGAAGTATTGTTAAAATGTATTGGTCACAAATAAGTCCCCAAAGTGATTAAACAATTTTATGATGGACTGTCAGGAGGACATTTTTTTTTAAGGACTACGACCGTAAAGATAATGAGAGGAGGCTACTATTGGCCTAAGTTATTCAAGTATGCCCATCAGTGGGTAAGAAATTGTGAAAAGTTTTCTTACTTCACTGATAAGCAAAGACTAGCTACACTTCCTCTCAAACCAATTCAAGTAGACCAGTCATTCACCCAATGGGGGTTAGACTTCATTAGCATGATCAATCTACCATCAAGCATAGGTCACAAGTGGGTTATTATATCAATGGATTATTTCACATGATATACTGAAGCCATTACTTTAAAGGATGCCATAGAAACATCCATTTTAGACTTTATGGATAACATAGTTTCAAGGTTTGGTGTTCCTCACACCATCACATTTGATAATGCCAAGGCATTTATGGGCACTCAGGTCAGTAAATGGGCCATAAAGTATAATGTGTACCTAAGTACATCTTAAAATTATTACCCTCAAGGTAATGGCCTAAATAAGTCCACCAACAAGAATTTAATTATAATCATTGAATGAACTATGGAAGATAACTAGAGGATGTGGCATACAAAATGAGATCAATACTATGGGCTAATAGAATTACACCAAAGAGAACCATCGGTAATTTTCCTTTTATGTTGGTGTATGGAAGAGAATCCCGAGTGCCACTGTCAATTGAACTACCCTCTTTGAATCTCAATCACTAGTTGGACCTGATTGACAATGATGAGATGACGATGAGACAAGCTAAACTCATGGATCTTGAGGAAATCATGCATTAATCAATGAAAGTATCAAAATCAAATTAGGCATAAATCAATAAGACTTTTGATAAAAATGCAACAGCAAGAAGCTTCAATGAGGGAGACATGGTCCTGAAGTGAGATGCAAATAAAGAAAAACCAAACAAACACACCAAATTCGATACAATATGGAGTGGTCCATATGTCATCACTTAGTACAAATGTCCCCATGCATTCTATCTCTCCAAGCTTGATGGTGAAGAAATATAAATCCCAATTAATGAGATATAACTCAAAACTTGCTTTTAAGGTAGGGACTTGTTCCAAAGGTTTTTAAAAAGTTTTGTAAATAATAGGGTTAGATTGTGTTATTAATAAGTTTTTATGCACATGTCTTAGTCTATAGGAGTTGTTCTTTAGTTTGTTTTCCTATTTTTTTATTTTTTTTGTTCATGTCTAGGTAATCCCAGCTTATTCTTTCCTAGGTTATAGTTTTATCAAAGTAAGGTTGACTCTGTGCCCAATGTCTTGAAAGGCTACTGGATTCAAATGATTAGTAGGCAATCATCCCATATAGGTCACCAAAAATGTTGAGATTTTTGTCTTAAAAATCTCATTACATATATAACCCTAATGGAGACCCCCTTTGATTTTTAGGAAAAACTCTTAATCTTCCAAAATCCATCTTGCAGAATATGGGACTCTAGGTACAATTTTCACCTGTGCAAATTGCTTTACAGGTTATAGGTCCTGCAAAACACTAAAATCCAAAAACTATAAAATTCAGAACTCACCATGCACTTTGCACATTTTGAAAACATGCAAAATGCATGTTGGTCTCCGAATCCCACCATGCACCTACCCGATAGAATCCAAAACTTAGCATGCACATTGCATGTTTTCACAACATGCAAAGTATATGATGGGCTTTGGATCCTGCTGACCAATGAACTCATCCATGAAAAGTGGACTTGATTAAAGTATTTTCAACTTCCACTAGCTCACTTAAGCCTTTTCCTATGGGAGGTGGGGCTTGAAGTGCACATTACAAATTTTCACAATGTGCAAAGCACACACTAGGCTCTGCACCCTACCAAATCATTAACCCATCTGTGGAGGGTGGACCTGCTTCAAACAGGTCCAAGCTCTACTAAACCTATCAAGCCTTTCCATGAGATGCAGATATTAGATTGCACATTGCACATTTTCACACTGTACACAGTGCACGACAAACCCCACCTCCCGTTGAGCCATTTTTAATCATAGAGAATGGACCTACTTGAAGCAAGTCCAACCTCTACCACTAAACACCATCATTCACATTAAATGTAGGTTTTTCCTATGTAAATCTAGGTTGATTTGCAAAGTATTATAATTTTTTATCTTGATAAAAATGTTTTAGAGCTCTAGTCTATAATCCTCATCATTTTTGGCCTTGAACCATGAGCAAACATACATTGAACCACGTCTGCTACACTAAGCCACATCACATACGCCCATCAAACAATATTCATCTTGTGTTTTTTCCCTATAGGTCTCCATATTTGAAGGTAGTAGGTCATTTTTATGTGAGTTTGTATGTTTGGTGTAGGACTTAATTTTCTAGGGACTAGATAGTTTGTCTAGGGCATCTTAGGGTTTTGAGGTAAATATTTTCAAAGAATCTCCCAAAAGCTTCCTCTATTTTCCATCTAGGTATTTTGCATTCAAAATCAAGCCCTTTTCAGAAGCTAAAATGAATATTTACCAAAGAATATTCTTCCAATTTAAAAAGAGAATATTCACTCCAATATTATTCCCCCTCAGCATCCCTATGGATACTGGATGTGTTCCAAGCACCTTCAAACCCTATCGATACCCTCAAACACCACAAAGAGTAGATGTGCCTCAAGCACCTCCCATTTCCAAAAAAAACCCAACTCTTAGACACCACAAAGAGTGGACCTACCCTAAGCATGTAACACCTCCACTGGATATTCCTAAGCTATAAACATCATCAACATTAGACATGCTCTGAACACCTTCAAGTTTTGTTGAAAGATACAAGTGCTTCATACACATGTAGTTCCTACCAACTTTCACAGTTGGTTACTCAGAGGATTTTTATGCATTCTCCATGCCTCCCAAAGAGATGAAGTTTAAATCTAAGGGCCCTAAAGTAACTTCTTATTTTGAATCCAATCTCACAGAAATCAGTGATACAAATTTAGGTCATATTGACCTAGGAGACTTCTGGGCTAGAATAGGGGTAGAATTCAAAAATGATTGGATATATAGTATTTATGACTCTAGAATTCCACAAGTTGCAACCTTTCTCCTAACTGTTCAAAGTCCTGAATTAATCTTGATAATGGCTCAACACTATGACCCTGATAGGAGGCAAGTGTACAACAATAAGGGAGAGAAGATTTTGGATCTTGACTCTGACTATATCAACTTGGTGTTTTCCATTCTAGAGTTTGAAATTTATCTGTATATAACTCCCTAAATGTCTGCACAATTATATGAGGATAATAAAGATGGATGTCAAAATATGATCAACAAATAATGGCTCAAGACCCCTAAGCACTCCTCCACCAGATTGCCCAAGACAATGTATAGGTCTGATTTTATAGAGGAGGTGGGAGATGTTATAACATTGCTGCATAGAGTCACTAGCAGTCCTGATGCCTAGTGCTACGAATAGTCGATGTACTAGTATATTTGGACCATCTAAGAGAATAAGCAATATATACATTAGGCATAATTAATCAATGATTCTCTTCATCAACAGTTGTTGGAGGTTCAAACCTCAAATAATTTTTACATGACATCATATGTTGTTTATAATGTGGCTAAGGGGATATTACTCGCAGGTCTCAATGTTGTTCCTAATGAAATAACAAGAGTGTATAACTACTACCCTGACCTCACCCTTCAAGCTAGTAAACAACAGTTTAGAAGAGTTAAAGATGCCTTCATCTATAACATCATCAACATGTTCAATCTGGAACTTAGGAGGGAAAGGTTCTCAAGTAAAGCAAAGGATGAAATAACTAAATGGGGATAATTCTTCATATAATTTCCCACATATTCATACATTAGGGAAGTAGGATTTAGTGGCTATTCCTACACCCTCCCTTGATATGTAAGTGACAAATGGCCATTATTGGAGTTAGTGTGGTAGCAAGTGGAAACCCATAAACTACTCTCTGATAGACACAAGGTAGGGATTCATTTCCCTATTTCTATTAGCCATTAAACATGCCAAACTCTTTTGAAGGCTAGATGTGTAGTGGTAGAGATGAGCCATGTAACATTGAGGACCCTAGAGTCCAAGCCATATTTTGACCCATACAATAAAATCACTCATGCATTAGAGTTGGAATCATATGAACATGTGCCATACTATGAGGATTATTAGTAGGATTGTGATGATGAATAGATGGTCAAGATGAGGGACTAATCGAGAATGTACATATAGTAAATAAAGGATTATGACCTAGCACTAGGCCTTGACGACTTAGAGGATGATGTTTATAGAGTGGATCCACTATACCTCACCTAGATCATTGTAAAACCCCTACCACCAATTATGTGGTTAGTTCCCAAATTATTTTCCCTATTCGATAGAACAACCCACATCATCAACAGAACTATTAATTGGCTAAAGAGTAAAGGAGTGTAGATTAAAAGGGAAACCATAGGAATTAAATAAAAGCTCCTAAAATTAAAAGCAAAGGGTGTTACACCAGCAATAGAGGGACATAAGGAATCATCAATAGGACTTGAATAAAAAAGAAAGAGGAAAACAAGGACTAAGGCCAGAAAAGGAGAATCAAGTGGAGAAGGAGAAGCTGCACATGAACCCATTAATCTTTCAACTGAAGAGACAGTAGCAGCAACAAAGGGATCTATAGCTTCAGATCTTATATCACTGGATCTTATTTCCATTGTTCCCCTTTCTCCTACTCTTATAGTATAGGAGGATTCAACACTTCCACTGGTTGCCCCTCCTACTCAAGCACCTCAAGCTCCCATTGCATCACAGGTTTCAACTCCTCTCCCTCCACTCATCCCCACTTTATCTACCACTCCACCCACCTCAATAAGACAAGTGCAAACAACACAAACAAGTTTAAAGGACACTCAAGGTCCCCCCATAGTGGAATTTCAAGTTTCCACTTCACCTTCCCTTCCTCCCACCTTTCCTTCCCCATTCAACCCACTCCCACTTTCTATTCCATTCACAATTCCTTCCATTTCATCACCATTAATCCCCAACACCACTCAACAATACATTGCCTTGGAGTCAGTCATCTTGACTACCATTTCGTAGGCCACCTCAACTTCTAGAGTGAGTACTATTCCTTCTTCATCTCAACCCATCATTTTCACCTCACCAACTGTGAGTGGCCCCACACATCTAATTGACACATTTAGTGCTTTGGCTTCCACCCTTACACTGGTTCCTAAATTCATGATTCCCACTTTCGTTGTTTCCACTTCCCTCATTTCCACTATTTTTTCCATACCATCAGTTAAGGTTGGAGCAACCCAAACACTTGGTGCAGTAATGGGTTTTCAAACTATTGGTGAGAGTAAACCTTCACAAGATCCTCTTAGGTAGTCAAAAATATCATCTTTCCAAGAGGCAGCCTTGGCCACAGTACCAGTTAGTACAACTACATCAATTACAGATTCTCTGTTGATTGTGTTAGATACACATAAGGCTACCCCTAGCTAGTTAGCCCAATCAGTGAATAAAAAGAGGAAAATAATGATTGATCCCAACACTTTAGACTTTGGCATGACATAAGTCAATAAGAATTCAAAACCTACTCCTATAATCCTCTCAAGAACATTCACTGATGACAAGGGAGAGAGATATGTTGAGATTGCAGTTCCCCTATCAGATAAATCAAAGGAAGATCTTGTGGTAGCAGATTATTAGGTTTCTCACATATACCTTGGTCGATAGACAAAAGAGGGGTTCAAACATAATGTGCAGTCGGTCATTAAATCTCTCTTCTAGAGAATTGACCATGACAAAGCCACCAAGGATGAACTTAAAATGAAAGTTGATCAGTTGATCGAAGTACTTAACCAATTCATAAAACCCAGTGAAACATCACAACAACCATAGGTAGTGCAACTAATCAATCTAGATCAAGCTACAATTGATTCGGTACGAGAGATTTCTCACATGGGAAAGGCTACAAAAGAATGGTCTGAGGAATTGATTACAAAAGGTAATAGGGCCCTCACAGTGATGATAGAACATTACGGCATCATCATGGAGAGAAAGGAAATTTTAAAGAAATAGATTAATAGCTATAAAGGAGAGGTTCAAACTTTGAACATGTATTATCCCAAGTTGATAGGCATAAATTCAATTGATATGAATACCCTCATTGCTGAGAATATATTGAAGAACACTTTTGAGCATGAGGAATTACACATGGCTGCCCAATTTTAGATAAGGATATTGATCGAGTCTGCTGAGTGAGCTAATGAGGCTCATGACTGAGTTATTGATGTACTATATGAGATTGATGGCATGATGAATTTAATGTCATGCTGACCAATGGATGATGTTGACAATCTCTTCCAAGCAAAACAAGTCTAAGAACATTTTAAGGTAATAATTGAGGAGTCTGTGAAAGACATGGTCTTTACCTTAAGTTCAATTCATAAGTTTATCAAATACGAGAAGGCAATTGATCAAATGAAAACCAAAATTTAGGGCATAAGGAATTTTAGAAGAGAGTTATTTGATGTACAGGCAGACTATGTAACCTCTAACATTTTTTCTTATGAGCCAGATGAAGAGCGAATACAGGAAATATTCAAGGCCTTTGATACATACTTAAAGAAGTTGCGAGCAGAAAATGACAAGAAAGTTAAAGGTATTCTGAAGATTGATTAATTTTTCCTCTCTTTTAGATATTTTTAAATTTTGCTATCATGTGTATTTTCATTTTGGAGACATTATAATTTATAGTTTGTAATTACAAGGTGCATCTTTGTATTTTTTATAACTCTTTTGGAGAAAGAGAAAGACATATTTTTCACTTTATATCTTATATATGTGGAATTTTCAAAAAACAAGTTGTAAATTGCCCTTTCTATTTTAATAAATGTGGAATGAGAAAAGTTGCAAAGTCATAAAACACAAATTGCACAGTTCCTTTTTGGTAAAAGTGATAAAGGCTTGTATGTTTGTAAAAATCTCACTTTAGTTTTGCACGCTAGGGTTTATATGAAGAGAAGATTGGCAATTTATTTTCAATTTTATCTTTTATTTGGAAAAGCCAAAGCTCTTTTGGGTGCCACTTCTTGTATGAGGAGTTATTTTCAGCCATCATCGAAGGATCCTTGCATGAAGATCTCTAGCTACGCCAAGATCACATCCAGAACCATGCCCAACTCATGTATGTAGCATAGACATCTCCACATGTCCAAAACACCTCCATAATTTCAAAACACCAAAAATAGAGGAACTCACCCCCTTTTTGCACGAGGCATTTTAGTTTACATGATTTCCTTCTACTGGGTGTTCCAATTTTGACAGCTACATGTCTTCAAAGACATATTTTGTATAATATGGGCAGGCCCCATGACCCAATATTATCTTTTTCTTGTTCGTGATATTTTTTGCTTTTTGAATGTATTTGTTATAAGCTGTAACCTTTGGAGAGAAATAAAGTTGAAGTTATTTTGCCTTTCTTATCTTTGAAATATCTATGTTGTGCAAGTTATCTGATTCTTTATGGAAGCTTTGTCTTATATTCCAGTCTCAAAAAAATTCATTTGTGGTACTTTACCTTCTTGATAGTACTGTTTGAAATAAAGATCCTTTTCCTTTTACTGAAGAATAACTAAAATACTATGTCTGATTTTCAAATCTGCATAAGTTTGTACTTAAAATAAACTCAGTCTATTTTCTACTCTATTGTGTTTTCCAAACAAGCATCTAGATCCACTATATAAATTTGGTACAATCGCCATACTTTTAGTTTTTGGCAATTCCAATTTCTTTAACCCTTTTCTCGTCAAAACCCTAGTTTAAGATATAAGAGCACTAAAGAACAAAATTCTTAAAGGCCAATATTTTATCAGTTTGCATCAGATTTTAGTGAAAGAAAGACGACCTTATCTGACGATTAACCTCAAAATGCCAAGGTCCCATGGCTTTAGAGGTTTTTCTATTACTTCATTAGGCACTTGCACAACAAGCTACAGAATCAAGACAAATATAATCATATGTGATAATAGTATTGTAATTCATGTTATAAATGTATTTTAGTTCTATCTTCATGAAAATGCTTGAAGTTTTAGTTAGAAAATTATTTGTCTTGTTAAACTGTTTATAAAAAGTTAAGGTCCATAAATAATTACACTCAACTTTTAGCATTTAATTATGCTTTCTAATTTCAAATATTGGTAGGGAATATTAACAATGCCATCTAATATCTTATACCTTATCTAAGTAATGATAAAATACAAACCAATATAATTAAAAATAAATATATTTTAAAATAATAATATAATATTAAAAATGAGGATTTGAAAAACCTATATACTTACGTAATCATAATAATTATGAAAATTCTATACATGAATCATGAGAGAAACTACATTTAATATTATATATCGAGTTTGAGTTGTTGATAAGTTTTTATTTTTAGTTTTTAATTAGATAGAGTAAAACACTTTTGATCAAAGTTATGAATCAATATTAGAACATAACAAGGGGCTCAGTCCCTGTAACATGAAAAAAAACTAACAAGATAAGGAGAACAAGTGAGAACCCAGCTAAACAAGACACCTCACTAAAGGAAGTACACCACAACCGAGATAAGCAGAACAATCACTTAAAAATTATCAATCAGTTAAAAACAGTAACAATACCTAAAACAGAGTTGAATCCGTAAGTCTTTAGTGAATCCTCAATGGAAAAGATAGAACAAAAGTGGAACCTTGACACAAGAGGCATAAACGAATTCTTATTCGCAAGCGAAGACTTGTCTTCTCTCATGCCAAATGAAGAGGTATTTCATCATCCATTGAGAGCCATTTTGCATCAAATATTCTACCTTCAGTCACAATATTTCTATTACAATTTTTAACTCTAATTGTTCATATATGTAAATTTTAATTTTTATATTATTAAAATTAAATTTTTGATAATAAAAACAAGACAAATTAATCCATCTAACTTACACTATAAATATTTATTTAATAAATTATAGATTAAAAAAATAAGTATAATTTTTTTTTTTTTGATATTATTAAAATTAAAAATTAACAATAATCATGATTAAAGATTTTATGCTTCAATTCATATAAATAAATTATACTATTTTTAAAATAATTGTGTTTTTATTTATTGTTTTAATAAATTATAGATAAAAAAATAAGTATAAAAATATTTTTTTGATATTATTAAAATTAAAAATTAACAATAATCATGATTAAAGACTTTATGCTTCAATTCATATAAATAAATTATATTATTTTTAAAATAATTATGTTTTTATTTATTGTTTGATGTTTCAAATTATTACTCAATTTTTAAAGTATTTTTAATAAATTAAAGATAAAAAGGGATAAGTGTAAGGGAAAAAATCATGTTATTTTTAAATTGAAAAATAAAAATAAAAATAAGAGTAAATATGTTACATAATACTGAAATTATTAAAAAATAAGTAAAAATAATAATTATGTCGAGGGGCATTTTACAATGAGAGAGGGGAGGGAGAGACCCTGATGTCGTACCCGTGTAAAAAAAAATGACTGACATCTATAGTTACTCTTTAATATAAATAAAAAATATTAATTAAAAAAATGACATAATATTTAATAAAAATAAACCTATAAATTAAAAATATTAATTGAAAAATAAAAGACAATATTTAATAATAAAATAAAATGCCTTTTCTGTGTAATGTTGTGAACATCCCAATTATTCTCTACAACTGTTTGCCTTTAGATTTAATCACTACTAACCACAAAATCATGGAATATTGTTTCCAAATCAAGGCGCTGCAAGCCTGCTGCGATGCTCAAAAGACAACCTCACACATTTATTTTGTATGCATTTTTTTCGTATTGGAAACCTAAAATGCACTGTGCTGGAGTTAGACATTTGTTTAGTGGTTTTTTTTACCGCATAGTGAAGGTTGGAAAGTTGTTTGCATGATTATTTTATAATTTGATAGACCGTAAAACTTTAGCTTTATTTTGTAATTTTATTTTTTATTTTAAATTTTAGTTACTAGATCATGAACTTTATTTTTGTATTTTAATTTTATTTGTTCTTTTTAAATTTTGTTGTTTAAGATTATAAGATTATAAAGTTTTTTTTTATAATTTAATTAATAAAACTATTGATTTAATTAATATTTAGTCATGTTATATAATTATGAGTTTAGATTTGTGGAGCGGCTGTAATCTTCGAGATTGATTAATCATCGATTTCAAGATAATTATTATTTTCATATTATTGTATATTTGAAATTTCGATTATGATTTATTTTTTATTATATGAAAATTTTAAACAAATTCAATATTAAATAGATGTCTTGAGAATGATATCTCTCACCATCTTTTACATAGATTTATCTAAGATAAATATGCTAGTTTTTATTGAATTATATATATATATATATATATTAAAATATGAACATTAATTTTTTTATAAAAATAAAATATTATTTAATATTATTAATAATATATCTAAATTAATTATATAAAATGAAGTTTATAAATCTTTTTAAGCATAAGAAGAATAATATAAATAAATTAGTATAAATATTTTAAATGTATTTATCTAAAATATATTAAAAGGTATTATTTTAAAACTTTTAATATTAAATTTATTATTAAAATTAAATAAAATTTTACTGATTTTTTATAGAAATTTTATTTTTTATACAGATTAGAAATACAAAATACTTTTTCGATTTAGTGTTAAGGATCAAAGGATATCCATTCCCTCAAGGTACTATCGTGATTTCATCCTTTTTTAGTATCTCTTAAAATTTGCATCTTAATGAATGACTAAGCAACACCTTTTACATTACCATCCCATCGTTAAATTACAACCCACTTTATATCTTTCCAAAATTTAAAAAAATATATTTAAAATATCTTACTAATTAATATATTAAAAAAAAATAAAAAAACTATATACAAATTAAAATTAAAATAATTGACAACTTTTTAAAAACAATAATTTAAAAAAATAAAATAAAAACATTTTAATACTATAAAAATATCAACCTCAAATTGCTAGTCCCAATTTTCTTGTACAAAATAATAAGTCTCAAAATATAAATCTAAATATAAAAACTAACTCATATAAACTATATGATGATAAAGCTAGTAAATTGACTCTACCAAAAACACTAAAGAACTATAAAATATATAACTTCAATGACGTCGATGATAAAATACATTTCATTTTGTCATATTTATTAATGATATTTAGTCGCCCTATGATAAAAGGTGAAATCTTTGCACTAAAATAATGAAATAAAGTTTTTTTTAATAAAGGTTAAAGTTACATGTTTTGAATGGTGTTGGTGTTTTGTATGGAAAATATTTATAACAAAGTAATATTTTAAAATAATTAAGATGATAAAAATATATAAATAAAAGAAAAATGTATTAACGTAGTTATTGTAAAAATTAACGAATAAATAATAAAGAAAAGGTAATTAGATAATAAAAAGAATAAAATTTAACAATGAAGAGGTTGAGTCGAAAATTTGAAAATCTTTCAAAATATAATATCTTTTGAGTGAGATCAACAATAATGAGAATCAATGAAATTAATTATGAAAAAAAATTAATTGTTCCCTTTGTTTCGATAGATTTTAGGGTTGGCGGGACCCCTCCCGATAAAAAACAAAGCAAAAACAAAAGTCCTGGCTTGAAGGACTAAAACCAACGAGACATATGACTAATAAACAACCATTATTGTAGATAAACTAACAGATTGAGAATATAATAATTTTTCATATAACCCTTCAATAGATGTTTCCCATCTAGCGAAACCGAACCAATCAAGCCTTGAATAAAATTTTGGAGAGAATTTAGAGCTACTCCCACTAAATCATCTCTCAGGAAGAGAATCCACTACCAAAAAAACTCACTCGCAGCCAACAAGAGTCCAATGACCCCTACTAGTAAGCAGAGTTTCCATAGTCCATTGGGAGCCACTATCAATTGAATTCAAAGCCTCTAATTGAAGTCTTTCACCTTCAGCGTTCCTACCTCTTTTCTCTATTGGCCTAAAGTTTGGTTTTTTAAGAAAAATAGTTTCTCTGAGCAATACACAAAACTTCCGTGGAATTGAGTTTGTCTTCATTTTCTTTTTTTTTCTTGTGAAGAGACTATTGAATCCTTATTAGCCACGCTGTGAAAAGAACCTTCTTTCTCTTAATGACGCTGATTGTGAAGCTTTGAAGATCCTTTCTCACAATCTGAAATTAAACCTTCCAAACACATGTTGGCTCTAGGCTCCTTATTGAGAGGAGAAAGTTGCTCTATGTTATTCTTCGAAAACTCATGTTGCTTACCCAAAACCTCAAGCAAGGAGCTCTTCGTTGCAAGATTTTCCTTTAACTCTGAAATTAAACCTCTAGTTGGCACTAAAATAGATTTCATCTCCTTATCAAGACAAGAAGAATCTAACTTAACTAGATCATTTTTAATCAAAACAGAAAATTCTTTCAAGAGTTTAAAACTATATTTAGGAGAGTGTCTACTAAATTAACCTTCTCCCTTAACGAGATAGGAATCCTTCCATTGTCATCGCGAACCATCATTCACCAATTTCTCCACATCCAACCTTAACCTTTCAATTTTTATTCTTCACCCCTTTTTTTTAATGAAATAAAATTTAAATAATTTTTTTAATTATAAAATATATAAATATATTAATAAAATTTATTGTTGAACATACATACTTATAATAAATAATAAAAAATATTAATTTAAATTTTAAAAATATACATCAAACTATCACATGAATTCAAAATGTCAAATATTATACATCAAACTATCACATCAATTTAAAATGTCAAATATATTTTTTTAACATTCCTTACAACAAGTACTATAATTACACCACAACACTTTTAAATTTTGAAAAATAAATATTTTTTAAATATTTAATTGAATGAAACAAATATTATATTGAATATAAAATCCAGCAATCATTCATTGTTGGAGGGTATCCAATGAAAAAAAGGTTAGGAACTCTTTTGATGTACGTACGTATTATTTAAATTAATATTTATTAAACATGTAAAGTTAAAGTTTGAGTGGGTCTCAAAAAGTGTCACGAGATTTACGTACTGATTTTTGTTTTTTTATAATTTCTTGAGTTGGGGCCAAGCTTTTAGCTTTCGATAATTTCTAGGGATTATATCAACTCATCAACGTTTAATTAGATGGGGGGTGAAAAAAGTTTTGATGGGGCCACAATTTCATATAAAGTTAACCAACAAATCACCAAACCAACTAGTCTATTATAAATCATAACATACTTTAGAGTTTAACATGGTTTACTATGTAAAAGAGATAACACTTAAGATATCAATAAAAAATCTACTTACAACTTGTGAATCAACTAAAAACCTACCTACAGCCAATAAGGAAACACCCTTTTTAATTATGTTCGAAGAGAATATTATATTAATTAATTAATAGATTATTTTTTAAAAGTTTTTTTTTTGGGTTGATTAATGAAAATAGTTTTAATTTAGATGTACAATTTTATTGAGTTTGAAAAAAAAAAAGGAAAAAAAAAAGGACTCCAAATTCTATTGTTTGTTTAAGATATTATAATTTTTCAATATATTTTTTTAGAAGAAAAAAAATTATATAACCAAATAAACATTATATTTAAAGGTTAAAATTGTTATGAGACAATCAAATGAACCTAAAATTTAAGATGGCTATTCATTATTAACATTCCACGTACATTAAAATCTATCACAAATCATTTCCACTATCGTTGTAGAATGCATATCAACATAATTATTCTTTTAATAATTAATTTTAATAAGTTAATATGAATATTTTAAATATATTTATCTTTAAAATATTAAGAGATATTAATGTTGAGGTATTATTTGTAACATCATTGATTAAAGGCTCAATTACCTTCTTTACAAATATCTTCTTGGTTAGTAATAATTTTATTGTAACTTTATAGACTTTAAATTTAGTCTTATGTCTAAAAAATCACTATTTTTCAAGTATCTTTTACAAGCAATGTAATACTCAACTGAATATAATCATATTTAAAATTGAAGTTATCCTACAACAATCAAATAAATATCAAAATTAATATCAACTATTTTATTGACATCTTACACTATTATATTTTATTAACATTTTATGTATTTAAATCATCTCAAAATAACTTTTAGAAAATAATTTTTACAATATATAATATTTTTATCGTAAAAAAATAATTTTAAATATAATACATATTTTAAACTATTCTTAATTTAAAAATAATTGTCTTATTTATTATCATACAAACCTATACGCACATCTATTATTGTTTGAAATTGACATTGTTTACCTCTTTTTAGTGTTTTAAAATTGAGTTAGTTACCCCAAAAAAATTTATTGGCATATATTCCTAACTTTCCTATAATAATATATAATAAAAGATTTGGGGAACAAACTTTAGTTTCATTTCATTTACACTTAAAATTGTGTGTTATGGGCATCATTTATACTAGAGAAACTTTAGAAAAGTTTCATTCATATTTTGAATAGGTTATTTGATAGTATTGAGTTTAAGGGTTGGAATTAAGTTTTAAATTCATTTTTTTTAATAGTTAAAATGGTAGACATATCATTATTTATAATAGAGAAATTTTGTAAAATTTTATTTACATTTGAATAGTTTGTGTATTTATAATAAAAGAAAAAACTAGTTTCTTTTTAAATAGGTTTAGGAAAAATATTTATATAAATCATCACTTTACAATATTATATCATTATTCATCATAAAAGATGGTATGTTTATAACATAATTTGAAGATTGGCATGCTTAAAATACAATTTGAAAATTAATATATTTAAAATTTAATTTGAAATTTAATTTTAAAAATAATATATGGGAACAATATTCAAAAAAAAATGTTGAATAAATATTTCATAGATTTAATATATATATATATATATATATATATATATATATATAATAATAATAATAAAATTATTCATATATATAATGAATATATCCCAAATAGATTATCAAAAATCTTGAGAAAACAAAATATAAAAATAATATTTTTGTTAAGAAACGAAATCAATTCCCTGCTAAATCTTCTAAACTGGGTCTTCTTAATCAAAATTTAAGATCCATTATATTTTTATGTAAAAGGACTAAGTTAAAAGCTTCATTTTAAGGGGAGAAAAAAATGAAAATAAAGATAAAATACACACAATAACCCATGAGATCTACATAGAAAATACCCCCAACAACCTTAAAAACGGATGGAAGTTTATAACTCATTAATTCATGGATAATGTTGGGAAGAGCCCGAGGTAAAAAATAAAGTTTAGGACAACCTTAAGTAGAAGCTAATAATTGGGAAGATTAAAAATTAAGAGGAAAGGACAATTTTAAAATGACATTTTATAAACGAATATTAATGAAGAGTAAAATGGAGATGAAATATTGGAAAGGTGATAATAATAATATATTATAAAGAAAAAATATATATATTTAAATAATTAAATAATATGTTGAAGTGTTAAGTTATTATTAATAATTTAAAAAATAAAATTAATTAAAAAAGTTGTATAAATAAAATAATAATTTATTAATATGTAAAAAATTAAAAAATTACATTTAGAAAAAAATTAAAAAGAAAAAAAAAAAAAAAATGTTTTTAGTGTGTTTATTTATTTTTGTTAATTATTAGACTTTTAAATTAGATATCATTGTACTAGAAAATTTGTCCACTTTCGATGGTCCCAATTCTTCTTCTCAATCCTTCAACTCTTCTTCTCTCTCTTTCTATGTCTTATGTTTTGTGTCCAAAACATCCTCAATGTTGTTGCACCTATATTTTTGTCTACTTATAGATAGGGTGCCTCTGTCACCTTTATGCCATACTTTTCACTTTAATTCATTAGATGTCAGTTGTGCACCCATTAAATTCTATTTCAAATTAATTAAAAGTAACCATAGTTGTAGTTCAGTTGACATGAAGTGTACACATGATATATATAATAATCATTCAAATAATTTATTGATCATTCATAGACATTCAAGAGATAAAGAAATCATTAGAGAAATTATCATTGTTTTAAACTTAGCATTTTTCATAGAACACTTTTGGCACACGCCCTAGAGTTACATGTAAAAATCATTTTATGAAGCTATTTATCTTCTAAAATTTATTATTATTCACATTTTTTATATTGTAATTCCCACCTTTTTTGTATCTGATAAATAACAAGATAGTTATATTATTCATTAGGACTAATGTAGACCCCTGAGATCACATTGTTTTTCTTAATCTTTAGTTATTTCAAGTGCAATGGATTTTCCTTATTGCAAGAAATAAAGTTTTATTTGTAGGTATACAAGTGTCACAACACACATTTCAAAGTGAGAAAACCAAAAAGTCAAACTAGGTGAATACAATCATTAATTTATTTTGGACTCTTCAAGTCACCTGTCTAAAGTATCCTGAATGCTCATAAAAATTGTCTAAAGAATCTCTAATTCTTTTTGTGATTATATAAAGAGTTTGTGATGCTTTGTACAACCAAACCTAATCATATAAAGACTTCTAGGTGAGATTGCTAACACTTTTTATATTTAGGTTCAAACCATAATGTTATGGACTAATTCAAGATATGTACTGAAACCCTATGTTTTTTCCCTACTGATTGATTTGGAGATAATTTATTTGTAATACATTTATCCATATTATATTTTGGTAAAGTCATATTAACTTTCACCTCCCAAGATTGGATCTACTTTATATTGTGTTAGATTTCAAATTATCCTTATTTTATAGGGTTAACTTTATTTTATGCTCATATACCTAAAGTTTGTAGGTTCTTTTTTTTTAGTTTGCTTGATCACAAACCCTATGTTACTTTCTAAAAACTCTTAAAACCCTTATGTGTTTGTATGGTGTGTATTTTTTCATGTTTAATGTCAATTGATGCTACCTAAATTGATTATGTGTATGTAACTAACTATAAAAAGTTTTAGAATTAATCAAAACCCCATATATCTTGTTGAAATCCCTTTGGCTAATCCTAGGTCAAACTTGGAAATAAAAATGGAATTTAAAAATTCTCTAATGGTTTAAAAATTAAGGTTACCATCAAAAAATATACGAATAATGTGCCTTTACAAAATGCCAATATATCGTTTTTGAATGAAAATAATGATTTTTTAAAAATATTAATGGATATCAAAATGTTTATAGGGACAAAAATGATGAATAATTTTTTGATCGAGAAGCTTATTAAGATGCTTAAGATAGGACTAAAACTCTAAACATCACTCAATTTAGAAAATATATCTCAAAAACTCTCATGAAATTTCAAGATTTATGAATGTTATAGAATAAGTTTCATATCATACGTACCATTTTATTAAATTTATTCTACTTTTATTTATGTTCAGCTCTATATTTATATCATTTTTTTATTCTTGTTTATTTTAATATTCAGTATAGTTTTCAACATGTTTCTACTATTTATCAACACGTTTCTACTATTCCTCCTTAAAATGCTTCTACTATTTCTATTCCTATTTCTCAACATGTTTTTGTGATTCTTTTATATGTTTTTATTGTTCCTTCTCAACGTGCTTATACTATTCCTTCTCATAATGTTTCTATGATCAAAATTACCTATTAACATGCTTTTACGATTCCTTCTAAACATGCTACTACTATTCATTTCATATACCAACAATATCTTGCTTAAACATTCTTCTATCTTCTCCACATATTGTCAATCCTTAAGTTATTCAAAATTATTCTATTCTAACCTACACCATTTTTTGGCCTACTATTTTGTCTCCAAATCTTGAAATGCCTACTATATTGCATACCCTATATGACTTGTAGATAAAATTACCTTACTCAAGAGTCCCACAAACCAAATAATAAGGTTACATCTCATGATATTATTTTAAACTCTCTTGCATATGAACTAATTATATACACTACAAGATATAGACCATATAAAGTCACATTTTGTTAAAATTTTAACCCTAAATTCAAATTTAAAGTTGTATGTGGGAAGCATCTAAAGAGGGTAATGTTAGGGTATCTTTCATTCTCCTAAATTTAGATAGCAATGTTAGGTAGACTTTATGGATGACATTAGCTTATCTTTACTTGATGACTTTACAATGACTTAATAGGTGATATTGGTATGTCTTTGGATGTGACTTTGACAATATTTCATAGGTGACATTGGTATGACTAATTTGAAAACTATACTCTAACTTTATCCTTGAGTTTCTTTTCATCTCTAGGGGTGATGATTGAGTGACTTAATTGACAAGCATTGGATGCCGTAATTTTTGACTTTATGTCCATACTAAGGGTGTGAGATGGGGGTGTCTTAACTGGTTACATGGGGTACTTGGTTATGGTATATCGAGCCCCTGAAACATAAATGAAATAACCTAATGTAAATTAGACTCGATATACCAAATATGAGTGCCTTGTGTAACCAATCACTTGATTGATTGCAATGGAAACTCAATTGGCATATTGAGGCCCCTACACATGAATGCAACCATTTAATGTCATTTAAGGATCAATATTTCCTATTTAAGTGCCATGTGTAACTAATCACTTGATTGGTTACACAAGGCACTCAAATAGGACATATCGAGCCCCCTAAATATAAATACAACAACCTAATGTCATTTTAAACTTGATTTATCCTATTTAAGTGCTTCATGCAATAAATCACTCAATTGATTGCATGGTCACTCAATTAAAATATATCAAACCCTCTAAACACATTTTGACATGTCAAATACAGACTTTTGGATTGATACTTTTCATTTCCAAAATACTTAATATTAACTCTACTTTATTCTTTTGTTATAGCTCCATTATTCATGGACAAAGTTGATTCAAAACTAACTATCATATACCTAACTTAGACTAGATTTGAAAAATTTGTTCATTCATGATGATTTAATTTATCTGCAGATAACATTTATTTATCCCACTATGGTCACGGGTTATAAGAGGTTGGAACCATGGGCTCAAAACAAACCCACTGCATGATCACTAAAATATATTTATATCTAGATGTAAACACTTCTAGCTAAAGTATATATTCCCATCCATTTTGTATTTATCTTAATCTTAAAATATTGGCCCAAAGTTTGACTCGATTAAGGGACCAAATGGATGACATTCATTTGATTACATGCGATCAATTGTATCAAATTAAAATTTGATTTTGTTTCCATACTTCATAAGTGACATTTTTTTTATGATTCCATTTATTAGCTTTGTAAATCATTTCATTACCTTCACGAGTAAGATCATGTCCTTCATTGCACGCTTTTACATGAGTTTCTAAGGTGACTCAAGTTTCTACTATACCAAGTGAATTTTGCCAAGGGTGCTCCAAGAGTCCCTGCACCAAACTGTAGTTAAAAATCATCCCTAAAAATCTTAGTCAAAATATGAATATGTTAAACATGAATACATTCTGAAGCTAAAGGCATGACACTTGGCATGGAGACCTAATTTTGAGTGAACTAAATACCATGGCTTCAGTATTTTTAAATAAAATCACCATACGATATGCCAACAAAACCTAATGTGACTTCTCATTCACCTTTAATTTTACCTCAACACTACCAAAGTGAATATGATCTCCCCAATAGATATAAAGTGCTTTAGCTAGTATAAAAAAGCATATACCATGATTTATGTCAGCCAATAATTGCATGCATTGTGTCATGAATGTGAAGAATTAGGTTGTTGTCCTCGAAATAATGATCCAATGAATTATTTTCCATAAAACCTCTTATCAAATGTTCATGTTAGACTATAGGAACTCTCGATTCCCTAGCGAATACAACTCTTTTTATCATTTCTTAACATGTACCTTCAATAGAATTCAAGTAATGTTTCATAATTTTACTCATCTCAACTTGAAATTTATAAATTGCTTGTGTAAAAGTAGAAATAATCTCTCTAATGCATGATTGGTTTGAAATTCACATTTTCATCATCCTTGGTAACATCAAGTCCACCATAGAGACATTCGTAAAATACTCTACCATAATTCTTGACACATGAGCCCAAATTTTTGTTTGATAGTACATCCCAATGAAGGATAACCACATTTGTTTAATTTATCTTGTTCCAGTTGGATACCATGTGGTGGGCCTTGAAATTTTTTTTAATAAGCAAGATATGGAAAAAAATTAACAATTTTATTTTTATTAATCAGTCTAAGATGTAAATATACAAGTTTGTTCTCATACAAAAAAGGATTCAACATTTATCTCTTCTATAATCACTCATTATTCTTAATATCTAGTTGTATTATTACAACAACTCGCGCACACACACACATACACAATATAATATGTTAACACTAATTTAGACTATTACAACATTGGATAATATTGTACTAATCTCATGTAATTACCAAAATTTGATCACAAATAGTTGATAATGTCAAATTTGGCCCTCTTTCACTTTAATTGAGTTGAGCACTTAATTTGGACCTATTTTGCCACCTCAGTCTATCCTAAACACGTATATGGACCTATTCTTTTATAAATTACTATATTATGCCTAAATATATGTTTTTAACTACTAAAAACTCATCTAAGAATCTATGCATACATATTTAGACCCAAAATTCACACATTCCCCTTAAGGACAAAAATATATAGTAGGGGACAATAGTGGCATATGTTTTTATCCCCTATGGGTTGATCCTATCCTTAACCCTTCTAACAGTCACTTTTTAAATTTGAATCTTCCCTTATAGTTTGGTTAATATTTTAAAGATAGGTAGCATGAGGTTTTCCCATTTTGGATTGCTATAAAGACACGCTTAAGTCACATATTCTACCACTAAGCAATTTTAATATAAAAACATAGTTACATTATTGAACATTGAACAAATCTTCCCTATTATTCTCAATTATTATTCTAATCATTTGAATCAGTCCTTAACCAAGTCCATATCCTATTTTAACCAATATGAAGAAGAGTGTGATTAAGTATTCAAGACATATCTAGATGCATTCATATATTCAAAGGAACACAATTGCACAAAACACTTTAAGTGGGAGAATTACGTGGGTTTGACTTCCCTCTTCAGAGTATTTGGATATGTAGGCAATGTTCGATCATCATGGGGGTGATTTTAGTTAGCGCAACTCATTACACTTCTCACATTTTCAATTTATAGGTTTTCAATCATTACAAACCCTACAAGTTTTTAACTTTGACAAAGCCATTTACATGTCTTTCACATGCATTTGAAGGTCTAATATATATACACAAGAATGATTTAAGCTATCATAAATGATCATGACATGAATTTCCAAAGGATAAGATCAACCAAATTATGAATATAATGCTAGTCAATCATGTGCTAGTTTGGATGATCTTGTCTTCTTTCATTTTTAGTCTCAATCTTTGTACATTTGTAGAATCAGTCCATGTTAGTTAGTTTCAACCATCTATTAGTTTCATACAATCAGAGCTCAAAAAATAAATATCCGAGTCTTTCATTTTTTTCATATTTATTCTTCTCTCATTCGATTTCACTTTATCGATTTCAGTGTTTTGATTTCATTTGACTTGTCATAAGTTGATTTACAACATTTACTATCTTTTATTCAATTTATATGAATTAGGGTCAATAATACATTAATTCAAAATTCCTATAAACACCTGGTTATATTTTAAATATTCCCACTAGTACAAGCATAGTTCAAAGTAAATGAATGGTACTGCATGAGAATTGGGACATACACTAGTTTGAAATAAAAAACTATGGATGAGAACATATTGCCAATACAATAGGGGTAGTATGAACTAGAACTTACACTCAATTCATACACATTACATTTGTTGTGGGAACATCCTCACTATAAATCTGATCAAGGATAGGATCATACACATTATCCTATATAAAACAAAGAAATATGGATAGGGAAAAACACACTATGGGAGAGGAGCCAATACTTAGCTGGGTACCAATAGTTAGGATAACAAAAGATCCAATAGTTGGATACATTTATTTGAAAATTAGGTTTATAATTTACATGTGATTATACAATTTTGATGAAATAATAGATTAAAAAACCAATCACATAATGACACATCACCCTCACAAGTATAATATACTCAATGCACATGTTTTAGTCATACTCATTTTCTAATGCATTTCAAATTTATCATTTTAAATCAATTCAAAATATGAATTTACCTTCATTCAAGCACACCAAATGAAAAATTGTGATTCACCCTTCACTTGAAATTTCAAATGGGCATTTTATGTACATCAATTGGTGTCCATACGATAGACTTATAAGGTGGCCAATTTAGGGTGCACATATGTTGGCTTCTCTCCCCTATCCAATGTACAATGACAAACAACTGCTCATAAATATATCAGTCATACTAAACCTTACTAACCATTACAACATGTGAATAGGGACATACTATCTTTTCATCACAAGTGTGGCATGGGCTTCCACTTCTCTTCTATTGTACTCTTTTGGGGTTGGATCTTGACTATGTATTTAGTGGGTGCTTTCGATGTCACTAAAAAATATGTATAGAGTTTCTACAATTGATCACAAAAATAAATATGGTGATCACTAAATTAAACATCATCTATGGCTTTATTTGGTTTGTTTATATGTTTACACTAAAACTTATGCAGCCAATGTATATCATCATTACCATTGACAAACACAACTCTTTAATTATTTTTATTTTTTGAGCTTTGTTTTTTACTAAATAAAATGATAACCTCAAAGTTAGTGATGAAATAGAGATTTGTAAGTGGCATCATTCCATTTTTTTCCTCTAGGTCATTCAGCCATATTGAACTTGATGGTCCTATGAACTAAAAATCCCTTTATGATACATGCCAATAGTTTTAGTATTATTTTTATCCATAAAATTTCACCTGACTATAGACACATAAAACTATTCACAAGTACTTAAAAATGTTAATTATTGACACATCCTAAACCACATAACTTGATCACCATTACACGACTCTTATTCACCATTCCTCTAAGCCACTTATTTATATGTATATTTAATCCTTTGTTTGTCATTACTATTGCATAAAACTTCCAAATTTCAAATGCTTAATCTTTCTAAAGACATATTTATATTATATCCAATAGAGGATAACATATAGCTATATTTGATATTTTTAGACAAGTCCATGCTAGGCAGATAGGAGCATGGTGCACTCCTATCCACTTACAATGGCCATATCTCACACCAAATAATGACTACTTAAAAAATTTAAAACATTCTTTTGGCTATTCCCTCATGTTTTGCATGGTCAGCTAAAGGAAATTGTCAAAATGTTTTCCTATAAATACACATCTAAGGTTAATCATTATTCCTAACTTGGCACTATATATTGAGCACTTATACACTTCTATGCATTAAAAAAATCTGCCTTATTCTTCCCAAATTCAAAATTGTTCATAAGGAGTAGCCATAAGATAAGTTAAGAGCCCTATAAATCAAGTTGAGAGATATCATTATCAAGTATGAAATCCATTTTATATCTTGATACATATAGTCAAAAGAACACCATTACAAATCATTCTAGGTGGGAGAACTACACAAACTTTATTTCCTTCTTTCGAGTATTGGATAAGTAGGTAACAATAAAAAATTAATGTGGTGATTGAGGTCAGATCAACCCATTACATTCCCCTCATTTTTATAAGATTTAAATATATCAAACTACCCTTAGGGTTTAAAAGATAAGAGAAACAACACAATGATTTTTTGTGTGGTATTATTCAGAGTGTGATATTTTATATTGATTAGCAAACATAAACACATAAGGTACATTGATCAGTTTTATATCATAGTCAATAGGAGTAAGTCCACAATTAATGGACTCAAGTGTAATGCTTTGTTATCCACTTATAGTGCTTATGTTGAGGAATATACTCTAATTCTACATCTGATATGTCATTTCAAAATTATGTTTTCTCTATCTTTTCCTATCAACCACCTATCATAGTCAATTGGGACAAGTCTGTAATCAATAAAATCAAATGAAAAATGTTGCAGTCCACTAATAACAGACCTATTCAAATCTTATTTCTAATTTTATTCCTAACTTTGATATTGCATAGTCATATTTTTTTTTTACTTTCAGTCTCAAATAATTGGGATAATCAACATAAATCTATGTCTAAGCTAAGTATATTTCTTCTTAGTGTTTTCTAAAATTAGTAGTTTTCTAATTTAACAAATTATCAAAAATAGAATCGTTAATCATTGCACATCTTTAGAGAATGGGTGGGTAGGAAGTGAAAGAATTTGGGACAAATTGAAGTGGTATCCATAGAAAATAATTACTTCCTAGTCTTCTCTTCACCGGAAAGTTGTGAGAAAGCTCAAGGAGGATTGTGGTATCTTTGAAAATCTTTCCTTTCTCTCAAGAAATAGAAGCCTAGGTTGAATCTAGATAATGGTGATCTTATGTAAATTCTAATGTGGGTTACCTTGCTAGGTCTTCCTTTAGAGTTCTATGAGGATGAAGTCTTCCTAGGTATTGCATGTGCTAGTAGGACAATCGATGTCCATTGACATAGTCACTAAGTCCAAAAGAAGATTGGTTGAATCCAGGCTCAACATCTATGTCCAGATGAACAAATTATTTTTAATAAGTATACAGATTAAATATAAATTTGGGAAATGGACTCAAAAAATTATTTATGAAAGGGATGAGGTCATCCTCAAGGGCATGATTCAGTAGGCCATGATGAAAGTTGTTGCCCAATCCTTAACAAGAATTTGGAGAAGGGGGTGTTTGAGAAGCTAGTTAAAATTGGGAATACTCCTTTAAATCCTCTAAATATTAAAGAAAACTCCAATTCTGAAGTTTGAGCCCTAATGTCAGAAAAAGGATAGGATACTCCCTATGGGGACAAAAAGATTTTAAAAATTGATAATGAGGTTAATATTTCCATTGGGTCTTCAAAAACATGCTCAAAACTGATTTTTTCAATTTCAACAGATCCTCTACAGCTCCTCATCCCAGAAGAGAAAGGTAAAAGAACTTATTCCAAGGGTGTTATATCCTATTTTAATCCCCCAATCTAGAAGGTTAAAGACTTATTGATGGGAAGGTAATCACCGACCTCTTATGGGATGCTCTGCATGACTCTTCCCAAGAATGAAGAAGGTTAGAAGCCCTCTTCAGTGAAGTTTACCTCTCAGTGAAATCCTATCAAATAATATCAATATTCCCTAGAATGATATTTGCATTCCTGAAGGCATTAAGGGAACCCCTTTACATGAAGAGGTGAATTGGACTGAGGTAAAAAAAATTAAAAATGAAATGATAAAATTTACTTATGGGGCCACTATAAGAGGAAATAAAATATAAAATAATAAGGAAAACCCCTAGAATCAAGCAAAATAAAATATCAACGATCATAGAGTATCCTGAGATAGTCCAAGTTTCTCTAATCTTCATGAAAAATATTCTATTTGATTATGTCCCTTAGGAATTGTAAGTGGTAAAAGGATTTTTTGGAGTCCTATGTCTTAAAATTTTGTTAATGTCATTTAAGACCTTGAAGGGTTCCTATGTAGTGTTGAATTTGTAGCTATTTTTTGGTGACTATAACAGGGATGTTTTCCAAATCCTACGAGAGTTCTTGATTCAAGCCTTTGGTGCATTAATTGTCTATCTCTTTTACCCAATTTAATTTTGAATGGATAGATAAAATTTACCTTTAAAAAATTTTGTGGTTAGAACATTTATTACTCTACCTACATAAGAAAATTCAAACATTCTCTGACTGCTTTAGATATCATTAATCTGAAGTGTTAGAACCAACCCTTTAAAGTTTTGGACACTATATTAGGAATGGAAGAAGATGTTGTGAGAGGTGACTGTAAGCGTTTGACCATTATACCTTCTTATAGGAATCCATTTTTATACGTTTTTGATAAGTTTCTTAAATAAGTTGAATAAAAGTACAATAACTCCCTAGTGGGAAAATTTGTGGGAGTAAGGTATGACATTAAAGCAATCAAGAATTGGACAAAAATAATGTAGAAAGGTATTGATCGTATTAAAATCATTGCTCTTGATAATCACTATCTATTTTTATATTTTTTTTGTAGTAAATATTACACAAAAATCCTTAATGAAGGACCATGTTTGATGGGAAGGGAAATTCTCTTGCTTCAACCTTGGATATTGAATTGGTCTCATTTGAATTTCAAAATGGATCAACTTATTTTATGGTTGGATCTCCCTAGCCTCCCTCCCACATTTTGGATGGATTGGACCTTGAAAAACATCATATAATTATATAGTTTTCTTGTGGGCATCAAACCTATCACCTGCTCTTGTAAGAGGTTGATCTCATCTAGAATATATGTTCTTATGGCCATGAACCAGACTCTTCCCAAATCCATTCAGCTGAGGTCTGCTTTGGGATCCTAGAACTAGGAAATTGTGTTTGATAGGGATAAAGAGATTTGTTCAAGATGTAGTAAATTAGGCCATCTTGTGAATTCATGCACAATGACCCATGGAGATCCGATTTCTATCTTCAATTGAAAAGATTCTAATGACACATAAAGTTCCTAGAATTTTGATGGGGAAATTCTAGATCTCCTCCCTGATGAAATTATTAGAAAGGTTAGGAGTCATGAAGAGTTGCAACACTTTATTTATTTTAACAGTCTATGGTGTCTTTCTTACTTGTGTCTGCTAAGTGGTACTTTTGGTTTTTTTATCTCCTTTCCTTTTTTGGTTTGTTTTGGGGCCCATTGTGACCATCCTTGGGGTGTGGGACCATGTCCCTTTTGTGCCAGGTTGCTCCCCCCTCTTTGGTCCTTATGTGGGATTTTTTTTGGTTGGGCCTCTCTTTTTTGTGTGTTGGTCTCTTTTGTGTGCTCAGGTTGGGACTTTTTCCTTTTTTTATTTTCTCTATTGGTTCTTGTTTAGCTCTCTCTAGGGGAGAATTGGGCCTCCCATTGTGTTTGGGCTAGGTTACACACCAATTAAAGGTGAGATTACCTTAATTTAATCACACAAAAATTTATTTGTTTTATAAAAAATAGGGTAAAACATGTTGGTGAACCCAAACTATTAATTTCAAGCCCTTATTTTTTCTAATTTAGTTTTTAGTTTCATTTTTTTCATATAAACCATGTTCTGGTAGTTTTAAAATTCATAGGAGCTACCGTTCAAGGCAAAGCAATCTTAATTTTTACCTAAATCATGGTGTGAGGGGTACTACCCCAATAATCAAGTCATTAGGCAACACTATTCACATATTATAGTTTTCATGTACCTCATGATAAATCATAAATGTATATGGTTTTGTTTTAAGCCATGAAAAGCCTTCGACTATTTTTTATTATAATGCACTGATAAATGGTTAGCTCTAGGAATTTACTCTCAACTTACCTAGAGATAAGATAGTGTGACTACAAGAATAATGATTTCCTCTGTAGTTAGTGTCTTGACAACCATGATCACTATTTATGACTAGGATTAGTACATCTAAGAGATTACAAAGAAAACACACCCTTCACTAGTTTCACCCTTTTTCCTTATTGTAAAAATTCCAAAAATTTCAAATCATAGTCATAATGAATGCATTTTGTTCACATCTTATGAAATTAAGTGTTACATGTCACCTAGCTTTCCAAGCCATAATTCATCATATATTGGCATTAATCAAATCTCAATATCATAAACATGCTGAAATGAATAATGTACAATCTCAAACCTTACTTTATTCACAAGTATCATTAAGGAAAATCTATGTAAAGACTAGCACAACTTGGGAACAAGAACAATTATACATTCATAATGTTATAAGGCATATTCCAAACCCTATTGATGGACTTATCAAGACTATTGAGAATGATAAAGCTAATATACAAAAAATGATGAATTTAATGACAAATAACTCACCACATATATAAATTCCATCCCACATAATATTGATGCATTCCTATACATTGTAAGAAATTTACAAAAGAAATTAGCTTTAATTTCCACTTCTACTTTAGATTCTCTAGTTACTACTATTACTTCTATTCCTACATCAACCCATACAATTACATATGTGCAAACATATTTAGGTATGGGGGCATCACTTGATTTAAAATAGATTAACATGTTTATTTCTATAAGGGAATCAAATACACCTCCCTTTAATACTACACAAGATCCACTTCTAACCTCACCTAATGCATCCTCTTTTGAGAAAAATTTAATATCCTTACATTATAAAGTATTACAGGTAGATAAAAGTGTTTCTAAAGCTATTTACTCAATGGATTCTTAAAATCAGATTCAAAATTATTTGGCACGCAAGGTAGCCTCTTACATATTACAAATAAGATTTTTAGCTCCTAAGCTACCCGTCTATGAGGGTAAAGTTGATCCTGAGCAACATCTTCGATCATTCCATGCAGTATGCTTGGATTATGATTATAATAATAAATTACTTACCAATATTTTTCGAAGAAGTCTCAAAGATTATGCTCTACGATGGTTATATGATCTCCCTATTTAATAATCTAGACCATTCAACCCCTTGGTAGATCAATTTAAAAAAACTTATCTATCAACATCAATGAAAAGTAATCTTACGTATAAATTTCAAAATTTAAGCAAGGTTCAAATGAGTAAATCAGTGAATATGTTCTTTGGTACAAAACCATGCTAGTAAATATGACAAACTCTATGGTAGACAATAAATTACAAGATATATTCACTCAAAGCTTTCTATCACCACTCATGAATCAATCATGTTTGATAAATTCAAATCCTTTGATGAGCTATGCCACATAGTCAAAGAAAATTAAGTAAAGCTTAGAGCATTGAATAAGATAAAATATGAATCAAGTGCTCCATCTACATCAAATATAAAGTTTCATATCAAGCCAAATTACAAGGTCAAGATTAATGAAATTAAAAATGAATAAAAATAACATTTAATGAAATATAATAACCATCAAATAAACTTCAATTGACATTTCCACCAAGGAGGTAATTTTAAGGTTCCCACAACCTCCTCATATCTTGTTATAGAAGGAAATTGATTACAATATCATATCTCTACCTCTACCATTTGAGCTTCATTTGACCAAGGCTCAACCTAAGGGTTTTAAAAATAATGGATATTGTGACTATCATAGATGCATTGGGCATTCCATAAAAAGGCGTTACAAGTTAAGGTATAAGACACAAGATCTTATCGATGATAATAATATTAAATTAAGCACATTCATTGATGAATTCAATTCAGAACAAAATAATAATGCAAAGCTAAAAATATTTAGTATTCCATTTATAAATCATGATACACCAGATAATTTAGATATTTTAGAAGTACATCATGCATATAATGTGCATCTTCTTCATAAGATATATGGGCATCAAATAGATGGAATTATTTATACAATTATAGGCACATTAGCATAATGCCCAATGATCACATTTGATGACAATAAAATCAATGATGATGATGTAGATATACATGCATGTTTTATCATAGATTGTATCTACAAGCATCATATACACAATGTTATGATTGACAATGGGTTAAGTGAAAATCCATGTACAATGACACTCCATAGTCTTGGATACATGGAACAATATTTACAAGCCGCATAAATAATAATCAAAGCATTTTATGGTCATACACATGACACTTTAGGACATATAATGCTACCTCTCTAAGATGGTTTAATAACAATGGCTACTCCATTTATAGTCTTACCAAGCACATGGGTCTTAAATGTTATTAGGATGCCCTTAGATACAAAATATATATGTAGTGTCATATATAGTGCATAAATTACTCAAGTACATACATTGTAATCAATTGATCAAAGTTCATGGCATTCCATATGAGTACCCTATGTAATCATTGAAAACTCCTCCTCATCCTCCACAACAACAGTTGCTTGTGGCACCTATTCAAGAACACCATAAAAATATAATTGTGGAACATTCTCTAAAAAATAGTATGAAGATAAACAATGAACTAATTCAATAGCATAAGGTAGAATTGATTATGCACCTATACAAAATCTCACTATACAATCCATTTAAGGGAAAAAGGTCTTTGTTCCTAACCAACCAACTTCATATCAAATAATTACTCAAAGTGAAAAGAAGTATAAATCTCCTACACTGCATCCTAAGGCAATACCTTAGAAAGTTTAACATGATCCACAATGAACACAATCATTAAGATATTCTCTAATTATACAACTAACTTCACTAAGTCTTGCACCTTTTCAATCTTAACATTATACAAAATATACTATGAGTAGTGATCATGATAGTTATGTTATGCATTTTTATATTTAGATACATCCACATGTAGCACTTTTCATCTATGCAAAGTTTCCCTCCAACTATATCATCTAAGCACACTCTATGGTCCTCTCATTAATGGGATCAAATATTGGAAAAATACAAAACATTCAAAATATTAAATTAATAAAAAATTAAGTCATAGGAATAACATGAGATGTTAGTTTAATTTTGTACATATGTTTTTATTGAGGGTAAAAGAGGGTTTTAGAGGAACCCTACTTGTAAAAAATAACCACCATTATGGTCAATAATAAGAAACAAAGGATTATCAAACATAGTAAACAAATAAATATCCATAGGAAAAAAACAACATAAACATAACAGATAAACAACCAACACACAACCTCCATAAAAAAGCAGAGAAATATAGAGCAAATAACATTGTGAGTATTCTTCCAGTCCTCATATACCTTGGACCACTCCTTAGTCACACTATAAAATTTATTATCCAGGCAACCAACCAGCTTGGCCTTCTCATTCTAGGTGTACACCCCTTTGAGATTCTTCTTGGGTCTGATACCATCCTCGTTATCTTTTTCAATGCTAAAAAACATAGACAGACCTTCCATACTTTGCATAACATTGTTAATCATAACCTTTCTAAAACTTAAAAGGATATTGAGATTATCCATGAGATATTTTTTATCCCTTTCCAATGTGGTAATTCTATCAGTGAGAAGCTTAATTTGATCAAACATTTCCACTTCTTTCTTCCTCGTGCAAAAAAGGTTGCCCATCTTATTGATATTATTAATTTTCCTACTTCAGTCGAGTATGATCCTTCATAAACCATTGAAGGAAAGATTTTTGAAGTTTACTTCTTCCTCCAATTATTCCAGTCTACTTTGATTCTTAGTTATATCATTCATAGAGTTAAGATTGAAGTGGAACTAAATATTAGTTTGGGGTTCACTAGTTTTAACACCAACACTTTCATTAATAACCCTGCTACCTAACACATTCTTCTTCTCCCCTGATACTAATATGCTTGATCTAAGCAATATTTTAGGCAACAATTCAGGTGACATTTCTACCACAATTGGTTGCATAACTTCCAAGAGCCATAAATTTTGCACCATAGCTCTGTTTGATTCCCCATTTGAACTTCAAAGATGTTTTATTGCTCAAAATTGTAGATACAACATATGCATATCTCTAGGAAGAGATGTCTCATTTCCATTTTGGGTTAAATATTCATTTATACACATTTTTAAGGTAGGATGAGGATGTATAAGGTCACCAATATCGAGGGAGATGAAGTGGTTCGACTTCCATGATTTACAATAATACATAATTCAAGGAATTACTATTTTTAGAAACTTACTATTTTTAGACTACACTACTAAAATTGAAATTTGGGTCACTTCCATTTGGTTTTTTTGGGTCAAAACCTACTAAGTAGATATTTTTGCCATCTCACGATGTTCCCCTCATTCTTAGCTTTCTAAAAATTCAAACGAGGAGTCAAACGGAGCTATAGTGCAAAAGTTATGGCTCCCAAAAGTTCTACCACCAATTGGGGTAGAACCATCACCTGAAATATTGCTCATATCAATGCTCCTCTAGATCAATGATTGAATGAGGGTCCTAAAAGGGTTGATCATTGAATCTGTGTTCTTTTATGTAATCCAACCTACTATTATTTATCATATCTATTGGTAAATAACATATAATTTTTATATACACACATTTATTTCATGAGGTATATGTGTATTATGCAATACATACATTATATATGGATTCTTAGATGTTGGATTCCCTTCTATCTAATGGCCATGCCTATCCTAGGAGGTATCTAAATACATATATTACACTTTGACATGTTTTATATATCTATGACCTAAAATGCAATGTTGAGCTACATATCTTATAAGTGTCTTTCTAAATCACTCATTTTACATTGTGCTAAATAGATATGTTACCTATGGATAGAATATATTAGTTTTCTCCTTTTTTATGATCTTTCAATGTTGTTTACTTTATTGCATGATAAACTAGATATTGTTTCTTATTGTGTGTGGCTCTTGGAGCTTATGTGAATTTTTTTTGAACATATCTATGAGATTTTTGCTTGGTATGTGTGACATTAGAACATGTCCATTGCTTGTGGCCATTTTATTTATGTTGCGATCTTTACTTATGTGAATTTGAACATTTCCTTTATATGTGGCCCATGGCCTTCTTGTATGACATTGTGTGACATTGCATGATAATTATATGTTGTGCTTACTAAGCTTGATTTGTGGTGGTACGATACATATCATGTAATTTTATAGATGGTTACTTATTGTGTACCTTATTACTAAATCTATCTAGACATGACACTTTGTATGCCTGCATTGAATATGTTACATACATGGTTCAAATGAAGATTGTATTTTATATGGTACCATACTCTCCAACATGATGAAATAGTTATTACATGAGCATATATTGATCACATGATAGAGTTAACTCTTCTTTTAAGATGAGTGTCTTGCATGCTACATCCATCTTCTAAAAAGGGTGGCATCACAATGTGTTTGTAAAATTTGGGACAAGTACAAGTTCAAAGATATCTAATAAATTTTTAAAAAATAATAGAGTACAAGTTTTCAAATATTTAAAATAATTCAAACATAATATGCATGATAGACATCGACACAGTGATACAAATTATCAGGTCATGACATGCATATGCACTCATTATTTTAGGACTCAAATTACATAATAATACACACTTTAATGTATATGCACGAGCATATGAAAAATAGTTAAAAGTTACAAATACAATTAAAACTAAGCATACGTATTCATATAATTTTATATCATTGGCACAAATTTAAGGGGCATGATACTCATTCGTGTTCATGCTTATTCAAAGTTTGAAAACATAGAGTTTCAAAATTTAAAGTTTCAAAGTTTTAAAGTTAAAATAGCAAAATACATAATTCAAATGAAAAATAATCATTTAAATTCAACTCTATGATCAATGTGGTCAAGATAGGAGCATGTATATTATTCATTCTCTTTTGATAATACAAAATATAATCTACATACGTCTATAATAATATGATTTGAGTTGTGTGGGTAATGTACATTAAGATTCAATGATGTTCAATGGCTATGACATTACTTATAGTGAACCCATTATTTAGTTATAAATTTTTTGGGGTGATGTATGTTTGAGTCTAGTGATACTAAATGGTCATGACATCATTTCTAGTAAACTCATCGTGGGTCTATGTGTTGGATTAGTACATTGTGTACTATTCCTCATTCATGAGGGTTGGACTAATGCATCTTTCCAACTCAATATCTTGATTAGTTATTCAAATTAGGACTTGATCACTCTCAATTATCCATTGGTTAAAAATTATCAAAATTATTATACAAGGGAGCACAATTATCTATAAATTCAAAAAATGACATACTACCCTTCAGGGACTCTACTTCTCGAGGTCTAGCCAAGATAACCAATGAAAATATGATAAGCCTATGGGTTTGGTTGATTAGGTTGAAGGGAAAGGATGAGGTTTTGGATGAAAGGTGATAAAGGTTTTTGTAGATATACAAAAGATTTTTTTCACATCACATTTCTTGTTGAGATTAGTGAAATGATATGAAATAGAATCCAAATAACCCTCAGTGTAAGTGAGGATAAGATATTGAAGTTTTTGGTCAATAATAGGTATTGAGAATTGGGAATAATTAGGTTGAATAATTATAGGTAACTAGTCCTATAAAATTGACTATTTCCAATCAATTTCATATGTAAAATTAATTAAATATAATGAGGTTGGTCTAGAGGACAAAGAAAAGTAAAGACAAAGGTCTCGACTTGGAGATCATTAAATTAACAGGTTAGCATACAAGGGGTTCTAACTATTGGTTTTAATTATACATGGTATTGATAATAAAATTAATTAATTTGGTTAATTATAATGTTTTTAATGGGAGTGTAATGAGAGACTTCAATTTTATGCTTAGTGTTAATATCGTTTTGGATGTTACTTGTGTAAACAAAATATCTAACTTTAGGAAAGATGCTTGCTTTGTGAAGTTATGGTTTCTATATAATCATCATAAAATGGGAAAATTAATACAATTTTGAAAGTTTAAATAATATATATTGTCTTTATTATGATTTATAAAAGTTCACTTTTCATTTTGGATGTTTAGGATCAAGGTTTCAGGGTTGTATGTGTCTCAACAGGGCTTTATTTGATTTTGTTTTTGGTGTTTTTAGTAGTGTTTTGTAAAGGAAAGTGAACTAAAATTCTTAATAAAAATAAAGTGTTTTGAATAATAAAATTAATATTTTAAATTAAATTATAGGAAAATTATTTTCTTTTCAATATTTTTAAGAATGCAAGTGCTAAAAAACAATTTTTATATGAATGATGCAAGTGCTAATTTTGGTTTTTCCTATTTTAATTGAAAATATTTACCTACATACACCAAATTAAATGTTATTTTTATTTTATTTTTGAGTGAAATTAAATGAAATATACTATACAATTTAGGATTTCTTAACATGCAAATAAAGAACCAAAATCTTAAACTAAGGTTTGGTCGATACTATGCAATTTCTTGTTTTCCTTGTGATCTAATATAGTATGCAAGCTAGAATACCAATTTCTAATATTTTTGAAAATTTATGGAGATATAATTATTTTATTAATGAATTATTGAAGTTATATAAGTATTATGTTTATTATTTGTATGGTTTTATTTGACATGCAAAAGAGAGAAACTAGATCTAGTATGCAAGTTTCAATTTTTATAGCTTTTGTATGTGTGGGTATGATTGTTTAATGAATATGTGTTTGGAAAAAATTGAAGATATAATAATTTTTGTGGATATAAATAATTATAAATTTAACCTAATCTACCCTATATTGAGTTTGAAACTATGTTCTTTGAAGCTTTGATATGCAATTACAAACTAAATAAATCAAAACTTTTTTTGTGTAAAAGAAAAGAGAGGAAGCTAATTTAATTTATTTTATTTTATGATGTTTTGAATATGAATATAAATAATGAATAAACAAAATAAACAAATATATTATAATAAAAACAAAATTAAAAATAAATACTCCAACCTGATCAATGGTGAGACCAAGTGAAGGTGAAGAAATAGTTGTCTTGTGTATATGATTTTCAGGCAGCTATCTCATTTTGCTCAATATTGAATTTGGTAACTCTATAATAAAATAATGACAAAAGAATAGAATAAAAAATATGTAATTATGAAAAATATAATAGTTGAACTATGGTTATGCTAATTCATGAACAACAAAGAATTGGTTACCAATTCAGTGAATTTCCTTCTCCAAACTTATGTAGAGTGACACTAAGATGACTATAGATTGAAGAAAATCTTATCCAAAACAAATGCAAGCAGACTAGGGATTTTTAAAACTTGAAATATTCAATCTCTGGTACAATTTTTAGATCTAAAAACTTAGGAAAAGTGAGATACTTGTAAGGAAGGAGAGGAGGTTTCAAGTGGGAGTTAATTAAAGCTTGACTGTGAGCTTGGAAAATTTAACTTGATAAGGATTGATAAAAATAGGATTAGGAGTGAGATAGAAAATATTGAATGTGAATACAAAGTAAAAAAAGAAAAAAACACAACTGAAATCATGTAAAATGATTGAAATTAAAGTCTTAGATGTGAATTTTAAAAATGTGCATAATGTGATGAAACCATTAATGTTTGTAGGTGGAAGAAATAGAACCACCACAATGGTTCAAAAAATTGCCTCTTTTTATTTCAAAATTTTCATGGTGAAAGATGAAATTGTTGTGGTAGTTATATTTCCACCACAATAGTTTACAAAAATTCCATGACGATTACGATTTCACCATTGTAGTTTTATCACCGAATGAAGATTATTAAAACTTGAAACAAAATAATCAGAAAGAAAATGAATTTGACAATCATAAAGGCCAAGAAAGAGATGAAAAGCTAAAAAAAGGGAGAGATAACCAGGTCCAAGCATATTTAGGTGGATATCCTCATGTTATCATTAGATTTATCATGAAATGTTACACCATGAAAAATTTGGGTGTGTATATATTGCCCACTCAGGGAGAAGCCTTTTCATGAATTAGTGAGGGTTTTTTCCTAAGCAGTGGACACTAAACATAAAAAGAGGGTTAAAAATCTTACCTTACTTACTTATGTGGTGCAACAAATCCAATTGAGACTCCCCTCATGACCTTTGAGTAAAGAACATGAATCAAGTGTAGGTTAACGAGAAAATGGAAAACATGCTAATTAATCAAAACATAGACAAGTATACTTACTGTGTACATGAGGGTGAGGATATTATTTGAACCATATATTTGGGGAACTGATATTTATGTGAAATGATGTTGATTTACAAAAACTAAAATGAAAAATAACATACCTTACAATGATGATACTAAAAACAAAACATTAAAATTGTTAATGTTTCAGGTTGGTTAGATGTTGAATATGATTCTAGAAATGAGAAAATGCAAGTTTTGAATGAAAATTGATAAAATTTGAAATCTTTTTAAATAAAATGGATTGTAAAGTAGAGTACTTATATGAAAATTTACTAAAAATGGAAATCATTTATGTAATTGAAATTTAGAAAATTTCAGCTTTGGATTTGCTATGATCGAATTAGAGGAAAGAGTAGTAAAATTCATGAGTATGAGGAGAGGATGTTAAACATACCAATGATATTAAGAGAAAGGCAAACATGGGTAAGCTCTACTCACTTTTGTCATTTTTCCTTAAATTTAAAAAATTACTTGAAAACTTGGCTAGGTCTGGTAAAATTTGAAACAAATTTCATGGTCAAGCTTAGGAAGTTGGGTAGATGATATGGCCACTCTCATAGCTTGAGAGAGTGCATGACATGTTTGGGATAGGCAATTTTAAATATATGTTCACCTCATTAATAGGGTGCCCCAATAGTTTGGGCTACAATATGTAGTAAAATTACTTTTTCACTAGGTAATGTTCATGGGGAAGAGAGAGATCAAGATGCTAAATTCGGGAGATTGGCATGGTATCCCATCATAGCTAAGTCTCCCATAATAGTAATAATTAGGAGAGTAATGAGAGGATAAGTACAAGTAGGATAATAGTCTGGACATTTTGTAGTGCTAGTAGGAGGTTGAAAACAAGTATATCCACCACCATCATAGCCATTACCACACATAGATACTCTAATGCAATATCAGACACATACTGGATGGGAAGGATACAAAGGTTAAGGTACCACAAAGGGTAACCATGCAAATATTAGAGAGGATATAGCAGGAGAGGAGGAGGAGGCTAAGATGAGTTATGCCAGACTCAGATCTAGATTAGCATGAGGGTGATCTAGGTAAAATAATGTGGTATTTATTTTATTTACCTTCTGTATTACTTTTAAATTTATCATTTAGTTATAATTTTTATTTTTTATTACTAGAGATATAATGTCTAATCATATTTTATGGTTATATATTTAGGTGTTTAGTGGATGAGCATGATTAGAGACACATTGGTCAACTTTTTTCACATGGGCACTAAACTAAGTCGAGATCAACTTCTATTAGATGTGGTTCTTCCTACCATCATAAGTAAGCGTAGAGATGTTTTCCCCCTCAATTACCATGCTTCTTTGGAGTTTATCTAGGTGAGAAGTATGATTTCAAACCTATGGTCGCAAGTGAATACTCTTTAAGAGATCATTAGGGCAAGAGGAGGTCAAGCTTCTTTGAGCCAATAAATAATGGGTGGGACAACCTCTTAGGTGGGCGCAAGTAGGAGATGCTATATAAGTAGGATTCATATCCCACACCACTCCTCAACATTAGGAACTTGTTATAGGAGGAGTCAAGGTCCTAAACATTTAACTTCTAGAGGGGTTCAATAGAATCTAATGGGACTTTAGGGTCACTATTGTATCTATTTTTTATATTTTTGAGATTTTTATACAAATGTTACCTCTAAAGAGGTGATTGTACATGAGACATGATGTATAGGACCTCAATATTTATTATACATATAGAGAAATTATGTCTTATTTTGGTGATCTAACATCATGCACTACTCTTTTATTTTTCATGTTACGTTTTAGTTTATGCATTTTAGATGACTAGACATGTGATGGATTTTCATCAATCCTTATTTTTAATGTTTTGGATGTGTTTATATATTTGAGATGTGGAAAAAAAATGTATGCAAATTTAATGATATGGATGTTTTAAAAAACTACAAATGAGATAATGGTTATTTTTCATGGGAGGGTCAAGCTATTTTATTTATAAAACATATGACTTTCAACTTGCTGCAAAAGGGATGAAAAGGAATATGGTATATGTGAGATGCTGAAGTGAAAGATTATTTATCAAAACTTCATAAGGAACATGAGGTTGACCTAATACTCACAATAAAAGAGGAAATTATACTTCTTGCTAAATTTATAAAACACTAGTTTTATTACCTTCATCTAGAGGTAACCAAGCATGAAATAATTGGTAAGAATGATAAACTTATCCTTTTGGCATAAACACCTAAACAAGATTTTTTGTGGAAATTTTATTTTCATTTTTTTTAAACACTTTTTGAATTGACCTTTATTTTTCCTTGTTGTTTTTCAACCCCTTACACTTAGTCTCATACAACTAGGTTGATATATGGGCTCATCACCAAAGGCTAGATGTAGGTGAGTAATGGCATCTCCACCCAACACTAACCGCCCACAACTATTAATATGTGAGGGATCAACACTAAGGATTAACTAAGGGTGAGAAAATTAAAATTTATTTGAGTTGCATGAGCTTTGATTTTGTATTAGTGTGTGTGTGTGTGTGTGTGTGTGTGTGTGTGTGTGTGTGTGTGTGTGTGTGTGTGTGTGTGTGTGTTTTCTATTTTTTTGGAAGGCCCCTATGCTGAAATCTTGGTCTTATGCAAATAGTAATATGAATAGGCTCTTCACCGAGGACCAAGATAGGTGAGTAAGGTTACTTAGTTTGATCATACTAGTGTTTTTTCTTAGATAAAACTATAATAGGAGACTCTACCATGGGCAATCATCTAGAATAGGCTTTAGGTTGGAGTTTCTCTACTTGTAAATATTATGGGGGAATGAGTTACACTATGCTTATAATAACTAATAAAATAACCTATGTCATGCTGATTTTAAGAATGTTTTCTAAATACAAATAGGGTAATATAGAAAATGAGGCAAGATGATATGCCACATTTTGAAAGTTTTTGTCAAGCAAACTCATAGATAAACAACCACTAAACAAAACATCCAATATGAAAAAGCAACAAATAAACAATGGAAAACTTATATATCATAAAAATAGGGTAATGTGAAATGCAATGAATATTTGTAGAAACATTTGAGTTGTAATGAGTTCAGAGACTCACCGAACTCCTTACCCTATGATTTACACAACTAATAAGCTCCATTATTAAAATCCTCAGTCACCAGATAAGATCCCAACCAATTGGGCCTAAACTTATAACCTTCTTCCTTTTTCTTATCTATCTTACTATCAAGTCTCAAGTTAAGGTTCCATAATTGTATGGGATATTCATGGACATTTTTGTGATACTAAAAGTATTGTTCTTAGGGAATAATCATTTTTTTTCATATCATATATGAGTAGGGGAAATCAAAAGTTTATGGGAATTCAATGAGAAACTATCTATAGTATTTTACCTTTGAAAAAGAGAGAGAAGATCATGTCTTGAGAATTTTTGGGTCTTTGTTATAACCAATGTTTATTTATAAAGTTTCATGGGTAAAATTTTAAGATCCTTCCTCAATCACTAACATGGTAGGGGAATGCAAATGGTTTCATTATCTAATATAACACCCAAATTGTAATTTTCTCCAAAATTATGTGGTATTGGTTGATTACATTGAGGAATCAATCTTCAAGATATTTTGGGGGTTTATCATCATGACCCTAGATTTCTACCATGCCTAAATGGAGGACTTCAATAGTGGATTTGAGAACCTATAGATCGAGAGGCTTGTGAGGACGATAAGTTCCAGTCCTATAAGAATAGAAGGGGATTATGACAAGGTCATATTTTCTAGGATGGTTATGATTTCAGCTATTGACTTGGTTGAGATGGACAACATTGTCACAGGAGTTTCTTCATTCAAAATTTCTATTATCTTTACCACTTTTTCCTTAAGCTTTCCTTTTGAGATATTTTGGGGATTTTATAACTCAACTCTATGATTTTTGTGGTGGTTAATGATTCCTTATCTTTGAATGAATGTGGGGGATTCACCACACCATTACTAAGTAGGTGATAGTCAATATAAATCCCTGGTTTGTTATTGAATTTTATTTGGAGAGTGTCAAAGGGATTAAACTCCCATTAAGAAAAGAAAAATTTACTTAGATGAAAGAATCTAATCACTTGGAATAGGGTAGAAAGGATCACCTTCATCCTATGGACCCATGGTCTTCTAAGGATCATATTATGGTTCATGTACCTATCGATCACATAAAACTTTGCCAAAATAGTTTTAGGGCCCAAGGTTTACTAGAAGCACAATGGTCCCAATGCAATTAGATTTGAGGATATCATAGCCTCTTAGGGTTTTTTAGGTGATAGATAAATTATATTCCCTATAACCAAGTTCTTGGAGAAATGAAAAGGGGAATATGTTAACAACTACCCCTTCATCGACCATTACACTCTTTACATAATTTTTATAAATTGAGACTTGTAAAAATAAAGCTTGATCCCTTACTATCCATATCAACATCTGGGGGAAGACTCCTAAGGTTAAATAAGTAGTCAGTGTCTCTTGTGTTTTACCCAGGTGGGAACACATATAAGTGTATGTGATTAATTTGGGTTTGGGGTAGAGGTATGACACTAGAGAGGTACCCCAATCCCAAGGCATCAAGTAATGTTGAGTGATGGGCAGGAAAATTATTAAGAAAGTCCATGAAGGAGATATGAGAAAATGTTTTTTTAAGGTTGACAATTAAATCATAATTGTCCATAGGTTTGGGGTTGATGTCATTCTCTAAAAAAATTATAATTTACTGGGAGTTAAAGGTTGGTACTCTTTTATGCAAGTGATGATGTTCACATCTTCAATTTTTTCTAATTCAAAAACTCCAATCATTTAATTTTTCCCCCAAATTCACAACTAGGGAGCCACACTAAGATTGACCGAGTCTAAAGTAGGAGCCTCAGTGTTATCGGTTCCATCCAGTGGAGTTTAGTTGGTTTTGTTACTATTGACCAATTTTGATTTTTAGGTCAAATTAGGGCACCTCTAAGTAAAAAATTGAACTTTTAGAATTTTATGTGTCTAATATAGATGTCTCAATGTGTTTTATAAGTTAATTAATGTCATTTAATGTTATACTAGCATTAGTCCTTAGTTATTTTAGTCTTTTTAGTCATTTTGGGTCATTTTGAGGTCAAAAAGATGTATTTAATGAGTTGTACAAGTTTTTTGGGAAGTGTGAAAGTTAAAAAATATGATTTAATGCCCCATGTGTCCACTTTAGTCTTAACCAACTGACATAACTTAAAATTTGTAGGTTGTTCAAAAGAAAAGGCAGTTTTCTAGTGAAAAGAGAAGAAAATGGCACTTGTACAGATTCCTTAAGAAGTGTGCCACATGGGAAGTGGTCAATAAGTGCCTCTTAAGCTTACCTATGCTCAATTACATGATTTTTTTTCTATATAATTTCCATTTCTTTCTCAAAACTATTCTACTTCCTTTTCACCCTTCTTGGCAAGCAAAAGTGATCTTCAGGTTTATGCTTGGTACAGATAGCTCAGGAAGTTTTAGATCAAATACCTTGGGGAGGTTAAATTAAACTCAAATAATTTTTTTTATATATAATAAATTTTAATAATGGTGGCCTATGTTTCATGAACCTCCTCATGAAGTTGACTGTACTTTTCTACCAATTGTTTCATGTATCCTATTGGGTTTTGCTTCATTTTTGGAAAGTTCGTACGAACCAATTGTTGAGTTATAATCCATAGGGTGTTTTATCTCTTATAAAATTCCTTCCATTATTTTTTAAAGTTTCAAATTTATTTTATGAGCAAATCATCTTGGGTTTGCAAATTGGTCTTATGAGGGATGACAGGCCCATTTTCACCATTTTTAGAGTTTTTGGCTTTGTCAATAGTTCTATGGGATTTTAATATGTCATTTTTATATTTTTAAATGTGATAAAATTTCTCCTTACCTAATTGATGTCATTTTATAAACAAATTCTCATGAATTTAGTCATAGACCACCGTACAATCAACCTGCTATTTGACTGTCATACCAGTTAGCCAGATACTTGAAAGGAAGATCATATTAAAATGAGGCTATTTTGGTTTGTTTCAATCCTCATAGGTTGAGTGGTGTTAATTTAAGCATGGTAAGAAGGTACATGATCCTGTAAAGTGAGACTCAATCTCCATTTCCTAAACATACAATCACTCACACAGTCAGGCAATCATTGATGCTCATTTATAGGTATCTCATGAAGGATAACATGTTGAAAAAAGAAATTTTGAACTAATAAAGGTATTGGAAATGAAATGGGTATATTTTTAATCATGTAAAATATCAAAGGTAATTTGAATTGCATTAATCATACATTCTACGAACTTACTCACCCTTACTGCAGACATAGAAATGGATACTTACAGGTGTTATCAGAGAATTGAGGTCATTGATGGAGGAATTTGGGCAAGTAATAACCATGTTAGGAGTCTTAAGGTTATGTTTATGTCTTAACATGCATACTTTAATGGCTAAGTTAGAAATTAGAGTTAAATACTACCTTCTAGTATTCAATGACACTATTCAGGCCCACTTTCCCAAAAGGTGCAAAATAAAGCACCCAATGGTTTTGTTGATGTCATAGGAAGAAAAGTCACAAGGTATTGGAACATATAAATGAGAAAAATTGGTAGTATCTAGCATGGAAAATTAATTTTCCAAGTTTGAAAGGAAAATAACTAGGGGAAGACAGTGTCGAAAAGTCCTAAAGTTGCCTACAAAACACTTAATTACTTCAGTGATATCTACAAGCTTGATCCTAAAAGAAACCTTACCCAAATAAAGGTTGAAAACTAGGATTTTCATATATTTTTTAATGTTCCAAATGGTTTAAATGACATTTTTTTCCTTATAGGAGCATCAATAATGGATGGCAGGTGGTTTTTTGGTCCATCATTGAACCCTATAGTTCGTATATTGTGAAAGTGCACACACCTACATCAGGGTATGGAAATAGTGACCCAATTTGATGTTATAATGGTGTTTTAACACTTTAAAAAAAGGAAAATAGTCAAAAAAATTCCTTGTAACCTATAAGGATTCATTTAAGACCCTTAAACATCATAAATAAGCTCGTTTGAAGTCAATACACATCTACAAAAATCAAGCAAGAATGTCTCAGTCAATAGGAAGTAAGCATGAGGAACAATGGTTATTGTGTGATTGGAATTGTCTAGATGTGATTCACAAGTTTAATCCATTGATGAATGAACTTACTAATTCAAATGATGTTTTTAAGCACTATGACCAAGTATAAAGGAGCCTAGATGCACCTACAGGCTGGGTCTTAAGGGATAGGGTACCTCAGTCATGAAAGTGACCTAAGCATGAGGTTTTTGATGGGTGTTTTAGAATATTAAAAGTGAATAAGGTATAATTAAATTATATTGACCTTTGGATATTAAAATGAGGTTCTCAAGCATCACACTCAAGCCTCAAAAAACAAATAAAATCTACAACAGGGTCAATTTGTAGAATGTCTCAGTGAATAAGCAATGTGCTAGAGAGTGACATTTGCATACTTGAATTACATGAGTATGAATTAAATAGGTATTAAATGACTAAAATATTTTTATGTAGGGGTTTTATACCCTGATCTTATGTCTAATCCATAAACACCATCTACAAGTACCTTCAAAACACATATTACAATCTACAGTCTAAAACATGAGATAGAGGGTTGGGTAGTATAAGGTATAGGGGATATGTTGGGTTTGAAGTCACACATGAAGATGAGAGAATATTAAAAAAAATTATATAAACTCATGAAAAAATCATTATATATTTTGGAAAGGGATAAAAGGATTCAAGCATGCAGGACACAGTCTATTGAAAGAACCTTGCACATAGTTTTCTACACAGACCTGTCTTAAGGCTTTATGGAAGTTGGAAGGTATAGGATGCCACCAAGGACTCAAGTTTTGTATATTTAATATAAAATAATTATATAATCTCATATAAAATTCACAATTGTCTAAAGAGGTAGGGTAGTGCCCTCTATTTTGTCTCAGATAGAGGGCACTCCCTTATGAGGTCAAATTGGTAGTTTTGAAGAATGGAGGTAAGGTGATAAATAAAATGAGTTTTGGAACTTTAAAATAGGTTAATTAATCTGGAATAAACTTATAAAAACATGTGAAACTAGGAGGAGTATTTTCAACATGAAGGTCTAAACCAGAGGAGCTACAGTCAAGCACACTAGGCAGATTTTGGCCTAGTGCCCAAATGAGGGGTCACTCATACTCTTAGTACTAAATATGATTTATACCTTGTTGAAACATGTTTGATGGAACATATTATAGGTTTTTTATCTTTTGAAATACAATGAATATCAGTTGGATGGCCTAACAATCAAAAGTTGTGGGAAGGCCTATTGAACAAGGTGTAAGCCTAAAGCTAAATGAGGGGTCACTAATAATTCTAGACTTAAGTGAGATTTAAAACCTATTTAAACATGTCCATGGGGTAAAATAAGATGTTATAAATCCATTTTAAGGTATATAAAACCAAAATAAACCATTTTTTGGGTCCAAAAGCAACTCAGGCATGCAAAAAACAAGAAAACAAGCTTGATGGAAGAAGTTTGGAAGCTCATATATTTCATGATGCATTGAATGGATTAAAAAGGAGTTATGGGATGCTATTAGGGGTATTTAAGGCCATTTTTTTGAATTTTTTTTTAGGTTGGACATCTGGTTTTTATGAACGAAGCTTAAGAGGTCAAATAGGCCTAAAACCCTCCTAAACCCTTGCAAGTGACCAGTTTGTAAAAATGGAGTTACAAATGAATTATAAAGGAATATTTTGGATATGAAAATTATTGGAACTTGGAAAGGACTGCATTATTATCCCTCACATGCTTTTGAGATGTACTAACTTGTACGGACATGACAAAAATAAAGTATTTTTGACATTTTTTGGTGTTGTGTAGGTTCTAGGAGGAATCTAAATATGAAACCAAATTTGGGAGAAATATTAAGAATTTTGATAAATATTAATGTTAATTTAATTACTTATAAAAAATCCTAGGTGACTCAATAGAATATCTCATCTCAACCAATCAAAACTAGCATATTAGACAAGCTAGTGAGAAGTGTGAAAAATCTAAGGGAAAGTGTTTATAAGGTGTCCCTAGTGCTTATAAATCCATAAAGGGTCTTTAAAAGTGTCATTAAATTCCTCCCATGTAATTTCATGAATAATTGATGCCAATTTTGAGGCCAAGTGTGCAGGGTGTATGAAGGAAAAGTTTTCTGGACTGCAGATGATGATACTCCTTTTCATGTGATTTTAGAAGACCAGGTATGCAACCAGTGCATAAAGAGGCATGCCTGAGACCATTACCATTATTCACAATAATTTGAACTAGTACTAATCAGTTATGAGGTGTTCAAATAGGGTCAGTTATGAAGGCAATTTTTCTGAGCTAGTCAAGGAGTTTTTATGCCACTTTGCAAGAGTTTGATGACTTGGATTGGTATTTATACTTCTTGGCCTTGCATGGTTCATCCCATAACCTATTAAAATGAAAAATTAACTCATTGGATCATATTTAAAAGTGTCCTTGTGACCCTTTGACTTCTCTTTTCTCCTCTCTCTCTCAAGTTCTATAAGAACTAGCCATTTTGGCATTGTAATGGATGCTCCACCTGAGTATGGTGAAGCCCTAATCAGACGTATAACTTTTTATCAATAATATTAATAATTTTTACCTATTATATTAATATTATTAGTGTGTTCATTTAGAATTATTTATTTTTCATAAGTGATGACTATGGATTCCTTAGCATGTTGTTTCATTCTATCATCTATTTATAGTTGAAAGATTATTCTTGCAGGGTATGTGAAGTGTTCTAAGAAATGTTGAAGATTGAGTGAGTTATTATATTCATTAGTGCCTTCATAGGACTCTTTTCTAGTCCTCATAGCTTTTCAAATTCATCCATAACCTCAAAATGTAATATTGATGTGAGAAGATGAAGATTGGAGAAGTGTATGTTTAGTTTGTCCCTTGATTTCAAGTGTAATATGCATATGGTTGGAAGTCATCAATATATTTCATGTATCACCTCCATTAGGATATTTTTTTTTCATTTACCTCTCTCCCTTTTCACCCCCAAAGTTTATTGTAGTTGTGATCCAAAGTGGTACATCAAGGGATCTAGCCCTATCTAGAGATTCACCTCATTCCTTAAGCTACCCACAAGCCTAGAGGTGTTTCCATTGTACCATTTGGATGAGGAGAGATTTTCAATCTCCTCAAAGGGTGAAAATACAAGTGACAATAGTTACCTTGTGGCTGGTTTTGGATGTTGTACTGGTGGTGGTTAGGAAATGAGTTATGATATATGCATAAATTAATGTTTTAAGGCACCACATGACTAGTTGTTTGAGTTCAAGGGTTTGTATTATCATTCCATATGAACATGTCTAAAATATTTTCCATTTGTCCTCAAAGAGTATTTGAATAACATATTTGTATTCCCTATAGGCACTAGAATCATGTCGAATGACTCTATGGAAAAGATAATAGACTTTAGGATTGTAATCCATAAGCCTCTAGTTTTGGTTTTGTTGATTAAATCTTGTAGATTATTTCCTTGATGAAAGGGTTGGTTTTGATATTGTGGGTAATGGTCAACATGTTGAAACTAGTTTTGATTTAGGTTTTAAAACTCTATGTTATGGGGTGGGGGATGATTAAAGTCTACCCCATGATATGTGGTTCAACATTATTAATATTGTTATTGTTTTTGTTCATGGGTTGAGGTGCATTGTTGTTCATAAAGTTTGGCCTTTTATTTTGATCTGTTACACCATATGTAGTGGCATTTTGGTTTATATTTAGAACCTTGGGTACTTTATTATTGGAATTGATTTGGTTTCCATTTTGGTAACCCTCATTATTTTGGTTTGGAGTGACTAATCACTCATTAGTTCTATAGGTTATGTAACCACTATCAATAGCTATTTGGTTAATTCCTATAGCACTTTTAAATGCTTCTTCATAGGATCGGTAAGGTAAATGTTGAATATCCTCCCTTATTTTATTGTTAAGGGAATGTAAAAATAGATCATATAATTCTCTTTGGTCCATATGCAATGCACTATAAAATGAATAAAACTCATCACCATGAAATGTGTAGCAAATTCATTATATTCTTATTTAATGTGCAATAATTATTGTATGCCAATTTTGATAAGCTTGTTCATATCAAATACCTTGAAAAAATCCACCATGAATTGTTGTAAGTAATGAATAGACACCTCAAAAAGGTGTTATCACCAATCCAAGGTGATTTCCACAAGGTTATATAGGAAAATTTTGGAAACTAACCCATCCAAAGGTAGAATCCCTCTAACAATAGTTACATATGCCTTGACATGTGCATTGGGATCTCCCTCCCCCTTAAACTTAGGGAGGTGAGGTATGGGTGTTACATAAGGATTCATCATATATTGTGATTGAGGGAATCTTTAAAATACTCGACATAGGTTCATATGGAACTAAAGTCTGCCAAAGCCATGGTGGGATGAACTTGAAGAGGAGGTTTTATATAGAAGGTAGATGAGAAATCATTAGGAGGAAAAGAAGGAGGTTGATAGGGAGAATTATAGAAGGTCAAAAAGTAATGATCTAATTAGGTGGACTTATAAAACATATAGGAATAATGTTGAATATGGTTAGATGAAGAAGCGATATTCGATGTTTGTAGAGGAGTGTACATGGGCGGCACATAGTTTGGAGGAATGAAGGGTGGAAACATGTTGGCCACCATGTTGTTAGGATGAATTTAAAAAAAGACACCTAGAACATGATTTTGAACATGAGGTTGATATGGTGGATAAATGTCAGAGGCTATCAAGTTAGGGACTCCATGAGTAAGGATGTCCTTGGGGTACTAGTTTGAAGTGTAGTTAGCGAGAGGTATACTAGATGGGTATTATAATAGTTCGTAAGTTTCTATTAGAATGGAAATGGAGGAAGAATGACCTTGGTTATAAGGGTAAGAGGTTTGTTAGATCACTCCAAGATATATAAACTTATATTTCATGAAACCCTAGGATTATGTGAGTGTAATGCAAAGCATAAAAGTGGGATTCATAAGTGTTCATTAGCTGATTAGCCAAAAAGTACATAAGAGGTACATTATATAGTAGAATATTAGGTCACCATAAAGGTAATAACTCAAATCATAATTAGAAAACACATAAAGTGTATTTACCCTAATGACCTTAACAACCCTAAGCAAGATGACTAACAATCATGTAGGTAAAACAAAAGTAGGAAAAAGCCTACACTAACACCCCCCTCAAGCATAGATTAGGTGGGTAAGAAAAAAGGGTCTCAGTAACTAGGCTTGATAAGGTACCTAAGAATAATGTAACTCCCATTAAGTAGATAAAAGGAGAAAACCCATAGGATAAAACTCCTCCCCTAAAAGAGAATAATGAAAGAAGGGGACTAAAAATACATACTAGAATCTACAACTACCTATAGCCATCCTATATCCTATAATGGAGTTCTTGGGAGTGACTATGGATCAGAAGTAGATGCAATGAAGAATGGATCACCATATAATAATGAATGTGTCCAACAAGTGCTTGATGGATCTTAAACCAAGGTATGATTAATATACAAGGAACTTTTCTCCTCATGAAAGGTAAGAGGGTTAACTAATCTATGTAATGATGGAGCAATGAGAGCAGAGGCAATGAAGGACAACTAAATGCCTTGAAACTATGTGATAGACTACTCGATGTCTAATGTGTCTTGGATTAGTATACCTATTCCATATAATGTCTAAATTAGACTCGAGGTAGGTTGATCAATAAGTAAATACTCAAAATTTGGAAGGTGACAAGGAGATGGTGGAGGTGTGTCCCCATCACTATTTTATTCATCTGTGTTGACAGAAGAGCCATAAATATTAGAGGTGTGATTAGGATTATAAATGTCATCAAGTTCATGTGAGTCTAAAGAAGAATAATCTAAAGGAGAGTTAGCATCAAAGTGTGATAAGTTATATAGTCTATTTTGATGATCAACCATTCACTCTGTTAATATAGTATCATAGTGAAACTCTCTAACATACATTAAATATAGAGTGAACTCAACTCGCATGCCTAGACCAAGGTGAGTGATCTGGTAAATTTATAAGAGATTATTTTAAAATGAGGGAAAAATTAGAACATTATTAAATATTACACCACTCACTTCAATATACCCTCTCTTGAAAACATTTTTAGAAGTGTCATCACCCAATTGTATGTAAGACATATCACAGGGTTCTAAGGAATTGAGCTCTATCTGTGAAGAGGCTATTTGATGTGAAGCACCAGATTTAATGACCCATATAGGATTCAGTGGTACAATAGTAATTAAGGATTTAATATTTGATTTCCCTTTATTATTCTCTTTTGACTTTTCTTTACCTTGGTCATTAGCCTTAGAGGATTCATGGGTTGATGAACTCTAATTGGTCTAATTAGGGACACTAATATTGTGTCTATCAAGCATCTTAGTCACTTGGTAAATCTACTTATTCAAATATTTGATTCCATCATGCTTTCCCAAGAAAATTCCACATTTTATCCAATCTTTCTTAGGCTTAGGACTGGAAGAAGAGGTCTCATTGTTTGATTTGTAGGTGGGAGGAATTACATCCATATCTTGATCCTTTTTATTATGTATCTTTTCTCTATTGTTTGAAGCCTTCTCTTAGAAAAAAACACATAAGATTTTGAGGACTTCACTTTGCCCATTTGTATTAGCTTATCTTTCTCCCAAGTCAAGTCATCAACAAAGGTATCTAAATAAGGCATCTTCTATGTAGCTCCAAGAGAATTTTTTGTGGCATGAAAAGTAGACACAAATAGATAATAGTCTAGACCTAGTTTGGAGAGTATAGATAGAACAATTTGATCATCTTTATCATATATTCCACATTATTTTAACTGCAACCTCAAAGATTTGAACCTAGTGAACAAATCATATAGTGTGTCAAAGTCACTCAAGATCAAACTGATAAGCTCATTCTAAATTTCATGACCTCTCATCAAATCTTGCTTCTCAGAGAGTTTTTTAAGTGTGGTCCATACTTCATTTGATGTTTTACCAGATTCAATGTGAAAATGTAATTAGGTGAAATAGACAAAATAAGGCAACCACATGCTTGATCACATATATTTAACCATTTATTTTTATCTACATCCATTACAGGTTCAATTTCTTCATTCATAACTATCCTATAGAAGTTTTATTTTCTTAAATCAAGTAACATGTTACTTTTCCATTCCTGATAATCGAATATCGTAAGAGGTGGAAATGACCAACTATCCATGATGTAATAATAGAGGTTATTTTAAGAAGTAAATAAATTTAGAAAATAAAAGTACACAACACCACACAGTACCCCTTAAAACTATTAGAGTGACTCCCCATAAAGTTAAAAATATAATCATGCTTGTATAAACATCAGATAGAGCTGAGAATGCATCTTGAGCAATATGTGTATAAGGATGAAAGAATTCAAGGGACATCAAGCTTAGACAACAATGTATTTAAGAGTGTAAAATATTTGGTTTGAAAGGAGCCCAAAAAATTCACCAATGCATAGAGAATGAAAAAATAAGCACTTTTGAAGAAGATGGCACTAAAATCCAAGTTACTAATCAATAGTTATTTCTGTTTGAAAATATAAGCTCACATGAAAAATTTGGACATAAATAGTAGTGGAAATTTTTTAATCAACTCCCCCAAAAAAAACTTGAGGCCCCTTGGAGCAAAAGTTTGAAAAAAATTGTGAATTGATTTCCTCAAAAAAAACTTGTGCCTCCATGGAGATAAAGTTAAGCACTTTTGGGTTGGAAGTAACCAAGGCCTTAATTTCCATATGACCATGGGCTAAGGGTGAAGGTGGGTGTTTCAAGAATGACAAAGCGGTCATCAGATTAGAGCTCTGATACCATGTCGAATCACTCCAAGATCTATAAATGTCATAGATTAAATGAAACCCTAGAATTAGGTGAGAGTAATGCAAAGCACAAAAGTGAGCTTTATAAATGTCCATTAGTTGGTTAGAAAAAAATTACAAATGAGGTAAATTAAATAGTTAGATATTAGGTAACCATAAAGGTAACAAATCAACTCACAATTAGAAAATGCATAAAGTGTATCTCCCCTAATGACCTTAACAACCCTAAGCAAGCTGATTAACAATTGTGTAGGTAAAATCAAAAGTGAGAAAAAGCTTACACTAACAAGGTCATCCATTGATTTAGCGAGGATTAGTTACTCTCTAAATGTTGAATGTGACCCAACAAGGTAGAGATTAGTTCATTATATGAAGAAGTGGTTTTAGATTTAAGAACTTTATTTGTGGAAGATTTGGGAGGAAAATATTGATAAATAATAATAAACTAGTTTATGTTAGAGGACTTAGGACAAGCCATTATAATTTGCTCATGTGGGATAAATACATTTTTTTTTATCTCTAGAGGATTATGAATATGATTATATCTTGATCAACACATATTATAGATAAATAATTTTATCAATATATTGGTTAAATATCCCTATGATGTCTATATTTGGGTTTTGAAAGCTTATGTATAATCTGGTTATAATTTGAGGGTATGCACCTCCTCTAGTGGTGAAGGTCATATTGTTATGTTATAGGTAGTTACTAATGGATGAAGGGCTTGGAAATTAACTCTCCTAATTTTGAGTGGAGTTATTATTTCAACTAAATAAAGAGACATCATTGGGTTTTTTACGGTTCCTCCTATAATTTTCTATATCGAATGGTCTCTCAAATTCTTGTCCAGACATATTTGGGAGGAATATAAATACCCATAAAATAAATGAATGATAGGAGAGAAGGTGGTGAAAATAAAAGAAAAGAGGAATATTCAGAAGGATAAACCTTTCATGTCGGGTTCACCAATTTTATTTACACGTATAAAGTGACAAACTAAGCTTCATGCACTCGAATTCTTGAGGTATTTATTAGTGACAAAATAAAGTGTTTGCAACAATGAAATAAATAGATGAAAGTAAAATAAATTAAAATTCTTTTATTTTTTTTATTTTAAATATTTTTATGGATGCAAGTGCTAAAAACTAAATTTTACATGAATGATGCAAGTATTATTTTTTTTCCTAGTTTAATTACAATTTTTTACCTACATGCATCAAATAAAATGTTTTATTTATTTATTTTTGTGTTCAATTAAATGAAAGATACTATGTAATTTAGGTTTATGAACATGCAAATAAATAACCAAAATCTAAAACTAAGGTTTGTTCTATACTATACAATTTCTAGTTTTTTTGTGATCTAGTATGTTATGCATGTTAGAATGCCAATTTTTGATGATTATATGGAGTAATAATAATTACATGACTGAATGAATGAAGTTTTTGAATTCTGAATTTTTAAATTTATATGAGTTTATTTGACATGTAAAAGAGAGAAACTAAATCTAGTATGAAAGTTTTTATTTTTATAGTGTGTGTGTGTGTGTGTGTGTGTGTGTGTGTGTGTGTGTGTGTGTGTGTGTGTGTGTGTGTGCATGTGTGTGTGTGCATGTTCATGTGCATATGCATGTTCATGTGTGCATACTCGTGATTTTTTGATGAATATGTGTGGCTTCACCTAATTATAAAGTTCACCTAATATACCTTAGATTGAGAGTGAAACTACATTCTTTGAAGCTTTGATATAAAACTACAAATTAAACAAATCAAAACTATTTTTTTTTGCTTAAGAAGAGAGAGGAAGATGATATAGTTTGTTTTCTTTTATGATTTTCTGAATATGAATCTATCTACTAAGAAAATAAACTATGCTAATAAATTATAATAAACAAAAATAAATCTTCCAACCTGATCAATGGTGATGCAAAGTGAAGGTGAAGAAATAATTGTTGTGTATATCCGATCCTTAGTTAGCTAGCTACTTTTGCTCAATATCAACTTTGAGAACTTTCTAATAAAAGGATGAGAAAAGAATAGAATTAAGAAAGACATAATTCTGAAAAAGAGAGAAACTGGACTAATTCACAAACAACAAATAATCGATTTCGAATTCGGTGAATTCCCTTCTCCATAATTTTGTAGAATGACATGAAGATGACTGTATATTAAGTTAAAGCTTCTCCAAAATAGAATTATGCAGTTTATATCTTTGTAAAACTTGGAAACTTTAATCTCTAATACAATTTTTAGATCTAAAAGCTTAAGAAAAGTGAGATACTTGTAAGGAAGGAGAGGAGGTTGCCTGTGGGAGTTAACTGAAACTTGACTACGATCTTGATCAAGTTAACTTGATAAAGATTGGTAAAAATAGGATTATGAGTAAGCTATAAAATATTGAAGGCAACTACAAAGTAAAACAAGTAAGAAACACAATTGAAATCATGAAAAACATGTGAAATATAAATTTTAAGATACTAATTTTTAAAATGTGCATACTGTGATGAAACTACTAGTATTTATAGGTGGCATAAATAGAACAACCATAATAGTTACATTTCCACCATAGAGTTTTAAGGAATGGTTATGGTTTAAACACAATGGTTTAGTCACTAAGTGAAGATTATTAAAATTTGAAACAAAATACTGAGAAATGAAAGGAATTTGATAAGCATAAAGGCCAAAAAATAGATGAAAAGCAAACAAAAGTGAGAGTGAAGTGGGTCTTAACATATTTAGGTAGATATATTTGCATCATTATTGGATTTGTCATAAAATTTTACACTATGAAAAAATTAGGTGTGTATGGAAAATTTGGTTTCACCTACATACATGGGTACTCTTTCCTTCCTTTCTTTTCAAAATTATATTTTTTTAAATTTCAAGCTTTATTAAATTAATGAACAAAATGAATACTTCATGAGTTATTGCAGGGTTTGATAAATTTAAGTGCCCTGCATAATTGAAGTATCCACTCAAAGATAAAGTGCATTATACACACTCAAATTAAAATTTATTTCTCCTTTACTCTAGTGATTTTATTACTAGAATAAAGGGCGGGGGATGTAGACACATCAAACTAGTTAAAGGTACTCAAAGTGATAATTACTGACACATCCTAAACCACATGACTTGTGCATAATTACGTGACTCTTATTCACCATTCCTTTAACCCATTTATCTATATGTAGGTTCAACCTTTTGTTTTCCATTACTAGTATACAAAACTTCCAAATGTTAAATGCTTAATATGTCTACAAAAACCTTAATACTATCTCCAAAAGAGGATAGTTTTCTATGATCTTTCTAGACAATTCCACACTACGCAGACATGAATACAATGTGTTCTTGTCCACTTAATGTTCCTATGTCCCATGCTAAATAATGACTACTTTATAAAATTCAAAACATTGTTTTGGGTCTTCCCACACATTTCACATAGTCTACTAATGGAAATTGTCAAAAGGTTTTGTTATAAATACACATCTAAGGTCATTCATTATAATTAACTTGGCATTATCAATTTAACACATACACTTATGCACATTGGAAAATCTACTTATTCTTCCCAAATTCAAAAAAAATCATAATGAACAGCCATAAGCTAAGTCATAAGCTTATCACTCTCCCACATAAGTTTTGTTTCTCTTTTTTCCATTATTTTAGATTTTTTACTATAATGTATGATATATGTAATCATAATATTTGAACAAATTCAATTGAGCCACTTTAATATTTTTTATTTGGGTACCCTCTCCTTAAAATATTACAGTTCTTTCAATTTCAAACCTTTTCTATAGGAAATCAAATCTCAAATGTTACAGTCCACACAATGTTCACAATATGACGTTAATGCATTTTAACCAATATTTTCTCAATACAACCCTCTAATGTCATATCATTCTTCATAAAATCACTAAAAACATTCACACAAACCCATACCAATGTTTCACTCTTTGGTTGATGAATATTTGTGAAAACCTTAAATAACTTCTATGCTTGGGTTGCGCTTTCAATTAAATATAGTGTTGATTTTGCTTTGGATGAATGGCAATTCTTTTTATATTGCACCAATCTATTGAAATTTTTGATTTTTTTCCTTATTGGGTGCTTTTATCCACATATCCCTCTCTCTCCCACTCTTTAGTTTTAGCCATTAAATCTATTATAAAAAATATGAATGCTCTCTAGAAGAGAAGATATTTAAATACTCTTAAAAGAATAATTATAAACTCTCTTATTGTTTAATGCTTTTTGTAAATATGGTGTGAAGGGTTAAGGGGACAACATAGCCTATACATAAATATGTATAAAAATATTCTAAATAAAACTAATTAATTACAAATTTAGATAAATAAATATTCTAAATTAAATTACTGAGATGTGATAAATATATAAAGTACTAAATTTTAAAGATGTTCTATTGATTATAATGCCAAAGTGAAATCATACTTAGCTAGATCTATAATGCATAAGAAGATCTAAGCTATACAATATAAAAGTGTTCAAGATCAATATTTTGAGATAGTTATCAGATTATAAAAATGATATTTTTGTAGTTGTTAGCACTATCATCAACCTTAGGACACTACTATTGGTATTCTAGATTTTCACCCTAGCTGAGAAGGGGATTGTTTAGGTCCTCTTGCTCAAATGTAGTCTAACATGGGACTGATCCTAGGATATGGGTATCCTAATAAAGGATCAAACCTCTAGAGAAGGCTGACTTCCTTTTGGATCTATCACTTATACTAAACCTAAACTAACACTTACTTGGAAAAGGGAGAGATATTTTGATAATAAATTATGAAATCCTGTAAAAAGGGGTGATGCACCAATGATTCAATCACTCAGACTCACACAATACACACTATAGGATGTATTCAAGACTAAATAAAACTAGTCCCACATAAATATTTCATAATAAGTCATAAATCGGTCATTAAACTAGCATGAAAGGGCAGATATCCATTTTTGAGCTTAACAACAAACTATAAATTGCCCGTATAATGACCTGTGAAAACTTATCAAGCATTTGATGAAGGTGAGAAAGCTCAAAAATAGTTAAGGAACATACATTCACTTAACCATAGTACATGAATTTATATGACACACTTCAATCTAGCTTGCAAAATGATGGAATTTAATCTTTATTACATCCAAAGGTGTTACAGTATAAATTTTGGTAGAGTTTAGTCATAACAAAAAGAGGGATCGATTTCAAGGCTTGGAATCCTTTATTTATATAAAAGGGAAAGAGAAAGAGTTATAAAAGAATTAAATGCTCATTGTCATTATCCATCTACCCAGTGTCCTTCTTAGAACTCCATGTCATTATCTATCTGATATGCTAACAAAGACCATGTCTTATAATTGATAGAATTATGCCACATCTACTTTAGGTAGCCATCGGTACCTATTAATTAAAAAGTTGACCTTGATGATAGGTGAGACACCTCTCAATGTCACATTTACATCTATGTTTTCTCTAATATCGAACACAGGTCTATTATAGGTGAAAACCAATCCACTTATTGGTTTTCACATAGCCCTAATATCTATAGAAACTTGCAAACTATTTGATTTGCTTCACAATCATTGGTTTATCTTTGATCTTTGTATTAGGACCAAAAGACCTATTTTACCTATATTGAGCTTTACTGGCAATGCTTGGTCTCATTGCTTCCACCTAGATCTTGCTCAGGTTGAAGAATGCCCCATTGATTTCTATCAAAAATGTCCTAGGTTTGAACTTTATTTATTGACTATCGATTGCTAACTTGAACCATTTATATTATGCCCAACTGTCTTTATTCTTATTGGTCTCATAGATCCCTGCTAACTTATTGACTATGATTGTACCATAAATCTTGATTTTCATGATTAAACATGCTCCATCGATCTTCTATCAACTTGAACATATTATTGACACTTATCAATCATGCATTGATCTTAGGATCCCATTGTCAGTCTACTACTTCTACGCTTACATCACATGGTGGCCTATCAAGATCCTTGAGTTTTTTACTTATCTCACACCATTTATCTTGATTTATATAAATAAACATGGTCCATTGATCTATCTGGGGTCACTTCCCTATCAATCGAGTGTGCATTATAGGATATTTATTGTTTGAATTACAATGGCTACTTTATGGGCTTAAACTTGACATCTGTGCACCTATCAATTGACATTTTCATGAATGTATTTGATATCCATCTGACCATCAATCTTTGGACTCCAATGGTGGCTACTAAGCTTTACTTTGATGTTTTTGCACCTATCACCACCCTGTTGGATCATAAATTGCCAGTCTTCTTCCTTCGAACCTTCTAGTGGACATTTATTAAGGATACTTACCCTACATAATTGCCTTTCATCCTTTTTGAAATGGCCCCTTTCCCCTTGATATTACCCTTTGGGATTTTTTAAATTTCCCTTCAAAACTTTTGGAAGTGTCATTTTACTAGACATTTGTTACGAGTTTTATGTCTCAGCCATTTTCTTTGAAGGAATTGTTTGTGACTCTTTTGCATCAGACAAAATGTCTGGGGAAATTATCATGGGATAATTGCCCAAAATAACTAAGTTTGACTTATACTTTTTTTTAGGTACTTTACTTTCGAATGATATTTGTGACCCTTAAGGACTTTTGTATAGGACACTTTACTGAGAAATGACCCTTAAAGATTTTCATTTTGAACCAATTTCCCCAAAAGATATCCTTCAAAACTTTTGTCTAGGACTTTTCCTTGAAAAAGGACCCTTTAAGAGTTTTGTTTCAGACAACACGTCTAAAACAATTCCTGATACTTAGACAAAAAACCTAAAATAAATCTCCCGAAGGAAAAATTAGCACTTAGTCAAATAAAGGTTCGAAAGAAATTAGCTTTAGCCCCACAAAGTTTGAAAGAATTTCCAAGTAAAGACTTGGCCAAAAAAGGGTTTTGTACTTATCTTCTTTTATCTCATAGGATCTTCTAGACTTGTGTAATCTTACCTTGTTGCTTGACCTTTGAATACTCAAATGAGCTATGAAAACTTGAAGCTTATGTAGACTTGTTCCATGACTTAAAACTACCCTAATTATCATAAAACCTTATTAGACCCTTCTTCCTTGCAATTGTATACCTATCCCTTAAAGATCAATTAGATCACACTTTAAGATTGCTTAAAGTTTTTCAAAATATTTTCAAAAGCTATATGATATCCACTTGAGGCCTATTTACTCCTAGTGACATTGGGTCACTTCTTCAATTAGGATCCTACTGGCTTCTAAACTCTTGGACTAGGCACATTTTTGGTATGTAGACCAAATTTGGTCAACAACTATTATAAAAATATTATCCATTTTTCAACACTACAGTCTAATATAGAGTATGCATTAAATTATGATGCAACTATCTTTGTTTTTCTGAGTTTTTTATCACCTTTTTACTAATGTATTCATATCTAGAACATAGGTTGTATATATCTACCTATGGATCAAACACTAGTTCTTCACCCTTCTTCACAGTTGGGATGTGTTTACAAAAAATGAATTGGTGGGATCATAGTGTTGATTTGGCCTCAAAGACACTTCTATCAATGAGTAAAACCTACTTAGACAATACTCTAAGGAGGGCCTCAAACTTATGTAGTTCTCCACTATGTTTGGCAATGTGTATGTGAAAAATGGTGTAATATGCTATATGTATATGCATGCAATGATCTAGCTTGTAACTTAATAAATATCAATCATGGGTTGTTATTTAGATGCTTCATACCTTTTGTATGGATTATTCTATGATTGATATAAAAATAGGGATAAATAGGGTAGTGTAACTTAGTTGTGCAATTTATTGAATGAGCTTGAATATGTGTTTTCTTGGTATTTACTAGATGATTAATGAAAAATACTAAACTTATATTTATACCATACATTTTGAAAATATCTCATGGAAGGGTTCAATAAGACAAATATGTCGACCCATAGGTTTTGATTAATTTACATTTTGGATGAATTTTGAGGACTGGACACTAAATAAGGATCTAGACACTAGCATTAATGCTAATGTCCCTTTGTGGATGGTAGTGTTTAGAAGGATAAAAATAGACGAGGGTCTGAAACTAATAGTGAAGGATGTATATCAAGTTTTAAGATTTGTGTATGGTATAATATATTTGGGTCATTAGATGATAAGGGTCAGACTGTAAGATAAGTAATTGGGCATAGTGAGATGGTGAATGTGAATATTAATTGTTCTCATGGAGGATGTAGCAATAATCATTATATCTAAGGGTTTACCATTATTGGATGTGAATGCACTAGCCTTAAAATGGTTATTAATTTCTTCTTAGGTAACATGTAATAATTAATTAATCAATTCTTTATTTCTTTTTAAATGTTTAACTAAAGTTTCTTTATCTTCCAAAAAATATTCATATTTGATAAATGCAAATATAGTTGCTAAAGGAAATTAATAAAAAAATATACAAATTACTAAAATTAGAAACCCTAGAAAACTAAAAACCATAGAGTAAGCTAGGAGTTGCATAAAAAGACACAGTGGTCAGGTTCACCAAATGTTTAACCCTTTTTAGAAATATGGGGTGAAGGGTTAAGGGGATAGAATAGACTCTACACAAGTATGGACAAAATTATTCTAAATCATGCCAATTAATTACAAACTTAAATAAATGAATATTTTGAATTAAAATAATGAAATGTGATAAATATAGAAAGTAAATAATTTAAAATATGTTTTACTATTTTCAATGCCAAGGATAAATGATACTTAGCTAGATTTATAATACATAGGTAAATCTGAGTTGCACATAGATAGAAGTGTGAAAGATCAAGATTATGAGATGGTCATCATATTATAAAAATGATATTTTTGGAGCCATAAACATTATCATTGACCTTGGGACACTATCATCAACACTTATATGTGTTATATGATACTGCATTCTAATATAAAGTATGCATCAGATAAGGATGTGACCAATTTCATTGTTTTAGGTTTTTTGTCACCTTTATACTGAGGTAATCAAATCTATAACATGGATTGTATATGTTTTATTATATATAAAATACAAAATCTTCACACTTCTTCATCCTTGATATGTGTTTACTAAAAATAGGTTTGGGGGCTCATGGTGTGAAGCTAACCTCAAAAGGCCCCTTTGTAAATGTGCATTGTCTACATAGCCAATAATCCAAAGAGGGCCTTAGACTTATGTAATTATCCCCTATGTGTGGGAGTGTATGTAAAAAATGGTGTAATATGCTATATGTATATTCACACAATGACCTAGCTTATAACTTGAAAAATATCACTCATGGTCTACTCTTTGGATGATTGATATGAAAATAGGGAAGAATATGGTAGTATAACTTAGTTGTAAAATTGATTGAATGAGCTTGAATAGGTTTTTTCTATATTGTTAATGAGAATGCTTAGAGTTATATTTATACTACACCTCTTAAAAACATCTCATGATAGGGTTCAATAAGACAAATAGGTTCATGCATAGGTTTTAAATAGTTTACAATTTAGATGACTTTTGAAGATCAAACACTAAATAAATACCTAGACACTAGTGTTGATGCTAGTGTTCCTCTATGGCCGATAGTGTCCAGAAAGATAGAAACCAATTAAGGATCTAAAATTGATAGTGAAATATGTATATCATGTTTTGATCTTTTTATATAGTACATAAAAACTAGGTGATCAAAATGATAAGGGTCAATATAAAAGTTAATCAATTAATCATAGAGAGATGGAGAATAAAAGTATTAATTGTTCCCATGGAGTATGTACTAACAATCCTTCCATTTAATGTTTCACTATTATTAGATGTGGATGCACTAGCCTTAGCATGGTTATTGATTTCTTCTTGGGTAACATGTAATAATGTATCAATAAAATTTTTATTTGTATTTAAATGGTTGATTAAGGCTTCTTTATCTTCCATTTGAAAATGGTCTTTGTGAACATTTTTCATATTTGATAAATGCAAATATAGTTACCAAATGAAATTAAAAAACTCAGATCTATATATTGATGAAATAAAAAACTTAGAAAACTAAAATAATCCTAGTACAAGTTAGGAATTACATGGAAAGACAGTGGTTGGGTTCACCAAATGTTTAACCTTTTTAGAAATATGGTGTGAAGGGTTAATAGGATAGAATAGCCTATACATAAGGATAGATAAAATTATTTTGAAGCATGCCAATTAATTACAAACTTAGATAAATGAATATTTTGAATTAAAATACCAAGATGTGCTTAATATAAAAAGTACCAAATTTAAAATATGTTCTATTTATTTCAATGCCAAGGAAAAATGATACTTAGTTGGATTTATAATTCATAATCAGACCTGATTTATACATTGGCAGATGTGTGCAAGATCAGGATGTTAAGATAGTCGTTAGATTTCAAAAATGATGTTTCTAGAGTTGTCAACAATATCGTTGATGCTACTATCTAGTACAGAGTATGCACTAGATTGCAATGCGACTAACTTCATTGTTTTGGGTTTTATATCACCTTTCTATTTATGTATTTAGATATGAAACACATGTTGTATATGTTTTCTTATGTATCAAACCCTAACTTTTCACCTTTTTTCACCCTTAGTATGTGTTTTCCAAAAATTGGTTAGTGGGCTCACAGTATCGAGCTAACCTCAAAGACCCCTCTATCAATGAGCACTACCTACATATCCAATACTCCAAGGAAGGTTATGGGAGTGTGTGCGAATAAAGGTGTAATGTGTAGATGCATGTGATGATATAGACTTTAAATGGGATGCCTTTTGGATGCTTCAAACATTTTTCATGACTTTTCCTATGACTGATATGAAAATAGGGAGTAATAGGGAAATATAACTCAATTTTAAAATTTACTGAATTAGTTTAAATAGGTATTTACTTGGTATTTGCTAGATGATTAATGGGAAGGCCTAGACTTGTATTTATGCCATGCCTTTTGAAAATATCTCATGGTAGGGTTCAATAAGACACATATGTTGACCCATAGGTTTCAAATAATTTGTAATTTAGATGAATTTAAAGTTTGTACACTAAATAAGGATCTAGACACTAGCAATCCATAGCATCAAGGCTAGTGTCCCTCTATGGTTGGTAGTGTCCAGAAAGATAAAAATTAATTAAGAATATGAAACTGATAATGAAGGAGGTATATCATGTTTTGATCTTTTTGTACAATACAGAAGACTTGGGTCATTATAATGATAAGAGTCAAACTATAAGATAATAAATTAGGCATAGTAAGATGACAAATATGAGCCTTTCAGTAGTGGGAAGGTCCAAAACTAAAGGGTAGAGCCCTGATTGATATTTTTCAAATTTACAAGACTAAGATGCTATAAATATTCAATTTTAGTATCTACACTTACTCCTTAAACTTCTACAGACTACACTAAAAATTCTTCTTCAAATAATAATTCATAAATTTAGGACAACAATGGAAGTTATAGAGTTTCCTTTTAACATTTTATTCCTCCATAATAAGCACACAAAAATATATTCCACTACTACCATATTGGAAATATTCAATAGATCAATTTTATTCAAAAAATTGAGTACTTATACATGTTTGTTCTCCTACAAAAGGGGATTCAACCTTTATCTCTCCTATGCTCACTCACTCATCATAATATATAATTGAGTTATTACAACAACCCATACATATATACACAAAATAATATGCTATTACTAATTTAAAATAATATGTCATTGGATTATGTTGTGTTAACCTAAGTATATCTCCAACACAATTTGAAAATATTCCATATGTAGAGCTCATAGGTCTTTGAATCCATACATTACCTACAATGGAAGAGGATAGATTAGTAACATAACCTTCTTTAAAATATCTATAGGGTAAACTACATAGATAATATATTGTTTTTCATCTCATGGGATGAATTCAATATCATAACATTTTCACTTGTAACAATCAAGATTAGTAAGTCCATTGGTCCAATAATTTTTCCATGCACTAGAGAAAGATTCAACAATTATTACTATTCTTCTTTCTCGGGGAGAACTCGGGATTGAAAAGTGCCTTAGACTAATGCTAAGATATTGGTATCTAAAATGGTTTGATATTCCAACGTATAATAAGTTAATCTATAATCTTTAATACTGGATTTGAATCTAACTATTGCTTTAGTCTTTATATTTTGAAAAATAAATAAGTCCCTCCTTGTGATTCATTGGTTAATAATTCTTATAATAATAAGGTTTATTCAACATGGGTGTTGAAAATAAGAAATTTTTAAATCAATTATACAAAATACTCATTTTTTTCTTTATTGTCAATTTTTTTTTCAAGTAATATTGTATCATGTTGGACATATATGACGCAACCCAATTTTTTATATTGATTAACTAAAAGATCTTTTAGATATTAAAATAGTTCATCAACTTCTATATATGTAAAACTAATACATATACCTCTTAAAAATAATAATAATAAAATCTACTTAAAAAAAAATACAACAACAAATAATATATAATTTTTGAAATATGGTTGAATTTAAATATTTCACAAATGAACATATGGCCCAAAATATGCCTAGTTATCTACAAATCGAATACTTCGTTATTACCATTATCCATTACTTCACATATTTATTTCGAAAAAATAACATCAACATCCTCTAATTGTGTTCTATCCCTTTGAGAGTTGCATCAGTCTCGATTGCTTGTCTCTTACCATTAGTATGTACAAGATTAGATTTAGTTATTTTAAAACTTTCTTAAGGATTGATATTACTATCTTCTACTTTTAATATTTTCTATCTTAGCAAAACTGCCCATTAAAACCACAATTGAGTAATGTGTGTTGAGATGTATGTTCATAACTCAGGTATCTAAAGTTGTTAAAACCACACCAATTTGACTTTTGTTGGTTGTGAGGATTATTTATGTGACTTTTGAATCCCAAACAACTCGATTAGGTTTATTTTGAAAATTAAATTTCTTTGATTTATCAACTAAAAAGATAGTTCATATAGATCATCTGATTCTCTAGAAAAGATGTTTTGAAAAACATATTTATCGAGGGAATCATGAATACCTTTGTTACAAATTTGTGATAAAAACCATTCAATTTTTCATCTTATTTTTTTATATTATAAACCACACTATTAAATATTGTAATTGATGTTATAGATGTATTGCAGTTATGATATGAAAAATTATTTAGAAAAATGATTAAAGTTTTGGTAACAAAATTAATTGTTTTTTTTTAATTATTTATTATTTCATAAAATTTTGAGGTCTATAAATCAAGATTAATTATGATTTCTAATTTTAAATATTGGCAAGGAAAATTAAGAGTGTCATCTAACATCTTATACATTGTTTTAATAATAAAAATAAAAGTAAATTTAATTTAAAAAATAAAAAATAAATATATTTAAAATAATAATATAGTACTAAAAATAATGATTTGAAAAATCCATATAATTTTGTAAACATGATAACTAAATAAATATATAATATTAAAGGAAAGGTAAACAAGAGACATCAAAATTATACATTAAATTATTACATATTTAATCATATTCCACATTTTTTACAAAGACATGAATTATAAGAGAAACCACATTTAATACAAGGTCTATAGCGATCAGTTCTTGTGTTTGTATTTAAAATTTATTTATGGTTGAATTTGCATATAAACTTACAATGTAAGTTCAACACACCAATGATTGATATACCAAGATTATTTATGATTAGCTAGAGCTATAATATTATTAACTAGGGTGAAAGCTTTATTATATTTACTTTAGTAGGGAATAACAAGATGTTTATAAGTTTTTGTAGTATTTTAACTTATTAAAATATTAAATTCGAATGTAGCATGTATCTAGTTTAAAACTAAAAACTAAGAAAACTTTAACTTGAAATAGGGTAGATAAAATTATGCATATATTAGACTAAACATGACAATAATAACTATATTTGTAAGTGATTGTGATAATCGTTAAAATGTCAAGAAACTAAATTCAAAGGTATTGGATAATTATTAGGTGATGGGTATGTAGGCCTCCATTTATGATTATTCTAGAACAACTTTATATTAGTTATATGTAAATTATATTGTTCACGAGTTTTGAGAAGTTAAGGATCATATAAGAATGAATCTTTAGTCAATGTAAGTTAGATGTGCACTATTGAATGGTAAATATGTCATGGATTTGAGATTCTTACTAAAAATTACAATCACGTGACACTGACTAGATATTCACATTGTCTCTCTAGCCTGCCTGTATCCGACGAAGAAGTACATGCTATTTTATTCTCCATGGGTGCTTTTAAATCCCTGAGTCCTGATGGCTTTCCTCCTATATTCTTTCAGGAATATTGGGAGATTGTTGGAGCGGACCTCACAGCTGCAGTTCATGATTTTTTCAGATCTGGAAAACTTTTGAAACAAGTCAATAATACCTTCATTGTACTTGTTCCTAAAAAATCTCAACCTTTACACCTTGTTCATTTCAGACCCATTAGTTTATGCAACACTGTGTATAAGATATGTACTAAACTGTTGGTTTTGAGAATTCAACCCTTGCTTGACAAAATTATTTCTCCTGCTCAAAAAGGTTTCATCCCGGGCAGACAGATTCTTGATGCTGTGATCACCACACATGAGACTATCCACTCCATGGATAAGAGCAGAATCCCTGGGATGGCCCTCAAGCTTGATATATCCAAAGCTTATGATAGAGTCTCATGGAATTTTCTATTCCAAGTGATTAGAAAATTTGGGTTTAATGATAAATTGTCTTGCTTATTATGGAATGCGGTCTCTTCTGCTAAATTCTCAGTGCTGGTTAATGGTTTTCCTAGAGGGTTTTTCTCCTCCTCAAGAGGAATTCGTCAGGGAGACCCTCTCTCCTCGTACCTATTCATCATTATGGCTGAGGCACTGGGAAGATACATACAAGCTGATATAGTTTCAAAAAAGCTAGTAGGCATCAAACCTGCCTCTTCCCTTCATCCTATGGTTATACAATAGTTTGTGGATGATACCATCTTATTTGGTATCTCATCGGTGATCGAAGCTAGAAGATGGAAGAATATACTTAATGATTATGCTAGAGACTCGGGACAAAGAATACATTTCCAAAAAAGCAATGTGTACTTCTTCAACACTCCCAATGAACTTAGACATATAATCATTGATATCTTAGATTGTGTTGAGGCTGGCCTACCAACTACCTACCTAGGTCTCCCACTCTCGGTCAAAGAGGTATCTTCAGGTTTTTGGAATGGTATTGTGGAACGTACACAGAGGAAACTTCTTGGGTGGAAAGGGAAACTACTCAGTAGTGCAGGTAAGCTACAACTTCTTCAGACATCCTTGCAAGGTATTCCTACTTACTTCATGTCTCTTTTTAAAATTCTTACGTATTTTTCTAAAAAGATGGAACAGATCTAAAGGAAATTTTTATGGACGGGAGTGGAAGACAAACAAAGAATGTCTTTAGTCAGATGGGAAAAAGTGTGTCTCCCAAAATCTCATGGTGGACTTTATATAAGATCCATCAGGAAAATGAATAAAGCCCTCCTCTCAAAATTTAGTTGGAATCTGAAACACAACAGTGAGTGGGGGGAAATAATGTATGCCAAATACATGCATAGCATTGATGATTCCAACTTTATTCAATAGGTGGGATTACCCCAGGGGTCTGTGATATGGAATAAAATGCTAAAAAGTAGAAGTCTTCTCAAACAGGGAATTAGGTGGAAGCTTGGAAATGGCTGGCAGTTTAAATTATGGGAGGATAATTGGTTAAGGGACAAGCCTCTCATCTCCCAAGGAAACTATGGAGAAATTATAGGCCTGACTACTCAGTTCTTTGGTGATAGGGTTAGTGATTATATGGAAAATAACAATGGGATAAGGAGCTGGAAAAACCTTTTGGATTGCTGTGTGCACAAGATTGAGCTTATCCCAAGAATTCGGGAGATCCAACAATGTGTTCAGGAGATTAGAATCCTGCTCTTCCCTCGAGAGGATGAACAATACTAGTGGCTGGATAAGAATGGATCATTCTCTGTCAAATCTGCCTATCATCTGCTTACACCTGAAGCTCAGAATAAGGAGGTATGGAAAAAGGTTTGGAATCATAAACTCATTCCAAAGATTAACTTGTTTTAGTGGGCTGTTGCCCATAACAAAATCCTTACTCAGGATAACCTTCAAAAGAGGGGGTTTACTTTGGTCAACAGATGTTTTCTGTGTGGTTCTAGAGAGGAATCAGTTTCACACTTATTCATACACTGTGAGTTTACCTGGGATTTATGGGGAAAATTACTTAACAACTTTGGCATTGAATGGGTTTGCAATTCTAACCTTAAAGAAGTAATTCTCAGCTGGAACTCAACCTTCACACATCCCTGGATTAAGCAACTATGGAAGCAAGCTCTACCATGCTTGAGCTAGACTTTATGGAAAGAGCAAAATCACAAAATTTTCAGGGACACTGCTAGAAATGTTGCTCAGGTGTTTAACTCCTTTGCTAGGACCATCTTGGAAAGTGTTACAATAGCTCATATTAGTGTTTTAGATAAACCCCTATCTAAATTTGAAAGTCAAATTGCTACCAAATGGAAGGTTTTAAACCTTATCCCTGGGCATGATAATTCCAAAATTCTTCAGAGACTTCATACTAAATGGATACCACCTAAACCCAATTGGATGAAACTCAATTTTGATGGGGCATCCAAGTTGAGTGGTAAAGCAAGTGGAGGAGGAATAATAAGAAATGAAAAAGGAGGGATGTCTGCTATCTATGCTGGTGGCATGGGTTGCCAAAGCAATAACTATGTTGAAGCTATGGCCTTACTTTGGGGATTAAATTTAGCTATATCCCTACGAATTAGAAATTTGAATATTCAGGGAGATTCTAAGTTGATCATAGATGCCATTAATAAAGCATCTAACATTGGTATCCATCTAAAAGACATCATTATGGACATCCAGTTTCTTTTACAAAAGTTTTTCGAAGTTGAGATTACCCACACCTATAGAGAAGGTAACAGGGTCACTGATGCTTGTGCCAACCTTGGTCAGCAATTCTCAGGATGGAGGGTATGGTGACAAGGGGCTCATATACCCCCAAACATTAGAGATATCATTCAGAAGGAGATGATGGAGCATGAATGATGCACATTGATGACGAAGATAGCTTTCGAAGGTGGTCCACATGGAGAAGGCCATTACAGATCATGGAAGCAGTGGGTAATCCAGGGAATGCTGATAATGTGGACAATGAGAATCTTAAGGATCTTGTTAATTATATAGTTATGTAGTTTCATCCTTTTTGACTCTGGTCTTTCTAGTGTTTTGTTTTGCTTCTGACTTTGTTTCTCGACTGTACCGTTGGTTCGGTGCTGGCATTTTTTGTTTTCCAGCCTTCTTGTCTTTTTTAACTCTATAGGGTTCGGCCCCTGGTTTGCCGCCTTAATTAATAAAAAACATATAGGTAATGTAGTAAGTGGCATTCAATATGTTTACAACTATATACTTCAAATTGATTTTGGTGAAATATAATTTGCGTAAGTACAAAATTTTAATTATATTTCATGTAAAAAACTCATAAATATGACACTTAAATATGGCCATTATATGCATGCTAATTTATTCTCCCTAGTCATTCATCTAACCTCACCATTTATCTCATCTAATTTCGTCTAATAATCTACTAACTAGCATTTTCCCACTTAATAATCTAGTCCCCTTTATATATTTTTAATCTTATACTAACCTTCATATTTCTCATCCAATATTAATTCCCTTGTTATTTCTTATTAACATCCCATTTATCACTTAAATCCCTCTTATGCCCACTTGTGAATTTTAAATTCACAAAATCCCACCTATCCCTAGGTATTCCTACAAATCTAGTCCTTAGTCCCACTCTAAACCCCATTAGATCCTTTAATACCCTCTAGATTTCTCCTTATTCTTTCTAGAGCCTCTCACTTCCCTTTCTAGGGAATTTCAATAAATTTGTAATTTAAGGGCTTATTTAATTCATTAGAAATTAGAGAGCCCTTGATCTTCCAAGGCCTAACTTTGAATTTAGATCGTCCATTCACCCTCTCTCTCTCTTTTATATAAACCATGCAATGCTCTTGGCCATGGTAATGAGAAAATCAAGAATCTTGTGAGCCTTCATACTATAGCCATTGCATCCATAATCATTTACTTGTTAATTGTATCCATAACCATTAACCTTGTGCACTCATTGACTCCAATTTTCATCCAAGATCTTGAAGCCATCTCATCTTGCAATCCCATATCCATTGTGAATTTATCTCAGAGCAACATCAGAATCTTAGGAAGAAGATTCAAGGGATAAAAATGATGGTTAGAATGTTTTAATCGCATGTTGATTGCTTCCAATTTCTTTAAATTTTGATGTTTTTGTGAATTTTGAGTAGCTTATAGCTTATTGTGTGTGTTTGAATCTAGTGCTCAAATTTTGCATAATATATTAGCCACCATAGTGGGAGACCTCCTTTGAACTAACCATTGTGTGTGAAGTGTGAAGAATTTCAATTGCAGGATTGTTTAGGAAGAAGTTGGGCTCAAAATTTTAAAAAATTCCACATTCCAGGTAAAAGGTGATTTTTCTCTACAACTAGCAATCTTGTAGTCATGATTTTGTACCCGATAGTCATGATTTTGACTTAACCATGACAGTTAGCCATTAGCAGTTAGTCTTTTTGATAATTTTGTTGGATTTTTTCAAAATCGCTTATAGACATCTATGATTTTGATTTCTATATTTAGTTTTATGCCTGATAATTATGATTTTGATCTAAGTTATAATTTAATCCCAATCTAGCTAAATTTAGTTTTTTATTGGTTTATTTGCTTTTTGGTTAACCTTGTATGTTTACAGGAGTAAGGGGAAACTTTGTTAATTCATTGATAAAGTGTCTAGTATAAATCAAAATCACTTTTATCCTCTTACAATCTTGATTATGATCTATGATTTTGATATTATAATTTGTGACTTTGATTAAAGTTCATAAATTGACATTAATAATATTATCAGGGCTATAATCAGAATTTTATGCAATTTGTGTTCTCTGATTAATCTTTTAAATGGAAGGAAATAAGGCAAGGACTCTGATAAAATAAAATCATTAGTATTTGGCCTCTCATTCAAAATCATTTATAGGTAGTATCGATCTTACCATTAAATTACAATTTTGACATTGTGGTAGTGATTTTGAAATAACTTAATCTAATCATGTCTTGATTCTAGAAAAATATGTAAATAATCTAATATAATAGAAGTATAATTTAGTGGTTCTTATAATTGGTTTTTATTCCTTTTAAATATGTGCATATCATAGTTTTTATATAAACCACATAATCACTTATAACTAACTGTGATCTTGATTCCTAGGAGCGATTTTGAGCTAGTAGCTATAATTTTGATTCATAAATAATTAACATTTTAAAAATAACCAAACTTGATAGAATTTGTTATAATCTATTTATAATCATATTGGTTTATTTAACTTAGTCATTCTAAACTTGGTAGCACTATTATAGTTTGTAATATTCTATTTATCGAGTCTTGTAATATCGCTTGTCTGGTTCCATGGATTTGCTTATTAGTTATGATTTTACAAAGACTATTAGTGATTTTGAATAGCTTAAGCACATAGTAACCACAACATTATACTAACTATTTGTAATATTGCTTATTGGTTATTTATAATTTTGGCCTACTATCTATGATTTTGTGTCTTTGTTGTTGGGATAAATAACCGAAAGCACACAATTGATTACTAAGCAACTTAACATTCAGAAATAAACCAGAATACACAAGTAACTAGAATTCAAAAATAACACATGATATGAGAGACAACACACAACTTGTATTAAAACTCTTTCAGAAGGAAATACAACAAAGAAGGCTGCCACAGTTCTTCTTCCTTACACACCTCTAGGGCTCCCACACCTCTAGGGCATAAACAGTACATCTTCCCTCAAAGCTCTCTCTTAGGTCCCAAAACCCAACTCAAACACAGAGTTGGTGTTCACCTTATACCTGTGCTCCATGCACACCACAAGTGCTCCATGCACTCCACAAGTACTCCATGTACTCCAAGTAGATCCCACCTGATTCTATTCCCTGTTGTGTTGCTATCCTATCTAATCTTGCACACATGCAAATCAACCTGGTTCTGCACACCTGTGAACCTTGACCTTGCACACACATACCCTGAAAATCAATGATCTTACTTACCCATGCAGATCTCTTATAGAAGCCATGCTCACCTGATGACCAAGATCATACATACATGAATAACCCTGTTGATTCTCCAATCCAGCACCCACACCTGGTACTGTGGCACTAGGAGGAACACACCATTGCTCTCTTCTCTCTGAAAGAGCTTAATTGCTCTCTTACTCTCTAGCACTAGTTTACAATACAACCAATGAGTCTCTTAAATAGATCTCATGCAAACAATAATTAGACATCTAATACAATAATTAGATCCGCAGCTCTCAGTCTAAAATTAGCTCTAAACATGCAAACACTTGGTTCGTCAACCAACTGCCCGTAATATACTCGTAGCTCGAACCACAGGTGACCGACGTCGATCCCTGTCTGCTTGGGGGTCGTCAACGCCAGCCGACTTCTGACCGATGTCGGTTGCATTCCTGTCTCCTCCCTGCTAATGTCAGTTGGCCTGACCGACGTCGATGTCTGTGACACTCCGCAACTCTTCTGCAACCTCCTCCATGTCTACATTAGTGAAGCTTTTAGCTCCACAACCTAACAATCTCCCACTTGGAGATAAACAGCTACATTGTACTTGTACCTGTACCCCATCTAATCTATTTCCTAGCTTGTATCCCTCTTCAAGCTCAATCCTAAAGACAACCCACCACACAACCTGTGATGTACCTCCTGTCATCTGAGTACCCTGCCGCATCCGCATCTACAAATCCATGTAGTGAAGTCCTGACCCTGAATAGCATGAATCCCTGCTGTTGGTCTCTCTCAAATACCTGAGAACCCACTTCTCTGAATTGGCTCCTAACTCTATGACAACACCTAATGCTTGGGCAAACTTAGGCCTATACCAGACCTCATGTGATTTTGGACACTGAACTGTCCAACCCTTAGTGTGCTCCGACTCTGCATCTTGCATAATGAACCTCACCAACACCTGATTCACATCAGCTCCCACTGGAGAAAAAATCAACCTATGATCTCCCATGTCCCCCATGCCAAAGAATTTCATTGCTCCAAATTCTTCATAGCAAACCACTGAACTAATCTTACCCTTAGCTCAGCAAAACCCTGTATGTACAAACCTGCTAGCAAACATACCATCCACATACAACAACAAAATGATGTTGCAATCATCATCCACCTGGTAAGACAAACCACAATAGTTACCCTGACATTGACTAAAGTCATGCTTTGTCATCCCACTGTCAAAACCTGTACCATTGTCTTGCAGCTCCCTCAAGACCATATGCCCTGGTCTTCCATCTCACGTGTCTGTTCTCTCTATTCTTCAACTAAGGTATCCATTCGTCTCTGTGCTTTCTTCCGGCTGGCAACCCTACCAAATCTCCCACTTGGTTCTGCAAACTCTCCATGCCATGCTCCCACTGTTTCCTAGATCCTTCCTGCTCTGCAGTCAGCAACAAGTATAAAGAAGAGGAACAACGAATTTGAGGCTTAATTACCATCTTCAGTCCTCCATATGGGCATTTGAGACTCCTTGACAGCTTGCTATCCACCCAAAATCCATTATAGTAACTGACCTCGGTCACCACACAGTCTGCATCCAACTGACGTCAGTTCCATGCGCTTGTCCTGACTACCAACCCTGTCGACATCGGTGTCCTCCTTCTGCCAACGTCGATCTTCATGACAAACGTTAGTCTTACCTCTTACTGACGTCAGTTTTCCTATCAATGCCGGTACCTGTGTTCTCCTGTGAGTGATGACTTTTTCCTCGCGAGCTCTTTTGAATCAAGTCCCATGTCCAAACTGCCTTGCCCAGAAGTATCCAGCCCCATCCACTGGTCTCTATCCGCCATCTCCTCCATAAACACCAAGGCTTTCCAGTTCTTAAGCCTGTCAAATATATCAGTCTTCCTCTTAAGAACATGCATCTCCTTCCTACTCATGTGACCAAGCCTACGAAGCCACGTCTTTGCAACAAAAGAAGAATTAGTAATATAAACAAGTAGATAAAGAGTACCTATTTTCTTACCACCAGCTAATTCAAGTGCATCCGCTGTGAGAGTTCTTGTGCATCTCTCATCACCCAACCTTTCTAAATAAATTAGCCATATCTCCAAACCTGGGACCTGCATGACCTCCTTTAACACCCATGTGTTGGTCGCCTGCGATTTCAGCTTCACTTCTCCTTTGCCAATTCTTTGGCAAGGCTCACCAGCTCCTCTCCCTGGGGCTGCATGGAAAGAGGCAACATAATATGTTATCCAAGATTCAACTTTATCCAAGAAACCTCCCAAAGCATCTTGTGCAACAACACCTGCAACATCTGCATCTTCAGTTCCTTCATGCTGATCTACTACCAACCAACAATATTATTTTACTTGCTCTTTCTTTCCATATGATCGTTGGTGACCATATGTGCTTTTCAACTCCTCCATTCTTAGCTTACTTTGATCTGCCATTGCTCTACTCCCACTCGATCAAAAGCCCCTGAGAGTGACCTGTAACCAAACACAAAACCTGCTCCCTGCAACCTTAGCTCTGATACCATGTGTTGGGATAAATAACTGGAAGCACACAATTGATTACTAAGCAACTTAACATGCGGAAATAAACCAGAATACACAAGTAACTAGAATTCAAAAATAACACATGATATGAGAGACAATACACAACTTGTATTAAAACTCTTTCAGAAGGAAATACAACAAAGAAGGCTACCACAGTTCTTCTTCTTTACACACCTCTAGGGCTCCCACACCTCTAGGGCATAAACAGTAAATCTTCCCTCAAAGCTCTCTCTTAGGTCCCAACACCCAAATCAAACACAGAGTTGGTGTTCACTTTATACCTATGCTCCATGCACACCACAAGTGCTCCACGCACTCCACAAGTACTCCACATACTCCAAGTAGATCCCACCTAATTCTGCTCCCTGTTGTGTTGCTGTCCTATCTGATCTTGCACACCTGCAAATCAACCTAGTTTTTCACACCTGTGAATCTTGACCTTGCACACACATACCCTACAAATCAATGATCTTACTTACCCATGCAGATCTCCTATAGAAGCCATGCTCACCTGATGACCAAGATCATACATACATGAAGAACCCTGCTGATTCTCCAATCCAGCACCCACACCTGGTACTGTGGCACTAGGAGGAACACACCATTGCTCTCTTCTCTCTGAAAGAGCTTAATTGCTCTCTTACTCTCTAGCACTAGTTTACAATACAACCAATGAGTCTCTTAAATAGATCTCATGCAAACAATAATTAGACATCTAATACAATAATTAGATATGCATCTCTCAGTCTAAAATTAGCTCTAAACATGAAAACACTTGGTTCGTCAACCAACTGCCTGTAATATACTCGCAGCTCAAACCACAGGTGATCGACATCAGTCCCTGTCTGCCTGGGGGTCGCCGACGCTAGCCGACTTCTGACCGATGTCAGTTGCATTCCTGTCTCCTCCCTGCCGATGTTAGTTGGCCTGACCGACACCGGTGTCTATGACACTCTGCAACTCTTTTGCAACCTCCTCCGTGTCTGCATTAGTGAAGCTTTTAGCTCCATAACCTAATAATCTCCCACTTGGAGATAAACATCTGCACTGTACCTATACCTGTACCCCATCTAATCTATTTTCTGGCTTGTATCCCTCTTCAAGCTCAATCCTGAAGATAACCCACCACACAACCTATGATGTACCTCCTGTCATCCGAGTACCCTGCCGCATCCGCATCTACAAATCCATGTAGTGAAGACCTGACCCTGAATAACATGAATCCCTACTGGTGGTCTCTCTCAAATACCTAAGAACCCACTTCTCTGAATTGGCTCCTAACTCTCTGACAACACCCAACACTTGGGCAAACTCAGGCCTATACCAGACCTCATGTGATTTCAGACACTGAACTGTCCAGCCCTTAGTGTGCTCTGGCTCTGCATCCTGTGTAATGAACCTCACCAACACCTGATTCACATCAGCTCCCACTGGAGACAAAATCAACCTGTGATCTCCCATGTCCCCCATGCCAAAGAATTTTGCTGCTCCAAATTCTTCATAGCAAACCACTGAACTAATCTTACCCTTAGCTCAGCAAAACCCTGTATGTACAAACCTGCTAGCAAACATACCATCCACATACATCAACAAAATGATGTTGTAATCATCATCCACCTGGTAAGACAAACCACAGTAGTTACCCTGAAATTGACTAAAGTCATGCTTTGTCATCCCACTGTCAAAACCTGTACCACTGTCCTGCAGCTCCCTCAAGACCATATGCCCTAGTATTCCGTCTCACGTGTCCGTTCTCTCTATTCTTCAACTAAGGTATCCATTCATCTCTGTGCTTTCTTCTGGCTGGCAACCCTACCAAATCTCCCACTTGGTTCTGCAAACTCTCCATGCCATGCTCCCACTGTTTCCTAGATCCTTCCTACTCTGCAGTCAGCAACAAGTATAAAGAAGAGGAACAATGAATTTGAGGCTTAATTACCATCTTTAGTCCTCCATATGGGTGTTTAAGACTCCTTGACAGCTTATTGTCCACCCAAAATTTGTTACAGTAACCGACCTCAGTCACCACACAGTCTGCATCCAATCGATGTTGGTTCCATGCGCCTGTCCTGACTACCAACCCTATCGACGTCAGTGTCCTCCTTTTGCCGATGTCGGTCCTCGTGATCGACGTCGGTCTTACCTCCTGCCGACTTCGGTTTTCTTGCCGACACTGGTACTTGTGTTCACCTGTGAGTGATGACTTTTTCCCCGTGAGCTCCTTTGAATCAAGTCCCATGTCCAAACTGCCCTGCCCAGAAGTATCCAGCCTCATCCACTGGTCTCTGTCCGCCATCTCCTCCATAAACACCAAGGCTTTCTAGTTCTTAAGCCTGTCAAATATATCAGTCTTCCTCTTAAGAACATGCATCTCCTTCTTGCTCATGTGACCAAGCCTACGAAGCCATGTCTCTGCAACAAAAGAAGAATCAGTAATATAAACAAGTAGATAAAGAGTACCTATTTTCTTACCACCAGCTAATTCAAGTACATTCGCTGTGAGAGTTATTGTGCATCTCTCATCACCCAACCTTTCTAAAGAAATTATCCATATCTCCAAACCTGGGACCTGCATGACCTCTTTCAACACCCATGTGTTGGCCGCCTGTGATTTCAGCTTCACTTCCCCTTTGCCAATTCTTTGGCAAGGCTCACCAGCTCCTCTCCCTGGGGCTGCATGGAAAGAGGCAACATAATCTGTTATCCAAGATTCAACTTTATCCAAGAAACCTCCCAAAGCATCTTGTGCAACAACACCTGCAACATCTGCATCTTCAATTCCTTCATGCTAATCTGCTACCAACCAACAATATTCTTTTACTTGCTCTTTCTTTCCATATGACCGTTGGTGACCATCTGTGCTTTTCAATTCCTCCATTCTTAGCTTACTTTGATATGCCATTGCTCTACTCCCACTCGATCAGAAACCCTGAGAGTGACCTGTAACCAAACACAAAACCTGCTCCCTACAACCTTAGCTCTGATACCACGTGTTGGGATAAATAACCGAAAGCACACAATTGATTACTAAGCAACTTAACATGCGGAAATAAACCAGAATACACAAGTAACTAGAATTCAAAAATAACACATGATATGAGAGACAATACACAACTTGTATTAAAACTCTTTCAGAAGGAAATACAACAACGAAGGCTGCCACAGTTCTTCTTCCTTACACACCTCTAGGGCTCCCACACCTCTAGGGCATAAGCAGTAAATCTTCCCTCAAAGCTCTCTCTTAGGTCCCAACACCCAACTCAAACACAGAGTTGGTGTTCACCTTATACCTGTGCTCTACGCACACCACAAGTGCTCCACGCACTCCATAAGTACTCCACGTACTCCAAGTAGATCCCACCTGATTCTGCTCCCTATTGTGTTGTTGTCCTATCTGATCTTGCACACCTACAAATCAACCTGGTTCTGCACACCTGTGAACCTTGACCTTACACACACATACCCTACAAATTAATGATCTTACTTACCCATGCAGATCTCCTATAGAAGCCATGCTCACCTGATGACCAAGATCATGCATACATGAAGAACCCTGCTGATTCTCCAATCCAGCACCCACACCTGGCACTATGGCACTAAGAGGAACACACCATTACTCTCTTCTCTCTGAAGGAGCTTAATTGCTCTCTTACTCTCTAGCACTAGTTTACAATACAACCAATGAGTCTCTTAAATAGATCTCATGTAAACAATAATTAGACATCTAATACAATAATTAGATCCGCAGCTCTCAGTCTAAAATTAGGTCTAAACATGCAAACACTTGGTTCGTCAACCAACTGCCCGTAATATACTCACAGCTCGAACCACAGGTGACTGACGTCCGTCCCTGTCTGCCTGGGGGTCGCCGACACTGGCCGACTTCTGACCGATGTCTATTGCATTCCTGTCTCCTTCCTGCCGACGTCGGTTGGCCTGACCGACGTCGGTGTTTGTGACACTCTGCAACTCTTCTGCAACCTCCTCCATGTCTGCATCAGTGAAGCTTTTAGCTCCACAACCTAACATTTGTATGTGATTTTGAATAACATTGATTGTGTGTTTTAAGTGAGGTAACTATTTAAAAGTGTTTTTGAAGGAAACAAAGGCAATTTTGACTAAAGGCAAGTTATCTATCGAAACTACTAACATTTTTTTACTGCAGGATGAATGGCCAAAAACCACAATTCAAACCACTAACCTTATTTAATTGGAGGATGTTGGTCAAAACATGTGTATTTAAAACTTAGATTTTGAAATGTTTTATCTTTTATTTCCTTGTTTTCCTCTCATAATAAATTAATCGATTAATAAACTTTTTTGTGTGCCTGTGTGTTACCCAAGGGATATAGTTGTGTATGCTCTCTTCCTTGTGTCCTTGCATTGAATATTAGAGGATAAAAAACAACTAATAAACTCATCCCATTTTATTTTCTAGGGTGCAACATGATGTGGAATTCAACCCCACACACTTTCCATAGTCTTAAGGGTTGGTGACATGGATTTTATCACCATGTATTTAACCACACTTCATGTTTTGACAGAGTATAAAACTCAAGAATAACTATTTTTAGGCCAAATGGTTGACCCCATATAGATCTTCCATGAATGGAAAAGAGTTAACTCTCTAACCCACACATTAGACAACACCCTACATGGATTCAGGACCCACTGTACCTAGTGTATATCAAGAATGCACCTAGAGAGCATGTATAACTTAGTTTAGGACCTTAGGTCATAACATGTGACTTGTTGTCAAAGTCAGTATCATCTCCCAAGTGATTGTTATGTGTAAATAGGGTTGAGAGAGTTTTTTAATATTCATAACAGGTCACCAACCTATATCCTCACCTAAAAAGGCATTAGATGGTGTAGTGATTTAGTTATACTCCCGCATCAATTTACTAGTCAATAGTTTTTATGGCTTGCTTGATTGATTGTGTGTTGTAAAATACCAATATTATTTGTGAGACATCCCAACCTTTTACCCATAAAACTAAATAAACATCTAGTTATCATAGGCTTACCTTAACCATATCCTTATCCTCACCATTCTCTTCATCATTTAATCCATTCATAACATCTATCAATAAATCTTGAGCATTATACTTATATTACAACTAAGCTATATATTGGGTCATACACGCTCTTTATTCCCTTTTGACATCTATTCAATTATCACCTTGTCCATTTTCCACTACCTATTATTATTTTATCTATTATTTTGTCTATATACTATCAACCAGTTACTTTATCAAATTTTAAATAACACCTTATCATATTGTTATCTTGCCTATTTATAACTAGGACCTATTTAGTCATCAATTTTACTAGTTGTAACCCAAGCACCTATTAAATCTCATATTTTTTGATAATTTAGATCTTGATAGAGTGAACATATTTCTAGTAGCCGATCAAAAGTCTTCCCCTTTATCTAACATATATTCTAAATGTCTAAACTATAAGTCGTAATCAATCCTACCATAACATCCAACCATCTTGACGATATTAAATTAAGCCTAAAATGACTTCTTATTCAAGAATACACCCTATCACACTAATATTATTTCATTTCATACCAATCCTACCTCCTAAAATGAAAACTTAAACTACCTTTCATCAACTACTAATACTTATAACACCCACCACCATTCACAATGCCAATAAAAAATCATGCACTAATTCTAAAAATGGGACAAAGATCAAACCATGAAGATGATATCCTAAGTACATTAGGTGAGAAAAATAGGGATAATGAATATAATTAGAGTGATATGCATATGCCTAGAAGAAATGAGGGCACAAATAATGACTTCTTCAATAATGATGAGATTAGAGCTTGCTTTGACTAATACATATCTGAGAACTGAGACTAAATATTAGCCCAAATTATTGGAATTAGAGATAGATTACCCCCTAATTTTGATCTTGATATCTTACAATACTTGATCCAAACACCATCTCATCATAATACACCTCCCTAACATAATCCCATAAATGAAGATGAAGAGAATCTAGGGATAGATTAACCTGAGCAAGAATTAGACGAAGAAGAAGCCCCTTGAACCAATAGGATTGAGGATGATAAAATAAAATCCATCTTGGAGGATCATCTTGGTCAACTTACCCAATAAATCAATTCATTATCATCCCAAATTCACTATGAAACCCACAAACCCACATCACCTAAGAAAATAGTCAAAAAACCTCAAATAAACACCAACATCAATCCCCTAAATCCAAAATCTAGCCCAACTATCACTTCCAATCCCCTAATGGTTTTCTATGCATGAATTAGCTATGGATAAATAAAATTTCAAATAGAAGTGGAAAAAAATTATAAGACTAGAACCCTAGCTTATTGATACTAAGTATTTAAGAAAAAAATGTGCCTCTGTGAAGAGTTTTAGTGGAGCTAATTCAGAGATTTAACACATGCACATCAGGAATATATTTAACACATAATAATCTTTCATTCCATATTATTTCTTCACACTATGATTGAATCAATAAACAATACAGGAGTTACAATTAAATAGGAAAATTATTTCATGTAATTAAGGAGATCATATCTCCTTAAATCTCTCACTTGACTCCCTAATATAACTCACAAACCTATAAGTGATATATTGTTATAAATCATAATAATATATCTTAACAATATAATACAATCTAATATTATGCTAAATAACTATTACCAAATACTATTTACCTCTCGGTAAATACACAAAACTAACACCATGTGAATGTTATCCTCAACATTCACCCCCTAGTGTGAATGTGGGGAGAATGTATCCCTATACTGTAACTAACCCATACTCATGATCCCTCATGAATGTTTTCAATGTGGTAAACCTACAACCACAAAAACAAATGGTTTTTAATGTGGTGAACCATCAACCACAACTACATATGATTTTCCAGTGGGTAACTACCAACCACAACTACAAATGGTTTTCCTATGGGTAACCCCCAACCACAAATACAAATGGTTTTCAATGTGGTTAACTGCCAATCAAAAAATCATGAGGTTATAATATTTATTTTATCCTCATCACAAACATTTTACAAGAGCAAATACAAGGATAAAAGTTCACATTTTACACTCTTTGAATGGGCAAGTATCATTTGTTCTTATTTTGCAAAAAACACAACGGAAATTAAAAACACACCACACTAAGTCACCACATCATTGGTGTGGCCCTGTCATTGGTGACTAATAAGAGGTCACTGAAAGACCTCCTTCCTTCATGTATCCTCCACCTTCCAGTGCCTCCTCCTCCAATTTATGAAACTACTTACTCAAGTGATGAAGATTTGAAGCTCAGATGAAGAGAAACTCCTCCATAATCTAGACATCATGTATAAGTAAAAATGCCCATGTTACTCTTTTTTGACTTTTTTTTTTTTAAAAAAATTTTAATTTTAATTTTAATTTTTGACAATGGACCCTAAAAATGAACACATTAGATTTTGGATAAAATACTAAAAGACTTTTAACACTTTAAACTTTTGAAACCTATGACTATAATATAACTTTTTACAAAATCTAAATACTAAATAATGATCATTTTATTGATTATTTTGACACATTAACATACTATAAGCATCTAAACCTAAATAAGGCCATGCAACTATGATGTATTTTTGACCAAAAAAACATACTTATAAATAGTATACCCTAAAAATGATTTATGACTTCCAATGATATACATAAGACTATTAACTCACAAATTAAATCTTTATACCACTCAAAGACATAAAAGATAGACTAACCAATAAATATATGATCAATTTAGTACGCTAATCCTAAATAAAAACTTCAACTTGAAAAACACTTAATAAACTTCTTGATACAAATAAAATCGATGCAGACCCACTAAGTGAATAATGAACAAAAATAGTAGCCTCAAAAGATGGAAGTACCACATAACTAATCACTTTCTTTTGTGAACAAAATGGAAAAATAGGAGCAAGCTTGAAGATGTGAACACAATCTGGATGAATGATATTGGATAAGCTTAGTAGTTCATCATGCTAAACTGAATACATCTATGAAGGTCACAATGTTATCGATGCAAAATCTACATTCTTTATTTTCTAGCCCAAATATGGAGGAACGTTCAAAATATTTCATCTACTCACTTTTCACCAAACACTTTTTTACCATCACTAGGTCATGCTAAATTATACTTTCCAACACATAAGTTGATATTGGTGTGTAGCATGATAAATAAATTCAATACATGAAGACAAATGACTATGAATGATCAAATTAACATGAAGTTGGGATGTTGTGGTCTAGTATGAGATTTTTGCAATAATCTTTAATTCACACAATCAAATATGACCATATGAAAACATCACTAATGTCTAAATAGATCAGATCCAAATGGAATTAGTTGGCAAGTAGAATCTCACACAAAAAACATATAGCAGTTTTCACATCATTTTCAATGACTCAAAACACATCCTTATTAGGCACACCTTTTATATTCCTAATGGAAAGACTGACATAGACTCTCTTCTGAGGACATCAACTAGGGCAAAGAATAGTTTAACTAACCCTCTAAACTACTTAATCTTCTACCATTTCACCTGCTCAGATACCAATGATGAGTTTTAGAGGAGCCAATTCAGAGATTTAACACATGCACACTAGGAATATATTTAACACATAATAATATTTCATTTCATATTATTTCTTCACACTCTGATTGAATCAATAAATAATACGGGAGTTACAATTAAAAAGGAAAATTGTTTCTCATAATTAAGGAGATCATATCTACTTAAATCTCTCACCTGACTCCCTAATATAAATCACAAACTTATAAGCGATATATTATTATAAATCATAACAATATATCTTAACAATATAATATAATCAAATCTATTGTCATAATATTGTTATACAATAATATTTTGATAACTAACTATTACCAAATATTATTTACCTATCAATACACACATAAAACTAACACCACATGAATGCTATCCTCAACACTCTAGACATAGATATCAGATTTTTTTAAAAATCTATGTAACAAAACTTTTAGGCCATTTTTTTTGGTGTTGGGTTAGTGTTTCTGATTTTATAAATATTATAAATAAAAATAAAATAATAAATATCAAGAAATAAATAGCCATATGCAAATATTTAAAGCATTGGACATGTTTGCAAGACTTGAACATGTGTAGTAGAAATGGGCCATAAGTATACTTTTTCATGAATTGCTAAATATTGATATAGGTGTATGTACCACCACCTGAAAAAGTTATAGATCATGTTTTCAAATTTATATTTCATTATTTTAGCTATCAGTCTTCTACATCATTCTTGAGGTTGTCCATTAACATTTGAAACACAAACTAGTCATATACTTGACCTTTAAAATATGCCCTTTCCATCCTCATCAACTAGAGAAGATCTAGAATGATTTTTGATTAAGAGCATGACACACATCATTTTTTGCAAATAATATCTATCATATACAATAATTTTAGCAATATGCAAGGGAAAATAAATTACTTCCAACCTTGTAAGACCTCCACATAACATCAAGAAATGAAATCAAATAGATCCCTCTTATAAATAGCATAACTATAAAAGTTGTTATAGATAGTAACATTATTCCAGTCAAAATATTGTTTCAACTAACCTGAGATGAAAATCATTGCTAAAAGACTTATCCATAGGGAGAGAACATGTTTGGGAATAATAAAACTAGTTATTTATTTTTCCCTTATTTGATTTCTACTACCACTAGCCATGCTCCTTGATTCTACCTGTCTTCTAAACTTATTTGAATATGAATGGAATCTCTATTAGCAGATGGCCAACACATTAAGGATGTTCACATTGTATGAATTTTATTAATAATAATTATTCAAAAATGAGTAAAATCCTACATATAATGTGAATAAGGTTTACAACTCCATCCTTTGGCTAAAAAATAAATTGATTGTAGATTTATCAAGTCCCTTATTTCTATGATTTTTTATTTATAGTAAAATTTCTAATGATATTTAATGATTTTTCTAATATCAGGCCCAACAATGGAAGCTCAAAGAAAATGACACTAGAAAGTATATTTAGCAACTTACAAATGTAGTTGATTATTGTCATAGCAGGCGATTTTATCATTTTTTAGTTTAATTGTAAAATTAATTTTTTTAAAGAATATTTAAATTTGGGTTTAATGAGTTCAAGATTTAAAAAAAAAATTGACTTCTAGCATAATATTTTAACATTGAATTTTTTGTAACTACCTAGGTATGGTTAACTATGAATCATGCATATTGAAAAATAAAAGGCCTTATGATATTTAATTTAACAAGAGTTTTAGTGAAAGAAACTTATTTTGAATTCAAAAGGAAATATTAAGATCTTGGATTTTTAGTTTGAGTGATTTCCTGTAACAAATTTAGGAAATAACTAGTTTGAGTTTACTAGCTCTTCCTTCAAACACAAAAAAAATGTTTTTCGAGTCGAACTTTAGTTGCATCTAAAATTCTGCATTGTTAGTCTTTCTTCAATATATATTCCATTACCATTTCATCTCTTTTTTTCCCTTGCAGATTGTTTATAGCATAATTTCCAAAGACTATAAAAATGTTTCTTACTACATCTGCAACCTCGATTTGCATATCATAGGTGAGGCTTTTAGCAACTTGAAAAAATATACCTCGCTTTTTTTTCACATATCTTGTGTAAAAAAGAGTACATGGATATTTTTTGGACATATATAATTTCAAAAGCCAACAAAATAAAAATAAAAATAGAGCTAGAATAAACATATTTTTGATTTCATTTAGCTTTAACTTCTTGTTGATTTAATTTTTTTTTCAACTATACATACAAAGTAATGTGACATGATAGATATATACCAAAGAAAAAAATATTGCATTGGACCTTTCTTCAAACCATCTAAAACTTGTAGTGTAATATCAGATTGCAATAAATAATATTATTTTATACTGTATGTTAAAGCTTTGAATATGTGTATTGTAAATAGATTACAAAAAATAAACATAGGCAAAGAGTTAGTAATTTTTTCTAGCATTATTATGTCATATTAAAAAAATAACCATAGAACAAGTCATATGCATTTTTTATTTCTATTTTTATGCATGCCATTTGAAGTACACATATTCAAGTCTTATGCACCTGCCAAATGCTTGAAATCTTTGCATATGTATATAAGTTTTGTTACAAATATATCTTTATAGAAGTATTGCATATCTTGGTACTCTATGTAGCTGGCCAACAAGATGACATTAAATTTGTCTACAAGCAAACACATGCTTATGCAAGCTTGACTTGCATTGTGTTTAATGCATGGTATAAATTAATACTACTTCTTGTAATCTTATGTAACTTGAATTATTTTGTTATAAAAAAATGCCCTGAAAAAAATCTAGTGTTCAATGACAAATAATAAAACACATTAATAGACATGGCCTCCACAAATCCAACATTTAATACCAAATAGGATCCACACCTTGTATATTTATGACACAATGTCATTATTGCACCAACACTATCTCAAACCACATAGACCTTATATTAGGGTGTAAATATTCTTACTAATTAGGGTAAATGAAATACTATTATATTATACCCTTCAATAAAAATAATGCAAGTCAACCTTGCATAAGCACAAACATGGAAAAATATGTTATGTTTTTTTTAAAAATATCTTTGTAACAAAAGTATTAGACACATGCAAATATTTCAAGCATTTGTCACGTATCAAAGACTTAAATACATGTATTAGTAATGTCTTGAGAAAACATAAAAAATGGTTTGCACATTTGTTTTTAAACATGGCTTGGCTTCATGTTTTTAGTATACTCTTTTCTAAGGGTTTGTTTATGATTTTTTCTATGCTTGATTTTCACCTAATGTTTTTTATTAAGTTTAGCTGGGAAAGGTTCTTAGGCCCATACAAAAAGAAAATCAAAATAGAGCCAACCCTCCTTGATAATAACCCTCACTAGGCCAGAGAGCCAACAAAAAAAGACTTAATGTTTCATAAGCAAAGTCCCAAATAACCACCCATAAAGGTATGTACCACCATCTTTGATAATAACCCTTATAGGGCCCAGGATGCAAATCAAAAACCCAAAATGAAAAGTACATATATCAATAGTATACATCTTATAGAACCTAGAAATAACCTTATCGGCCAAGATATAGTTTAACAGTATGAGTAGACAAAATACAACAATAGAAAAACATCAGGAAGTAAAATAAACCATAAGATAAATTAGATATTTTAATTACCCCAATCATTCTTCATTTTTTTAATTACTTCCTCCTAGGAAGTATTGTCTCTATCAGTCTTCAACCTCTTTTCTTTCTCATAGTTCATCTCCTGTATGTATTTTATTTTTTCAAGTTGAGTCTTGATTTTGTTAACTTCCACCATAGTAGAGTTCATAATGTTATTGGTTACCTTGACAAGGTCCTTCATACCCTTCTCCAATTTCTCTATCCTGTATTGGAGCATACTACACATGTCGTATATGTTAGTCCAACTCGCATGGCAAGTAGTACAATTTACTCTCTTATAAAAACAACCCTCTAATTTATCTAATCTTTCAGTCAGTGTCTATAGCTCCTCTATGCTATGATTTTTTTTGTTTATGGTTGGGCTATTGATATCTGTTGTAATATTTCCAATATCAATATTGAAGTCCTTACCATAATCCTCATCCACTTCATTGATTATGGGGTTTTCATGCCCAACAAATTATTCTTGTTTATCTACCTCAATGTTGTCTATATTCACCTTTTTTCTCCCTATTATTTAGCCTCCCCCTCATCATCTAACCCCTCACTTTGGTCATCTTGATCCTCCTCCTCAAATCTATATTCATCATCTCTATTTGTATCTTCCTCCAAATCATCATCTGAGTCAAAATGAATTTCTTCTACAAATTTTTCCTTTAGTTTGTTCTTACCAGTCTTGTCCTGCACTTTGGCAAGTCTAGAAGACCTTATTTCAGGGCCAACATTATCAATGAATTTTACAGAGAGGTTTAATTTAGAAGCTGTAGATTTTATATTGAGGGTTTTAGTTTTTTTCACAGAACTGAAAGGGTGTTTTCCACAATTATCCCATAAGGACATCAGGATGTCTTTAGGGGAATATTTTTCTTTGGGGGTTTTCCCATTAATTTGTAGGGGGTAACATGGATATAAATATCCTTACCCTTGTAGGAGTGAGGCTTTTTTTCTTTTCTTTGGTTTGGCTATATTCTTTGCTTTCACTGCTAGGGTTTACTTTCTCAGGTTTTTGAATCAACCTAGACTTATTTTTACCATATTTATTCCTATAAATAAGGGGATTAAGCATTACATTGAATTCTTATATCACCATCATCAACCCTTGATGCAGATGAGGTTGAGCTCCTTTCAAAATACTTCTTTGTAATGAAGGTAAAATAAATAAAGGGAATTTTATGGAATTACCATGTCACAGGTGGTCGAGCAACAGGAAGTGGTAACCATGAAATTTTTTGAAACACCCTTCAAGATTAATACACTTCATAAGGTGATAAGACACCATCCCCCATGGCACCATAAGCTCAGTCTGTTGAAAACCATTTTGATGCCAGGTCAGGCTCTCATTATCTTCAAGAAAACTTTTCATAAAATCTTTATAATCTATGTGCCCTAGCCTCTATACCTTAACCTTCAAAATAAAGGCCTGTAGCTTTTAAATTGAGTTCCTCAGTTATGGTGAATTCAATCCCATCAACCTTGACCACCCTATCTCTCCAAGAATTCACAAATTGCATCAAAATAGACTCATCATGACCTCGCATCACCCGAACATAACTCCCAAGCCCTCCTTCCTCAAATATGTTCTAGACTTGACTATTATGATTGAGACAAGCATAAGACATAGGATCAACTCTGAGAAATTGCCCCCCCCTCTCCCCCATTTCATATAACTCAAAGAAATTATGACACCTAAATATTTTAAACCCTCGAGTAACCAGAGCATGTAACAAAGCGCCACTAATATGAATAACTGTAATAGAATGCTTAAGGAGAAATGAGGAATTATGAAATCCCCTAGAAATTAAAAAATGAATTATATCACAATTAATGTGAACAACTATAATGTTATTCTTAAGGAGAATAATCTCAAAGCTTGCAACAAATTGACAACATGTGTCATGATTTCTCCTTAAGGTCGAGCTATTCATGTGCACTATGGAGTAATATATATTTATTTTTTCTCTCATTTTTTTGTACTCCCGTTGTCTCTTCATAGGCTCCCAATCCTCAACATGATTAAAAATGATTAGTAAGTAGATATTTCTAGCACCTTATTTACAAATCAATGAGTCATTAATCAAAAAGATTTTGATACAATGACTTAGGAGATCAACTTTAGAATGACTAGACATTGTTCTAATTTGAAGTTTCATACAAGATTATTTTGGAAGCTTCATTTAAAATCATTTCTTGTACCCTTTGTGGTAAATCCCTTAAGAAAGATGTAGACCAACTTCCTACTATATTGAGACCTAGGTTAGCAAGAAAATTTACAACCTGGATCCCTTCTCTATAAACATACTCAACCAAGACATAAGGAATATTAGATATAATAATATTATTTATATCCTCAATATAATCTTGAAATCTCCAAGGGATGTTCTCAGCCTTTGTAACTAAATCTAAAACCATTTTTGAATCTCCTTCAATGATAACATGATTAAACTAATGTTATGTTATAACTGTAATTAGATAGTTTCTTTGGTTATAACTGTAATTGCATGGCATATGAATTGATATATGATTATTTTCTCATTATATTATAAAAATGATAAATTAGATTGCTAATGTTATGCTTGTGTTCTTGCAAGCCATTTACAATACTCATATTTAATTTAGAATTAATGTTGCATTTGTGCAGGCAAAGTGCAAAAAAATGCTCGACCCTTTTTACATTTTTTACAAGCCATCCCCATACATGTATTCATGTCTTGTATACATGTCAAATAATTGAAATATTTGCATATGTCTAAGTATTTTATAACTAAGATATATTTTTTAAAACATTACACATCTTGACACATTATTTTGTTCTTACATGCATCATTTAAAAATTCCAAAAGTCTGAGTAAAAAAAAAAATAGTCTATAAGTTTTTATTTCACATATTTTTTTAACAAAAACATTGAATATCTATGTTTAGAATTACATTGAACATTTATGTTCAGATCAAAAAAATTGTCTAAAACACTCAACACTCAGTATTGCTAAGATAATGTTTACACTTCTATTTTCCCCCTATCATTTACAATTATATCTGTCCATAGCTAATCCATGTATAAATTTTAATTTTATAGTAGTTCCTAGTGGATAGAACCACTGAGTACTGCCATGTTAATTTTTTTTACATGCATTATTTCAAAAATATGTGACTCCATCCTAACACCAAAAAAGCATAGCCTAAAAGTTTGTTACAATTATATATATATATATATATATATATATATATATATATATATATATATATATATATATATATATATATATATATATATATATATATATATATAGTCACATTTTTTTTTTAATTTGCTTAAATACTTAGTATCAACAAGCTAGCATTCTAGTCTTCTAATTTTTCCCTTGTCATTTGAAATTATGTCTATTTATAGTTGGTCCATGCATAATGAATAATAATTTCACAACCAAATATTATAATAACTTGAATATCGTGTCTAAAAGATGATTCCCAGCCTAAAATTTTTGTTACGCATATTTAAAAAATATATATCCTACATCTACATCCAGAGGCACATTTTTTTTTGTTTAAATACTTAGTATCAAAAAATTAGGGTTCTAATATTTCTTTTTCACTGCCATTTGAAATTTCATTTGTCCATAGCTAGTCGATGCATAGCAAATAAATAATTACATAGGCAAAGATTACAAGGACTTGAATGCCTTGGTTGAAAAATGATGTCCAACCTTAGAAACGAGAACACAAAATAAGTATACAAGCCTTGAATACAAGCACTACAAATAGACTGCATAACAATAAAATAAAATTTTTAGTAATTTATTCTAACATTGTTATAACATAATGAGAAAAAAACACAAATCAAGACATATACAATCCCTAACAAAAATATTAAATAAATCCTTGGAAAATAACATGCAAAAACCTAGTAGAAACCCTGAACAGACCATTATAACAAAAAAATAAATTACTTGGAATGCAAAGCTTCATCACAATTAACACTCCCATCCCCTGCACGATTATGCTACAACATCCTCACCATGTCAGCATTGCCTTGAACCATGTGAAGCATGCAATAAGATGTAAGTCTTTTGAGTAATCAAATTATAAGAAATAATATTATTTTATACTATTTTTTTAATAGCTTGCAAGTTGACCTTAGACAAGAACTGAATATTTATCTTACACACAAAATAATGCCATTTGATTGGCCACCAGAACAATAATTGGTTCCATGTTAAACCCCTTGCCCAAAAGATGATGCCTAGCCTTAAAGAACAAAATAATGGACATGCATATAAATATTAAATATCTGAACTATAAACTGCTTGTAAAAAACAAGGATGGACCTAGAAGAAACTATAAACAAACTATTGGAAAACAACATGCATAATTTGTTTTGACAGAACTGGGCCATGTTCAAAAAATCTCAACCCTTGTTTCTTTTTTCTTAGGCCATTCCTAGTACATGTATTCAAGTCTTGCATAGATCTCAAATGCTTGAAAATTTTCCATGTGTCTGAGAGTTGTTATAACATTGCTTATTGATTTATCATACTATGATTAAAAAATTTGCACCTTGTCTTGCATAAAGTAGTCTGATTGCCAATTTAATTACAAGATATATTACATGTATCTGACTACTTTTACATGTGACATTTTTTTGTCTCTATCAAAATCCATGAAATGAATAAAAATCTCAACTCCTTGGCAATGTAAATTGCTTTACAATTTGAAATAAATTTGTAGCTGAAATACTTACTGATAGGAGTTAATACCTTTGCATATTTAGCCATTGCCCCAAAAATTCTATCAATAAAATGACTAATCAAAACATGCCTTCCTACAGATCATACTTCATACCTTGTATTTTTTTAGTTGTGAAATTGTATATGTCCAGGACTGATCCATCTATTCTACTTGTACATGTTTGTGATGCAATTCTCTACAAAAAAAGACTCAACGACCTCATCATAAGCAACCTTACCTAATAACTATTACTTTCATTACATTTTTAATTTTTTTTTTCTTAGTTTTTTTACAAGTGATATTTAAAAATATGCAAGTTAACATGCATTGATATATTTTTGATTAAAAAATTTGCCTAACACTTTTAATTTCATGTCTCTTTTCAAAGTTTATCATGACCACAAAATCTTCAACAAATCTATCTTTTGAGCTCTTATATTACTTATGATCCGCAATGACTAGCATGTGATTTGGAATACATATTATATAGTTCATTATTTATTTTCTCTTATGTTGTAACCTTTGGTAAACAAACCAAATTGTATTAGTTTTTATCTTGTTCCTTGTCTATTCTTTCATTCATTGCATAAGAATAGTTTTTATGCCATACAAGTTATCATTCTTATTGTTAACATTGAAGATATGATCTTGAATTATTTGTTTATAGATATGTTTATGTCACTTGTTTAACCAACATTCATGATTGGTATGAAATTATTATGTCTAATGGAACTGCACATGTGACATACCAAAAAGGCCCAACTTACAAAGAACTCTTTGTAGGTAAGTAATAAAGTTCTTTAGTAAAAGGCATGTATTTAGTATACACTTTTGCATTTGCTTGGTTTCATGATGATTGTTCCATACATACATTTTTTTTATGAATTCCGTTATTTTTCTTTGTCAAAACATGATTGAAGTACAAAATTGGCAAGCCTAAGCCAAAACAAGAAACTTTTCATCATAAGTAAAATCTTCAGTGTTATAAGATATCTGCCTAGAGTAATTGGTTTAGATTCTTTTGTCTTTGCTCATGCTTTCAAACACATTTAATTATTCTTAATATCATTTTCATTTTAATAATATTCAACAATAAACACCTTTCAATATGAGATAATTGGATATGTCATGACATGTTTTACTCTATGATAGGTGTATTATCTTTGATCTAGAATGGCCAACATATGCTTTTTAACACCTAAAATATTCAATTAACTATTTATTTGATCTTATATTGTATCTAGTCATGCAAATTTTCATCATATTACCAAATATCCAACCTTATCTAAACAAACCAAATTGCATTAGTTTCTATTCCATCCCTTGTCTATTATTTTTTTCATTGCATAAGAATTGTTTTATTGTCATACTAGTTCTCATTCTTATTGTTAGCATCAAATATATTATCTTGAATTATTTGTTCATTTGATAAGTTTAGGTGACTCATTTAACCAAGTTTCAAGATCAGTATGCCATCATCACGTTCAATGAAACTTCACATTTGGCATACAAAAAAGTCATAACTTATAAAGGGATATTTGTAGGGAAGTAATAAAGTTGTTTAATCAAAGACACATGAGTTTAGTATATACTTTTTCTTCTTTATTTGTTTGTTTTTCTAATACTTGTTACCTACATACATGTATTGTAAAAATGTCCCCATCATTATTCATAAAAAAAAATATCAATGTATAGAATGGTCAAGTCTAAGACAAACAATTCACTTTTCATCACAAATATGTTTTCCAATTTCAATTAATTTTTAGATTCTTTTATCTTGGCTCATGATCTCAAACATATTTAATTGCACCTAATATCATTGTTTTGTTATCAACCTTTATAGTAAGCACTTTTTCCCATGGTGGGTAATTGAATATGTATTGACATGTTTTGCTCTATGCTTGGTTTAGACATTACTCAAACTACATTAGATCTATCAAATAACCAAAAATCCAACCTTCAACAAACAAAGCATATTGTATCTATAAAAAATTGCTAAGAATATCAATATTTAGAATATAACCATTTCTATTATATAATTCACAACTTAGACAAAATTGTATTTGTTATTTTGTATATATCCTTCAAGAAACAATCATCGTATTTGATTATATAATTTCACCTTTGTCAAAAAAATCTTGAGTTAGAATGCTTTGTTGTTGTTCTCATAATACTCGCTCACTCCTCCCATAGGGACTTGGCACTATCTGCACTTTTTTATATAAAGTTATAAATTAATAACTTTATATAATAATATTTATGTTGTTGTCTTAGATATTTAGGTTTTACACATTTAATTAAATTTAGTATATTTTTTATAATTTTAATTGATAGTTTTTTTTTTAAAATTACCTTTTTTATTTTACAGGTTTTAGTTATTAATTTTAGATATTTAATATATAACTTTTTTAATGTATGACAACGTCAAAAAAAATATAATTTAATATTTTTACTTTATCATTTTTATTTTTTTATGTAGTTTTTTCCTATTATGAAAGGCAAACAAAAATTATGTTTTTTATTTTTATGTTGTAACAATTTTTTTTTTTTTAAAAATTATTATTATTATTATTATTATTATTGAGGATATAAAAACTTCAGTGCAAATTACCTTTCAAACGACATTGTTATTTATTTTCATTTGTCAAAAAATATTACAGAAACACATTCCTATAGGCTACATCATTATGGCACCCCTAAAATCAATATCAGAAAGATGAAAATATGTGAAATGTGAGGGTAAAACTAATAACTCCATGTGCATTTTATGGAAGCACTATTTTACAATCACATTAACATAGAATGGACCATCTTCTTGACATATTAAGGTGTAAGGAAGGTGGTGTTGAAGCATGTTCGAATGTCAAACCTAAAATAAAAGTAGCATTGGCAAAGGACAAATAATTCATTAGTAATAACTTAGAAAAGGGCCTAAAAATAACAACAAATTTAAGAGGAACATTTTAGGTCCAAAATACCCCACACATCTTACTCATCTTGCATGTATACAAGGTCAGTAATGTTGTAAAAATGCAATGGAACAAAAACACTAAACAACTTATTGAAGCCTAGAGAAAAGGAGTAGGTTGATGATACATTTTTTGATTCCTTTTACAAATCTACCATTCCATTTAATGTCACAAGGAGTCCTTATTTCAAAAATGATATTAAAAAAACAATTTCATTTGGAAAATGGTATACAAATCCAAGTTTAGAAGCTCTATGGAAAACTCTTTTAAAGAGATCAAAAGATAAGGTCATTGAAAAATCAACAAACATTATAGAGTCTTAGAAGTCAACAGGGTGCACCATTTTGAGTGATGGTTGTTTTAGATATACGGCAAAGGCCATTAATCAATATGTTAGTCTATTTATAAAGGTAATTGATGCCATGGAATATACACTATGGATGAAACAATTCTCGAAGTTGGTGTATAAAATGTTGTCCAAATTGTTACCAATAGTGCCAAAAATTATGTGGTGGGGGTTGGGGCCGGGGGGTTGCAAAGTTGATAGAAAAAAAAGTGCCCACATATTTCTTGGAGCCCTTGTGCAGTGCAATACCTTAAATAACTACTCCATGGCTTAGCCAAGTTTCCTTGGGTACATGAGGCAATGCAAAGAGAAAGAACAATTGTCAATTTCATAAAAAAATATTACCTCACATTAAGTATATATTGGAAGCATGCATCCAGTAGGTTGTTAAATCCACATGACACAAGATTTATCTTTTTATTTATCACTTTGAAAAGAGTGGTTGAACAAAAAGGAGTTATTTGATCTGTTGTTTATAAATTTTTTTTGGAAGATTACATTCTTACAAAAAAATTTAAAGGTAACATGTAGAGAATCATCTTGAGCCTTGATTTTTTATAAAATGTTATTAGGGTTTTAAAAATGTGTGCACCTATAGTTTGCATGTTTTGCATGATTAATGCTGACATCCTTTGTATCGGCATGGTTTGTGAGGGTATGGATAGTTTTAAAGAAGTCATCCAAAAAACTTTCAATAATTTGGAGTCAGAATACAATGAGGTATGGGATATGTGTGATGAAATATGGAGGATGATGTAAACCTATTTACATGCAATAATAATTTATTTAGAGCTGACACTATATCGCATAGAGAGAGAAAGTGATCATGAAGTTATGAATGAGATTTATACAACCATTGAAAGTCTTTTTCTTGATCAAGATATTATAAAGAAAACAAGAGAGCAACTCATGGAATATAAGAGAGGATATGGGTTATTTGGAATCCAATCAAATATAGATGACATGGAAGACATGAATGGTGGCTATTCTTTAAAGAAAATACCCATAAATTTCAATATTTTATAGTCTGAGTCTTGAGTCAATGACTAAATGCATCAACTTGTGAGAGGAATTAGAGTAACTTTGACTATGTTCAATCAAAGAAAACGAATAAGTTTTTATCAAGAAAAAACCGGGGATCTTGTTTATGTTAGCAACAATTTATGATTGACCATGAGAAAAGTGACAAGATGCATGTACTTCTAAGAATAAGAAGCTTCAACATTTCTACAAGATTTTCCTAAGGAAGATGATCATAATTTTGTTTATGATGATATTAAATGTGAAAGTGAAACTAATGATATTGGTAATAATGATGCTAGTGATAATGATGTTGAACCAAGCATTATTGATAATCTAGAACTTTTTGATGTAATAAATAGATCATAGCTATTATAGAGAAGTTTAAGAATATGATCTATAACTTTTCGAAGACATTTTAAACATTATTATTCAACATGTTTTTTCAAAAAAATACATCTCAATCAATTTATGATAACTATTTATTGGAAAGTTATTTTGACACGTTTACTTATAAAAAATATGTATTATTTATAATTATAGGTTGATTTTTGAATATTTAATCTAAAAACAAATATATTTATTTTAATTGAATTTGATCACAAATTTAATATCAAAATTTTTAACAATAAATATTTTTCAAAGTTTATCCACATTGGTGACTTGGGACAGAGCCATTTGAAAATGGAAGGGTGATAGAATTTAAAATCCACTCCTTTGATTGGCATATTCCAAACTCCTTTTATCATAATAAAAATTCATCTATTTACTTTAAAAACAATCAAATCAAATCAAAGGCATTTAAGAACAATTTATTTTTGATGTCGAGAAGATGAGAGGGGTCATCTCTAGTTGGTTGAGTGTCTAGGTTTAGGAAGGCATCGGTTCTTTATATTCATACTTCTATGATAATTCATTAAAGAAGCATCATTTATGTATTGCATTTAATCTACTATTTAACTAACAAAAACATTAAATATTTGTTCCTTAATATCATCTAGCATTTCTTTCATTTAATTTACAAAAACCATGTAACATTGACGAGCTCTCATATAGAACAATTCCGTTTCTGTTGAGTAAATGAAGATTGTTTCTTGGATTTTGAGACTTCATACTAAAATTGATGAAATGAAAAGCTTTTGGTCAAAAAGGTTGGAATTCAAACATAGCATTTCATTGGGCGTATTTGTACATGATGATCATTAGTGTATGTTATTGTTTTCACTTTTTCCATATGTTTGTATTGGGATTTGTATTTAAAAAAATAGAAAAAATATTTAAGTTATTTATTATTTAGTATGAGCATAAAAAATGTTTACTCTTGTTTATATTTTGATTTGTAAGAATATTTAACTTGATGTTTTTATACATATACAATCTTAAGAATATTAATATTTACTTTTAAATAATGGATTTAAGAAATTTCAAAAATTATATGTCGAAACAATTTAATATATATTTATAAGGCATATTTTAATGGTTTGAAGATCTAAAACTTTTAAATAATAGAATAGTATTTCTCATTACTTTTTGTTTATCTTTCTATATTTTTAAAAAATATTTTTGGTACTTCCTTTTATATTAAATTCATGTAATATGTTATTCAATCCTATAAATCATTCTTGACCTTCAATGAACATTAATATCTAAATTTAATTCAATTAAATTAAATTTTGGTAACATTTTACTAGGTAAATTATATTATTTATTAGTCAAAAAAATAAAAATAAAATTTTACCTTGTAAAGTGAACAACAAACAAAAGTTAGAAGTTCGTTGTTTATTTATAAACCTATTTATGACAAAATTAATCTATCTGTTGTTTACGTATAAAACCAATTTCTAACCAAATTAAGTCTATTGTTCGCTTTAGAAGTTACAATACCTTTTAAATTTTTTGATTGACAAATAACATATTTACCCAAAAAAATAATATTAATTTTGAATGACAAATAATTCAATAAAATGATAATTTTTTTATGTTTTTATAGTTTTTTAGATTGAGAAGAAGATTTTTGGTTTAAAATTGTGTGCAAGATATTTGATCTGATGCATTTAAAATCAATATTAATGATTTAAAAAATATTTATTTTTCAAATAATTAATAGTGATTTGAAACTCGTCTGATCAAATATCTTGTGCACTATTTTTTGAATCATTAATAGTGATTTGAAACATGTTAGATCAAATATCTTGCACATAATTTTAAACTAGAAATCATATTCAAAAATAAAATATTAAACATAAATTCAAAAATAAATATAAAAAATGAAATCAACTGTAGCCATGACCTTTTAAGTCACCACAAACCATTCAAGGATATCCATTAACAACACCAAGACCTCATCTACAAGCCCCTTTTATGCACACCCTAAAAGCATAAGCATTATGTTCATTGCATTTAGGCCAAGGATTTTGTCATATGCTTTGCGCACATCCTTAGTATTCCCACATTCTACATACCATCTAACCTTAACTTCTTTTAGATCCACTCACAGATGCAAATCATACATATTGTCATGATAATAAAAAACCACTGCACACTGATCAGTAGATTCAATGTGTGGAATACAATAGGAAATGTGACTATCGACAATGCCATATTCAAATGAAAATGAGCCCAAAAGAGTGTCATATACAAGCTCTACCTAGTATTTATGGCACACACACATGAATCATATGTGATGAATGACATAGTAGGATGATGTGTTAAAATCATCCCATTGAGGTTTACTGAAACTACCCTCCCTGAAAACCGCCCTCCAAATCCATGGTCAACCAGGATTCACATCTCTAAAACCATGAAGTGAATCTTAAGGCTTCACCCCTCAATAACATGCCTCCAACATAATATATATTTTTTGAATCATCAATAGTGATTCGAAATACATCAAATCAAATATCTTACATACAATTTTAAACTAGAAATCATTTTCAAAAATAAAATATTAAACATACATTCAAAAATAAATAGAAAAATTGAAAACAATAATATACACAATCATTAATAATCGTCATGTATAATTACATCCAATAGAAATGTTATTCAACAACATAAAGAGTTCATTCTCCATTTTTGAAAAATTTATCCTTGCATGGTTACCACTGTATAGCCGCTAGACTCACTCACGAAGGAATTTATATGTAAATAGTTTAGGGGTGGGGCTTAGCAAATGTGCGTTGAAAAAAAATATTTATGACATTACTAGTAAGGGGAGTCAATTCCTTTAAATTATACTATTAAATAATTTTGCGCACAATAAAAAGTAAATATATAATTATAGAAATAACTTTAAATTTATTTCAATAAATTATAAGAACATAAAATCTCTACATTATTCATATTTTCTTTTAAAATTAAAAAATAATTGATGTAGAAAGAACCTAACTTCTATTTCCACCATCTCCAAGGAGGACTATCGCTTCATCTGAGTGAATAATAGGGTACAATGAAATAAATATTATATTAAATATAAAACCTTAATAATTTAAAAAAGAATGATATTTTAATAAAATATTAATAAACACTATACTAATATTTGATCTTCCATCAATTTATCATTGAGGAAAACACCGTAATAATATTGGTTATACAATCAATTGTAGTTAAGGGTATTCAATGCACAATTGATTACAAGTGGGAATTTTGTATCCATTACCTTCTTTACAAATCTCCTCTTGTTTAGTGATGGACAAACTCAAACTAGCTACAATATTATGGGCTCTAAATTGTATCGTATGCCCAATGTCAAGATTTTTTTATTACCTTTTACAAAAAAATAAGAAAAAAAATTATTTGATGATCAAATGGTATAATCATATTTAAATTTGAAACTATCCTATAACAATCAAATAGATGTCAAATTTAAGATCAACTATTTTATTAATATATCACTATGCTACATTCTAACATCACTTCTGACTTCCCATTATAAATTACACATATCAACATAAATATATAATATTAAATTATTTATTTATTTAAAAATGATACTTTGTATATTCAAATCATCTCAAAATAATCTTCATGAAGTAGTTAATGTTTTCACCTAAATAAACAATTTAAGGTATAGGTATGACACACATCAAGGAAAATAGACACAAGCCTAACATAGAAATGGTCAAAGACTATAATGATCTTGTTGACTCCATAATGTTTGTGGACTGTAAAATAAAGGTAACCCTTTCCAAAATTGTGGTGATTACTATAAAAATCAGATCTCTTCTTCTCTTGATATCTCTACCTTGCTAGTTTTAGTACATTGGAGTTATTTGAGTATTGTTTCTCTCTCTAATGTCACTACCACTTTTGGCAGGGATGAAGTGTCCCGTAAGGAATTGCATTCTTTTTGCAGTTTTAAAGCTTTATCTAACAAGAAACCACCTTGGTATCTGATAAATGTTTTCCTTGTGGGTGATATCCTTATGTTCATTTCGACTGAGCACTAAGTCTTTAATTGAAAAAGGTATTAGGGCTCAAATGTCTTTAGTTGAGATTATCAGATGGGTTAAATCTCATTGGCCAATATTGTCGAGCCCTCTTTCTTCTTGTTGAATAGAGGTTTTTTTCTTGTTATTTTCCAATCTATTGCTAATAAGGATTTGGTGGAGTCTTATGGGCCTTGGTTTCATGGCAAGCACAACTTCTTTTTCTTCCCTTCATCCCCTTTCTTTGATCCTTCTTTGGCTAAAATCATTACTCCTCCTTTATGGATCATATTATAGAATCTACCCTTGGTATGGATGTATCCTGATCAAATCAAAATGTTAGCTAATAAGGTGGGTTCTTTTGTCAATATTAATGAAAAATCAATGGACAATAGGTTCATGCATGTTTGTGGGTTATTATATCTATCTAAGCCACTTTGCCATTCAATCCAGATCATGTCTTCACTTGGCTCATGGACCTAATTTATCAACTATGAGGAAATCTTATTCACATGATTTCATTACAATTAGCTTGGTCATAAGGTGTTTATTTGCTCTTCTCTAGCTCTTCCTTATTTTAGTCTCCAACAGTGTTGGAGAAAGAAGGATGGCCCTCCAGATGCTGACTTTGTTTGGCAAAATCATGGAAAATTATTTTCTAAGTCCTTCTCTCTCAATTCATGTGTTGATTCATCCTCTTCTTAATGGATAAAATCCTATTCTCCTTCCTTTCTTATGGTTGAAGAACCTATAGGCTAGAGTCTATTGGTCGAGTATGTATAGTTACAACATGAGCACACTACATTACAGGCATGAGTGGCTATATAGGAGGATCAAAAGAGGATTATATCCCACTCGCAATCATGACTAGCTAATAGTGGGGGCTTATCTTCACACTATCCTTAATTGATTAATTAAGATGTAGATATAGAGGTAGTTACAGATGTATAGGGTGAGGATCCTATTATTGAGTGGCATTACATAAATTGTACTTGTATCATGTTAAAATTTATATATATGTATATATATTGATTTATATTTTTTAAGATTATGGAATTTAACTCCAAGGTTGATAAAGAGTCGAGTAATAAATCAAGGAATAAAATACTATAGTATCAACAGTCACTGATTTTCATAATAATTGACTTATTTGAATATTCTATAAATAACAACTAATTAGAAAAGGTGTACTTAGCTAAAAAATATGACTTATATAGACAAGTGGTATGTAGGTAAGTGATGCAAGAGAAGGGTAGAGTGTCATCAATAAAGAACAAGTGTCAAAACCATACTTAGACAATAACATGATCCTTTTTTCCAATAACACACTACACTATTGACCTTTTGTGCTAAACTAATGACCCTGTGCAAGTGAAGTAGTGAAATTTTGGGTAGACTTTCACTCTATTTTGGGAAGCATGTGTTTGTATGATAGAGACCTAGATTATCATATGTTTTATGCTTTGATTGATTTGACTATGAAATCCTAATCCTCCATGCTTGATAGGGTTTTGATGAACACAAGTGAAAGAAGAGTGACATTAGTAGGGTAGGTTGGGAAAGACCTCAACACCCCATGTGTTGACCACTACCTACATACCAATACCTATAAAGGGGATCAACCCTGATGTATTTCTCCCAATCTAAGTATGAATGCCAATTGGAATGTTTTAAGTGTGAGTTGAGACTGGACACTTGAGTAAAAATGATCTCTAGGCTGTTATAGATGGATGTATGAAAAAATAGGGGTAAATAGGGATCAGTGTCCTTAATTTACATAACTATTTCTGAGCTTGTTCATGAAATTTTCCATGTAAAGAATAAATGAATGAGAGTGGTCTTTATATAGTGTTTTGATGCTTATTGAGACATGAAATGAGTCTAGACCAACCCTAAGATTCTTTAGGAGTGAAAAGATATTTGTTAGGGGAAAAGGAAGATAAGGGTCAATAGTGCTACCCACTTTGCTAATAGTTTATTGTGTTATATACTAATGGGGTTGTGATATTATCTAGGTTGTTGGAATGTGTGAAAAAAGATTAGGGATGCCTAGGTGATGGCTCAATATGGCTTTTGGTGTATTTGGGAATAGGCCAGACACACATAAAAGCTAGAAAAGGATCAAAAAAGTGCCTAAGATAGGTCTAGGGATAATCTAAGGATAGGGTGGTCTCAAGTGACACTCATTGAATTAAAATAACATTTTTGATGACTACATTTGCCCCCCTTTTATTCTAGAAATGTAGCAAAGCAAAATGACAAGGATAAAGGAAAGATAAATACACCTAAATGTACCTATGAGGTGAATCCTATGAATGTGGGTCAGAGTCTGTAAAATATGCTCCATTACGTGTCTTGTAAATGGAACATTTATGAATCAATCATTTCTTAAGAAATATCAAAAACAAAGACAAAGCTGCGTAAAGAGATATGAGATAGAGGAAAGGAATGAATAAACCTTGGTGGGTAAGTGAACCAATGAAAAAAGTTGGTGAAATCATGTGTGTGTAGATGGTGATCAAATGGTGAATAGTTTGGACTGAGCTGATGGCTTGCCCAATGCCCATGTGTGGGTGGTTAAAAAACTCAAGCTGACCTTGACTCCATCATTTCTCACCCCTATTTGGTGGATCATAATCTATGAATAACTTGGATTGGAGTGATGACTTATCCAACCCTCTTATGTGGGTGTCTCAAGAACTCAAGTAGGTTATGACTCCATCATTACCTACCTATGTGTAGTATAAGAAACTAAATATAAAACTATGTGGTGTTATGAATCTGTAAAAGATGGCTCTCAGCCACTCAAGAATTTTGAAATGTAAAATAGCTCAAGGGCCACTCAAGAACTCAGGAATGTGAAATGACACTAGGCCACATAAGAATGCCAACTGTTGCAAATGGAATGAGGCATCAATCTAGTGTAATTCTAGTGTAAAACTAGTACATATGGTATTTGGAGTATACAATGTCAAAAATGACATGGAGTTGTCATTCCATATGAGAGAACTTGTCCAAAATTAAGGATATGGAAATAATGTGCCATGCACATGCCCCTAATTTTGATATCTGTGCATATGGATTCTCGACCAAGTCATAGTAATCTATGTCTATGTATATCTAAAATTGAAATGAAGTGATCATGTCATGTATGATGCCCCCATATGAGCAAATGTGTGTAATTCTATGTAAAAAATGAGTATATACTGAGCATATATGATAATCTATGATTGATACTATGTAAATAGAAACTGTACCTACTATAGCTTTATGACAATTCAAGAATTTTTTATTTTTGAGGATACTAGAAAATAGTGTGGTAGATGGACTATAGTGCATTGCACTCCTACAAATTTACTATGATATTATCCAAAAGTGTTGTTTCTAGGAAAAATTGAGACTAATCTATGTATGATTTTATTTCACTATATTTTCCTAAGTCTGGACTCTGTAATCTATGTCTGCATGCTAAAAACTATGTTTTGAGTACACTAAGATGCCCTGATCTCTGTGATAAAACCCTCTTTTAAGGGGAGTTATTGAACCTCTGCAATAATTGTCCTTTAAATAAAATCTATGCATCATGTGTGTTAGACTAAAAATATATGATATATGCATGATAAAACAATATAATGTATATATATGACATCAGAATGTAAAAGAGATTGAGCATAAGTTGGTAATGTATGATGTATGTTAGATCTAGCATTCACAAAATTGTCAAGATAGATATAACAATGTATATGAACATCAAATCTAAATATAATCTAAGTAAACTTCTTGGGGGATGGGGCATGATGTCCATCAAGGCACCCAAGGAGAAAGGGGAGATGCATGAGGTCCCTCATGGCATCATAAAATAGATGTGAAAGCGATAAGCAAAAGACAATTGTCATGGCCATGACACATACATAAAATCATACATACAAACACATGATGCACAAAAAGTAGGCCAAGGGGATAGAATACAAGGGACATGGACACATGTCACTAAGTTTGAGAAAAAGAACACATTCAATGACATGTTCAAATGTCTGCATATGCAAAAGAGCACACAAGTTTGGCTTAAATCCATATGGAAGTACATGCTCACATGTCTACATACACATTCAAAAATCATACACAAGGACATGGGCACATGTCCAAAGCATGAAATAAATGAAAGGACAATAACATATTCAAATACCCTCAAGTAGATGTAGAGGCAAAGAGATTAATCGAATCTAAACCAGTAAAACTAGAAATGAAAGTATGCATAATCATGTGGTATAAATCCATATAAGATAAAATATATACATAAGCTAATTTTATAGTAGTAGTAGTCAGAAAATAATCAGTGTAGTATATGATGATCAATATCAAGATATATTCAATGCTAAATCTATGATATGGAAAATAGAAAGACATAACCTAACAAGTCAAAATATATGTGTATAATTCCCCCAATGGGCTAATATAGCAATTTTGAATGGGTATATATGTGTGTGTGCCCCCAATGGGTGGATAGTAGTAAATATGGATATGTGTAGAGGACCGAACTCTTATAGTAAACTTCAAACACTCAAAGGGAATAGGAAAAGAATGTATGTATGATAAAAATGACTACACTAACATAGCTAACACATGTATTACCTGGAAAATAGAAGTAATGTAAACATGGAAATGCATATAATCTAAAATTTGTATTTTCTGAGCAATATTTTATTTTTTTTGTATTTTTGAACATATTATATATTTTTTTGTTTTTTGAGTATAAGTTATGTACAAGCAACATCAAAATGAATCTATGTACAAGTAATAGGAGAACATACTAACTGATGAGTCATACAAGAGACTCACTATTAAGGTGACTTGTATCAAGTAAAGGAAGAGTGATCGCATGTGATGTGTGAGGAGGTATCTGAGATTTGGGAAATGAATGCATTGAATAATTTATAGCTGAAACTGACTTTAAAGATTGGCTATGAATCTATGGAACTGACCAAACTAGCCTAAGAAATATGGGGATCTTAGGGGCCCATCTGGTGGAAGAAGCTATAACTAGAATTGATTCTCTATGCAGAGTGCTTTGGGGACTCAATAACACTAATCTAGGTGGGAATTGGGTAGAGAGAAGATCTCTATAATACCCAACATGTCTCTGATCTAGGAGTCTCTCTAATAAATGTCTCCATGGAAGAATGTGTATATACATGGTAATTTTATAGGAGTAGACCTCACCTACATTGGTGGCTCAACTGTTATATGAGGTGTGCTAATGAAATCTATGTTTGGATTTGTTAATGGTGACTATTATGTAACTAGCTATGGAGTAGGTAAAAGGATACTCATATGGAAGGCCCTCAACTATAACAACCTGATTATCATGTATATAATTAACACATATGGGTACGGTGGAGGGAATGGCTCAAAGTTATTATATCCAAGGCCTACCCAATAACCTATCAAATGTTCTAGCACTAGTTACAAATATGAATCTAGTGGTAACATATGCAAGCCAAACCTATAATGGAAGTACTATCTCATTAGTGGATCTCTAGACATGACCAATAAAGCCATGAATAATTATATTTATTAGATAAATATACTAATTTGAATAGCCCAAGTGATGTAGAAGTGTAATGGTACACATATTGATGTTTGAGCAATTATCAACCATGACACTCTAAATAGGATGATGATTAATGTAAGCTCATACAAAGAGTGCATATGAATATGAGTCATTCTCAATGATCTCCTATTCTAAGAAAGTGATAAGAGGCCTAACTGGCACTGTAGTATGATACACACTAATGATATTATGTAGAGGGTACATGTCCATTGTATGAGTATGATAAGATGATGGTGGTGGATGTGCCTGATACGTATAATGAACACTTAAAGTGTCTACTATCTCATTATCCATATGTTTTTGAAATGGATCATAAAATATTTTAATTGCTTTTGATTAAGTTGGTTGTGTTTTGGGTATTTATATAGGGGTACTCACATCAATGATATTAACATCTATCAAATCTTGGATATTATGTCGTAAGCTAATGCATCTATTCATAGTATGGTTGGGGCCCTTGTGATAATCCCAAAATGACTTGGAATAAAAATTATTTATAAGAAGCCTAGTCATTCAACCTCTTTGATGGGAGGGATAAATATGACATTACATTTCAAAAGTTGATGGAGAACATGAGCTCTTACTTCAGGAAGATTCGTAAAAGGTCTCCTTAGAGGAGATGATAAAACCACACAAGGATTTGCTTTGAGGCTATGTTAACTATTGTTTTTTTCTCATTATTTTTTTTATTGGGCCTCACCTTATATGGGAGCTTATTTGAACTCTTATTAGTGGAATCTGATTTGGTTGTGTAATTAATTGCCCATCTACAAAAGTTTGACTTCTCATTCCTTGATTGTATGACAGATCTGTAAGTGATGGAAACCTTTTGAATAATATAGATTCATGCAATGTTGGTAATAAGCTTTTCTTGAATGTGTCCTAGAGTTATCTATATGCCATGGGGCTGGTCATATTTACTAATATGGTTTTATATTGCAAAACATATTCAACTATTGGCTCATTAGATTTTTTATTTACTTGAGTGACTTGAGCATAAAAAACTTTTTTCACTGATGTTGATAAAAAAAATGTGCCAAAAACATATATACTAGTGGATTAAATGTTATAATGCATTGATTAGGGAGATCATAGAACCATTATAATTCATAATCCTTTAAAATTCAAGGAAACAACTTAGTAAGAAGTCAATCATTGGACATGTATTCCAAACATGTTGCATGAAAAGTTCGTAGATGATGCTTTGGGTTACCCTTACCATCATACATAGTAATCTTACATGCCACAAATTTTGATGGAAAATGAGTTGCTTCTATATGTTGTGTCAATGGTTTATGTAGGATAAAATGAGATTCTAAGGCATGAGATGGTCTAGTGGCACCCTTTTCAAGATTTTTGGATGGCAAAGGAGTTACTTCTATATGTTGTGTCAATGGTGTATGTAGGAGAAAATGAGAGTCTAAGGCATGAGATGGTCTAGTGGCACCCTTTGAAGATGTAATGCCTTGGCTTATAGATAATGGATCTCTTTCCTAAGGGATTGTACATGTGGATAGGAGGGATATGTAATATCCATAGGAGGTGTTTCCACTGGTGAGAGTTGGATAGTTATATCAAGTTATAGAATTTGAGTTGTGCTTGTAGTAGGTTTAAAACTATTAACATATATGGGGTTAGAGGATTGACCAAGCGATGTGATATTTATTTCCAATATAGATTGAAATATTTATGCATGGTCATGGAGCTATTCCTGAAGTTGATATTTGAAAGTTTGTAAGATATCATCCTTATTGATTATAAGATTGTCATCATGGAGGGGGGGGGGAGTGTGTCCCGAGTCCCCTCTTGTGTATCATTATGATCTTGATTATATTTCTCATGTTCTAGTGTATTATCATTGAAGTCCACATAATTAGGATTTTAAGGATCAATTAGAGGAGTTGTAAATGGTTTTTTATCCATGGTATAAGCTCGTACAGAAGGAATCTGGGTATGCTCAATAGGATTACCACTAAGCCTAACATTGTTCTTAAGGGAAGAGATATAACTTTATTAGATGGCATATAATTAAAAAAAATGAAAGAGTTCCTTTAAAATAGAATATATGATTTATAAAAATCCTAGTATAACAAACATAAATAGGAAAAAGAAGGATATAAACCCTAGTAGCATCTAGGGCTAGGGTTTGGATGCTATTTGAAGTAAGTTAGGTTCACCAAATGATTTACATTTTTAGGATTATTTAATGTAACCCTAATGTTGATAAAGATTTGAATAATAAATTAGGGAATAAAATACTATAATATTAATAGCCATTGATTTACACAACAATTGACTTATTTAAATATTCTATATATAACAACTAATTATAAGAGGTGTACTTAGCTAGAAAATATGACTGAGATGAATAAGTGGTAGGGAGGGAAGTGATGCAGGAGTAGTGTAGAGTGTTATCAACAAATAAAAATTGTCATAACCCTCCTTAGACAATAGTGAGGTCATATTTTCCAATAACACACTATGATATTAACCTTTTATGATACAATAATTACCCTAAGAAGGCGAAATAGTGAAATTCTAGGCAAAACATCACTCTATTTAGGGAATCTTATGCCCATATGACCAAGATCTAGATTGTCATTTATTGTATGCTTTGACTAATTTCACTATGAAACCCTAAACCTCCATGTTTGATAGGGTTTTGATGAACACAAGTGGAAGAAAACTGGCTTTAGTAGAGTAGGTTTGGCGAGACCTCAACACCCCATGTGTTGAGTGTTGCCTACATACTAATACCTCGAAAAGGGATCAAGCCTGGTGTATTTCTCCCAATATAAGTATTGGTTCAAGTGAGAATAATGATAGTATGCTCGAGTATGAATTTAATTTGAATGATTTGAGTGTGAATTAAGACTAGACACCTGAGTAAAAATGAGATTTAGGTTGTTGTAGATGGACATATATAGAAATAGGGGTAAATAGGGATCAATGACCTTAATTTTCACAATTATTTTTGCGCTTATTCATATAAATTTCCATATAAGGAATAAATTAATGAGAGTGGTCTTTATATAGTGTTTTGATGCTTGTCAAGATATGAAATGAGTCTAGGTTGACCCTAAGATGCTTTAGGGAGTGAAAAGATATTTTTTAGGGGAAAAGGAATCTAATGGTCAATAATGTTACCCCCTTTGCCAATAGTTCACTACACTATAAACTAATGGGGCCATGTTATTATCCAGATGGATGGAACATGTGAAAAAGGATTGGGGATGCCTCGATGGATCAATGTATCTTTTGGTGTATCTAGGAATAGGCTAGATGTGCATTAAAGATGGAAAATGATCAAAATAGGCCCTAAGATAGTTATAGGGATAAACTAAGGATATATTGGTCTCAAGTGACACTAATTTGAACTAAAATGATATTTTAGATGACTATATACATACATACATATATACACATACGTTGACATATTTTCGCTTGCATTGTGCTTATGCGAAATTTACATTGCATATGTTCTTGAGAACTATTGCATTTGATAATTGAGTTCATGTGATGACATTGGTACTTAGTATATTGATATATTTTATCTTGTTATTATAAATAAAATGTTTTAATGATATTTTATGTTAGTTTGTGACATGTGTAATTAATTTAATTGAGAACTATAGAATGAGTTGACTACCCTAATAGAAAAATAAATTGTGCATCATATTGTTTACTATTTATAAATGCATTTTGATATTATATCTATGGATTTGTATTTTAGAGATAGCCAAACCTATATTATTTACATGTGATAATCATGATTGATGTTGTTGATGCTTTTTTATATCTTTGAAGCATGCATTACATATTCGTACCTATGATTTGAAGTTTTATGTTATTCTTTTGGTACACATGTTTATGTAATTCAAGATGTATATTTATAATGGACCATAGTGTCCTTCATGTGTGTTCTATTGCTTTGAAATTTTAATAAACCACATTTGAAAATAAAATATAAAGTTGTATTATCTTTATTCACTGTTACATTCAATTTTTGTAACCAAGGCTATCCCAAAATTACATTTCCATGTGGAATAGTATGTTGTATAATCAATAATGTATTCACTCTCTTGAGCCACAAAATGATCAGTAAAATAATATGTCTTGTATCAGATCTTTGTGCATGCTAAAAATCTTGATCATTATATCCCACATTTTGAATAATTTTTTTAGTACATGTATTGTGTTTTTGCATAGTATCTACAATAATATCTTCTTTATGTGTACTATTGACAATTTATTGAATGATCATTGGTTATCTTTGAAATATTTTTGTCTTCATAGATGAGGATGTAGGAGTAGATTAAACATTTAATTTTTTAATCTTGTCATCCACTTTTTAAAATGTGATAATCCCTTTATTTTTAAGTTATGATATATTTTCATAGAATGCATAACACTCGTTATATTGATGTCCATTTATATCATGATAAATGAAAAATGCCTTGTAATTTACATACTCAAGATTATGAGGAGGATGATAATAATTAGGAGGAAGAGTGATTAACTTATTATCCAATAATGTGTGTATAATATCATGTGGTTGATCTCAGAAACTATCAAATTATAGTGGTTACCACTTAGTTAAAGTAGATTTAGTCACAATAGGTGATGCTTTGTGAATGTAATATTTCCATTTATTGATAACTTTGACTTATTCTTCCTTTATTGTAACTATTTACATTGATTCATTTGTATTATGAGTGAATTTAAATGGATTCTTTCTCTTACATGTTACATCTAAATGCACCCTTTTATTGATAACTTCTATTTTATGTGAAGATGACTCTGATTCATTTGTATTAGTAACCTTATGTGGTGCAAAATTTACAGTCAATTTATATTTAAAAATTACTATGTATATATGAATTTTATACATGGTTCTTTCTTTAAGTGGAGACAAGATACCCTTATCGAAGATGAATTACTTTTCTAAATCCTAGGGTTAATAAGTTAAAGTGTACAAATTATTTTTTAATCTTAAAATGTAATCTTCAATAAACTCATCATGGCCCTATTTTAAACCTTATAGATGTTCTAATGTGAACTTAGGTACCAGTGTTTTGTAATAATCTAATAATAACACATATTTTAATTATTTTAAGTGATGTAAGGATCTATTAGGTAAAATTAAAAACCAATCCGAAGCACCTCTTGTGAGTCTTAAATGAAAATATTTCAATAGAATATATCCATCATTACATCAATCTATGAAATAAAGTGTATATTGAGTTAAATGAGTATAAGGATCTCCATGACCATCAAAAAAGGGTAGTATAGCCATAAAAAAATATTTTGGATATGGATGTTCACATACATCTCATGAAAGGAGCTTTCCTAAGATCGCAATATCTTTGATATTGGCATAACATGATTTACTTTGTAAAGTGAGATTAAGAAATTAATTTATGGGATCACCAATAACATGCATCATGGATATAATATGACTAGTAGGAATAGTAGTGGTTTGGAAAGGCTCATTCATGGGTTGTAATTGATCATCTATTTTAAACATTGGTACAAGAGGATCATTACAAATATAATTTCATGGCTTAGGATTTCATTCTAAGACAAAATCAGTATAGACTTTATAATCATTTCATAATTGACCACATTGAATTTGTAAAGGAGTAGAAAATCACATTACTTCTCATTGGATTCTATTGAATTAGGAGAGGAGGGAGAGTCATCACAATTAGTGTTATCATGAGAATCATATTATATGGATATAGCATGACTATCTTTAAAATATTTACCTAATAAGACATGATCATCATTTGTAAATATAAGGCAATAATGTCACTTTTTATATGTATTTCACACTCATTTACATCTTGTGATATTTCAATAGAGGGAGAAGAAATATCATGAGATGTTAGGATATTATATATCACTTTCAAGGGAGGATAAATATTATCACAAACTTGTATATCATTAGCCATGTCTAGAGTATAATTTAGTATATTATATGAATTTACATCATCTACCTTTTTCTAAAGAGAGAGAGGGACTAACACACTCATTTGTATCATTTATCATTTCTATGTGAGGGATATGATTTTTCAATTTATATTGATTAATGCAATGTAGTGAAATAAAAAACTTGAGAGGTAAATAAGGCATAGAAATTATTGATTATTCACATTTTGATCCTTATGAGAGATTAAGGGAAAGGAGATATTTATTATCAATATGCTCTTTGTGTTCTGATTTTTGAAAAGTTGAATACAAGGGAGTAAAAGAGGAACTTGTTTTTGCAATTTCTGAATTAGTGTGTTCACTTTCCTTTTCACTATATAATTCACTATTTTACCATCACATTGATTTTCACTAGTGAAACCATACTAATTATCATAATCACAAACATATTCTTCATTCATATATGAAGAATCATACATTATACAAGTGTGATCATTAGTCCATTCATTATAATAAGCATAAGTTATAACATTGTTAGAAAGGATTAAATCTAAAGGATGAATACCATTAGAAAATTAATATTTAGAAGCCATTTTATATTTTATGACCCAAAATACAACAAATTTAACAAACACCAACCTTACTATAAAAAAAATCAATAATACCAATAAATAAAGAATATCGATGGGTACGATTAGGAAATGTGTGTTTAATTTATAGACTCTTAGATGTAATAATCCTAATCATAAAAAATGAACATGTCCCAAAGGGTACTAACTATGGAGGATTCTATTATCGCATAGCCGTACTAAGTTCTCATCTCTAGGGTACATTGAGAGTAACTTCCTGAGGCTAACCTCTTACCAATGCACTACAAGAATAAAAACTCAAAGGCTCACTATCCAGGAGGTCAAAGTATAATATTGTGTCCCACTAGGTGGCCAAAAAAAATTAAAAAAAAATCCTAAAAAAATATATAATGTTTAAAAAAAAAAAATCTAAAAAAATGTCTATGAAATACTTATTTTTATATGTAATCTAAAACATATTTGTTTTATTAATATCAATAAACAAAACTCAATATAGTTTGAAGAGATATTGGAAGAGTATGTGGCCTCTTTATACCAAAAAGTGGGACACACCATGGTTGAAAAATAAAACCTAGGCATTTCCAATATATTGTTAGGTAAGTGAATATTAAAATCCATTTATGGTGTTGTCTAATAGTTTGAGTATTGGATCACTACCCCTCACAACACCTGCTTAGCTAAAACTAAAGACCTTTTTGTACAAAATGATAGCTCCTATGAATTTTAAAACTGTTAGAACATAATTTTAAAAATAAGGGAAGTAAATAAAAATGAAATAGAAAGCCAATGAAAAAAAATATTATGGTAATAAATCATGAATTTTGAATCATTGAGGTTAAAGAGAATATCTATTTAGTGTTTGGAAACTAGGAATTTAGACAAAACCCTACAAGAAAAATTTAAGAAGAAATAAATGTTCAAAAAAAATGTACAGGTTCAACAATATGTTTTAGCCTATTTTTGATTTAACAATTAAGATATTTGTCTAATAGATGTAAAACTTGATAGATATAAGAATGCTAAAGATATACCATAACTAACAATTTTGATTTTGTAACTTGATAAATATAAAAAACTTCTATTTTTGGAAAACACTAAGAAAATATATACTTAGCTCGAATTTGACTTCCTGATGATTATTTTTGATGTGTTAGGGTGTGGAGCTAAAAGCTTCACCAAGGAGCATACAAAATAGGTTCGGGTCTACACAGACGCCGACGTCGGTCAGGAGCGACCGACGTCGGTCAGTTGTAGTTACAGAGGCGCCGATGTCGGCAGTAGGGTCGGCCGGCGATGGTCACAGGCGAACAGGCAGGAATCAACGTTGGTTACCTGTGTGTCTAGAAAGCGATTTTCGAGGACAGAAGCGAGTGTTTGCATGATGAGTTTGAGTTGTAGACTCAAGCTCGCGTCTCTATTATTAGCAATATTATTTTTAGAGCCCTTGTTAAAGAGGCTTAACTGTTTGTTGTAAGAGCATGCTCAAGTTTCCTATTTCTATATGTAGGGAAGATCTTCTTAGCTTAGTATGAGAGTTGAACTGTATGAGTAGAACATTGTGAATGTTTGAAGGACAGTACTGAGTTGCATCAATCCAGGTTGTTGGATTTGAGTGTACTTGAGAGAGAGCTCTTGAGGAATAGAGATCTAGTGAGAGATCTTGTGTGCATCTGAGAGAGGTGTGGAAGAACGAAGTTTCTTCAATTGTATTCCTATTGTAAAGAGTTTTAATACAAGTTTTCAGGGTGTTTTCTTGTATATCTTGTTCTGTGCTATTTATCATTCCAGTTGCTTATCTATCTGATTTATTTCCGCGTTTATTGCTTTCACAAGTGTAATCCATTGTTGGTTGATCCCCAACAAGTGGTATCAGAGCTCAGGTTCACTAACAGGTGGTTCAGATCTGTGTAGTGTGTTTGGATTACAGGTTGCTCACAGGGGTTTCTGCAGGGATTTCTATTTGAGTGGGAGAAGCAATGGCAGAAGAAAGTAAGTTGAGAATGGAAAAGTTTAATGGCAAGAACTATCAACATTGGAGAATGCAGATAGAGGACTATCTGTATCAGAAGGATCTTTACTTACCGTTAGGTGGGATAGCAAAGAAGCCCAAGGACATGGAGGATGAAGAATGGGAAGTTCTTGACAGAAAGGCTCTTGGGTCTATAAGACTGAGTCTGGCCTCCACTATGATATCTAATTTGTCACAGGCAAAAACTACGGTAGAGTTAATGACTATGCTAGCAAATTTGTATGAAAAACCCTCAGCTTCAAATAAGGTATATTTAATGAAGCAGTTATTTAATTTGCATATGCAAGAAGGTGGATCTGTTTCTAATCACCTGAATGATTTCCATGGTATTGTTAACCAATTAAGTTCAGTTAATATTGTATTTGAAGATGAAATAAAGGCTCTTTTAATATTATGTTCTTTGCCTGAAAGCTGGCATGGCTTGGTAATGGCAGTTTCTAATACTGCTTCTGCTTCGAATATTTTAAAAGTAGAGGATGTGGTTAGTGTTATCTTGAATGAGGAAATTCGCAGGAAAAGCACAGAAGAGACATCTGGGAACGCTTTAAATCTCGAGAGCAGGGGAAGGCAAAAAGAAAAGAGCAAGAGGAGATCAAGATCTAAATCTAAGGGAAAAGGCAGATCCAAATCTAGAAATGGCAGAAGGCCACAATGCTGGAACTGTGGAAAGTTGGGGCACATAAGCAGAGATTGCTGGTCAAAGCCTAAGGAGGAGAATCAGCACGAAGGAAAGGAAGAGACAAAGGTTGCAGGTATTGCACAGGATGCTCTTATTTTCTCTTTGCATAATAATATAGAATCTTGGGTATTAGATTCTGGTGCATCTTTCCATGCTACCCCTAACAGAGAATATTTCAGTGACTATATCCATGGAGATTTTGGAATAGTGTACTTAGGGGATGACGAGCCTTGTAAGATTATTGGCAAAGGTAAAGTGCAGCTAAAGATATAGAATGGCAACACATGGGTGTTGAGAGATGTGATGCACGTTCCTAGTTTGAAGAGAAATTTGATTTCTGTAGGTAAGCTAGGTGATGAGGGTTGTACAGTAACTCTCACAGCAGATTCTTGGAAGGTGACCAAGGGTGCACTTGTTATGGCCAGAGGTAAGAGAGAAGGTACTCTCTATTTGTGTAATTGTGTTACTAAAAAATCTCCTTCCGTTTTATCTACTTCAGATGTGGATGCTAAATTGTGGCACTCAAGGCTTGGCCACATGAGTGAGAAGGGGATGTCAATTCTTAAGTCTAAAGGTATGCTTTCAGATTTGAAAAGTATGGATCTAGAATTTTGTGAGCATTGTGTATTTGGAAAACAGAAAAGGGTTAGTTTTCTCAAGACTGGGTCTACTAAGAAAAGGCAGAAGTTGCAGCTTGTTCACACAGACGTGTGGGGACCGGCTCAGGTAGCCTCTATTGGCGGATCACGGTACTATGTTACATTCATAGATGACGCCACAAGAAAGGTATGGATCTACTGTATTAAAAATAAATCTAATGTTTTTGAGACTTTTAAGATTTGGAAGGCTATGGTTGAGAATGAAACAGGCAGAAGATTAAAGTGCTTGAGATCTGATAATGGCGGTGAGTTCTACAGTCTTAAGTTTAACTGGTATTGTTACACTCACAGAATCCGTAGGCAAAGGACAGTTCCAAGGACACCTCAGCAGAATGGTATTGCTGAAAGGATGAATAGAACTATCATGGAGCGTGCAAGATGTATGAGATTGCATGCAGGGTTGCCCTTAGAGTTTTGGGTAGAAGCTGTTGACACCGCAGTGTACCTGATTAACAGAGGACCCTCTACAGCTCTGGATGGTGGAATTCCAGAAGAGGCATGGACAGGTAAAAAGGTAGATCTCTCATATCTCAAAGTTTTTGGTTGTGAAGCCTTTGTGCACATAGATAAGGAAAATAGAAAGAAGCTTGATGCTAAGTCTATGAGTTGCACTTTTATTGGCTATGGCTCAGATGATTTTGGTTTTAGATTTTGGAATCTAGGAACTAACAAGGTAATTAGGAGCCGTGATGTTGTTTTCAATGAAAGAGTGATGTACAGTGATCAGATAAGGAAGCTAGATCAATCTGGGCAGAGCAATAGTGAATTGGATGAAGTTATGGTCCAAAATGAGCTCACAGGAAAAAGAAATAATCACTTACAGGAAAACACAGAGACTGACGTCGGCAGGTTAGGAACCGGCGTCGGCAGTACAGAAACCGATTTCGGTCATACAGAGACCGACGTCGACAGACCAGGCACCGACGTCAGCCAGGAAGAACCGGCGTCGGCCAGTAACAGGTCTACAAGTGGCCGAGGTTGGTCACTGTCAGAAAATTTGGGTGGACAGCGTGTTGAGAACGAGTCCAAGACACCCATCAGGAGGTCTGAAAGGGTAAGTAAGCCTCCAATTAGATATTCTCCTTCCTTATATTATTTATTGCTAACTGATGGTGGAGAACCAGAGAGTTTTGAAGAAGCATTACAGGTGGAGTCCAGGAGTAAGTGGGAGCGTGGCATGGTTGAGGAGATGGAGTCCTTAAGAGAGAACCAAACATGGGATTTGGTTGAATTGCCAGCTGGTAAGAGAACACTGAAGAATAGATGGACCTACAGGTTGAAAGAAGGTGAGGATGGACAGATGAGATATAAGGCTAGATTGGTTGTAAAAGGATTTGCACAAAAGCCAGGTATTGACTTTGGTGAGATTTTTTCTCCTGTTGTTAAGATGACTTCTATAAGGGTTGTATTGTTTTTGGTTGCTTTTGAGGATTTGCATCTTGAGCAGCTAGATGTTAAGACATCATTTCTTCATGGAGACTTGGATGAGGAAATTTACATGGAACAACCAGAAGGTTTTGAGGTCAAGGGTAAGGAGAAGTTAGTGTGCAGGTTGAAGAAAAGCTTGTATGGCCTCAAGCAAGCTCCTAGGCAATGGTATTTGAAATTTGACAGGTTTATGACTGAGCATGGCTACAGTAGATGTCAATCTGACCATTGTGTATATTTTAAGAGATTTGATAACGGTAGATATATTATTCTATTGTTGTATGTAGATGATATGTTGGTTGCAGGATCTCACATGCAGGATATCTCTGAGCTTAAGGTGAAATTAGCTCAAACGTTTGCTATGAAGGATTTGGGAGCAGCAAAGAAAATCCTTGGCATGAGCATTAAGAGGGACAGGAAAAATCACAGGTTGATATTGTCTCAGGAAGATTATGTGGACAAGGTGTTGAAACGGTTCAATATGCAGGATGCTAAACCGGTAAGCACACCTTTGGCTGGACATTTTAAGTTAAGTAAAGAACTATGTCCTAATTCACATGATGAGGTAGAGTACATGAGTAAGGTTCCATATTCTTCCGCGGTAGGAAGTTTGATGTATGCAATGGTGTGTACTAGACCGGATATTGCCCAAGCAGTGGGAGTAGTAAGTAAGTATATGGCCAATCCAGGAAAGGAACATTGGAAAGCAGTTCAATGGATCCTTAGATATCTGAGAGGAACCAGCAGTAGACACTTGTGCTATGGAGGTTTAGATACTTCTCTACATGGCTATGTAGATTCAGATATGGCAGGTGATTTGGATGGCAGGAGAAGCACTACAGGTTATGTTTTTACTGTAGGTGGAACGACAGTTAGTTGGATATCTAAGTTGCAGAAGGTTGTAGCCTTGTCAACTACAGAGGCAGAGTATATTGCAGCCACAGAAGCTAGCAAGGAGATGATATGGATGACACGGTTCATGGAAGAGCTTGGAAGGGAGCATGGAAGTTGTAGATTGTATAGTGACAGTCAGAGTGCAATCCATTTGGCTAAGAACTCAGCTTTTCACTCAAGAACCAAGCACATACAGCTAAGGTACCACTTCATACGGCAGGTATTGGAAGATGGTGAGTTGAAGCTGGAGAAGATCCATACAAACAAGAATCCTGCTGATATGCTAACTAAGCCGGTTACTAAGGAGAAGTTGAATCTTCATTCAACTTCTATTGGTCTTCATGATTGAGTTGAAGATGGAGGAGCTAGAAGATGTTGCTATACAGGTACTGGTGCAGCTGGTTTATCTCCAAGTGGGAGATTGTTAGGGTGTGGAGCTAAAAGCTTCACCAAGGAGCATACAAAATAGGTTCGGGTCTACACAGACGCCGGCGTCGGTCAGGACCGACCGACGTCGGTCAGTTGCAGTTACAGAGGTGCCGACGTCGGCAGTAGGGTCGGCTGGCGACGGTCACAGGTGAACAGGCAGGAACCGACGTCGGTTACCTGTGTGTCCAGAAAGCGATTTCCGAGGACAGAAGCGAGTGTTTGCATGATGAGTTTGAGTTTTAGACTCAAGCTCACGTCTCTATTATTAGCAATATTATTTTTAGAGCCCTTGTTGAAGAGGCTTAACTGTTTGTTGTAAGAGCATGCTCAAGTTCCCTATTTCTATATGTAGGGAAGAACTTCTTAGCTTAGTATGAGAGTTGAACTGTATGAGTAGAACATTGTGAATGTTTGAAGGACAGTACTGAGTTGCATCAATCCTGGTTGTTGGATTTGAGTGTACTTGAGAGAGAGCTCTTGAGGAATAGAGATCTAGTGAGAGATCTTGTGTGCATCTGAGAGAGGTGTGGAAGAACGAAGTTTCTTCAATTGTATTCCTATTGTAAAGAGTTTTAATACAAGTTTTTAGGGTGTTTTCTTATATATCTTGTTCTGTGCTATTTATCATTCCAGTTGCTTATCTATCTGATTTATTTCCGCGTTTATTGCTTTCACAAGTGTAATCCATTGTTGGTTGATCCCCAACATGATGTTTGATAGTGTGAACCAGTAGAAAAAAAAATTATGACTGTGCTTGACTAGTGAAAAAAATTGAAACTTTTATGGATAGGTCTATACTCTCTAAACAACATCGCAAGTTGGTCATGTCTATTGAGTGTAGACTTATCCCATTTTGCTATAACTGATGACTGACTAAGATAGATAGAAAAATCTAACCTATGACAATGCGTGATCAAGATCAAAATCTAAGAATGTTTTGGGATAGGGCTACACTTCCTAACAAATAATGAATGCTACCATGTCATTTGACTATGGACTTATTCGTATTGAATTTGGCATAAATTTGATCATTTCACCACCTACACATGTGTTGATTAGGGTTGTTAATGCACATTCATTTAAGAAATACCATGCGGAGGTATCTACAATGCCAAACCCTAGTTTCATACACATAAACCAAATTGATATCAAATAGAAGGTGTTAGGCAAAAGGGATTGAGTTGGACTAAGCTTGGCCAATCCCTATTGAATGATTAAATATTATACTACATTGTCAATACTCTAAAGAGGGTTAAAACTCAATTTTAGTTCTCCCACTAATGTGTGTGTGAAATTATAAATACAAGTCTATATATCATTTATCTTATTTTACTCGACATAAACATTTTATTCTTGAATTCATCATTTAAAAAAATTGAATCTAGCTTCAACAAATCTATAAAAAAGACATGTAAATATTTGAGTAACTTTTGAGAGTGAGGAGCACTACCCAAAATACCTTATATTAGCTTGGTATTTTTTTGAGACCTTTTGGCATGTAAAATTTGACCTAACAAGACCCAACATAAAAAAAGAGGATTCAAACAAAACATTAGTCAAAATAAACTTCAAAAATTATACTTGGAGAATCCCACTCCTTGCGAAGAGGTCTACAGGCCCAAACCTATCTGAAAACAATGGAATTTTTTAAAAAGACAAAAGACTAAAATCTGGAAGCCTTATGACAAATCAGAAGGATGAATAACAAATGGATAAACATACAAATTAAAATAGAGAATACTCAAGCGAATACAATAATATATACTTTATTTATTATCAATAGTTTATACGTAAAAAAATATAATTAAAAATATTAAAAATGGACTTGTACCAAATTTAAGTGTCTAGATTTTCATGGAAAGAGAGGCATAGCCATGTTTTAGTTAATTACATTGTAAGAGTTACCTATGCAATATTTTTTTCTTAAAATATAAATCCATTGTGCACCAAAAAATTTATGTATTATATAAATTTATTGTTATATGTTAAAAGTACAATTTTGGATTAAATGAATAATAATTTATCATTATCAGTTTAGCTATCATAGGAGATTCATTGAAACATTTATATCCCATCCCGTATATCATTATGTAGATATGTATCATTATGTTCCCATGTTTATGTTGTGCTTTCCCCCTATGCAGCCCAACAAACTCAAAGCTAATGTTGATACTATTGCTAAGAAGAAAGGCAAAAGATATGAGGTGGAAAGACTATGACTGGAGGCAGAAGATTTGGTGTGAAATGGCTCTCAGAAGATGATGAAAGACCTCCTCACTTGGTGTGAAAGAATACAAGCCCTCACCTACAGATGAAAGTGCCTCCTCTGCCTGGATTCTACTTTTGTTCTATCTTTTCTGTCAAGGATTGGCTGAAGACTTACGAATTCAAATTTATTTTAGGTATTGTTACTATTTTTAGTTGAAGGATGGATATATATATATATATATATTTCATTTATCTCTATTGAGATATGTTTCCTTTAGTGAGGTGTCTTGTTTGGCTTATTTATTGTTTGTTCTCCTTGTCTCATTATTGATTTTTCATGTTGTGGGGGCTGGGCCCCTTGTTGTGTTCAAATACCGGTTCATAATTCAGATCAGAAACATTTTACCCCATAAAATAAAAAAATTGGCTATCATAAGAGATTTATTGAAACATTTATATCCCATCCAGTAAAACATTATGTAGATACGTACCGTTATGTATGATAAAAAAACATTATGTAGATATGTATCATTATTTTGAAAAAGAATTTACTATTGGAACACTTCACATTATATTAAATAAAAAATATAATTATAGAAGGTTACAAAGTAATGTATCCAAACAAATCATGGTTCAAACTCCATGCTAGAGGATAAAACCAACTCAAAATAATAGAAAATAGCCAGTCAAAGCATAATGAAAGAAACTACAAATAACCAACCATAAAAAAAAAAGCACATGCTATCTCCCCAAGAGACAGAGGTAGAGGGTTATCCTTGGGAAGCATCGACCAAGTAGGCAATTATATATCAAGAATCTCCATAATATTCCAGCCATCCATGGGGTCATCATGAATAGTGATAAGCCAACCATCAATGAGCTATGTAAGACTAATAATACTCATTGGAGACTGTTGTGAAGGACCAACATCAAAATTTCCATGAAAACTCTAACCACCCCTTAGGGGAGGGCAAGGCAAAAAGTAGCCCCTACTTCAGGACTGACGTTTGCTTCTACACCTCTTAGGAGGAGGTGGTAGTGGTTCATAGGGTGGGTCATCTGGTAGAACTCTACTCATAGTGAAAGGGTAGCTCCCCTAATGGTCGATGAGATCCTATAGGTGGTGGAGGTCTAATTTCATATTCTTAACTTATGCGTGAATCTGCAAATAAACCAATGAAATATGGACGACCTTTTCATTAATAAAAAATGAAAGTCCACAGGCCTCATGATTAAAAATAACATTATTTAAGGCTTTCCAAAGTTTAAAGAGTATGATAACAAAAAAATAAATGCCATATAAAGGTATTAAAGGTTAGACAATTATAAAAATCCCCAAAAAAGTGTCTAACACCAAGAGAAAGGCTTAGTATGATAAGGTTGGAATAACGAATGAATTCATCACTAGGCACACTAAGCTTTAGGACAAAACCAAAATAGATGTTTAAAATATTACGATCACTTCCAAGCTGGATAAAAGGGTTGGGGAATGTGGAGGTGGAGTAGTCTCTCACTAAGGGGGAGTCCTTGGTAAATTAAACACCACAAGAAATGAGCCATCTTGGGCTCTAGGATAGGGTGACACACATGATCCAGATAGGCAAGCCAAGTCATGAGAGAGGATTGAAGACACTAATGTTTGTTGAGATTATCAAGAGCTAGAGAGAATAGAATCATTAGCTGATAAATAAACCTGAGAGAGTAGCCTTTAAAGTGTGTATCATAATTCCACCTCCAATATTTCCACCAAGTCCTAGGAGGCTATAAGCCAAGCTTATGTAGCATAACATTAAGGAGTAATTACTAAATGTGAAGGATGGAAGGTAAGTCTACATTATTTAGTTGAAACTTGATTTTTAAATTAGGTCAGGGGATCCAGTTTCTAGAGGTGACCAAATCATGGATAGTGTTAATCCCTTTTCAAAATAATTACAAAGCTTTAATACTAGGTAATTCAGCTAAGGGAAAGTAAGAACTTGTAAGAATATGAGACCACCATAAGTTATAGTAATTAAAATATAACCCTATGTAAAAACCATCCCCTACCCACTTTAAGTGGGGTTTGATTGCTTCAAAATCCTTCCATATACTTTTGACTACAAAGGAGCCAGTAATCTTAACATGCACAATTGTGATGAGGAAGGATTGAAAGCCAATATTCTACCAACTGGTTTTACCATAGGGAGATCTTGAATATATACAATGCTAGAGAATAATTTTCTAAGATTCATTACCCTAAATATCCTAAACAATCCACTTAGCACACATGAATATACTTTGCCTATAGGTGTCAATGATGACCATTCCACCTTTATCACGAGGGATGCAACAAATTTCCTAGGCCACCTGATGAAAACCCCAAGCCTTGTTAGAATTGGCCTAGAGTAAATCTCTTATAAGATTTACTAGACTATCATAAGAGGATTTGGAGGTGCCTCAATAGGAGGAATAGTAAACATGTGTGGCAGCCAATATCTTGGTGCAAAGTTGAAATTTTCCTGCTAGAGATAGGGGCTTAGTGATCCAACACACAATCTTCACACAATCTTCCATTCAATCATGTTGAGGACATATTTCTAAAAATTGGTCGATGAGCTATCAAAATTGAAGGGGATACCTAATAAATTGAATTTTCTCCCCTGATAAATCCATTATCAATTAAAATTCTTAAGCCACTCAAGCATAGGCATCATGCTTTGATGAGAACACTAGGTTTTTCTCCATTAAAGATTGGAGCCAAAAACCAAATAAAATATGTCTAAGCACTGAATAGCTTCATTAAAAATGGCCTCTTACTCTTCAATCATGAGGAATGTATCATATTTAAAGTGTCCATTTATGATATGAGAGGTGCAGTCGGGAAAAATAATTTTAGGAATGAGACCTTGAGAAGCCTTAAAAGCCAAGAGGTAACCCAAGGCTTCAACAGATAAAACATAAAGTGATAGATCAAGGGGATAACCTTGTCTAATAGATAATTGGAGATTGATCACTATGTTTTAATGCTCATTGATAGTGAGGTAGGACAAGGCATCATGAAGCAAATTATGCACTGCATAAATGAAATAGGGTCCAAAGCTAAGAGCCTTGAGCATGGCAAGAATAACTTGCCACTCGATCTTATCATAAGATTTTACCTCTTTTATAAATAGTCTTCTCACCAACACTCTCAATTCTATTTACACAAATATTTTTCAAACATCCTAAATATAATTTTAGGTGCACAAAATGACCCAACCTATTGAAAACCATATGTTCCCACTCACAAGCCTTTCACTTATATTTCATTTGTCTCCTCACTTGGAGATATTTCTAGTACATGGCTGTACTCCACACAAATGCTTACATGCATCCTTCACCTTTATGGGGTCATCAACATTCATATCCTATAAATTTAACTCAAGATCAACTATCTAAATCATGAGCTAATATGGACTTTATTTTCTATAAAACAAAAAATATCAGTAAGAGATTTACCTTTTTTTCTCCACCACAACTTTGTTGGTCTCTTCCATCTATTATCACCTTTACATCCATGTGCTTAGCCTATTTCTAAATAATCCATTCTATCTTGTATGGAAATCATCCCAACCATTATATATTCTTCATCATATTCACTTATATCTGCAACATCTCTACTTTGTGCAATCATCTCCATCATATCTAGTCTTGCATGGAATTTATTTAACAACTCTGTCAAGTCTTATACCTTTGGTTCTCTTCTCATGTTTTATATATCACCATAATCAATAGGATTATATTTAAAAACCTAAAATAGACTCAAAATATATCATTTCAAACTCCCTCTCAACTTAAGACTTTTCTCACACCTACAACTTATTCAAGCTTCTCTTTCATAACTTGCAGCACACTCAATAGATTTCTCTTTCATAGCCTGAAAAAACTCATTCAATAGTTTCACACACAACCCACAAGTAAAAAATTGTGATCTGATACCACTTGGTGAAATCATAAGATATGGAAACCAATTAATTTCTTCCTTTATCAGTCGTGTTGTATGGGTTTCAACATTCATGGACACACATACACATTTCGTCAAACAATCGACTATCACATAACAAAGACTATATTGATGCATTTCACACATTTGAGTAAAAATAATACTCTCAAAAACATAATCACACTCACACATGGATATACAATATTATTTCAATACATTAAAGATTTATATAATCTCATGCAGTTGTTTTTGAACTGATACAACTCTTTGTTCTACCCCTAGATAGTTCTACTCCACCAATTTATCCTCTCTCCCAAAAAAAATCCATTTATTTAAATCATGTATTCATATTAACATCCCAATATTCATGGGTTGTATATTTATCTTACACAACCTCCACATAATGTATAAAAGTTAAATGGACTTTAGTTTTCAAGATCAACACTTATCTATCAGAAATTGTCAAGTGACGTTTCAAGCTAAATGATAATAAAAAAACTATCATAAATTAAATGTAATTAATAAAATTAATATTAAATTTTAAAAAAATATTATATAATACATTTTATATCATCTCTATAAATTTCATCATATAACACTTAACACATGTTACCACAGGTAAAGAACAACCTTGTTGATTGATGTAGACTACACAAATAAGATTTCCAAGTAGAATGACAGTTATTAAAACTTATATAAATTTAAATATATACATGAAAATAATATTAAAATTTAAAAATATTAATATATATAATATAAACCCACTAAATTTTTTAACCTATTTATTACTGCAACTCTACTACAAGGTAATAAACCATCAGATCCACATATGCATTTTCTAGTTGAGTGATAGTCACAAAAATTATCATAAAATTTCCTCAATTTATATAATTGAGATGAAATTTCGAAAACACCTTATATACTATATTTTATATCACTCATACAAATTTTGAATTCTAATTCTTAACTCAACTGTACTAAAAGGTAATGAACCTTTTGCTAACTAGACAGATGCATTATCTGGCAAAATGATAATTTACAAAAACTATCATAAATTTTCCCTCACTTATCCAATTGCACTAAAATTTTAAATATTTATTTTATATGAAAATTTATGACATATATTAAAAAAAATTAAGTTAATTCTTATCTCAGCTCTACCATAAGGGAAAAAACCATATATCAAGTGTTATAACAAAATTAGGTGGTATGCCTCCAATGTGACTAAAATTTTGTATAGAGGTTTTAAGTGATAGTTTATATGATCCCACCAAGTTTTAACATCTAATTCATTCTGAAGCATTGACTCAAATAAGGAAACATCTTGCTAGTGTAATAGTTGGTACATTTCTACGGTAGCTCCAAATAGTTTAAATATTGGTAATTTTTTTTGAAGTATCATATTCTATGACCTCATAAAATTTCATCATATAGTTCATACCACAATTGAATAACCATTTATGACAAGTTCATGTGACTTAACAGTCCCCATAGACTAACATAAACAATTAAAATGTCTCTGCACTTTCCACAATAAAGGAATACTTTTGTAACATCATTCTAAGATGTAAACAAGCTCGCATAAACAAGGCCACAACAAAAAAACTAAAAAAATACATCATGATTTGTTTCAATTGATGAGAGATTGCATGAACCTTTGGATAATCCTAAACCACTATCTAAGAGAGGAAATTAAAAGAATAAATAACTGTAAAGGATCAAAATTAGAAATAGAATCTAGACAACTATGTTTTAAGTCGTTTACAACACAATGCATTCAAGTTTGTTTATTGTGGAATTTTCCCATCTAAATTTAATAGGGAGTTGACATGAAAATAAATAGAAAATAAAATTATATAAATGATAGATCAGAGGTATAAGTATAGGATATTCCTTGACACATCCATTATAAGTGGACAACATCATAATGCACTCGAGTCTATTGACTATAGACATTTTCCAGTTGATTATGTGTAATAACTAATTTCTACACCTATTATGCATGTGTCTATTGGATAATATGAAATAACATACTCTAAATAATACCATGAAAAAATTATTGTGTCAATTATCTTGTATTTTAAACTCTAATGTCACTTTGATACCTTGAAAACTTTCAAAAAAAATAGGAGAGTTTAATGGGCAGACTAACCTCAATCACCCCTTGATGATTGACCATTGCCTATGCATCTGATACTCTAAGGATGGAAATCAATACCACATAGTTCTCCCACGTAGAGTGATTATACATTTGTGCTCCTTTGACTATATGTATGCAGCTAGAAAATAGCTTTGGTACTTGATGATGATATCTCTTGACTTGATTTAGAATGTTCTCGACTTGGATTATATTTGCTCTGTGTGAATGAACTTGTATTTATGATGAATAAGATATATTTTCTCAATGTGGAGAAGTGTATAAGTACTCAATGAATAGTTCCAAGTTATCCCATAATGAATGACCTTATATGTGTATTTATACAAAAAAATGACAATTTCCTTTAGCTGACCATATGAAACATATGAGAGGACCCAAAATAATGTTTTAAATTTCAGAAAGTAGCCATTGTTTCATGAGGGATGGCCATTGTAAGTAGGCAAGAACACATTATGCTATTATTCACCTAGCATGGACTTGTCTAGAAGGATCAAGGATAGTTTCCCTTTATTGGAGACAATATGAAGGTGATTTTAGATAGCTTGAGCATTTTACATTGGAAATTTTGAATAGTAATAATGGAAAACAAAGAGTCAAGCCCACATATAGATAAATGGCTTAGGGGAATGGTGGATAATAGTCATGTAATTGTGAGCAAGTCATGTGGTTTAGGATGTGTCAAGAATTAGTATTTTCAAGTACTTATGACTATATTTATGTGTCTACAGATAGATATATTAGACAAGTGTATCCTAATGCCCTAATTTAATCTTCATTGTTTTACCTTATTATTTATCAACCACTATTCTCCACTTTACAATATTCCATAGTGCAATGAAAATAATTAAGAGAACCCTGTGTAGTTTTACCACAATCCTTGAATGCTAACAACCTTATGCAACTATCATAGATAAGCCTACACAACCATCCATGCTTTCATAATCAACCTACACAACATCCTTTACAACTAATGCTTTTGTAAATAACCTCTCATAACACCACAATTGTGAATAGTTACTATTGCGTAGATCTAGAAAAAGATGAAACATTTCCCAACACCTTAGAGGGTATTTATTCAATATTTATTCCATCTTTATACCCTTAGCCCGAACTATATGTTTTTATGAGGGTTTTCCATTACAAGTTTCATAAAAAAATTCATGTTTCCAACTCTTTCTTGTTAATTTAGACAAACTTGTTGATCATGATCTACTTCACATGCATTATAAATTTGGGATCTATTCACAACATTATCATTTAAAATCACAACATTTATGTCATTTGCAAAAGAATTTACAATTTTAGAAGTAACACTTACTATGGTTTCAAATTTTATTTTCCTTTTTGAGTTAGATCTATAATTAACTAAAGAAATTTCACAAAAATCAATAAGTTCTTGATTAATCCAAACACTCTTCCTTGATTTATACTTATATCTAATCAATATTGGTTGTAAAAATTGAAATCAAACATTGAACATGGACCCAATAAAAATTCCCTAAAGTTTGAAATGTTTTCATAAAAAATTAAGCTTAGGGTTTGGAATAAAAATTAGGAAACTAGCACTATTGAATCTAAGGGCTTTCAATGGAATAATCCCTAGAAACATTATATAAATTATTATTTTTCCTAGGATGAAATAAGATCTAACTCTAAGATTACATGCAAGACAGTGCAGGTTCACCAATATATAATATAGATAAATAGATTCATATTAAATTATAAAAGAAATACCCAATTACAATTAACTAGACTAAATAATGTACAAAAAAATGTAGTCAATTAAAACTAATTAATTCCAAATCCAAAAGTAGGAAAACACATAGGGTTTAGGCCTATCTAATTTTATTTCAAAATCTAATGGCAATTTCCATAAGGTGACAATGGAAATGTTCAATCATAAGTAATAGAAAGATAACCCAAAAAAATGGTTCTGATCATATCAATTTTTCCATACCACATACTTATGCTCAAGATAGTCCAAACCATATACTATTATTTTAAATAAAAATGCAGACACACCTAAAGTAATTGATGATTGTGTTCACCGAAAATTTCACTTAGTTTTTTAATCTTTCACTTCGATCACTTTCAACACAAAATTATTCAATTTGACCTAATTGGGAAATAATATCTGAAAACTTAAGAAAAATAACATATATCTTGGGACCTACATTAAACTAAATAATATTTGAATTATATTGATATATGTCAAGCCCTTAAACATTAGAAATATTAAAAACAAAAAACCTTGATGATTGGAGAAGCACCCATAGCATGTAAACCAACATCTTGTGGTGTGTGTATAAACATAATTTATGTGCGTCAATGAATGTTTGGTTTCCTCTAAAATGCTAGCTCAATAGAGTCATGTGAATGATAGATAAATGTTGAATGTCCAAATAAAACACAATGATTGTTTATTTATATATAAATTAAACTCAAATTTGGACCTTATTGGTGTTTAAACTAACATCGAATGATCACAAGGTAAAAAGGGTTGAATAAATAAATTAAATATCCTCTAGCCACAAGGGGCCACACAAAGTTCCCAGGACTGTACACTAATATTCCAAACTATTTTTAATGTTAAAGCACATTCCAAACAAGGAGATAAAAATAGGGGAAATTAGAAGAAAGAGAATATGAAAACTATGAGTGGGTTGGAAGAAGGGTCAAATCCATCATAAAGAAATAAACCACACCTATAATGCCAATTTGAACTAATAGTTGACAAGTATACAAACATCTTAAAATCACTTAATTTAATGACTGATAAATTCATAAGGGGAATTTTTAGGTGTCTAAAAATACCTAAATGATATAAATTTTTCAATCATTGTACCAATTAAGGCTAGGATTATCCTTTTTATAATACTCGACCATTTGGATAATTAAATAAACTAGAATTTTCCCTAGAGGTGCAAGTTATGCCAAAAGGGATGTAAATTTTTTATTTTTGTAGAGTGAGGTTTTGTAAAGTGAGAAAGTGTAAATTGAAAGTCATACCTCACTCAAAACCAATGACTGCCAACCTCGTCTCACATTTTGTGCATGAATTGTTAACAAAAAATAATTTGATATTCACTTTAATAATCCTTCTGAAAAAAAATCTTAATCAATGCTCCCTTAGATGTTTTTTTTAGAATGGATAAATAAGATGCTTACAAAGACAAGCTCCAATTGTAGTTACATTTCTTCCAACGGTCTGAATATGGCATTTTTGTATGTTCTTAAGTTTGATGTAATCACTCTCAGTGTAAATATTTGATATCATGGATGAATAGAAACTACTAGATAGACTCCAAGACCTAATGTCTTCTCTGGATGTTAGTAATAGTGTAACATTTATTTGAGCTACACATTGAACATGGAGCCCTAATACAATAAAATTAATACTCATGGCCTCTTCATCAAACCTTGATAATATAAAATGGCCAATGAAATATGACTCCACTCTATAAGTTTTGGACCCTTTTACAATGGGTACAGGGCATGTAAATCCAATAGTTGCCCTAAATTTAAGCTAGTGTATGATATGGGCCCTAAATACCACAATGTTTTTTTGTGTTTTTTAAATGTATACAATAAAAAATATCTTTCATGAAAAAATGGCATCTCTTCCATAAGTTTGAGTCAGTTGAAAATCTCAAATATCCATCATTCTTTGTGGTGTTCAAATATGGTGAACATGTTCAGATAAATCATGACATTATAACCAATGTGGGTAGGGAGAATGTGTTGTACAAAGTGTGGGTGAAGATCACTCCTAATGTGAAAGTAATCATGGATCCAAAGACATTGGTATTTAAGAAATAATCCAATAAAGCAAGCTTTAATGTGACATTGGAAAGCAAAGTGGGTGCAAGTGTTGGAGGTGAGTTCATACACATATCATGGAAATGCATCCTATTACAACCCCTCAAGTTGTGTTTGGAAAATATGGTAGATTTTTTTTACTATTAGATAATTAATCATTCAATATATATAATAAAATAATACAATATAACTAAGATATAACTAATAACAATGGTACTTATACTTCTAATACTACATATAATTATTATACAACTTCATAAAAATTAAATACAATAGGACACAACTACAGCTAGTCTGATAATATAATATTTTCTATTCAAATATATAATTACATAATATAATTACATTCCTTCAATCATATGGCCTAATATAATAATGGATACCAAACTCTCTAGAGCTCGAGCCATGCCAACTCGTGTATCCTAGAAAATCTCAAGTAGTATCTATAGGTAGTACTATAGTAGAGGATGCAAAGCATCATCTGAGCACTTTACCACATCAACCATGGACCAACAATTCCTCACACAATCTCCTATCAGGAAATGTCCCTCCCTTTATGAATAGGTAGAAGAAATGATGCGAGAATCTAGTGAGACATGCTAGTACCATGTGCACTTGTAAGATTTCTTAAACATGGAGTGTACCATAAATAAAAACCATTATAACATGATATCCCACAACATACAAATAAAACATGTGAAATACATTGATTCTCAAGTTTTTAAATAATATTCGATCACTATATTGATCAATTTCACACACACCACTTGATCAGATTATCCTACATCGGTGGTGCTACCTAGGCTAGTGGAACCCATTTCACTACCTATTAGCATCATCAATGTGAACCCTAATATATATACATAGTATATAATTTCAAACCTCATATAGATTTCTTCTTCCTAGTCATAATATCATTTTACATGTTATACAAAGAAGCAAGATATACACATAAACATTTACACATGAATGGTTCTTACCTAAAAATAAATCCCATACTGGAAGCAAGACTACTGATTATACCACCTGGGTAAAATACATAATATAGGTTATTACTACCAAAATAAGATCAAAGTAACTACATCTCAAGACAACCCATTTTATCTTAGTCTGGTGTTCTTAGGCATGAATTTTAGTCCAAAAATATTCATATAAACATGAAATAATATGCTCATATTCAAGCAAGCATAACCATAAAAAACAATTCATACAATGCATAAAATTCTATCTTAACATTCATTTACACTATTAAGATGGTATGTACCCTAAATGATATCTTACCAAATACTACAATAGCCAATAGATATATAATTATCCAAGTGTGGGTCTAGATATCACAAATATAGTATGTACCATTTGAATACCTTTCATACTATATAAGTCTAACCATTTCAACATATAATTACTCTCACAAAATTGCATACAAAATTTTACTTTTCAACAGTTACTAATTACTGAATAACTGTAAATCGAAGTAACTTTATAGGAACTTAACATAAGGGTTAGTATTACAAGGTTAAAGTTCCTCCTTCCTATATCTCTTATAAGAAATTGGTTACTTTAGATGAAGGCTTATTATCTACAATCCTATGGAGTTACATAATCATAAGAATACTTAAGTTCATGCACAGATATATATATATATATATATATATATATATATATATATATATATATATATATATATATATATATATATATATATATATATATATATACACCCTTTAGTTGATTCTAAAGTATTTATTTACAATTCTTAAAATGCATTGCAAGGTTTCAACTGTCATTTGGATTGCGACCAATGACTTTCATTATCATATTACCTTCTAAAAGATATGTTAGCATGCCAAACAATATATATCCTCTGGTCATATTATCTATTTGATCATTCATACTTATTCATATTAACACCAATGAATTAGTTATCTTAATAATTAAAAGCTTTATACTAAACCCCAAAAGCATATTTAATAAAGAATATTTACTTATCAACAACTATTCTTATTTTCCTCATACATATCCCATAATATGTTGATCTCATGAAACTTGCTCATGTTGTAAATTTAGAAATCTAAGGTAAAAATAAAGATCCACTAAGTATTCGATCTTTCATTATAGATTAATCACAATTTATTTTATTTTAAAAGATAGTTATCATATCTCTTAAACTCGGCCAATTTACCAACTCAACACTTTATTAAATTTAACTTGGCATTTAATCATTAAATGACTTTCATTTTTATTAGAAAAGTTAGCGGCTTAAACTAATATTTTCACTAAAAGACAAGGAATTTTCAACTAAAACTTAGTTCTTAACTAACCCATAAGGTTGGGTGTCACATTGTTATACTTAGTGTTTTCATTTGGAGACTCAATTTTATATTCTAAAGGTTGGCGTCTAAACTCACGCTGTATGTAGCATTTAATCATTTAGCATCTCAAGTTATGAACTTGGTGTTAAACTTAAGACACGTCTTGCATGGATATGTGGCTAATATAAATCTCAACATTTTATTAACATAAGATTCAATTACATATTAATGATTTTAAATTTAATAGGTACAACGAACTAAACTTAGTATATAGATAATTCATTGTCAAATTGGGACTTATATTTTCAAATGTTGGTTTATAAAACCATGCAGCCAATTAATAATTAAGACACTAATTTTAGAGAGGTGAATCCACATGATTTAACATAATGACCCAGCTAATAAATTATACAGTGGGCAAGGCTCTGCAAATTCACTTGACAAAGAGACATAATGACATATTCATTATAAATGATGTGATTTAGAATAGAGGTGATTTGTGGAAAGTGGTGTTTCAAACATTATGGCAATATGATTATTATTAGCTTAATTATTACTACTAACCCTTATAGTGGTCATAAAAGACAAATGATCCTATGTGTTGTAATAATGATATTTTTGAAATAATGAAGCATAAGAAGGCACAAATTGAGACACAAGTTCAGCGCTAAAATGCTTCTTCTGTGATTAGAATAAGTGAACTACTGCAAATAAAGCATATTTATATTGGATAAACATGCAAACATCTATTTAGATTTTTTACATTAAATTAAATATATTCGAATCGGCAAATTCTATTTGTACAAGGCATTTTTAATAAAGAAATTTAGGGTTGTAAATAATCTCACCCTTCTATATACAGGATGTTTTTAATTTATACATCCACAACATTAAATGATCTTAATACATAGATGTATAACTGTTATAATTAAAAACACAACAAAATCACATGAATACACTACTTTCTTTAAAGTCACTCCATTTCATTTTAAACATTAAGCAATGTTTAATACAACCAAAAATCTTAATATAGATTTCAACATTCAATTCATAAGACTCCATGCTATTAATTCAAAGACTTGGTGTTTTAAAAACTCATTGTTACTAAATAAAAGGCTAGGCATTTTGGCTCTATGACCTAGCATTTTGATTGTTGAAAAGGTATTTTACTGAAATGGCAACAATGTTTAACTTACCCAGCTTACTATTTATATACTAGCAATCTCAATGTAAAAGACTTATGCGATACATAATTATAATTCTGTAACTTTACATAACGACTTGGCATAAAATAAAAATCTTCTATGATTTTATTACCATCTTTATCAATTTTAATAAGACATCAATTTTCCAATATAAATTCAACAAGAACTATAACTAACTTGACTTTTATAAAAACTAGGACTTAACACTTTATAAAAATATTATTTAATTGCAATACCTACCTCCAGCATTATTTCCAGATGGAATAAAATCACCTAGATTAGAATAATTTCCTTACTTAATTCCTCCTCTGTGTTATTTCACTTCCTTGCTTCCCTTCTACCTTGTGTCTCTGTGTATCTCCTTTTCACAAAATTTCCCCTTTTATTTATAAGACAATCTTTCTTCTAAATTATGTGCCCTCTTCCTTGCATGAAACTCTTTATTTTATTATCCCATGCAAGTCAATAATAATCTAATTTTATTTTTTTCACATGCAATTAGTTTTACTAAGTCATCATTCTCTTTGTTCTTTCAATGTTCCCTAAAGTTGACTCATTATTCTAATTTCCTATTTTAAGATAAATTTTGCATGTTATTAAAGATTAATTTATCTCTATTTTAGAATATTTAGATAATTCTAATTCCATGCAATTAATTACTAGTAGGACAATTATCATATTAATTATTAACCATTTAATCATTAATTACTTTTATTTAAAAGATAAAAGCATTTAAAAATAATAATACTTTTTTTTAGTAATTAATAATCATTTTCCCATTTTTACATTTAAAATAACTAATCAATTACAATAAAGGAATTTTATGCAATTAAAATTAAATCCACAAGTCAAAAATATAATCACAATTGCGTATTAACGTTTTTACATAATTAACATTTAAAATCTATTGTGTGTGTAGGGTCACTAGCATTCTCCATTGATATTTTTTCCAGTCGCTCCATCTAACCAACCCTCTCTAATGATGCTCTCCCTCATCAAAATCTAAGGGTATGACCTATTTTGCATCCACCTTGAAACAAATAGGTATTTAGTCAAAGTCATCATAAACCAATGATGCAAAACTAGCAATTATACATCCAAGTATATAAAATATTTCAAAACATAATTATTATGCAATGTATACTAATCAACAATACTACTGTCCCATACCAGTATATGTCAAAATGCTCAAAACCATAGCAATAGTAACCAAATATTAACCACATTGATCAACAGATTAAAGATTAAAATTCATAGGGTGAAATTGGGATATGACATCCCCCCCCACCAAAACTGGTCATCACCCTAATGATTCTTATTCAACAAAAGTTTTTGATTAACAAACAATACTTAACAGCATAGAAAACATAGTATCAAATATTATATTGTGTAAATAAATGCAAATTTTTACCTAAAGAAGTCATCATGGTTATTTCATTTAACATTGTTCTTAGATTTTTGGTCCCCCAAGACTATACTCGGTGACATTTTATATTAGGCAAACACGTTTCATGAAAGTCACTTTATGTTGATTCATTATGTCATGACCACCCTGGGGTCTAGAACCACAAGAAAAGTCTAAAAAAAAATTTTACTGCAAAATCAATAATATATATGTTTTCATCACAAAAGTCAATGCAAATGATCATATGACTAAATTTGACAAGTTCTTCCCATCAAGTCTCATATTTGACAAGTTCATCTATTGGATCTAACTTAGTATCAACTAAGTTAATTGAGGCTAAGTAGAATACCATCTTATTGCTTAGAACTAATGTTCTTATTTCACCAATCATCTCTCAAGTCTCTATGACTAGACAATCTTCAAAAGGTGCACAAAGTTCACAAATATATTCTAACAGATCATATAAAGCAATGCTATTTGCAAATAGTTCCATATGTACTAACATACACATAAACAAAATCATGCAATCATTCTGAGATTGAATTAAGTTGCTGCTAATTAAGCATAATTAGTGTCATATCCTTCAACTTATCTTTAATAATATATTCATAGTAATAAGAAATAATATCATAACTAATATAACATACAAGGGCAAAGGATTTTGCCATCCTTAATACCCTATAAGTGATACGATGTCTCTTTATTTATACAATAATTAAAATTTTATGTCAACCCTTAGGCTTACCAAGATGTTCTATGCATCTTATACCTTACTTTCTCCCCCAAAAAAGGTACACATAGTACTCTTCAAATCTATATGCTTCAAGAAGAGAATAATATCTATCTATACAAAGATACATAATAGCATAATAATTGTAATCAATAAGAATTAATATAACTTCAAAGTTAGACACTCCTCGCGTTCAAGTTCATAGTTTAGATAAAATAGTAACTTAATAAAGTTACAAAGTGGAAAAATAGATAACTAACTTTTCACCACAAAACTTCCTACATACTGCACATGGTAGAAGGAACATCACAACCCAAGTTTCCAAACACTATTCACTTACCAAACTTGTAAGTGTAGTATCATCACCTACTTATACAATTGGAAAGAAAATATGAACCAAAAGGATGCATCAATCTATCCAATCTTATAGCTTCTAATAATAAGAAGTAGTATTCCATGTACTCAAGGGAATAAAACAACAATTCAAAAACAAGTTTCCACCTGTGGAAACTCTAAATCAACATCCTGAAAATATAAATCTTTTCAGTAGCTTAAAATGATGTAAAAGGGGAGCAAAAACATAACAACTCACCTTTAATCTAAATAAGAAAGATAATACTTCTCCCAAGTACATTAAAAAAATACAAGAATGCTAATCCAAAAGTAAACTCCTAACACAAAAGAATATCAAACAAGACATCTATATCTAATTACAAGAAGATTTTCACCACACTAGGTGGTGCCAAACAAGATTGGTCTTAATAGGATTCCTACTTATAGGATATATTTATCTAAGACACAACTAAGCACAATTACTTAAGTGAGAAGCACTCCAAGCTAAAAAAAATCACAAAACAAAACGCAACTGGTGAAGGTGATTCAAGGAAGACATAATCACACTCGAGGTGTTCAATCTAAAAATAAAAAATATGGTAGGAAACTTTTGTTCAAGACTCAAGAACTAAGATATGCACATACCTACCAAACACAATATAAAACCATCACCAATGAGACAATCATTAACCAACCCTTAAGCAACTCTAAGGGGTATGAATGCTCTAAGGGTACACACTCAATGTACTATAAATATATCCACAATCCTCTCTGTTAAATAGAAAGGTATGAAAATGCTAATGGACTCATTAAGTCCTAGAGTTCGAGCCACAACTCTGATACCACATGTTACAACCCCTCAAGTTGTGTTTAGAAAATGTGGTATATTTTTTTTGCTATTAAATAATTAATCATTCATTCTATAGAATAAAATATTACAACATAACTAATCCATAACTAAGAACAATATTACTTATACTTCCAATACTACATATAATTCTTATAGAACCTCACAGAAAGTAAATACAATAAGACACAACTATAGTTGGACTGATAATACAACATCTGCTAATAAAATATATAAGTACATAATATAATTAAATTCCTTCAAGCGTACAGACTAATACAATAATGGATACCAAACTCTCTGGAGGCTTTAGTCATGCAAACTCAAGTATCATAGATAATCTCAAGTGTCATCTCCAGGTAGTACTGCATTGGAGGAGGGAGAGCATCATCCGATCTCTTTACTACACCAACCATGGACCAACGATCCCCTACATAATATCCTATCATGATATGACCCTCCCTTCATAGATAGGTAGATAAAACGTTGCAAGAATCTAGTGAGATGTGCTAGTACCTTGTGTGCTTGTAAGATTTCTAAAACATGTAGTATACCATAAAGAAAAACCATTTTAACATGATATCCCAAAACATGCAAATCAAACATGTGAAATACTTGGCCTGAGTTTTTAAATAATATTCAATCACTAGATTGATCAGTTTCACACACACCACTTGATCATATTATCCTACATTGGTGGTGCTACCCAGGCTACTAGAACTCGTCTCACTACCTATTAGCATCATCAATGTGAACCCTATTACACACACACACACACATAGTATATATAATTCCAAAACTCATATATAGATTCCATCCTTCATGCAATAATATCATAATTAACTCAAAGATTCATACAAATTTCTTCTTCTTAGTCATAATATCATTTCACATGCTATACATAAGAAGCAAGATATACACAAACATTTACGCGTGAATGGGTCTTACCTGAAAATCAATCCCATACTGGAAGCAAGACCACTGTTTATACCACTTGGGTAAAATACATAATAACTATAGGTTACTACTACTACAATAAGATCAAAATAACTACACCTCAAGATAACCCATTTTATCTTAGTCTGGTGTTCTTAGACATGAATTTTAATCCAAAAATAATCATATAAACATGGAAGTATATGCTCATATTCAATCAAGTATAATCATAACAAACAAGTCATACAATGTATAAAATTCTATCTTAACATTCATTTGCACTATCAAGATGGTATGCATGCCTAAATGATATCTTACCAAATGCTATAACAACCAATACATATATAATTATCCAAGTGTGGGTCTAGATATCACAAATACAATATGTACCATCCAGGTACCTTTTTTACTATATAAGTCTAACCATTTGCACAAATAAATAATCTCACAAAACTGCATACAAACTTTTTATTTTCAATATTTACTAATTACTGAATAGTTGTAAATCAAAGTAACTTTATAGGAACTTAACTTAAGGATTAGTATTACATGGTTGAAGTTCCCCCTTCCTAGATCTGTTATAAATAATCTGTTACTTTAGATGAAGACTTATTATCTACAATCCTATGGAGTTACATAATCATAAGAATACTCAAGTTCATGCATATGTAAATTTATATATGAAAAACTCATATACCCTTTAGTTGCTTCTAAAGTATTTATTAACAATTCTTAAAATGAATTGCAAGGTTTTAACTATCATTCAGATTCTGACCAATGACTTCCATTATCTAAAATTATCATATTACCTTCTAAAGAATATTTTAACATGTCACATAATATATATCCTCTGATCATATTATCTATTTAATCATTCATACTTATTCATACTAACACCAATGAATTATTTATCTTAATAATTCAAGATTTATACTAAACACCAAAAGCATATTAAATAAGGAATATTTACTTATCAACAACTATTCTTATTTTCCTCATACATATACCATAATAATCCTGATCTCATGCAACTTGCTCATGCCACAAATTTTGAAATCCAAAGCAAAAATAAAGTTCCACTGAGTATTCAATCTTGCACTAAAGATTAATCACAATTTATTTTATTTTAAAAAATAGTTATCATATCTCTTAAACTCGACCAATTTATCGACTCGACACTTTATTAATTTTAACTCAGCATTTAATCATTAAATGACTTTCATTTTTATTAGAAAAATCAGCGTCTTAAACTCAAATTTTCATTAAAATACAAGGTGTTTTTAGCTAAAAATTAGTTCTTAACTAACCCACAAGTCTGGGTGTCATATTTATATACTTAGTGTTTTCATTTGAAGACTCAATTTTATCTTCTAAAGGTTGGCATCTAAACTCAAGCTGTACTTAGCATTTAATAATTTAGCATCTCAAGTTATGAACTTGGCATTAAACCTAAGACTCAACTTGCATGGATACATTTCTAATAGAAAATTCAACATTTTATTAAAATAAGATTCAATTACATATTAAAGGTTTCAAATTTAACAGGTACATTGAACTAAACTTAGTAAATAGATAATTCATTATCAAATTGAGACTTATATTTTCAAATGGTGGTTTATAAAACCATGCAACCAATTAATAATTAAGATGCCAATTTTAGAGAGGTAACTCTACATGAATTAGTATAATGACCCATCTAAAAAATTATACAGTGGGCAAGGCTCTACAGATTCAACTCACAAAAAGACACAATGGCATATTCATTATAAACAGTGTGGTTTAGAATAGAGGCAATTTGGGGAAAGTGGTATTCTGAACATTATGGAAAGATGATTTTATTATCTTAATTATTAATATTAACCCCTACAATGGCCATGAAAGATGGATCATCCTACATGCTACAACAATGGTATTTCTAAAATAGTGAAGCATAAGAAGGAGCAAATTGAGCCACAAGTTTAGTGCTAAAATGATTCTTTCATAATTAGAACAAGAAAATTGTTGCAAACCAAGCATATTTCTATTGGATGAACATGCAAACAACTATTTAGATTGTTTATTTTAAATTAAATATATTTAGCTTGGCAACTTTTATTTGCACAATGCATTTTTAATCAAGGAATTCAGGGTTATAAATAATCTCTCCCTTCTATATACAGGATGTTTTTAATTTATACATCCACAACATTAAATAATCTTAATACATAGATGTATAGCCTTTCTAATTAAAAACACAACAAAATCACATGAATATAGTGCTTGATTTAAATTCACTTCATTTCATTTTAAACATTAAGCGATGTTCAATAAAACCAACAGTTCTAATATATATTTCAGCATTTAATTCATAAGACTCCATGCTATTAATTAAAAGACTTGGTGTTCTAAAAACTCATTGTTACTAAATAAAAGGATAGGCATTTTGTCTCTATGACCTGGTAATTTGATTATTGAAAAGGTGTTTTACTAAAATGGTAACCGTGTTTAACTTACCCAACTTACTATTTATATACTAGCAATCTCAATGTAAAAGACTTATGCGATACATATTTATAATTATGTAACTTTACATAACGACTTGGCATACAATAAAAGGCTTTTTTGATTTTATTACCATTTTTGTCAATTTTAATAAGACATCAATTTTCCAATATAAATTCAACAAGAACTATAACTAACTTGATTTTTATAAAAGTTAGGGCTTAGTGCTTTATAAAAATATTATTTAATTGTGGTACCGACCTCATAAATTATTTTCAGATTGAAAAACATCACCTGGATTAGAATATTTTCTTGACTTGATTCCTCCTTTGAAACATTTCACTTCCTGGTTACCCTTCTACCCCGTGTCTCTGTGTATCTCCTTTTCACAAAATTTTCCCTTTTATTTATAAGACAATCTTTCCTATAAATTTTGTGCCCTCTTTCTTGCATGAAACCCTTTATTTTATTATCCCATGCAAGTCAATAATAATCTAATTTTATTTTATTCACATGCAATTAGTTTTACTAAGTCATCATTCTCTTTGTTCTTTCAATGTTCCCTAAAGTTGACTCATTATTCTAATTTCTTGTTTTAACATAAATTCTTCATGTTATTAAAGATTACTTTATCTCTATTTTAGAATATTTAGATAATTCTAATTCCATGCAATTAATTACTACTATGACAATTATCTTTTTAATTATTAGTATTTAATCATTAAATGCTTTTAGTTCCAAGATAAAAGCATCTAAAAATAATAATAATAATTTTTAGTAATTAATAATTATTTTCTCATTTTTAAATTCCAAAAAAACTAATCAATTACAATAAAGGAATATTATGCAATTAATATGAAATCCACACACCAAAAATATCTTCACAATTATGCACTAACATTTTTACACAATGAACATTTAAAATCTACTGTGTGTGTGTGTGTAGGGTCACTAGCATTTTCTATTGATATTTATCTTAATCGCTTCATCTAGCTGATCCTCTCTGATGATTCTCTCCCTCATCAAATTCTAAGGGTAGGAACTATCCTGCATCCACCTTGCAATAAATATATAGTTAGTTTGATTCACCATAAACCAACGATGCAAAACTAGCAATTATACATTCAAGTATACAGAATATTTCAAAATATAATTGTTACACAATGTTTACTAATCATCAATACTACTATCCCATACCAGTATATGTCAAAATGCTCAAAATCATAGCAATAATAATAAGATATTAACCACACTAATCAATGGATTAAAGGTTAAAATTCATAGGGTGAAATTGGGAGATGACACATCCAAGGTGGAACCCACATTATTCGGAGCCCACTTCTCTTACTATGGACACTTTGAAGTGAAGTGTTTATATAATTATTTTGATTGGTTAATGAGGGTTGGTGGGATTTGAATACCATATTTATTGAGGAGTTACTTGGTGTGGCTCGAACCTATGACCTATTGTGAAGAATACATTTTCCCTACATAATCAATACTAGAACCATAATGCTTAGAGTACTCACCCCTCATAATTATTACAAAAATAATTTGATAGTAAAATAACATCTACTTGTAAATATTATCTTGAGATAAACAGAGATGGGTAAAATTCCACAAAAATTACTTATATAATCCCTTATTAGTCCCAAAGGGAGGACTATGCCTTTCGATTTATTTTAGTAAGTGACTAAATGATGTCTTTTATGGCCAATTAGAAGTCCAATTTTCCCATATTTTTTATTTTTTTGATGAACCACTAATATTTAACAAGATCAAATTGTGTGTTAATTAACAAGGAAAATAAAAAATATCAATTATTCCTAGTATTATTGGTTCCACGCTTGGAATTTCAACTAAACCTTGCCTCAAAATTAAAAATTTGTTGATTACTACCATTTTAAAGCCTGGTCAATAACTATATATATATATATATAATTATTTATATATTTTTGTTTAGTTAATATATGGATATATTTCATCAAATATACACACACACATATGTATGTATATATGTGTGTGTGCATGTGTGTGTGTGTGTGTGTGTGTGTGTGTGTGTGTGTGTGTGTGTGTGTGTGTGTGTGTGTGTGTGTGTGTGTGTGTGTGTGTGTATTTGATGAAATATGTACATATATTAACTAAAAAAAATGTATAAATAATTCTCAAAAAAAAAGGTAGTTTGAAAGCACGCCATGTCACACCAGGTAGAGTCTAGGAGCAAAATCACAAGTATCATAATCTAGGTAGAGCCTATAAATAAGTCACAAAGTCATTAAAAAAAGAGATAATTTTTATGCAACAAGAGCAAGGCTAGAAGGTAGAGGATCCATATCATCATGACCCTAGCTCAAGCTTGACAAGTCATTATCATCTAGAATAGGCTCCCATCCAGTTACTTGGGTAGTGTCTATGTCTTCATCTTTTGCTTGTGTCCACATAGGTGAAATAACCAAAGAAATCTTGGGGAACTTATTCAACAAATCCATTCAACCTTTAGGTGGCACCCCCAAGCATCTAGACATGAAGGAGGAGGAGGAACACCCTAACCATCCTACCCAGTGTAGTTATATAAAATGTAAAAAATGGTAACTTGAGTGTGGATTGTGATACCCAACCCATAGGTCCCTCTCTTTTGCTTTCCTAACCCTCATAGGCATCTTTTCATTGATTCCAAATCATTTGTAGCCTTTTAGACTTGATCCCAACTGATCCAGACTCTTTTTTCCATGACTAATCCACCACCCCAGGTCCTATCAGCTTAGGACAATAGTGACACACTTGGATTATAGAACTGGTGCCACTCCTATCTGTTTTTGGCACTCTTATCCAAGTGCATTTTTTGTCCCCAATGGTTAGTTTCTTTTGGTTTCCTATCCTTCTCCCTGTTAGCCATATGTAAGTACATTCAACCCATGACCAATAGATCTCTATAAAATCCCATTCAAAGATCATTTGGAAAGGGTTGTCAAATATCACTAAGCAAACGAGAATACAAGCAAGACTACTCAAACAATCTTTCCTATTCTCTGCATACAACCAACCAATATACTTACAATCTTATTCAAATATTTACACCAGTCCCTAGCCACCTAAAGTACATCTAGTTTAGTATTTTGCATATTCATACACTCAATTATATAAAGCACATCAAGTGGGAGAACTACATATGGATTAATCCCTTATCAAAGTATTGGTATGTAGGTAGCATGCCCACATAAGGGGTGTGGATACATGTTTGGTGAATCTTACACACACTAACCCCCCCCCCCCCCCCCCCCCCCCCATCTCTCAAAATTGGTCAAAACATAATAAAGTATAGGGTTTTAAGAGAATATATACTCTATGGGGAGATTAATAGACTTATAGCTATCAAAAATTCATAGACAAGGTCACAAAAACTTGGTGAACAAAACCCAAAAAGCTTATATCCTCAAGATAATAGTGGTAGATGTAGACTATAGTGTTGATGCCACTCTTATCAACTTTCATTAATCTTATCCAATCATAAAATGAAGGTTAGATCTCAGTTTATGATAGTGTCTTAGTCCTGCATAGTGAATATCAAACCCTATCTCAATCATATCAGTCAGTTTCTAGTTAAGTCTTATTTTCCATCTCTTATTACTATTTTTAGAAAGGTCAAAATTGCAATCTAGTTTACATAAATTAGTAGTTTAATTATTTCATATTTATTTAATGATTTTACTACTTAGACCCTTTAAATAAATTAGGAATAATACACTTATATTCTCAAAAATTGTTAAATCATTTGGTGAACCCAACTTACTTTGTTTGTGCACAAAAACCCTAAAAACCCTAGGGTAAATTTCCTATTTATTTTTCTTATAATTTTCTAGTTCAAAATCAAGATCATATTGATGAGTGGAACAATACAAGTTATTATGATTTGTAAGATATTGACAATCAATATGAATCTTCAAAGTCATATTCACATCCATTCCTTCATGCTTCACAATCATGCATGATTCTTTTGTTTGATACAAGACACCATGATAAGGAGTCTTTTTCAAGACTCATCGGTTAGTATTATTTATTCTCAGCCTAATTGTACATAGTTTATTTTTACTTACTTGTATATAGCTTCTCAATATCTCTTGTACATAGTCTCCTTATGATTGATTGGACATAACTTTAAATATCTAAAATACCAAAAACAATATAACATCAAAAAATACAAAAAACATTCAAACATTCAAAATAAAATCCAAAAACATTTCAATTATATACATCATCCATGCTTTATATTGCTACTATCATGCTAGACTTAAATTTGCTATTCTATGTTATTGTTTGTTGATTTATCTACATTACCATGCTTCACTTGATCTCCTTTGAGTGTGCATAGTGACATCCAACTATTTAATTGCTTCACTCTACCCATTGAGGGGGCATCCTACTTTTACATTCAAGACACACATTGATATATATTCCCATTGGGGGCATCTTCTACCTGACTACACCATGCAGGTTATGTCATTCCTACACCACACACTCTAGTTATCATGTTAATGTATATTATTTAATAGCTTACACAGATTACTATATTGACATCTTACTAGTAAATAACACTTATGTATTTCTTAGCATATACCTAGTCATGTACTAACATGTCTTGTATACTTTCCATCTTTCTTTAATTAGTTAGATGCGATTGTATTTCAATTATTACATGCTTTACTTTCATTCTTAACATAGCTAGATTATTTTTATTTCTCAATTCTTATTTTATCTCATGTATGTGCTATAGGAAATTTACCAATGTCATTTGCTTCTATTCATGTGTGTGCCTTAGGGCATTTTCCAATGTCCTTTGTCTATACTCTTCTATGTAATTGTGGCCCTCATGCCAACCCTTGCTTGTTTTATTTGTGTATGCGGCATTTGAACATGCCTTGTATGTTTACTTTCTATTTTGAGTGACATGTGCCCATGTCCCTTGTTTGTTTGGCCCCTAAGCCATTTTTGTATGCTTCTTACATCTTGTTTTGTGTGCTTATTTCTCATTGTTTGCAATACCATGATCCATATCATGCATTATCTTGCTTTCTTGGATGCCATGATGAACATCATGCTTCATCTCTCCTTGACAACTAACAAATAACCAAACTTCCAGTTAAAATCATTACATTTCATATGCTATTACATTGTTATATCTATCTAGGCATACCCCTATTGATCTAATAATTTCCATTTTAAACATTGTTATATCTAGAGATATCTCATCAACTATCATTGCTATATCATGTATCATTGCAACATAACACATTTTTAGGGCTCTTTCTTCTGAGGGCAATCATTATAGGGTCTTCGTTCCTACCCTTAGAAGTGGGGGAAATAAACAGGGGTTTTGTCATAGAGATTAGAGCTCTTAATAGTTAAAAATCTAGCTTTCAACAGACCTATAATAATAACCAGATATCAAACCAGTCAGAATAGACCAGGTAGATAGTAAAAATGTTAGAATAGTAATTAGATTTATCCCAAGACAATAGTGCCAAGATTGGACTAAAGTGTTGGTGCCACTAGTGTCCACTTTTGGTGATTATATCTAAATAATATAAAAACTAGACTTTCTAGAAGCAGGTAGAAAAGTAGGTTCATCTACAGTTTTTTATAGTCAGACTAGTTCAAAATCAATAGTTTTTAGTACACTTTTACTCAGAGAATCCAAATATAGGGGAATCATGTATGGCATGATGGCTCTCGCTTCTAGGTTTAGATATGGTAGTTGGTATAACTTTTAGATAAGAATCCATGTTAGACATCAGTGATTGGGGTAAATGTGCATGACATATTTTCTTTTCTTTTCTTTTTGAGTTCAATATTACTTAGACATTCTCAGTAATTGCATGTTTTATTCCATCTATAGGTGGTTGGCATCATTTTATAGCAGCTTTCATATAAGCCTAGTACACTAGTTTTAGAGTGGCTTTCATACAAGCCTAATTAACATATTTTGGAGTGGCCAAGAGTGGCCTAGTTTCTAGCATAGATTCATTTATCCATGCCAACATTGTTAGATTACAAAGCATTCATGGGCTTCAAGAGCCATCTTATTTAACACACATTTCATATTGGTATTAGTTTATAGCTTCACTTCACAGGGCAATGATGGAACCAAAGGACTAGATAGCCTTTGCATTCTTGAGCCACCTATTCAGAAGGATTGGACACATATTTCAAACATCGATTAAGACATGCATGATCACCTAGCTTCACTTAGTGGGTGATGATGGAGCCAATGGGATAGATTTTGCATTCTTGAGCCACTTTTGAGGAATTAAACACTCACATCCATTCATGATATTAATCTTGGTACAACATATATCCAACATTACTCAGCATCACAAAAGGTTTTGTATTGGTTCACATACTTGGTGAGGTGTATTTGTTCCTTCTCTTCCTCTCTCTTTTACCCAGCTCTATACGTTCTTATTTTATATATAACGTATCTAGTAAGAACTGATCTAATCCTTGTTTTCTATTACATATTTTCACTTCACAACATTCTCTCTCTATGCACACCCAACATCACACAGCTTCATGAGCTTCACCCTTACAGGTAAGTTCAGATCCACCTTCTATTTTTCCTTTATCTTAGTATTTTACTTTACTGTATCACTAGAATAAATGGGGCAAAGGTAGTCATATAAAATGAAAAAATTAGTAAATTGAGTGTGGTTTGTGACACCCAATCCGTAGGTCCCTCTTCTTGCTGTCCTGACCCTCATAAGCATCTTTTCATTGATTCCTAGTCATCCGTAGCCTTCCAAACTTGATCCCAGCTAAGCTAGACCTTTTTTTACATGAGTAACCATCTCTTAAGTCTTGTCATCTTAGGAAAATAGTGACACACTTAGACTATAGCACTGGTACCACTCCTATTCACTTTCGATGCTCTTGTCCAAGTGAATTTTTTAGCCTTAATGATCAGTTTCTTCTAGTTCCCTAACCTTCTCCTTGTTGACCTAATGTGATTACATTCAACCCATGACCAATAGATCCATATAAAATCCCATTCAAACATCATTTGAAAAGGGTTGGTAAATATCACTAAGCAAGCGAGAATACAAGTAAGACTACTCAAGTAATCTTCCCTATTCTCTCCATACAACCAACTAATATACTTACAATTTTATTCAAATCCTTACACAAATCCCTAGCCACCTCAAGTACATCAAATTTATAATTTTTCATATTCACACACTCAATTTCAAAAAGCACATCAAGTGGGATAAATACATATGGCTTGATCCCCCTTGGAGTATTGGTATGTACGTAATTTGCCCACACAAGGAGTGTGGATACAAGTTTAATGAATCTTACACACACTAACCCCCCCTCTCTCTCAAAATTGGTTAAAGCACAATAGAGTATCAGGTTTGAAGATAATATCTACTCTATAAGGAGCTCTATAGACTTCTATCTATTGAAACTTCATGGACAGGGTCACACAGACCTAGCAAAAAAAACCCAGAAAGCTCAGATCTTTAGGATAATAGCAGTAGAGGTGGACTATAGTGTTGATGTCACTCTTATCCAATTTTAGTGATCCTATCCAATCATAAAATAATGGTCAAATCTCATTTTATGATAGTTTCCTAGTCTTGCACAATGTATTTTAGACCCCATCTTAGTTGTATCAGTCAGTTTCTAACTAAGTCTTTTTTTCCATCTCTTATTACTATTTTTAGAAAGGTCAAAATTGCAATCTATTTTACACAAATTAGTAGCTTAATTATTACATATTTATTTACTAATTTCACTACTCAAACCCTTTAATTAAATTAATAATAATACACCAATATTCCCAAAAAATGTTAAATCACCCAACAGGAGAAGGACGCAGTGGCTACCACCCTTGCTACTACCTAAGAGGGGAAATGTGTTGGTACGAGGTGATGTTGTGAGAGTGATGCCTAGAACGGCTATGATGATGCCCACCATGAGGTGGCCAAGGTATTCTATCATACAATCTGGGATCCCTCAGTGGAGAATATGGAATATAAGCCATAACACAAGGAACATATCCCCAATGTGAGAGGAGATATTGAAGATGCCCAAGCTCCATAGCAACTTTATTGGCTTGGACTTGAATTTGCAAAATAACATTAGAGATTATAGAATATTTGTGAGAATTAGATACACTACAATCATCATAATAATAATTAAATAAAGAATTATTTCTTTCTTTCCAATTCTAGAAGAGAATTTCCACACTAAAAGTATGCCAGACTTACGTATACTTTAAGGGCATCCTGGGTTTGTCTCCAAGGAGGATATGCTACCAAAGGAAGAATTTGGGTTGTAAAGGTTTGAAAAGATCATGGATCCAAGACTAGACCCTTTGAACTTTAGAATAGAACTAAAAGAGATGAGGAAGTATCTCAAGGTAGCCACAGAAGGGGCAAGTAGATAGGTGGACTTCAAGTTGGACAAGTCTTCTACCAATAAGCAAGCCTTGGTATAATATACACTAATAAAAATAAGCAAGATTGAGCTCCATGTAAGCCCCCAAAATGGTGTTGAAGTTAAAGCTCCATGTTTTAATAGACAATTTTAGCACCCAAAAAGCATTAAAGTTGTCAGCCATGGGCAAATAAGGGGTGAGCCATGCATATCCAAGCCGATGGGTGTAATTACGAAAAGGGGTCACGACATACCATTTCCAATCCTTCCACAATGGCTGAGTACAATGGACCAATATTTTATGGAGCATGGAAGTTAGTACAACATTAAGGATCTCTTGATAGGACTCCTAGTTCATATTGGCTAGTCAAAATTTAGTTTTCACTTCCTCCCAAGATAACCAAGAGTGAGAGTGCCTATAGAAAATATCCTAGATGATATGAATTCCTTTGTGGTAGAGATTGAGGTCATTGACCCAAGGGACCTCTACCAGGGGCATCTCATTGCAAGAGAAAATGGATGACTATTAGAGAGAAAGGGAGTTGGCAAAGAGTCCAGTTCAAAAATTGGAGCCATCCCAGAGTAGCCATGGTTTAATCTTTTCCCAGACCTTTTATATGCTTTTGGCCTCAAAGGACCCTATAATTTGGATAGGAGAATGAATGAATATTAAATTGGGTAAGTCGAGCCCTTTCTAGGCCTCTTTTCCCTTATATAAGCCTGAGGATATACAATGTCTGAACAACACCTTCCAAGCTTCTTGGCCCTCAATGGCCCACACAATCCATTTGGCACATAAGGAAGTTCCTTATCGAGCTGTCAATGAGCCCCATCCCTCCAACATCATATGTGAGATAATAATATTCCCAAGCCACATTGTGGAATCCTTTACCATTTGGGGAACTGGTCTAAAGGAAATCTCTGAGTAACTTCTCCAATTTTTGGTAAGATCTTTTAGAAGGCACCTAGCATGATGAGTAATACATATGGGTAGATGCAAGAATTTTTGAGTAGATTTGAAATTTTCCTACTAATGAAAGAGACTTGGTCACCTAGAATTTTATCTTCTTAGCAACTCTATCAATAAAATATTTCTAGAACAAAGGTGACAATGCATCAAAAGCAAAGGGGATGCCAAGAAATTTAAAGATTTCATCATGTTGGATCCACTTCCAACCAAATTTAGTAACCCACGCTAGTGGAGGGAGGTATGATTGTCTATAGTAATGAGTTTTCTACCATTGGATGTTAGAACTAGAGGCCAGGTAGAAGGTTTCAAGACACTAAAAGGCATTTTACACATTGGTTTCATCCTCAATGAGAGTAAGGAGTGAGTCATCCACAAAGTGGCCATTGAGCAGTTGCATATCTTCATGTGGGTTCACGACATCAAGAGGGAGATAAATTATCTTAATAAGGCCCATAGCTTGGGCATTGCTAAGAAGATATCCAAAACCCTCAGTTTTAAGCACATACAAGGTGGGAGCCAAGGGGTACCCTTGATGAATAGAATGGAACAAGCCAAATTGCTTTGAGTTGACTCCATTAATGAAAAGAACAACCAAGGCATCAGAGAAAAGCATCTGAATGGTTTGGATGAATATGGTCCTAAAGCCCAAGGTTCGAAGCATGGATAGAATAAAAGGCCATTCAATATGATCATAGGCTTTTTTAAAATCAATTTTGATGAACATAGCTTATTTCTTAGACCATCTAGCCCAATCCATGCCTTTTTAGATGATAATGATGTTATCCAAAATATAACAACTTCTAAGGAAACTAATTTATTTTGGATGGATAATGACAGACAATATATTATACAACCAAATTTCTAGAGCCTTAGAAATGATCTTATAGGAAACATTTAGGAGGGTGATGGGCTACCAGTTGTAGATCAACTTAGGATCTCCTTGCTTAGGTATGAATTTGAAATTTCCTTTATTCATATTAGTACCTAGAGAATGATTTTGAAATGCTTCTTGATAAACCTTATACAAGTCAGTACCCATAAGGTCCCAAAGCATTTTATAGAATTTTCAAGGGAAGCCATCAATGCCAGGGGCTTTGTCATTATCCATGTGAGACACTGCTTCATATATGTCATCGATAGAGAGGGGTCTATCGCAAACCACCCACTAAGAGGGAGTGAGTTTACATGGCACCACTAAAAGGCATTGTTGAAGGGTGGATTCATGCTCAGTCAAGGATGCTTGAGCTTTGAAAACTTATTGATAGTGGTAGACAAATGCTTGTACTATTAGTGGAATATCTATGAGTCTATTACCAATCTCAGAAATGACTTGTATCTATTGCTTTGAGTTTTTGGCTTGTAGCATTTGGAATAACTCATTAGAAACTTTGTCCTCTATCCTAAGCCATTGAAGCCTAGATTTGATTTGGGATCCCCAAGCATTATAGTTGTCTACAATCTGAATGTAGTGCCACAAGGAAGTAACTCTCACCCACAAGATCTCATTAAAGGGATCTTTTTTTAGGGCTAGAGTCACATAGATTAGCTCAAAGGAAGTATCAGAGTAGGAATGTCTTCAAATTTTGGCAAGCTAGTGGCCATAGATCCACATAAAGTGAGAGGTTCTTCTGATGGCATCATCCCACCAAAGAATCCAATTGGATTCTTAGGAGGGGCATGGATATAAATTCTAAACTCTCTTAATGTGTGCCATCATGTGATCTATAATATATAACAATCAAGTGTTGTAACAACAAAAAACACACTTGAATAATGGATCAGAACCTTAAATTCATGATTTAATATAAATTAAATTTTAAATGATTATGAGATTTAATAATGGATTTTAAATATCCATAATATACTAAATTTAAATAGTGTAATAATAATACATGAGATAAATTGATAGAAATACTGAGATGATTTGATAACAGAGTTTGGCACAATGGCCTACGTCTCTGGATCCACTCAAAGTGAGGATCGCTCCATTAAATTGTCACAAAATAGCTTTACAATTTATTTAGAAGTCTCTGAAATCATCTTCATGGGCTTAACTCTGTTGAAGAGATATTATCAAACCAAAATTATATAGCTTGAAGCCTTTATAAATCTCTCTATGGCTCTCTAGCACCCTTTTAGCACTCAGTCTTCAAATACATTCAAAACTTGATTACAAAATGAACCCCTCACCCCTTTATATAGGTTCACAGGTCCACAAAAGGTGGGATTGGATGATTATCCTTTCCAATTTCAAATAATATTCATAATTATCACAATTATCCCAAGACCATTATTTGTGGGATTTAACATTATCCCCCTTTTTAATAATATTTATCTCCACCCTTTTTTTATGAGATTTATATTATCCCATTATAATTTTATATGGAATTTTGATAATATCCCATATATTTAATTTTTGGGCTTCCACATAATTATAAAAATACCAATTAATTATAATATGTGAGGAAGGAGCAAATTAATAAGCTAGCATTTAATTAGTTTATGTTGCCACATCATCATTTGACGACAACTTTGACTGACAATAAATTTTGCATACGAACTCAGAATTGGTCTATTCAAAATGTGCCAAAAAGCCCTTGATGAGTTCTATGCTATGGTAATGATCAATCTATAATTTGACACTTCATTTTTGGAGCGTATATGGATCGTCCTAGATCATCATGAGTCCATGCTTGAGCAAGGAGGTATTAAGGAAGAATTGCATTTTGTGGACTTTGGGTTTCATAAACTACCATGTCACTTAGAACTGAATTAGGGAGTGATTGAAAATCTCAAAATTTGGCAACAGCTACACTAGAGGAAAAAAACCATCATCAAAAGAGAAGTACGGTTGGGTGGACATCATTGCCCTATCTAGATGCTTCAGAATTCGAGTAGGGCCTTCCTTAAAATTACTCTAGGTGTACCAAAATCCATCTATAGGTCGATAGGTTAAATTGGGGTCATAAAGGCCCCATTTAGTGTACATGTAAAACCATGCCTCCCTTTCACCAGTTACCCACCTCATAGGTAGGTGGCCCAACTTGTCCTCGAGAGATGCCACCATATTAAAGTCACCACATAATACCCAATGGGAATCGGGGAGATCATCCACTATCCATCACCATAAATGGGTATGCTTCAAAGCATAATTCAAGGCATTAATATTAATAAAGCTAAAATAATGGCTTTCAATGCTAAAAATATCCCATATTAATCAGTTTGTGGGGTCCACACTAGATTACACTAAGTACAGATACCACCTTGGAGAAATGAAAGTGATCACCCCTCTACATCCTATGGCATGGTTTCTATGAAAAATGTTATTATCATGCCAGATGAAATTATAAACAGTCGTTAATAATAAATCCACTACCTTAACTTATTACAAATAGAGAATCTCCATCTCGATAAACTTCCTTTTAGAATCACGCATAAAAAACTTGCATTTTGGGTTTGTGAGACACCAAAAATTCCATGAAAACCAATTCATAGATGACAAGTGTCAAGGGACATGTCCTCTAAGTCTATCCCCACTAGGGCATCATACTAGTTCTACAAAAAGTGCCCACTGTTGGCACTCAAGAAGTCATCAAATTGCTTCCTCACAATAGGTTCAACTTGATACTCTCTTTCCTCTACCTCATCACTCCTCTGAGGAGGGTTGCGAGAGCATTTGGGTATTTCCCATTGAGCAAGAAGGGGAAGAGTGGTTGGATGTGAGTCTAAAAATCTGGATCAACTGGGCACATAGACCTCAAAACCTTGGGACAATACATTAGTAGTTAGAGGGGTGTTGAACACCCTAGGTTTTTTTACCAATCTTAGGGCTTCAGTCAGAGAGGGCTCTTTCACAACAGGTCCCTGCACTTGTAGGCCATTTCTCGAAGATGACTTGCCTCCTTTGGGAGTATCAGCTATGGTTGTAGCTTTGGGGTGAGTATTCTTTTTCCCTACCATAGTCCATCCATCTTCATCTTTTTTCCTGCTAGCTTCAGGAGAGGGCTTGGGGGAGAGGATGAGTTGTTGGATGCATTATTGTGATCCAATTGAAGGGGACAATCCCATATCTTATGGATTTTGGCTTGGCAATGAAAGCATGTGTTAGACAAATTGATATATAGGATTTTTTGAGAGTGCCTCACATCTTCGACTTGCATTTCCAAAAACTCCTTGAGGTCCTAGGAGAGGTCAACTTATACACAGACCCTTTTTTGTGGTTTCACAGAGTAGAACCAATTTTATTCATGACAAACCACCTAGACTATGGAGGACGTTATCTGGTGAATAAAGTGTCAGCAAGGGAGTGAGAGACCTAGAAATTCAACCCAGACTGAGACTTTAAGAGCGGTTTGCTTTGAGACCATAAAATCTCATGTCCAGGGGGAGAGAACCATAAGTGAGTTCCTAATGTACCAAGTGGCAAACCTATGGAGGATTCCTCTTGCATGGGAAGGGTTGGAGAAGCAAAAAAAAAAAAAAAACTCTTAATCATATTCTAGATGCTCTTGAGCTTAATGCTATGAGATACCTGATGAGTTTGAACCCAAGACCAAAGCATACCTTCAGAGGGGATTCTCCCTACAAAATAGCATACTAAATAGAATTGCTCTAACCATTGACATATAAAGTTAAATTTGAGAATAGGTAATATAACATCAGATTTCAAAGCATTACCTCATTATATACCTTCAAGATAAACTTCATTGGGTGTTTACAGGGGGTCATTACTTGATGCTCCACTATTCTTATCTATGGCTAAAATCACTGGGATAGAAGGAAAAGTCATTATAAACGTTGGTTTCTCTCGAAGGAAACAAACCATAAAACAATAATAAATACAAATCCCATAGGTGACTAAGGCCACAATATGACACAACACTAGGAAGGCAGAAAAATAAAGGCCGACTCAATGGCAAGCATGGATGAAGTCCTAACAGAGTGAAATTACAACATCACAATTCTATTCTCAATAAATTTTTACTTGACTATTATTTAAACATGAAAATTGATTAATACCTAAAAAATATAAATTTTCATATTATAAACATTTGTCTTTTCATAAATTTAACACTTTTTATAATTTTATATATTTAAATGAATTAGGATTATATATATATATATATATATATATATATATATATATATATATAAACTGATACTTTTTAACTATCTATCCATTTACAACCTGCTAAAATTCTAACCTGATATATACGATCTAAAACCAAAAAAAACTTGCTACAGCCTGTCAATTTCCAAGCAAGACATCACCTTCAAGTAGTTTTAAAAAGATGATATAACCTTCGATGTGACGTTATTGAGATGGATTAGTTGACCGTATTTCATTGAATTCTCTCTTGAACTCGGTTTGAAAGGCAAAACAAACATGGAAAATCTCAAATGTCCATAAGATTTAAAATCCATCCTAATGATGCGAATACAATTAATTTGACCAATAATATATTGAAAACAAAATAGCTCACAATCGCAATAATTTAAGCATATAACCAAGTGTCATGCAATATCTTTAATGTAAACTCCAATGCTTCAATGAATGATTGTTATTAGATAGAATTCTTGTATTTGCTCAGTGAATCCCTGTGAATAATGATTTTTTTTGTATTTATAGACAAATTAAATTCAAATTAGGACCTTATTGGCCCCCGAATCGGCCTCCAACTATCAAAAAGTGAAAAAGGTGAGATCAAAGGATGAAGGAACTAAAGTCAAAAGGAACCCCTCTAAATAGTGTTGGGAGCATACAGATGCTATGAAAATACCTCAATAGCATAAAAATGCTCTAGAGAAAGGCATTAAATTAGGAGGAAATGTCGAGAGGGAGGAAATAATGATTTAAATGAGCTTATAAAAAGATCAACAACCATCAAAAGTTGACTAAATATGCCAATCATGTCTAATTTGTACCAATAATCAACAAGTATATAACCATGATAAAATCATGGAATTTGACAACTAATAAATGCCTATGATTTATTTTCAAGTGTCTATATATCAAAGTAAAAGAAGATATGTAGATACAAAATTTTGTGTTTAGATTTCCATTACTAAATTTTGTATACTTAAGAACATGAAAAAAAAAATTATTTTCTTACACATGGGTGAGTGCCAAATAATATTAATTTGATGGAATCTTAAAATTTGGGAGTGATATACTTGAATTAACTAGGAGGTGGATATAATAACCATGTGAATCCAAGTGCCTCTAAATATGTATAAATCTTAAACACAACTACAAGTTTTAATCTTAGTAAAAAATAAAGCTGAACCAAAATTCAAAGTAATATCTAAAATATTGTTAAATAATACCTAGAATATACCCTTTTGTGGGAATAGGTGGTGTGTCATGGGTACATCGCTTTATGAGAGTGAGTGAATTCAAAATGCATGTTTTTATAGAAGTGAATGTTGTTTGGAGTGTCTCTAGGAATAGTTTGAGTCCAGATAAATATAATGAGTGGAATATATGCCCCATTTTAAAGACTTGGATTGAACATGTAAAATGTATATCTCAAAAAGAAAGTAATTGCAGTATAGGAAATGTGGTTTTACATCAAAATTCATGATATTCACCTACACTACTTTTTAATTAGATTTAATCAAATTAACCAAATAAAATAATAAAATTACACCTTGTCAAGTATATAATAACAATTTAGAATAATTGAAATGTGTAAGGAGAGGGATCTAAAAGAATATTTGAATTGTCATAAATTTGGAGACAATCTAAAGAAATGAGCATCAAAATGAGTTGTAGTATAGGAAAAGTGGATTTACATCAAACTACACTATATTCACCTACACTACATTGTAATCAGATCTAATCAAATTAACTGAATAAAACAATAAAATTAGACCTAATTTCTTAGAATAACATTCTAGAATAATTAAAAAGTACAAGGAGAGGGTTCTAAAATATTATTTGAATCATCACAAATATGGAGATAGTTAGAAGAAATGAGCATAAAAAATTAGGTCCAAATGACAAGATAAGAAAAACCCAAAAATCTTAGGATGAACAAATAAATTTTCTCAGATTACTAGAACTATTGAGATGATTTTGGGTCTACTATATTATCAGTGCATGGTTCTTGACCCCTGTACCTTTTTAAAAATTGATTGTATGATCTTGTTTTTTAATTTGGAAATCATAAAACCTCGCTCTTTTTTCTTGAATTTTGTATAGATCTATGGTAAAATTAGCTGCTTCATAATCCTAATAAATCATAAAATACCAATAAAAAATAAGGTATTAAATGAGGGGTATGTGTTATCCCTCCATTATTATTAAGCCCCTATTCTTCAACATGGTTGGGAGATAACACTTAATTCACTTTAGCAACCACTTCATGGATGAAATCCATAATATTATATAATTTTTTGTGTTATCATAAACAAGTGGCACAATACAATAAAGAATTTAACTCTTGATTCAAACATTTATTTTTGATAAATGCTAGGCTCTGGTTTTCACAATTTAGTTATCACTAGTGACATTTGTATTCAATTTCATATATCATTTCCTATAAGCACTAATACACCTATGTATTTATAGGCTATTTAAATTCAAATTAGGATCAAATCAGTGTGTGAGCCAACACATAATAGGTAATAAATGCATCCAAATTGGGAGTACAAGGCATGGGTGATCCAAAACAAGGGTCACAAATGCTTTCAACATAAAACTATAGTGTGCAGTCCTAGTGACCTTGAACCATACAATGTATTGTTTTGGGCAACAGACCCAAAACTACAAAACAAATAATCATGTAGATGTAGAAACTAAAATATAGTATTATAAACTTGAAAATATTAATCTTTACCTATCTTCACTTTATATGACTTGAACATACACATATAGCACTTGCACACCCTTCTCTTCTATCAACATGCTTTATATGGATATGCCCTTTTTGATTTGCTATCATTCACCTAAAATAATTTTCTAGTTTGTGTTTAACCTATTCATTATCATACTCAGACTATCTCTAAATTACTATATTAGTATTCTTTCCTTATAAACTATTTCCTTAGATTTAGACACCTAAAAAATAATGGAAGTATCCAACCCTAATAGACATATCTTATGCCAATCAATGATCATTATTCAAATTCAAATCATTCATATGGGTTGGCCCATATGCTTCACATGTCAATGTCATTATAAATTAACCAAAGAGTCCCATATAAATACACAATAAGTATAATACTATCAAATTATCTATCAGTCCTCAAAGATACATCTATACACTTCTGCAGATTCAAAGGGACTACCCTATACTTCTTGATTCCAAAATAAATCATTAGGAACAAACCTTATCCAAGTTTGTAATTTTATAAGTGTCAAAAGCTAGATTACATTTTGGATACATCCATTGCACACATACACTTAACAAGGAGAACACCGTATGGTTTGACTTCCCTCTTCAAAGTATTTGATATGTAGGTAATTCTCAACCATTAATTAGAGAGTGGTTAAGGTCATCTTAACCCACCTATTTTCCCAATTTTTATAGGTTAACCTAGTTTCAAAAGTGGAGTTAGGGTTTCTAATAAAAGGAGACAAGTTTATAAATGTGTACACACAAAAAGAACTTGATATGGCATATGAAGACATATTTCAAGAAAGTGCAACAGTCTGTGCAATAATATTGAGGCAAATATTTATAATACAATTTAAAATCATTAGATGCCTATGCCAAATGATAATGTCCAAAGGCTAACAGATTCATCTAGGCAAATCTAGACCCGTAGTTATTTATCTGAGTGATTCATTGTCTACTTCTAGCCCTTCTCATAACTTGCATACTGTCTCAAACTTGCACAAAATAGAATTAAGGTAAGTATCTTAATCCATTTGGTCATTTCCATTATAGTTAATTTTAATTGGTAAATTATATTTAGCTTTAACATTCATATCAGTGTCTTATTTTAATACATTAAACAATCTGAATAGTTCTAGAGTTTTATCTTGATTCAAAAAATAAATTAAAAACAAGGTAAAACATATTGGTGAATCTATTTATATATTGAGCATGCCAATGTCCTAAGTTTCCGATAGGGTTTCATACTTATTTCAATGGTTTTAGACTTTATGTATATAAAATCTATTTTTTAAACTTGATTTCTGAATTTACTTATTCACAAGTCACTCATGGTTATAATGGATATACATAGTTTTTATTTTTTATATACATAGTTTTTAAACTTGATTTCTGATTTTACTTATTCACAAGTCACTCATGGTTATAATGGATATACATAGTTTTTATTTTTTAATTCAATTTATGATTGTAATAACTACACATTATTTTCCTGAAATATGTAATATTTTTAACCATAATATAATGAAATGTATCAAATTTAAATGTAATAATAAGGTTAAAATTAATTATACAAAATCTTTAACCTTCATTTATAATTCACATTGTTCAAATAATTGATTTGAGTTGCTATTGATTTTGTTCCTCCCCTTAGATCTTGACATAGAAATATCAATCATCCCACTCCCATTGTTCACCATAAGCTTATATTGGATTATGTGTTCCATGTCTTTACAAAAACTAACAAGTAACCTTCTAGTCCCCAGGCTTCATTTTCACATAGTTTTAAAAAGATGACATAAGGTTAGTTTAATTTCATTGAAGTTGAATTCCATTTAGGAAATAGTGCTCTTTTAATTTTAAAAAAAAAAAAAATTAAAGCTAACATGTTTCATCCATGTATCATCTTAAATTTTTAAGGACACATTTTCTTATGTTAAAATTCAGGAAGGATTTGACATTATTTTGTAATGATGGCATTATGATGTAAGAGCATTACCTAGGAGGTCATTTTTATGCTTAGTTGTTCAATTTTTGGATTGTTATTGTGCATTGTAACTCTTAGGATGACTAAGGTAGTTATTTAAATAATTTATAGGTATTAAATTAGTTTCAAATTTGAATTTGAGCTCTTTTGGCACTTTCTCGTTAGAACTGCCAATTCAAAAATTTGAATTTCTTTCATAGTTTCTATGGCCTAATTCATGTTTTGGTTAGGTTCTAATGAGGTATTATCATATGTATAGGGTTATTTTATATATTATAATGTTATTTAAGGTTTGAAAATATTTATTTGTCATATTCTCCATATTCCACCTTGTATAATGCCTAAGAAGGCTAGTCTCTCAAGAATGGGCATAATCAAGATTTAGTTAGAGACATTCTAGAAGCTTAAATGCATGTTGTGAATCAATTATATTTTCATTACAATGTAGATAAAGGTGTATTAATTCAATAAAACCAAGAAGAAGATCAAAATTTGAAAAATAAAACTATCTGCCTGGAAATTTTGTATATGATTGTGTAAGCCTAAGGATATCAATGAATGGAGAATGCTTTTAGAGAGTATTGAAAATTCATCTAAGAATCTTGGTATTTATGATCATTTATACATTTTTTATTTAATTTTTATATTCAAGTTATTTTTATTGATATGCAGGTGAAGGGTTTTAAACACAAGCTTTGGGAATTTTGTCTTTTGACACTTTCAAGAATAAAGAGGAGTAGAAGGTCTCTTTAGTCCAATTCAAGTACTTGGAGATTGGAAATTATAGTGGGTAATTTATAATATGTGAAATAAACTTATTTTAATTCTCAATAACCCATTGAGAAGGTAATATCTCATTCAAACTTCAAACTTTATTCACACAATCCTGTACACTATCATTTTGTGCATAGTTAGGCAATTATTTTGTTTTTTTTTAAGTCTATTTATAGGATATTTGTGTTTCATTTCAATGTGTAAAATTGATACATGTTTGAAAAAACCTTTTTATAGTGATTTTATTCCTTGAAACCCAATATTTAGTTTTAAAATATTGATTTATAGCCTTTGAGATTTGTGTAGAACCTTCTATAGGGTTTTTGGACAATTTATGGATATGCACCCTAGAAATTGTTTCAATGCTCCAAATTTCACCTAAATCTAGTATTTATTATTATTAAATTGATTTAATAGGTTTATTTAAGACTTATAATGTGTGGAGTAATTTATATCCAAAACTTAGTTTGACTATCATAGAGACCTAATTGAGGCATAATTTTTAAAAGGTCTTTTTGAGTTAATGAAATTTCCTTTAGAGTTAGTTCATAAAACTTTATATGGAGTTGTAAGGGCTTAATGGACATCTGAAACTAGTCTTGCTTTGTTTTGAAACCCTATGTTTTGATTAATCCAACAAGATAAGTGCTTTGGAAGGGTTGCAAGGTAGAAGGCCTAATTGACTAAACTTGTACTAAAGTTGCAAACTCTATCTCTCTCTACATCATATTGGTATCACAACAAGTTGGATGACTGAAGGAGGCTTAAAGGAAGGTGATACTCTTTGAGAACAAGAGTGAATTGATTGTTTATTAGTCAGTTGAGTTTAGAAGCTGGAATGCCACCTAGGAGGAACACAGAGGAGGTGGAAGAGAATGTATCTAGATGGGAGATGCAATCTTGGAAGAGTTAATAAAATTTAGAGTATGTTTTTATGTAAGGAATAAAAGAAGTAAAGGCCAATCATAGAATATGAGTTATAACAGGGGATATTAGTGATATGGAAGAAGAACCATAAACACTAGATAATGAATAAAAATAAGTAGAGCATGAGGAATAAGGAATTGATAGGCTACTAAAAGTAGTCATGGGATAGGGGTCTAAACCAAAGATATAACTTCCCACTTATGTAGGCAACCTAGATGGAGAGGAGCTCATTGATTAGATTACAGAGTTGGATAAATATTTTTTATTATGATAATTTACTAGATGAGGAACAAGGTAAATTTTTCTTGACCAAAAATAAAAGGACATGCAACACTTTGGTAGGATTATATACAAGATAAAAGGAGAAAGAAAGGCAAATCCAAGATCAAATCTTGGGACAAGATGGTAGCTAAATTGAAGGCAAAATTTACACTTGTGATTATCATAATAACCTATTAAATAAATTATAAAATTTGAAGCAAAAAGAGATGGGTGTTAAGGAGTATACTAAGGAGTTATACAAGTTAAAAATTAGATCAAAACACGTAGAAGAGGATCTGGAGAAGATTGTTAGATACCTTAATGGGTTAAGGTATAATATTCAAGATAAACTCAACCTAATAAGTCTAAAGATGCTTGAGGAGTGTTACCAATATGATTTGAAGGCATAAGACAAGATCAATAGAAGGTAAACTCAGTGAAACAGGGTAAAGGCATCAATTATAGAGGTATAGGTCAATAAAGAGGAAGAGAAACATCATAAAGAACAAATTCAGAACCAAGTACCTCTCAAGAACATGCATCTAATTCAAGAGGTGGATTTAGAGGAATGAGGCCATACTTCAAAGGAGGATACACACAATAAGGAAGAGGATTAAGTGGATTCACTAGTAAGTGTTTCAAATTCAATAAATTTATTGGTCATAGGTTTTGGGAGTGTCTAGAGAATACTCAAGCTAGTTGTTTTAAAAATAAAATTAGAAACCAAATAGTCCAATCAAAATAAGAAAGTGTGGATTCTCCATCTCATGTTGAAGAACTAGAAATTGGTTAATAGTTGTTGATGAGGATATTATTTATAAACCCACCCAAGGACAAGGAACATACATAAAGAAAGACACTATTCAGGACAACTTGCAAATGCCAAGGTAAGTGCTACAAATTATTGATTGATTCAGGTAGTACAGATAATCTAGTGGTAGTATAGATGGTATAAAAGATTGGCTTGAAGAGAATACCACATCCAAATACCTATAAGGTCTCATGGCTTTAAAAGCAACATCAATTTATTGTGAATGAGAAATGTTGGGTAGATTTTCAAATTAGAGGATACAAGGATAAGGTTCTATGTGACATAATGCCAATGGATGTGTGCCATGTGATACTAGGGAGGCCTTGGTAATATGATATAAAGAATAATCATGCTATAAGGAACAATTTTTACACCTTGGAGAAGGATTGCATAATCCATACACTATTTCCTCTCAAAGAAGAAGACAATGGATAAAGAACCAATGCAAGTATTATGATGATGAGTGAGAAAGAGTTATTAAATGTTATGAAAGAGGAAGAGTTGGGTTTTGGAGTGCTGATTAGACCAATGACTATTATAATATCCACCAAGTTCAATAAGTTACCTCAAGAGTTGAAAAATATGTTGGAATAATATGCTAATGTTGTTGTGGATGAACTACCCAATGAGATTTCACCTATTACAAGCATTAGCCATCACATTGACTTTATACCAGGTGAAAGTTTGTCTAACAAAGCTACCTATAAGATGAGTCCACAATAGAATAAAAAAATTAAGAAGTAAACATAAGAAATTTTGGATTAAAAAATGATCAAAGAAAGCTTTATCTCATGTGCAGTATGAGCTGTACTAGTGCCAAAGAAAGAAGGAGATTGGAGAATGTGCACATACTTCAAAGCAATCAACAAGATAACTATAAGGTATATATTTCCCCTTCTAAGAATTGAATATTTTATGGATTGTTTGAGTGGATCTAAATATTTCTCTAATATGGAGCTAAATATTGGTAATCATCAAATAAGAATAAGAGGAGTTGAATGGAAGAATGCCTTTAAAAAAAATGAGGGGTTATATGAGTGGCTTGTCATGCCATTTGGTCTCACTAATGTTGTAAGCACATTCATGAAACTCAAAAATTAAGTCTTAAATCATTTCATTGGTAAGTTTGTTATCTTTTATCTATATGACATATTAATCTACAACCCTAACAAAGAGGAGTATACTCAGAATTTAAGAATGGTAATGCAAAGGTTGTAAGAGGAGAGGTTATTGATTAACCTTAAGAAATGTATGTTCACATATAAAAATCTTGTATATATTGGTTTTGTGATCTTTCAAATGTGTTTTTAAGATGGATAAAGATAAGGTGAAATCCATCATTGATTGGCCAACTCCCAAGATAGCCTATGAAGTAAGAAGCTTCCATGGATTAGCTAGCTTTTATAAGAAGTTTATCAAAAAATTTAGTGGGATTTTTGCACCCATTTTTGATACTATAAGAGGGGACAAAAAGAGATTTGTATGGAATGATATTGCTAAGATAAATTTTTAATTTTTGAAGAAGAAAATCACAGAACAACCTATGTTAGCACTTCCTGATTTCAACAAGGTTTTTCAAGTTGAGTGTGATGAAAGTAGGGTGGTCATTAGATCTATCCTAAGTCAAGAGGTAAAAACTATAACATAATTCAATGAGAAGTTAAATGAGGCCAATACAAATTATTCAACTTATGATCTAGAGTTCTATGTTATGGTTTAAGCGTTGAGAAAGTGGAGACACTATTTAATGCCAAAAGCATTTATTATCTTCATAGATAATCATGTACTTAAATTCATAACTAGTCATCCCAATCTCAATCAAAGCCATATGAAATGGGTGGAGTATTTACAAAACTTCACATTTGTCATCAAGCACAAGAAAATTCAAACAAGCAAGGTAACAGATTCTCTAAGTACAATAACTTTTCTCATAAGAGAAATTCAACTTGAGAGTGGAGGAATAGAGGAACTTAAGGAGCTCTATGAAACTAATTTAGACTTAAAATAAGCCTATGAGGCTTAAAATCAACCAACTACAATAAACAGAGAGCCTTATATGGAGTACATGATTCAGGATGGGTTTTTATTCAAGGGAGTTTAGCTTTGTGTGCCAAGGAGTTCTATAAGAGAGAATTTGATCAAGGAGAAGTGTTGAGGGAGTTTAAAATGTCACTTTGGTCTTGACAAGACCTTGGCTCAGCCTAGTAGTCATTATTATGGCCTAAAATGCAAATAGATGTAAGTAAGTTTGTAGAAGGATGTAAGGTATGTCAATTTGCAAAGGGAAAGAACACTAATGAAGGTCTATATCAGCCCTTACCAGTACCAAATAGACATTAGGTCTTCATTAGTATGGATTTTTTCATGGGGTTTCCAAGAAATAAAAGAGTGCATGATTCCATTTTTGTAGTTGTGAAAATATTTTCAAAAGATGGCTCACTTCATACCTTGCAAGACAACTAATGATGCTACTCATGTAGCTAACTTGTTTTTTAAGGTGGTTAGACTGTATGGAATTCCATTGATCATTATCAGACAAAGATAAAAAATTTGTGGGGACATTTTATAGAACCTCGTGGAATAAACTAGGAATAAATTTGAGATTTAGTTCAACTTCCACCCTCAAACAAATGGACAAATTGAGGTGGTGAATAGAAGTTTGGGTAATTTACGGAGGTGTCTAACAAAGGACAATCCTAAAAAATGGGATGTAGTATTTCCATAAGTATAATATATTAACAAGTGGAAACATAATCTTGTAGAGGATTCCACGTAGATTATTGAATCAAACATCATCAAGTTTGAAGGTACTCTTGAATACCTCATGAATAAGAGTTCAAGAGTCAATTTCTTGTTCATAGGGAGTATGATGCAGGATCATCACCTAAGAGGTAATTTTATGCTTAGTTCAAATTTTGGCATGTTATTATGTCTTGTAAGTATTAATGAGGTCTAATTTAGTGATTTACATAAGTTAGAGGTCTTATATTAGTTTTAAATTTGAATTTGAGCCCTTTTGGCACTTTCTCACCAAAACTATGAATTCAAAAATTTAAATTTCTTTCATAGTTTCTATGGCCTAATTCATGTTTTTATTAGGTTATAATGATGGATTTTGGTATGCCTCTAGGTATTTTATATATTATAATGGTATTTATGTTTTTACATTCTTTATTTGTCATATTATCCTTATTCCACCTTGTATAATGCCTAAGAAGGCTAGTCTCTTAAGAATGGGCATACGTTGAGCAATCAAGATTTAGTTAGAGACATTATAGGAGATTAAATGCATGGTTTGAATTGAATAGATACTAATTAAAATGTATATTAAGGTGTATTACTTAAAGAAAACCAAAGGTGTATGCCTGGAAATTTTGTTAATGACTGTGTAAGTCCAAGGATATCAATGAATGGAAAACGATTTTAGAGAGTATTGTGAATTCATATAATAATATTGGTATGTGTGATAATTTATAAATTTTTCATTTCCTTTTTATAGTATATTTATTATCATTGATATACAAGTGAAGGTTTTTAAACACAGGCTTTAGGAATTTTGTCTTTTGACACAATCAAGAACAAAGAGGAGTAGAAGGTCTCTTTAGTCCAATTCAAGTACTTTGTAGATTGTAAACTATAGAGGATAGTTTATATTAGGTGAAGGAAATTTGTTTTGATGCTCACGAACCCATTGATAATGCAATATCTCATTCAAACTTCAAATTTTATGCTCACAATATTGTACACTATCATTATGTGCACAGTCAAGCAAGTATTTTATTTTTTTGAGTCTATTTCTAGGATAGTTAGATGTTCTTTCAATGCATATAGTTTATCCATGTTTTAATAGACATTTTTATAGTTATTTTAGTCCTTAAAAACCAATATTGAGTTTGAAAAACTTGGTTTATAGCCTCATGGGTCTATGTAGAACCTTGTTTAAGGTTTTTGGACAATTTGTGGATATGCACCCTAGAAATTGTTTCAACACTCCAAATTTCCCCTGAAGCTATTATTTATTTTTCTTAAACTAATTAAATATTTTTATTGAATAATTGGTATGTTTTTATTATTTTACATCCAAAACTTAGTTTGACTAACATAGAGACCTAATTTCTAGAAGGTTTTGTTGAGTTAATGAACTTTCCTTGAGAGTTAGTCCATAAAACGTTGCAGGGAGTTGTAAGGGCTTAATGGGTATCTAAAAATTATTTGGGTTTTTTTTTAAACCCTATTTTTTTACTAATAAAATAATATAAGTTATTTGGAAGGGCTACAAGGTAGAATACCTATTCGAATAAACTTGTACTAAAGTTACAAACTCTATCTCTCTCGGCATCATAACATTGTCCCAAATATGGAAAATATGTCTTGAAATTTCTTTAGTTATTTTTTTAATTTTACATATATTAATTTTTATTATTTTTATTTTCAATAGTGGAGGTCCCATCTACAGGTTTTTTCAAGTAACAATATAGCACAATAATAAACTTTACAATATCTATCCATTTGTGCAAAAGAGAATGAGAACAAGAATGGAAATTATTTAACTGTGTCTATGTTAGATAAGGTTAATATTTTTTATTTTTTCATGTTATATTTAATACAATATATAACAATATTATATTAAATATAGGACACAAAAAATCTTTGGAGGTCATGCTCACATTCTTTGGTATTCTCACATTTGGAGGTCTATATGTAAACTTGAACTATTTTGATAGATTACATGGAATTAAACTTTATAAAATTGATGTCATTTTATGGGATTACAGTTACCACCTGATCATGAGCACCATATAATTTATGACATCACACAAGTGTTTGATTTTGTTATTTAAGCAATCTATGACAAGAGTGGATTCAACCTCTAGGCTCTAGTACGATTTCTCTACCCATATGATGTGGATTAAAGAGAAAATGTGGTAACTTGATGGAGCTCATCTTGAATTTATTAATAGGGGTTTCAATACACTCAGTTTTAATATATTTATACCATTTTCATATTTTTTTTACTTCATCCATTGTTAAAAGCATTGACTCCTTGAAGTTATTTCAAAAAGTATGGGTACTATTTGTCCATTATATAGACTTTTGAATATTATGTCAAGGGCAAGGAGAAGAGATAATATGCTTCAATGTTTTTTTTATTTCAATGTTGTTTATGTAAGTATATGATCTTGAATGTGAAATTATATAATAATCAAAAACCATTTATGGTAACCCAAAATATGTTTGAACAATCTTTCCAGAGACTAAGCAGATGGATTAATTAACATTTGACCATATTTCATTGAATTTTCTACTCTTAAATTAGTTTAAAAGGCAAACAAACATGGAAATATCTAATTTACATAAGATCTAAAATATAACCTGGTGATGTGTATACCATTGAGATGGATAATGATTTGACCAATAACCTAATATTTAGTTGAACATAACAACAATGGTGTTAGATGGGAAAGATTGGGGACATCTTTAATTTACCCCATAAATGATTACATTCACCCTACACCTATATGTTATATGAATAAATGGATTTCAATTAAATTCAAATAAAAATATTCATAAATGTTTACTTAAATTAAATAATATTCATAAAATAATAATTAATTTAATTAATTTTTAAATTCAATAAAGGAGGTGACATGTAAGGTTTATAGATGCATCTTGATTATCATAAGATTTAATAATAGTAATCAAGATTTGAAGTAGAAATATGCATTCAAATGTAAGATAGAATTGACCAAAATAATTTGCATTGAAAAAATAACCTTTTCTAAACATTAGTATACTCTCCAAATAATGTTTTTACCCCTTATGGACACTCTAAACAAAATTCCATACATGTAAAAGCTTTTTTGATGACTATGTTTGATGTAGGAGCATATGGGGCTTCATACAATATTGCGTCAACCAAAAATAGAATAGGTAAAAATAATTAGGGCCATATATATCTAATTTTATAAGGTTTGTGATATTTTAGAATCATATTGATAGGTCTGTGGTACATTGTGGTTCCTCAAACCATTGCTATAAGTTGTTTCACACTATTCCTCAATGGTGCAACACTTGAAAACATGAATTTCACCTATGAATTTGTTTGGAGGTTTTAGAACACTCTTCATTTCATGGTGTCATATTGTGGCATGCATATGACATCTAAATAATTTTAGGGAGTGACATAACCCCTAAAAACCTGATCTAGAGCCATAAATCTATACATAACCATAAATGAAGTTACAAAGCTTACAGTAACGTACAACTTTATAAGAAGCATGAAATAACCTAAGGAATATATCTATCAACTCAAATCTTACTGATTGATTATGGGTTTGTGTGAAAAATTAAAAAAAACTACATGCATTATGGTAACATGTGGTTTACAGGGAAATTATCATCATCATTCTAGCAATATACTAAAATAGATCTCACTGCACTATCATGGTTTGTCTATAAAATGTAAAATATGTTATAGGCATCACAATAACTTAAGGCTATATTGGGATCATATTGACATCTTTTTTGGCTCATTTTTCAAATTATTTTATGGCATAATGCTATGGTTTGTTTCCGCAAAGGCCTTTTTCTTAGAACCCACGTATGGCTAATTTACAACAAGGTGTGACATGTTCAATCAATTATAGAATTAATGATGAGTTTTGGTGACATATTATGAAAAATTTGATGTGTTATAGACATTTGGAATGTAATTTTCATTTAATAATTGTGATTCATTATGATGTATTACAATAATTTAGTGACTATGTCTCTTGGTGATGTGTTGTATACATTTAATGATTGTAGCATTAATAGGTAGTTGAGATCATTAATGTAAGTAGGTGGATGTTGTATCTATATAAACACATCCATACACTTGTGAGATGAGTTTTTAGGATTTTTTTAGTATTTATTGGAAGTATTTAAGAGAAAGAGAGAACCTAGATCAGTCCAAGTAGATTTGTGCAAGTCATAGATCTGATAGTATGAAAGGTTGTAACACATCTCATTTTGAAACTGTAGTATTTTTGAAAGTATGTGATTAGACTATACCGTGTATGAAAGTTATAATTACTCATTTAAAACATTATAATACATTTCTATTTTATTTACACATATTTTCTATGTGCATATGACTGTGATTCAGTTCATTTATTGTGATTAAATCTATGAATTATGTAGTCTAATGTTGTCCTTTATTGGACCCCTTAACTAAAATTGCATAATTTGGTATCGTATCAAGATATGAATCCTTGTTACTAATTTTTTATTTCTTGATTTGTGAGTGAGGGAAAAAATTAACTATAGACATATGTAGAGGTGGTTCTTTGAATCGAGGAAAGAATTTCCATACAAAGGAGGTTGAGATATTTTGAAAAGTTTATTTTCCACAAGAGAAAGTGTGGGTAGAAAAAAAAGTGAGAGGTTGACATTATGTAAAAAAATCTTATAACTCATAACATGGGTTGTGTAAAAGGTGTTAGTATATTGGAATGTCCTCCATATTAAACCAAATTGAGTAGAGGGTAGAGAGATATATTGTGACAATAGAGTTGCAAGATTGTGTGATTTGTTTTCCATCTTATATAGGTGGGTAAAGAACTAAAGATACATCTTCCACTGAATGAACAATGGGTAATAGGGTTAAAAAAAGTGAGAGGTTGACATTATGTAAAAAAATATTATAACTCATAACATGGGTTGTGTAAAAGGTGTTAGTATATTGGAATGTCCTCCATATTAAACCAAATTGAGTAGAGGGTAGAGAGATATATTGTGACAATAGAGTTGCAAGATTGTGTGATTTGTTTTCCATCTTATATAGGTGGGTAAAGAACTAAAGATACATCTTCCACTGAATGAACAATGGGTATAGGGTTAATATAATTGTTCTCACTAAGGATCAGGTGGGTATAGGATAAAAAAGAATCAAGAACCTGAAGGTAGGATTTGTGTAGGTTTTCAAGTGGTGCAACAATAGATCTAAAGGTGTGAAAGTGGTGCTATCTATGTAGGTTTATAAATGGAATAATAGAATATATATAGTGTTATTTTTTCCATATTATTGGGTGGGTAGAGAACTAATAATTCATAAATTTAGATAGCCAAAGTATGATTGTAAGAGTACTGCAACAATGGGTTGATAGTGAATAAGCAAATATTGAAGTGAGAAGACACTTATGAAGTTGGAAGGAAAAAAACCAAGAGATGTTATGAGTGATAAATTGAGTGAATAAGGCTTTGAATAATCCTTTATAATAAAATAAGATAGCAAAGAGGAGATAAAAATAATAGGTTATCATGAGGAAAATTAATGGATTGAAGAACAAGCAACCCAAACATGTAAGGAAGATTAGTAACTCATGAGAAGATAGAGAGGAAGCTTAGATCAACAATACCCAAGTCAAATATTAATTTTTTTCAAAAGGATATGATAAGGGTTCAATCCATAATATACATCCTTGGGTAATAAACTATAGTAGTAATAATATCTAGAGAAGAATTCAAAGAATTTGAAGATGAGGATGAATCCCTCATACGGTTGAATATGATGAATGTGATGAAGGGATAAATTATTGTTACCCATAAAGAAGGAGAAATCCTTGATGATTAACCTATCATAGAATATTTTAAAATATAATTGTAAATGGAGATGAAGGAATCCTCTTGAGGGAGGATGGAGGAAGAAAAGAAGGAAATTACAATCATTCCTTGGAGGTTGCACAATGTGTTAAACATATGGAAGTAAATCACATTAGAGTGTGAGAAGAAATAACAACAAAAAGGTGTATTTTAGTAGACATGAAGATGAGTGGAAGAGAGGTACAATAATATATGCATAATGAATATATAAATATGATCGTGGTAGATCTATTTCCACAAAATAAAATTGAAGAAGAAAAAAATGAAGAATTGGTCCAAGAGGATCACATAGCTAAAGAGCAAGAAGAAATTTAAGATGCATTATTTACATATTTAGTATTTAAATATGGAGAATAATACATCCTCTTTGAATAGGATGAATCTAAACAAAATGAAAGTAGTAGTAGCGAAACAACAATATGTCTCCTTAAAGACATAGAGAAGAAGATGAAAGGAAAAGAGTCATATCATGAGTAACTAAAGCTTGAAGAGCATCAATCCAATGTGATATAAGGGAGAATATCTTCACTAAATGGTATAAAACTAAAGAATAAGATAATTATAGTAGAAAAAATATGTAATGATAATGACTTTTGGAAAGGAAAATAAATATGAAGCAATAAGTTCAAGATTTTTCACTTAAAGAAGCTTGTAAATAAGAAGTAGAGAATCTAATTTCTGCATCAACTTACATGTATGAATAAGAGAACATAAAATGAGAAAATAAATTAAAGGAAGGTGAGAATGAGAAGGAGGAGCATGAAATTATAGTTTCACATGGGTTTTATGTTATAAGAGATGAACAAAAGGATTACCAATCAATGTAAGGTTGAAGAAAAGAAAAGAAGAGTGGATAAGCAACAAACTTTTATACCAAAGAATGCATGTGAGAAAATGAATAAGGATGCAATAGAGGCATGATTGTAGGGATAAAGGAAGGGATGCACTTGGATAAACTTTAAAAAATGAAGAGGATGAGCTAGTTGAGCTCATATGGAATGAATATATTGAGGAGATAAAAGAGTTATATGAATTTCTTATGAAGAGTGAAACTGATAATAGAGACCACCTGTCAATAGAGGTGGAGGAGTGATTTGAATCTACATTGCAAATAGATGAGGAGAAAGAGAGTGGAGTCATGAAGCACTATTTTCATTTGGTCTTGCTAAATAAGGGAAAATAAATTCTAGTAGAAGAGGAGAAGGAATATGCATTTGTAAATCATGATGCATTTCAAATTGAATGTGATGAAGTTGATCCAAATGAAATTTAGATAAGTGAAAGTGTTGAGTGTCACACATGTGACATAGAGGAAAATAATGAGATAAAGCAACTTGTTTTTTAATCACCCTAAGCATGTGTAAAAGAGAATGAGATTACAACAAAGGTCTCATTGGAGGAAGGACATCAAAAAATTGCAGTAGTTGATGAAAAAGGTAAATAATTGTTGGAAGGAGTAGCATTTGAAATAGAGGTGGATAAATTATTTTAAGACATCGTAAAGGCATATATAATGGATAAATATATTTTTTATTAAAAAATTATTAAAACTATTTGATACTACAAGGGTAGTGAAAAACGACATGAACACTATGCTAGAGATAGAAATGGAGGTTATGGGGAAACACATTGCATACCATGATATGAATATGGAAATATGAGAAAAATGGGAAGCTAATAATAATCATGAAGAGTTACAATAAAATAAATGTAATTATTTTGGGAGTACAACAACATATTGGAAAAATGAATAGGAAAACCATAGTGGATTTTGGTGGAGAAGGTTAGACTATAGTGGGCTTAAACTTAAAAAAGAGTGGAATAACAACACTAAGACAACTTGGTGGAGATGGAAAAATAGAGGTGGGTTAAATCCCAAAATAATATGGAAATGGAAATAAAAATCTGACTGGAGGAGATGGATATATTATACACAAGCAATGGGCAATAGAAGGAAAATTTTGATTAGAGGAGGATAGTCTATTGTTCAGTAATTGGCTAGAAAAGAAAACATGAATTGAGTAAAAATATTATGAGGTATGTCACACAGTGGAAGGGCACACTGTGGCTTTGTGCTTCAAGTATATAAGATAGTTCAACCATCTATCCAAGTTGTGAGCATTATGGATTCAAGTTTTTTGGTATCATGGATTCATTTTAATAGGTTTATGGTACACTTTGGTTCCTAAGACCATTGTCATAAGTTGTTGCACACTATTATTCAATGGCACAACACCTAAAAACATGAATTGTAGTTATGAATTTTTTTAGAGTCTGAAGATCATGCTTCATTGCACTATGGAATCTTATGACATTCATATAAGATATAAATAGTTTTAGAAAGTGACACTTTACCTTAAAACCTAATCTAGAGATGTAAATATACACATAACCATAAATGAATTTACAAAAATATTGAAAATGACATAAGAAACACATTTGTCAACTCAAATATTATGATGATATTATGGATTTGCGTGAAAATGGGAAAAAATTACAAGGCATGTTGTAACATGTGGTTTTATAGGAAATTATTATCATCATTCTAAAGTCATTTTCCAAACATATCTCACCACACTATCTAGTTTGTCCATAAAATGTAAAACACACTAAAAGTGTCACAGTAACTCATGGTTCTATAGGGGTCATATTAACATTTTTTCTAGCCCATTTTTTAAATTAGTTTATTGTGCGAGGCTATGGTTTGTTTCTACAAAGGCTCTTTTCTTTGAACCTATGTATGTCCTATTTCTAGTAGGTTGTGACCATTTCAATCAATTATAGAAATCATGATAAGCCTTGGTGATATATTATGGAACCTATGATGTGCTATGGACATTGGGAATCTATTGTGCATTTAATAATTTTGATGCATAGTGATGCATTACAATCATTTAATGATTCTGTCTCATTTTGATGTGTTACATATATTTAATGAGTGTGTCATTAGTGGGAAGTTTAGAGAATTAATGTAAGTAGGTGGATCATGTATATATATAAACACATCCATACACTTTTGAGAGTAGTTTTTAGGAGTTCCTTAGTAATTCTTGGAAAATTTTAGAGAAAGAGAGAACCTAGATTGACTTAAGTAGAGATTTGAGCAAGTCATAGATTTAAGAGTGTGAGAGGTTTTAATGTATCTCATTTTGAGACTAAGATAATTATGAAAGCATTAAATCATAATGTATCATTTATGCAAGTTATTATTCCTCATTTTAATCAATAAATAACATTATTATTTCAGTTATGCATAATTTTTCTCCATGAAGGACTACAAGTTAGTCCATTTATTATGATTAAATTTGTGGGTTATTGGTCTAAGGTTATCTTAATTTAACCCGTAAATATGACTACATCAATTTTTCCTTGGTTTTGGTCTTTAAAAATCTCTCTCATAACCTTGTCCCTTTGTTATGACCCCCTAGAAAATGTAGATTCTTCTTCTTGCCCTAATTGGGAAATAATACCTGAAAACCTTAGGGAAAAAAATGTGTTTTGGGGCTTGTGTTATAATATATAATATTTGAAATATAATGATAATTTCATGCCCATTAATGGTAAAAATATTGAAGACAATACACTTCAATAATTGCAATAATTCAAGTAACTAAATAAGTGTCATGCAATATCTTTAATGTAAAGTCCAATGCTTTAATGAATTATTGTTCTTTATAATGTTTGTATTTATTCAATAAATCCATGTGAATGACAAATTTATATGTATTTATAGATAAATTAAATTTAAATTAAGGCCTTATTGGTACCTGAATCGACCTCCAACTATAAAAAGGTGAAAAAAAGAAGGAACAATAGATGAAGGAACTTAAGACAAAAAGGAACCACTCCAAAGATTGTCAAAAACATATAGATGCTCCAAAAATACCTCAAGAGCATAAAATTACTCTAAAAAAAGTTATAAAATCAAGAGGGACTTTGGAGAGCGAGGGGATAATGTTGAATGGTCTTAGAGGAAGATCAATGACCATCAAAAGTTGACAAAATGTGCCAATAATGCCTAATTTGGACCCATAATCAACAAGTACACAAATGTGATAAAATAATGAAATTTAATGACTAATAAATACCTATGGTCATTTTTAGGTGTCTACAATTTACCCCATTGTGATCATTTATGTGCATGCATAGATATCAAAGTAGAGGAAGATGTGGATATAAAATTGTGTCCATGGAGCTCCCTGACTAAAGTCTATATAGGGGTAATTTTAGTGGCCAATCTAAGCCATTTCAATTAAATTAGATTTTGGTCCTCTTGAAAATAACTAATTGTGTGAAAATATGCATTAATTGATTAGCCCAAATTTTATACAATTTATTATATTTGTGCTTATAATCACCTTATAAGATATATTTTAACCTATTTTGGGACATAATTTCACCATAATTACTACACATGTGTGGGTCACATTCACCTTAAAATTATAGGAGACATGTATTATTTATTTTGAATTTCCACTTATAGTCATGCACATGCATGCACACGTGCACGTGTGCGCGAGCGCGCGCGCGCGCGCGTGTGTGTGTGTGTGTGTGTGTTTGTGTGTGTGTGTGTGTGTGTGTGTGTGTGTGTGTGTGTGTGTGACAAAACTTGAGTATAACCCTAATTTTCATGAAGGATGAAGTTTAAAATGAGTGGCTCATTATGGAATGGATAATTAATTTGAACAAAATATATTTTATTAAATATTACAATATCATGTATTGGTAAAGGAATTTGAAAGATCAAATAAGCATTGGAAAGAATGTTTGGGTACATGAATAATGGGAAATTTTTAAGCCACATTTTGATATTTGTTGATTTCATGTTTAGTGGCATGTTTCATTTCTATTCACTATTATCAACTATCACACCGATAGACATTCTATAATTGTTGTGATAGTGGATGGAGTTTAATCTAGTGAGTTATTCAAAATTATGTTCAACCTTGTTGATGTCCATTTGATCATCATAGGGTAATTTCAACCTTAAAATTGACATCCATTTGACTGTTGATTTAAAAAAAATTAAGAAACCAATTGAAAATTGTAATATATTTTCCATATAATGGAGTTTTGAGCACATTTTTCTTTGGAAATGTTTTTTGAGCCAGAAATAATGGTGTAGCTGAATTGATGCCATTTGTCACTAGTCAATAAGAAGTTACTAGAGAAGGTAATTGAGTTATCAATCAATGTGGTATATGAAAAATCCAAGATAATAAACTTGATATTGATATCTCTTAGTGTATTCAAATATTTGTATTTAACATATATGTACTAGTAATTTTTTAATAAAAATTAACCTTTGAATTGTAACCTAAGTGAAGTTATTACTTATGGTCCCATAACTCATAGATTTGAACATTGTAACTGAGTAGGTGCTCAAGGAACTAAGCTAGACTATTTGTTAATTAATCCTTATTATCTGATAGGATTAATTATGGATGAGTTCACATGTTTTGATTCACATTGTGCAAAATGTATTAGTGTTTATGCATAGTGATGCGCTAAAAAGATTTGTGCAAGCATAGTTTAGTTAAATGAGAAAAACATTTATGGTCAGTTTTGGAGTAACATAGAAGAGTTATACAAAGACAACTAATAGGATGATATATCTAGATTGTCCTAATTCAACAAAATAATACATATAATCCAAAAACAACCCCCTAAGTGATCCCAAATATACCCTTTTATAGACCCCATATGACTACATTGTATCAATGTCCTTTAAAATGTGCTTGTATTGATCTTAGATACCCTATAAATAGGCTCACATTCCCATGCACTAACTTTCCCAAAATGGAAACTATTTATACTATGCACTTAAACCAATCTACATCCTATATGGCAATCCACATGAAAAGAGTGATGAAATTCAAATTTTGAAAAGTCCAACCAAAATAAAAAGTTAAAAATTCAGCAATTTTTTGTCAAAAAAATAGCTACAAGGAGTGTGAGGCATCATTTTTGTTATTAATATTCCAAACTAGAGGAAGATAGATATTCTAACATGTGCAAGGTCAACATTACATATCCTCTCATTTTGGTAAATTTTCCTAACCTTCAAATTTACATAGAAGACTTCTCACCAGCCAAGGCTATCTATTAAGCACATATACCATCCACAAAACCATTTCCAAATTGCCATAGCATATTTCATTCCAAGTAGCTACAAGGAGTGTGAGGCATCATTTTTGTTATTGATGTTCCAAACTAAAGGAAAATAGATATTCTAACCTATGTAAGGTCACAATTACATATCCTCTCATTTTGGTAAATTTTCCTAACCTTCAAATCTACATAAACAACTTCTCACTAGTCAAGGTTGTCTATTAAGCGCATATACCATCCAAAAAACCATTTTTATATTGCCATAGCATATTTCATTCCAAGCAGCTACAAGGAGTGTGATGCATCATTTTTGTTATTGATGTTCCAAACTGGAGGAAGATAGATATTCTAACCTATGCAAGGTCAACATCACATATCCTCTCATTTTGGTAAATTTTCCTAACCTTCAAATCTACATAGAAGACTTCTCACCAGCCAAGGTTGTCTATTAAGCGCATATACCATCCACAAAACCATTTCTAGATTGCCATATCATATTTCATTCCAAGCAACTACAAGGAGTGTGAGGCATCATTTTTGTTATTAATGTTCCAAAATAGAGGAAAATAGATATTATAACATGTGAAAGGTCAACATCACATATCCTCTCATTTTGGTAAATTTTCCTAACTTTCAAATCTACATAGAAGACTTCTCACCAACCAAGGCTATCTATTAAGTGCATACACCATCCACAAAACCATTTCTAGATTGCCATAACATATTTCATTCCAAGCTCCACATATGAGAGGTAAATCAATTAATGACTATTTTTTTTATTGTTGCTCATTTTTGGATTAATATTAATGGTGTCAAATTTTTGGTGATGCATAGTTTGTGAAATAAAGTAAGATGATTTATCTAGATGCATATATCTAATTTTTTGACAACATTGATCACCTCTTTTGACCTCCCGGATAACCATTTTTATGTTTATGTCAATAGGTGTATATAGTGGAACAAATTTTGCTGAAAGTACAACATCAATGACTGATAATTATTTAAAGTGGTAGGAAGACTATGGAATAATTATTGATCTTTGATAGTGTAATGGCTATTGTAAAGCAGTAATGGAAATATACTAATAAAATAATTTATCTGGGATGATGATTTTATTCATTGTCACTACATAAAATTTTTGACATGTAACCACATTATGGTGCCAAAATGCCTACCAAATCACCACAAACCCTGAAAAGTATTAAAAAAACCCATCCATTCTTAGACACTTAGTGATAACATGTAGATAATTGACAAAAATCTCACAACCATTGGATGTGTGTTGAATAAATCCTATTTGTCATGCTTTACTCATAGGCATCAATTACCATGGCTTTCCTAATTATCTTTTATAAGTGTTTTAGGTTGATTGTAATTAGTTGTGTTACTATAGATCAAACTTGACCATTATTTTTCACTACAATGCCATGTTTATTATGCATTGTGGTGTTTATATATGGACATACCTTCATCCTTGTTCCCAATTAGAAGTACAATGATATTTCAAGTCTAGGTTTGTATCCTTTTATGCATTTTAGGGTTGTATTCGAAAGATTTGTCTTTACATTTAATTCTGTTTGTAAATTGTTTTCTTCATTAAAAAAATTGGGTAAGAGAATTTATTTCTCCCCTTTCATTTATTTACATATATTTATATTTTTTTATTCGTAAACGAATATAAATTTACATTCTTATTACAAAGGAATCTTAATCTAAGTTATTAATGATGTAATAATCATAAATATGTTTTTGTTTTATGATGATAAACTTATTTTTTCATTTACATCTATATAGCATGGGAAACACTCTATTATAATAGAAGCAAGGACTTCATTAATCTTTAATTTGTTTTTCAAAATCTAAATAAAGTAGAGAATGTTTTTAATAAAATATATTTTTTTGGTGACAAGAGCTTTGATTTCATAATGTATATTGTTGTGATTTTGATGCCATAAATTGTGCAGCATCTACATATAAATGGCCTCTAACAATAACAAGTATCTTATAATATACACTATTAGGTATCTTAAAACTTTAAAATCTTTTTTTTATTAAGAATAAAAACATGTATGATAAAAATAATATTTAAAATTTCAATCAGGTGGGAGAAAGGATTGCCCAAATAAGTCTCGATTTTCTCTCCATCCAACTCTTTCTTCATGCATTTTGAGATAAAATTAATAAAACACCCATTTTATCTACTCTATAATCATGTTTCCTATTATTTGATCTAAAAATTTATGATTATTAAATGTGTCCTTGTTTAATGATTATGGGTATTTATTTATACAATTCTTTAACCCGTCATGAAAATTTTGTTGCATAAATTGGATTTCATGATATCCATTGATTGAAAAAGTGATTAAGACCATGAGGCATTATAATGGCACATTAATAGGATATTTGGGTGTGCACTTTTTTAGTGTAGATATTGGTTTTCATCCATTGAACGTGACACCCATTTGCCTAAAATAAGAGATCTAGGATTCTTGGTGCATTAGGATTCTCGGTGCATTAAACAATGTGAGTGATTTTTGGGTTTGTGTGACTTAATTTTTAATTTTATAGACTTTGAATAAATTTTTTATTGCATTAAATAATAATTCAACTAAAAAAATGTAAAATGTATTATGTTTATTTTTACAAAAATTGATAAACATTTTATAAATAAAGTATCAACGTATCATTTCTAAGAGCGATGATATTTATATGAAACTTTTCTTAAAAGATTTTTTAACCACTTTTTGTTTCCTTTCAATTTATTTTAAGAACCTTATTTCTTATGTCTTATAATTCTATTTCTAAAACTTTAATCTAGTTCACAATCTTATATTTATTTGTGTAATAGTGAGCAACTTTATTGATATTTGGTGATCAGCGTCAAAGTGGTGGTTTTGAAATGGTTGTTTATGAGCAAGATCCAAAAGGCACAGTTCTTTATTATCATCTCATCCCTTGTGTGCAAGGAAAGGTTGGATATATTTTTATTTTCTTAGCTTTGGTTTAAGGTAAATTGATTATAACTATGTTTATAATGGTTATATTAGAAAACTTAAGCTTAGGTTTAAAATGATGTGTTTAAGATTTATCCTGTTCATTATGTTTTTTGGATAATAGTGAAATATTTTATAGATTTAAGTATTTCAATTTTAATGTTTATTTGATTTTCATCATTATTAGAGGAAAAATGAACTCTTATATGAATGTAGAGCAACAAGAGAATCAACTTACAAAAATAGAAGAAAAAAATGTTTAGCTTAAGCAATAATTATTAGAAATTTCATGGAAATGTATTTAAATAAAATAATATAAAGCTTCTCAGAGTTTTAATTTTAATATTTGATAGTAGTAAGACCTTAGTGACACCCCTTTACCTAAAATAAAATATTCAGGAATATCGATAAATTTGGGCATGGTGTTTGAATTTTTTTGGTTTTTGGACAGGTTTTTAGGTTTTAATGTAAACTAATTTTTAATTTTGATTGTCATGAGGAAAAATTATATTTCTCTAAAATGTATTTCAATAGAGAAATACAATATGTGCTACATTTATCTTTACGAAAATTGATAAATATTTTTGCAAACAAGGTATCGATTTGCTAACAAGAGGGAAGAGAAATAATACAAATCATACTACTCCTACGAGTGATGATATTATGTGAAGCTTCTCCTAAATGTTTTTTTACTCTCCTTTTTATGTTTCCTTTCAATTTGTTGTAAAAAACTTATTTTTTTGTCTTGGAATTTGGTTTTTAAAACCCTAATCTTAAATTTATTGTGATTCACAAACTGATATTTGTTTGTTTAATATTAAGTAAATTTATCAATTTTTGGTGAGGAAAACCAATATCAACTTCATTGTGGTGGTTATAAAATAGTGGATTATGAGAAGGTTATATACATGGGAAGGTTAGTTGTATTTTTATGTCTATAAAAAGATGGCTTTGGTTTAAGCTAAATAATAATTGATTATAATAATAATTATAATATATCATTTAGGTTTAGGTTTTTAATAATTATGTTTAAGGTTTATCTTTTTCATAATGTTTTTGGGCACTAGTAAAAGATTTTATATAGACTTTAAGAGTTTTGGGTTTGATGTTTGTCTAATTTTTACCATTATTGGAGGAAAAATAAACTCTAATATGACAATAGAGTAGTCATGAAATTAAATTACAAAATAAAAGACAAAAAAGTCTAGTTTAAGTAACAATTATTAGATATTGCATCGAAATGTATTTAAATAAATCAACGTAGTTCCTCACTAGTCAGAGTTTTATTTGTAATATCTAATAGTAGTAAGAATTTAGTAGCCTTGAAAACCTGATATTTTTTGGTATCAATAATTGTGTGTTTAGATCATGAAATGTTCCTAACTAGGTAATCCAATGATTTCATTTCATTTGCATGTTGATCTATATGATTTAAGAATTGAGTGACTAATAACTTTTGAATCAAGTTGTTTTAATCCTATAGATATACTACCCATAAATAGGTGTTTTTTCCATGATCTAGTATATCAATCTCTTTTTAGCTATAACAACTATTGTATTAATATCATTTATTGAGGTATTCCACACCTATAATTATGTTTGGTATATTATTTAATGAGCATGTATTTTGGGGAAATGAACATGAAATTCTATTTTGAAAATACAATATGGTATACCATTTAATTTCATTATAATTGACACAACAAAGTTTAGTAATGGTTTGTATATCTCTATGTATTAACATGTTGGATTATCACTTCTTAGTGTTTGGGGCAATAGGGGGTGGAAGGAGTAGGTGATATTATTGTATCCATCATTTTTTGAAGAAGTCCTCTAAAATCCTTTCCCATGTTTTGAAGAATGTTTTTAAAAAATGTAATTTTCATATTGTGTATTTGAGAGTAATGCTTTCATAATCTAGTTGTTGATTTCAATTATGGTAGAACAACTATAGGATTATTAATTGTAAGAGGCCCCTCTTCCTTGTCATTATAACTATGTGCTAACAAGGTGTATTCATAGCAGAGTTAGCTACATCTTTAGGTGTGTTTCTTAGTTGACATTAAGTGTTGACCACTGAAGGAATATATCCATGGGAGTATTTCTATCCACACAAGATAATATTATACTTATCATTGCATTACCTCAATTGATTTATTAAGGGTGCATTGCATGTGAATTTCATGTTAATCTAATGAAAGACTTAGCATATAAACTATGATAATGGATATAACTAAATTGTAGAAAGATATATCAATGATGAGTAGGCTCCTGACCTTTTTTTTCCAAAATTTTATTTCACAGATTCAACTAAAATGGTTGAGAAGTGCATGCTTGCATATAACCATACGCTTCAATAAAACAAGAATCTAAGAATTTCCAACACACATCTTCACACCCTAGAATGTGAATTATGTAGCCATATTTTTTTCCCAATAGTTAAAATAATAAACATCTACACCCATAAAATTCATCAAGTACATAATAGTTCTAATATAACTCTGACACCATACACATAATCTCTTAAGTTAATTTTGATATCACGATAAATTATATTTTTTTATAAAAATAAATTTTATTAATAAAAAATGTAAAAAATCACAAATACAAACCATCAAAAATCAAAGATTTTTAAATATGATCACATATAATGTAAGCACAACTATTAAACCAAAAAAACAAAATAACAAAAACATAATATTTTGGCCTTGAAATTTATGTGAATTCCATATTTAATTTGATATTCTCTTGCTCTTCCTTACTGCCATAATCATAATTTTAGAGCTATTCTCTACACCTCTTACTATTGCATTCCCCCACCTCCATCACTCTCATTCATTTCACCACATTATTTATTGAGAAGAGAGGGAATGTTGTTCAAAGCTTATCTTTCATGAAGTGCCTGACATAAGTTCGAGTTCATAGCCAGCCTAATATTGTTTATGCTCCTACTTGGAGGCATTCTCATGATATTTTTGAGCATTTTTCTCCCTCTAGTTTACTCCAACTTCCTCCTCCTTAGGAAGAATTGTAACACTCCTCACATTCGTGCTCTCTACATCTGATGAATTTGAGATATTGATCATCTAAATATTCTTAACCCATATCAATGCGAGGGATATGAAATATACTAAAAATAGTTTGACATAATAAAATTAGAATTTATATGGCCCAAAAAACACCTTGAAAATGTACAAAAACCTCCCCACCCACACGTTGAAGCACACCATAAAATCCTAATTCAGGGAGAAATGATAACATGGACCATAAGCAAAAAATGACTTGAACGCGATAGCATAGGGAAACATAGACATAACACAAAAATGAGGTTGCCTTAATAAAAAAATTAAGGGAACTTAAAAACACATAGGTCATTTCTGAAAAAATCTCATCAATACTAGGAGGTGATAAAAGGAAACTAGAGCTCCAAATTTAAGAGCGTTAAAGCACAAACTTAATCACCACAAGTGCAAATATTAAAATGGAAGATGTCAGTTCTTACTTTCAAGTTATATAAAATACAATTTATATATACACTAATTTTATACAATATTATGGTCTAATTTTATTTGTTGTTGATGAGAGAGAATTTGAAACTTAGTTAAAGGGATCTTTAAGCAACATAGTATCATATTATTCATGTATTCAAGTATTTGAAATCAATTTTTGTGGAAGCACAAAAAATAATTTAAATAATGAAAAAGTATTGGTGTCAATTGATATTTTGGATCAATCCATATATTATACTAATCTCTTCATGAATACCTATATTTAATTTTTATTTAATGAGATTATAAGCATTAATAGAAACCTTGAGATGACAAGGGATGGAATCATTTTACATCACTATCCAAAATTTGGAGGAGAGCCATAACTTTAACATACCAATAAGACTTACATCCTTTTTTGACAATTTTCATAGAAGATTGAAATACCAAATATGTATACTTATTTTAACTAGAATTAGACTCTACCATGCATTGGATCTAATACAACATAGTATAATTTCAAAACCTAATGATGTAAATAATAATTGAAATCTCAATTTTATGCTCAAATGTTCTTTTGATAAATGGAGATGAAATCTCTTTACATGCATTTAAAATTATTTTTTATCAAGTGTGGGCCCAAAATTTCACATCTATAAAATATTTTAAGAACAACTAATATAGGTAAAAGTATAATTTTTTGTTACATATCTTGAAATTTGAGTTATTTTCTTTCCAAATATATTAATTTAACTTAAATTATTCTTTGAAACACCAAATAAGCATCTAGTCTTCAAATATTTCAAAGTGAAGGATTGTAATGTTTAATCTTGAACTCACCTTTTAAGGGGGAAGTATTGAAGAAAGATAGATTACACCAAAAAAATGTGAAAATGAAAAGAATCATGGGGTGACTGAAGGGAATCCCAAGATTATGGGTATTTGTTGTATATTTCAAGGTGAATGCAGGGCCTTTTTTTATGATGTATTGTCTTTCTTTCAGAGGGAACACATAATGATGGAAACATTTGGGTATTTGGACATCACGCTTATTTGATGGTGTGTTAGCTTCGTACATTTGAGGAGTTAGGACATACATATCTATCAAGGTCATCATAAACACAACCAATGGAAAATACTTCTTCAATGATTTTTTTTCATATTCAAAACTCTAATTATTATAGGACATTAGAAAAGGTGAATTAATTAGGTTGAATACATATTTTTTTATAAATTTCATATATTATTATATTAACTTATTTGATAAATTAAAAAATTGATCAATTGATTTATTATTAAAAAATTATATCTTACTTCAAATATTACATTTAATTTATTCGATAATTATAATCTTTTTTGAAAGAACCATTAAAATAACCAATCCCTTTGCACATACATGATCATTTAGCCAAATATTAGTCGATGGAATCTCGTATGTTTTCCATTCTGAAAATTATCCCTAAATTCCAAGTACCTGAGAATATGTGCCTTCTCTGACTGCTTTCTTCTGTCTTATAACTCTGAATTCAATGGGTAAAATAATGCCAACATAAATCCTATAGTTCTTGACCATCACAATCTTTGATATTTACTTTTGTAAATGTAAAATAATCATTGGAAAATCAAATGTGAAGAATTTTTTATTGTTTACGTTATTAGTCCCGAAGGGAAAACTAATGGATTCAATTCACTTTAATTCTAGATTAAATTTTACCTTTTACACTAATAAAAATTTATTATTTTTTATACATTCAAATATTTATAGTTCTCCATTAGTAAACTTGTGCATTTATTAACTGAAAATATGAAAAAATATATTTATTTGTGTTGTGATTGGTTAAAATTATTAACATGTTATTAAAACAAAAACTATTGACGTCATGTGCAGTTGGCAATAAATAGTTGGAAATGGAAACAACTCTGAGCTATCACTTTCCCTGGTTAATAAAATCCTTTTATAAGTTGACATCAAATTTATTTCTTTTAAAAAACTTTCCATGTATTGTTACAAATTTAGGGATGTCACTATTGGAATTTAGGAAACAACAACATGATCGGGAAGTGCCATAATTTATCATAATTATTTAGGAAATAACACAACAAATAGTGCAATGAATTTAAGAAACAACATCTTCTATAAGGTCATGCTCAACATCTTCATCCTCATCTTCTAAATCAGGCTCTTCTTCATCTATTTCAAGATCTAGGTCCAAGTCAAGGTCAAGGTATTTGTCATTAGATTCTGGCTTTGACAGGTCTTGGGGTTGAAACCCTCCAAGGAAAATAAGGTAAACACACTTTAAGCTTAGGGTACTATATCCTTCTATTTCATAGAAAATTGTTTCACTTGGATGCTTCAATGCATTTTGAATAGTAAGATTGGTTTCCTTTCCTCCTTATGTGTTTACTCATTAATCCTATGTCATTTTGTCTTGAAGATCACCACAAAGTCCTTGAACTATTCCTTCCCAATGCCTTGGCACCACTTTTTGTCCTAGATCTTCCTCAACACACTTAAATGCTTCCCAGACCCTGCAAACACCTCCAAACCACCTCATGACTTTACCATACTAGTCATGGTTTTCTCATACCATCCACCCCATTTTGTTATAGTTTTAGGTTTTAATTTTTTTGGCATCTATGTTGTCATTCATTGTATTTTCATAGCTTAAATAAATCCTTATATGTAGTGGGAAGAAGAAGAAAAATCATTTTTATTTTCTTGAACTCTAACTGACATCCTAAACAAATACATGTAGTGCCAATTCCTCAAGAAAATATAATGATATTTTAATCTCCATTGACACGGTGCTTCATGGATTTCCTTTAGCTGACCCAAAATAAAAACTTTACCTTATTAAAATTTCACTATTTTATTTAATTATATATGTGTTGAAGGTTACAGAGTTCTTCAAGATGAATCCTTCCAATATAATTTTCACGTAACGTAAAATTTATTTGAAGATGGTGTATGCACACACATATTCCTCACTTTTTTTTGTGCTCCTTATGGTATGTAATTTTATCCTAACCAACTTGTGTATGTCTATTTTCTTATATTATTATCCATTTGGCCTATCTATTTGTTTGTCATGTTTAACTGAAACTAATTAACCTTTTGGTATCTAGGTTCATAAGTTTTCAAGACTTGTACTGAGATTTTAGCCATGAAAACATAGATGGTTTATTTAATGTTGGTGGTTTTTTCCAAATCACATGATTTATAGCTTTAAAACCTAGCTTTAAATCCTTATATGATTTATTTATTTGACATGTGCATTTAGTATTTCTTTATAAAATGGGTATGTTGAAGAGATATTGATGATAGAGGAGAGTAAAAATTTATAACTTGTTGCTCATGTGTTCCTCTTTTTGGTCCCTTGCTCATCATTAGTGACTGTTTTTACTAGATTTGTCACCTTAGGGGTTCGATCTTGCGACCTATGAGCTTTACAGGTTTAACTTAACCCTAACATAATTTCTTCATTAACTTTATTTTTTGGGCCAAATTTATAGAAACGTAGGATTATTTTCAATTTCTAAAATTATGTTTATAAATATTATTATTCTTAGAAGTTGTGAAGGCTTTTGGAAATTTACACGGATCTTTCATCTTGTGAGTTAATCGATGAGATTAACTAGCATGCACTAACTCCCAATGCATGTTGGTCTTCACCGATCATTAGAGGCAAGTCATTGTCCTCTGACTTACTGATGGATGTAATTGATCAAACAACATGGTTACCATACCTCCACAGTTAAACTTACCTCTATGGTTATGGTTACCCATAGTTAAGCACATTACCCACAGTTAAGAACATTACCCACAGTTAAGAATGTTACCCATGGTTAATCTTGGGTGAGAAAAAAAGGGTGGGGACTTCAAATTAGCCCCAAATATGACCTTTTCCCCCATTTCCTCTACGAGATGGTGATAGTGCATGTTGGTGATCTAAGAGAACTAGGTTCGAGCTTCATTAGATGGTTCGTGATTGGCTGGTTGGAAGGGCTCCCATTTTAAATGTTTTGAGAAATTAAGTATAAGCTATCAAATATAACATATTTTATTATAATTTTTAAAATCAACTTTATCAAATAATGAATCAGTTTGGATATGAATGTGTAATCTATCATATCCGACAGAGAAGGCCTATAGATTAGATAATTTCTTGAAATAAAGAAATTTGATTTAGTAAAATAATATATTTTAAGTAATATCTTATCTCTATTATCATAATCTTCCAAATGAATTCAAAATAATAAACCATAAATATAAAGTAAAACAAAATTGAGATAAATCAAGATATCATATTTTCAATCAAGTAAACGATCAAATGAAACTTAACATAATAAGATACCACAAATAGCAACCAACAAACAAAGGAAACAAACATAAAGAAAACATAAAAGAGAAATACAACTAACTACCAAATAAATAAGGAAAACAACTAAGAAAACAAAACAAAAGTAAAACTTAAAACTAATCTAAAACTAAATCTAGTAAACTATCTAATATAAAATCTAACTAAATCTAATAAGTAATTCAAACTTAAGACTAAACTTAAAAATAATTAATATGAAATCTAATAAAGTCTAACATATTAACTAAAATTGAATATAAACTCTAAGAAAGAACTAATCAAAGAAAACAATCTAACTTAATAAAGTAACTTAAAGAAAACATGAATAAACAAAGAGAATAATCTAAGAAGGAAAATTTAAAGAAATAAAAATAAAACTAAATAAATTAAAAGAAAAATTAAGAAACGGAAAATAAAATTAGATTGATTGAAGATTAATCTAAAATAGATTATACTATATTAAAATTAGAGTCAATATAAAATACAATATAGAAAAATGTGAGTCTCAAAAGATAGAGTCATCTTAGCAAAATAGATAGATTTTAATTGAGAAACCATCTTTCTTATAAAAATCATGAGAGACAACTTTTACAATCAAAATAGATCAATAAAACATCTCAAACATTAAAGTTTTCATCATTATTTGAATTGAATACTTAGATTTTGCATATAAGATTGCAAATAACAATCATCAAAAGATGTTAAACTTGAAAAACTTAAAATAATCTATTATAAATAATAATAATAACTGAATATACCTACGTTTCCTAAGCAATTACTCAACCGTCATAGAAAGTACCATTGAGTCTATTTACAAAAGTCATGCTATCTTAGAGAAGTTGCATAGAAGATAGAGATAAATTATTAAGTTAACAAATATACAAGTCTTCAATACCTGTGTTGTTCCTCTCTTCAAATGAATCTTTGATCTCTTTTTATGCTTCAAATTTAATTAAAGAATTTATAACTAACCTTAATTAGTTATTAGTTTAATTTAATTAATTGACTTTGTAAAAATCAATTAATATAAATAGTTATTAGTTAAGATTTAATTAAGACTTAAAAATCTTAATGGATCAAGTTTTTTTAATATAGACCAGGTACTATCCAACGAGTGGGGACCCTATCAATTAATAATACAATAGAATAACATATATCAATAAATAAATAGAAAAATCAAAGTATAATAGAATTCCTATTTATATCAAAACCATAATGCATATTCCAAAATCAACTTAAGCATATATATAATATAATATATATATTTTAAAAAACTAAAAGTCCACTATACTTTCCAGAATATTATCACCAAAAATACTAAAACCTGAAAGTTAAAGTATCAAAACTAAAAGTATAACATTTTTCCATCTAAAAGTTTAATTGAAAATAAAAGTTCATCCTACTGACATTCAATAATCATCAGAATCAGAAATAACTTCAATCACTAGCTTCCCTTGCTCATTGACACATTCATTATACTTCATCTCAACTGTTGGAAGGTGAACCAAATTTGTTCCTGAATTAGTTGAGGGATCATTTATCTTCAACTTAATATGTTTGATAACTCTGACCTCAACTAAAGAATTTATGTCATTTTGACTGTCTGACTGCTTATCTAAAGTGATTGGATGGTTTTCAATCACACATTTCCTACTACTTTTAGGTTTCCCCTTTAGACTTAAATTATTGCATCCTAAGATAGGATACCTTTGAGAAGAGAAGGCTCATTAGAAATAGAAGGCAGGGAAGGTTAACATAATTTTTCCTCATGGGCTAATTCAACATCGAACTGAGTGGCTTCATTAGCAAGGTGAGGCTCACTAATAGGCTGAACTCTTTTCAGAGTAAGTGACTATATTGAAAAAAGATGCTGATTATTTTATAAATAGTGAGAGGAACTATTGTGAGAAAGAGTTCTAGCACAAAATCTATGGCCATAAAAACCTTGACTACCCCTATGATTGGTTGGATTGAAATGTATATTATTTAAAACATTCTAAAACTCAAAATCATTAGCATCAAAATGGATAGACATCTTAGCACCTCTATTAAATCTAGGACCAAATCTCCTAACCTGAAAGCCACCCCTTGAAAAGTTTCTATTTGGGTGTTGTTGATTTACATTAACAAAATTCTAACCCCAACGTTTATTATTATTACTTCTACTTGATCTGGGTTGATCCCATCTAGATACTTTAAATATATTCTAAGATATAACATACACATATTCAAAATGAAACCAAACTTCATTTCTAAATCAACAAAATAATCTTTGTATTGTAAAATGATTGAAACAAACTGAACAATTTCTACTACAATTATTGGATTTCACTAGAATATCTCTTAAAAATAACTGAGAACTCAAAATAATATCATAATTTTATTTTTAAAATATTCTAACATAACTCCCTAATTTCTTATTCTCACTGTATGAAAACCATCTAAAAATAAACTGAGCCAACTCAAAATTAAAAGCGGGATTTCATAAACTTTATTCATGAAAAATATCTTCTTAGAAACCTTAAGTATCTTCTCAGAAACCAAATATATTTTCCACATGTCATATTTCAAACTAAAAACTAGTTTTTTGAACCTTTGAAATATATCATATTGTCTACAATCTTAAAAATGAAATCCAAATAATATTTAACAATATATTCTGGTACATTCTCTTATCATGATTTCATTTTTTGACCATTATCTTATACATATATATTATGTATAATTTTTACAAGAACCTTTCAATAAAGAGAGTTTTGACACAAAAAAATTCTTTCACCTATTACAGATTTTTAAAGTATCATTATTTTGATATCTAACTTCAAAACAAACCCAAGAACTTCAAGACTAATGTGTAAATCCAAAAATAACTTCATTATTTTTGGAATATAACCTTCTATATTTTCATATACAGATTTATGTCAAATAAGATTTAAAGCTGAAACTGGTATATGAAAAATATAGCTTCAATATACCAAAATATAGTCACATTTATATGCTCAAACTACTACAAACCACTTCTCTACTTCTCTATATCATGATCAACCAATAACCATTCAAACATTTTAAAAGTTCATAAAACAAACAAGTAGATTTTGTTTTATAGAAAGCTCTAAGTGCATGAACTTCAACACCCAAGACTTCAAAATAACCAAAATCTTTCAAAACCCAAAACCCTTTGAACATATTAGATTCTCCAATATTTTATACTTTACCAAATATTAACATGTACAAATTTATGATTTCAAAAGACTGAAACAACAAAAAATTTAACATGACAACCCATCAAAACCCATAATTGAAATATAAATCCTGAGAAAACCTTCATTATATTCAAATTTCAACATGCCATACTTCCTCAACATACATGCATAATTTTATTTGAACTGAAACTGATATACATGAACATAAACTTTCAAAAATTCTTGAAACAGGCATACATTATTTATTTTATACAACCCAAAATCCCAACAAAGCCTTTCAACTATAAAAATCCAATGAAATCCCTGAAACTAAAAATGACATGCTAAAAGCACCATATCCATTTATATAACTCACAGATAATCAAAACTGATTAAATACTTACAACAAAACCTCATAAATCTCATGCTCAAAGTGGTAAAGCCATTTATTCTCATCCCATTCTGAGAATATACCAAAAACTATATATATTCACTTTAAAATTTCATGCAAGAAGTGAGATATTCAACCATCAATTGATCATTCAACTTCATGCATAAACAATTTAATCACATGCAGACTAGAATCTATCATTTTCCATGCAACCATAAAATTGTTTGAAAAAACAAGGAAAACCATTCCTCAAACTTATTTATTTTACTTAAGACATACCTAGATGTGCTTTATGTAAGCTTCCTATTTGTAAATACGTCTGCAACTCCCAAAAACCAAACTGACATAATATCTCTTCCATAAAAAGCTTGAAAAAGAATGATCAGAATAATGAAAGAGAGTTATTTGTAATACAAGTCTCTTGACGTAACTACCTTAGTTATGTGTCTACCACTCATTAGTTCATCAAAATTGATGTTACTATTTAGTAATTCCACCAACCATGTTAGTAAACGATCAAACTTAGTGAATACTAAAACCATTGTTAAACATTTTTCCAACATCCATCATTCAAGGCATGTACACCCTCATTGAATTCTCAAAATACCAAAGATCTTAGCATGATCTTGAAACATCCTCAAATATGATTTATAATAAATTACCTTGCCAACCTATAAGCCACAAATGATCGAATAGACTACCAACTCACCATTTGTGAGTCTCAAAACATAGACCACATTGCCTTTAAAATCACTAACCTATGCCCTTCAAAACTATATACCTTGACATATATTTAAGCTAATATACTTAACCTTTCAAACAAAACTTTATGCCCTCGAATTCCCATTCCTTGAGATATAGACTTAAGTTTAACACATTCTAAATGACCATGGCCCGATAAACTCATTAGTATCTTTTCAAAACTTTAGGATAAATGACCTTAGTTAGGATCTTATAATATCAACACCTTAGGAAAGTTTCAAAATAAATCACTTGGATTAAATCTTGAGTACCATAAACTTAATTCATAAGATTTTGGCTTGAATAAGCTCTCCCATTAATCATATTATGTTTAGACCTCATGGTTCAAATATATACAAACTTAAAATCATAAAAGTATAAATGCCAACTTTGTTTTTAATTGAATTTTGTATGATTTTGATCCATTAATATAACAAATAAATTCATATAAGGTTCAACTTTCAATAATGAAGTTCATGATAAATCAAATGATATATTTGATTTAATAAACCATAAGATGCATTACACTGCATTCCTCAAACTATAACAGTTATGATTGATCTATTTGTATACTAAAAATTAACTGAGAATGAAATCATAGAACCAATTCATATATCATTCTAATATGGGTCAGACTAATTTACCCATTTTCAATGAAAATGAGGATATAAAATCAGTCACCACAAACTGCTTACACTATCAAATGAAAACTTTTCTAAAATTTAGAACACACTCAATTAAAAATTGATGTATAACTAAATGATCAAAACAATCATATAATGCTTTCATGATCAAAAGTGTCTCTATTTCAAACTAAAAATACTGAATTATAATCTGAGCATGAACCAACTAAAAAGCAAAATGACTAACCACAAACATTCTCAATGATAAATATATATGCACATTTTATTCATTTATCCATTATGCTTTTTGAAACCACCTAAAATATAAACATGAATTCATAAACTAATTGTCATCTATTTATAAATGAAAATATGTATCCAAATATATTACTAATTCACTAAGTCCCCGACACATTTTTAAATTTTATGACTAAGTCATCTCTATGGTAGAAAAGTATTAGTTTAGAAAAAATAAGGGGGGTGTGAAAATAGGCATAACAGAGCCCTGAACTTCTTTCATATATTATGTGGGATGGAGATGACAGCTTTTGTATAATTTTATACATGTAATGAAGAAGAATCTTTCATTTAGTTTCATAATTGTGTTATGTCATCTCATGGGCCTCCCTAAATTTAGGGACCAAAAATTGTGATCTGGTAAGTGGGAAGTATGGTAGTGGTGTTCTATGAGGAAATCATATTAAAAAAATTGGTGACCGATTTTGCTACACTAAAGCTTTAATAACTCAATATGTGTTATGCCCTAACCTTTTTATGAGTGATAAGGCAATGTATCATTACAATTTAATGGGATATATTTCATCTCATATGAGCTCATATCATTTGTAATGCACACATGTTGTATAATTTTTTCTTGTGTCACCTACTAGCATTTCCTTTCATGCGGTGTCCATAAATACTAGTATGTCCATGCCTCTAATTCAATACATTGAATGATTAGTTGATGTACAACCATAATATCACATGGGATTCTTATCAATTTCACTTTTTTTTACCCTATGCTGATTATATGGGCTTCATAGCAAATTTGTTATTTTTAAAACCTTATCTTCATTTTATGGGCTTCCTAGCAATTTCTCTTTTATTTAACCCTTTCCTGAAGCTATAGGCTTCATGTCAAAATCACATTTTTGTGCCTTACCCACATGCATGTAGTTAGTGCGTGCTGCTTAAGATCGTTTATAAACACAACTACCTCATGCATGCATTATTTTGTCCATTTCTACATTTTGGTGCATTTATTTTGATATGTTTTATAAATGGTTTTATATTTATTTCAATGAGGTTTTCTACATTCTTATAACCATTTTGTTCATATTTTCTATCATATTTTTCTTAAGTGGTTTGAATTCTCATATTTTGATTTCTATGTGTAGTTCATGGCTTTTATTTGTGGTATGTTTGACCAGCATGTGCATTTATTGGTTATGTCTGAGTGGAAAGTAAGACATTTATATCAAAATCATGTTATTTTCTCCTCAAAATGAAATCATAAAATAATATGCCACTTTTCTATTTGATGAAGTGTCTTTACATCATGCCTCTTACTTTGCTTTAACAAACGAGCTAGGATTATGTTTGTATTTGCATGATAAAATAGGTGTGTGCATGGACATCGATTTCAAAGATGTTTATCATGAAATTATAAAGGATAAGGATGTGCCTCAAGGTCTGATCACTGAGCTACATGACAACATGACTTTCAGGTATGGGTTATTTATAGATATTCACATTTGTTGTACAAATGAACATCTTCAACAAGCATCATCAAGGCAAAAGCAAAATGAAATGTGACAAATCACTATGGATACATTTACAATGCCTGATTTAGAATACATTCCCATAGATGATTTTTTTGATACTTTGACCGATTTTCCATTAGTCTATATAATTTTCTATGGTGACATGAATTGATTCTCATTTACTCGTTATGTAATGTTCGCTTTTGTATTTGTCATAATATTCTCCATTCTTTTCCCCTACTTGATGTAATCTTTAAAGGAAGTCATGAAAAAGTATTTTTTTATATCTGTTACACTTATCTAGATAATTTAAACATATATTTATACAATATTTATTTTGACTCTTTGTATGGTGTCATGAATTTCCTAATGTTTTTACATATGACACACTCTAAAATAGATTTATATCTTGAACAACCCAATATGGGTTAAATGTAATAGTGCATGCAAAACAACATATTTAAATGAAAGGTACAAAAATGTATCTGAAAAGGGCGTTCTCTTCTTTGTTGATGCACACGAGTTTGATTGCCCATTTTGATGGCATGTACATGTTTTAATTTTGTTTACACCAAATTGTGCTTATATTATATGCATTATTCAATCGTTGTCTTTTGTACGTTAATTATATGACAGACAAAATTCAATTGAAGGAAAATAATTCCACTACAATACATGGAAACTTATGTTCAATCAATACCAAAAGTCCATTTCTAATTCATTCAATGAAATGTTCTCCTTGTAGGTTGCAATAGATGGAAAAAAGGTGGGAAGAAATAATGCACCTTGAACTACAGAAGCCAGGTGAGGGTCCATTTGATTGTAGTTATATCAAGTGGGTGAATTTTCCTGACATCAATGAAGAAGACTTGTGGGTTTCTTGGGTTGAGCAGGATAGGATTGATGACTTCATCAAAGGAGAATCAAGAAGGGCATTGTTCCCTATAAATTTTCATGTTTCACATTGCAAGAAAAATTTAGATTTTACTAGAAAGGATTCCAGGATCACCGTCACCTCTGAATATGTCATGTAAGTCACCTCACACTATAGATTTCAAGCTGGTGTCTATTCAAATGCTATTATGTTCTATTCATGTACATTTTTTTAATTTTTCATGATTGTTTATTTGTTCAACACAATCATGCAACTATTGGTGTTCATATGGCCCAGATGACTTTCAATAAATTGATGCCATGCCAAAAGATAAGTCTTTACTACCCAAATCTAAAAAGGGTAGCTAACTAGGTTGAAGGCATAAAGGTGTGGTTGTCATTATAATTTCAACACATGACATATGGTTTATAGACCTGATTGTGTGCTACTCATATACAATCAAGTAAAACACACAAACAATGAACACAACTATTACCACGACCAACAATATGAATAGTTCAAGGGCAAGAAATGTTTTTTTGCTCCTCACATCAGTCCCCATATTAATGAATGGGTTTATAGGCTAATATTTTTGGGAATGTCTATTGATTTTATCCACTTTAAACACAAGGAGATGGTGCATGGAAAACTTGTATTGTTTAATAGTGAAATAGATCAGGATGATTTATTGAGCAAGGATGACATTTACAACAGAGAGAAACTAATCAAGGAGGTAAAATACATGTACAATGCTGACAATGCAACAAGTGTTCAGGAGTAGGTGTTATCAAATCCTGCCAAGTGGTTTTTATATCAGGGATACAATGGTGGAGAGCTTAATGGGGATGGGTAAATCCATTTCATCTTGGGCATCCAACTCCCACAATAGCTAAAATGGTTGTTGAGATTTAGGAAGCATAATTTATTAGCAATGGATGCAATGTTTGGGATGAATATAATGAAGGTATTGTGCCAATGTTTTTAATAATAGTTGATATTATTAGTTGTTTTGATGTTTGTAATAATAGTAGTTATTCCAATGTTTTTATTTTTTCTTGTACAATTCTAATTATACACACTATTGGTGTTTGACTCCAAACACAAAGGTGTGCCTGTTGCATGGGTAGTTATGTATTGGTCATGTACAATCGCATAAGACAATAGATGTAAATTATTTTTTAAATATTGCATCTAAAAGACATTGAATGGACAATCAGTGCCTTCATGGTTGATGATGCCAGTGTGGAGATAAAAGCTATTAGGTGTGTTATCATTATTCCTACATGCATCATGGAATTCATATTTATATGTTCATAGACACCATCTCCACCTTATTCCATTATCTGATGCAAAACTATTGTTTTATACATGAATACATTTGATTGTGAGGTCTACTTATGCATTTGGCATGTTTGTTACTCATGGTTGAAGAATTTGATAGCAAAGGTGAAAGATGATGATGTAAGACATGCAATGTTTGAGGACTTGGGGTTTATAATGCATAGTTGTGCTCATGAGGACATGGATACAATGGAGTCTATAAATTTTATATAAATATATCACTCCTCTTAGCCTATTTTTGTTAAATATTGGGAACAACACTGGGCATACAGGGTTGAAATGTGGTTACAATGTTATTAGACACTTCTGTATGTTGGGCAAGACACTAATGCATCTATAGAATCTTACCATTCCCATTTTAGATTTCATTTCCTAAGAACAATAAAGAATTATGCACCTCATAGGGTGGATTGGTATATAGGTAGCATGCCCACATAAGGGGTGTGGATACATGTTTGGTGAATCTTACACACACTAACCCCCCCCCCCCCCATCTCTCAAAATTGGTCAAAGCATAATGGAGTATAGGGTTTTAAGATAATATCTACTCTATGGGGAGATTTATAGACTTATAGCTATCAAAACTTCATAGACAGGGTCACACAAACTTGGCGAATAAAACCCAGAAAGCTTAGATCCTCAAGATAGCAGCGGTAGAGGTAGACTATAGTGTTGATGCCACTCTTATCCACTTTCATTGATCTTATCCAATCATAAAATGAAGCTTAGATCTCAGTTTATGATAGTGTCTTAGTCCTTCACAATGAATATCAAACCCTATCTCAATCATATCAGTTAGTTTCCAGTTAAGTCTTCTTTTCGATCTCTTATTACTATTTTTAGAAAGGTCAAAATTGCGATCTAGTTTACATAAATCAATAGCTTAATTATTTCATATTTATTTCTTTATTTTAATACTTAGACCCTTTAACTAAATTATGAATAATACACTTATATTCCCAAAAATTGTTAAATCATTTGGTGAACCCAACTTACTTTGTTTGTGCACAAAAACCCTAAAAACCCTAGGGTAAATTTCCTATTGATTTTTCTTATAATTTTCTAGTTCAAAATCAAGATCATAATGATGAGTGGAATAATACAAGTTATTATGATTTCCAAGATATTGACAATCAATACGAATCTTCAAAGTCATATTCACATCCATTCCCTCATGCTTCACAATCATGCATGATTCCTTTGTTTGATATAGGACACCATGATAAGGAGTCTTTTTTGAGACTCATCAGTTAGTGTTATTTATTCTTAGCCTAATTGTACATAGTTTATTTTTGCTTACTTGTATATAGCTTCTCAATATCTCTTGTACATAGTCTCCTTATGATTGATTGGACATAGCTTTAAATATCTAAAATACCAAAAATAATATAACATCTCAAAATACAAAAAACATTCAAATATTCAAAATAAAATCCAAAAACATTTCAATTATATGCATCATCCATGTATTGCATTGCTACTATCATGCTAGACTTACATTTTCTATTCCATGTTATTATTTGTTGATTTATCTACATTACCATGCTTCACTTGATCTCCTTTGCGTGTGCATAGTGACATCCAACTCTTTAATTGCTTCACTATACCTATTGAGGGGGCATCCTACTTTTACATTCGAGACACACATTGATATATATTCCCACTGGGGGCATTTTCTACATGACTACACCATCTAGGTTATGTCATTCCTACACCACAAACTCTAGTTATCATGTTAATGTACATTATTTAATAGCTTACACAGATTACCATATCAACATCTTACTAGTTTATAACACTTATGTATTTCTTAGCATATACCTAGTCATGTACTAACATGTCTTGTATACTTTCCATCTTGATTTAATTAGTTAGATGCGATTGTATTTCCATTATTACATGCTTTACTTTCATGCTTAGCATAGCTAGATTGTTTTTATTTCTCAATTCCTATTTTATCTCCTATATGTGCTTTAGGACATTTACCAATGTCGTTTGCTTTTATTCATGTGTGTGCCTTAGGGAACTTTCCAATGTCCTTTGTCTATACTCATCTATGTAATTATGGCCCTCGTGCCAACCCTTGCTTGTTTTAATTATATGTGTATGCGGCATTTGAACATGCCTTGTATGTTTACTTTCTATTTTGAGTGACATGTGCCCATGTCCCTTGTTTTCTTGGCCCCTAAGCCATTTTTATAGCTTCTTACTTCTTGTTTTGTGTGCTTATTTCTTATTTGTTTCTCATTGTTTGCAATACCATGATCCATATCTTGCATTATCTTGCTTTCTTGGATGTCATGATGAACATCATGATTCATCTCTCTTTGACAACTAACAACTAACCATACTTCTAGTTTCAATTCATTACATTTCACATGCTATTACATTGTTATATCTATCTAGGCATACCCCTATTGATCTAATAATTTCCATTTCAAACATTGTTATATATAGAGATATCTTGTCAACTATCATTGTTATATCATGTATCATTACAACATAACACATTTGTAGGGCTCTTTCTTCTGAGGGAAGTCATTGCAGGGTCTTCATTCCTACCCTTAGAAGAGGGGGAAATAAACAAGGGTTTTGTCATAGAGATTTGAGCTCTTAACAGTTAAAAATATAGCTTTCAGCACACCTAGAATAATAACTAGATATCAAACCAATCAGAATAGACCAGGTAGATAGCAAAAATGTTAGAATAGTAATTAGATTTAGCCCAAGACAACAGTGCCAAGATTGGACTAAAGTTTTGGTGCCACTAGTGTCCGCTTCTGGTGATTGTATCCAAATAATATAAAAATTAGACTTTCTAGAAGTAGGTAGAAAAGTAGGTTCATCTACAGTTTTTTACAGTTGGACTAGTTCAAAATCAATAGTTTTTAGTACACTTTTAATCAGAGAATCCAAATATAGGGGAATCATGTATGGCATGATGGCTCTCACTTCTAGGTTTAGATATGGTAGTTGGTATAGCTTTTAGATCAGAATCCATGTTTTAGACATCAGTGATTGGGGTAAATGTGCATGACATATTTTTTTTCTTTTCTTTTTGAGTTCAATATTACTTAGACATTCTCAGTAATTGCATGCCTTATACCATCTATAGGTGGTTGGCATCATTTTAGAGTATATTTCATATAAGCCTTACTTCCACATTTTAGAGTGGCTTTCATATAAGCCTAGTGTACTAGTTTCAGAGTGGCTTTCATACAAGCCTAATTAACATATTTTGGAGTGGCCAAGAGTGACCTAGTTTCTAGCATACATTTAGCTATCCATGCCAACATTGTTAGATTACAAAGCATTCATGGAATTCAAGGGCCATCTTATTTGACACACATTTCATACTGGTATTAGTTTATAGATTTACTTCACAGGGCAATGATGGAGCCAAAGAACTAGATAACCTTTGCATTATTGAGCCACCTATTCAAAAGGATTGGACACACAGTTTAAACATTGATTAAGACATGCATGATCACCTAGCTTCACTTAGTGGGTGATGATGGAGCCAAGAGCCACTTTTGAGGAATTGAACACTCATATCCATTCATGATATTACTCTTGGTATAACATATATCCAAAATTACTCGGCATCACAATAGGCTTTGTATTGGTTCACATACCTGGTGAGGTGTATTTGTTCCTTTTTCTTCCTCTCTCTTTTACCCAGATTTATACGTTCTTATTTTATATATAGTTTATATGGTAATAACTGATCTAATCTTTATTTTCTATTACATATTTTTACTTCACAACATTCTCTCTTTATGCACACCCAACATCACACAGCTTCATGAGCTTCACCCTTACAGGTAAGTTCAGATACTCTTTCTATTTTTCCTTTATCTTATTATTTTGCTTTACTACATCAATAGAATAAATGGGGAAAATGTAGTCATATAAAATGCAAAAATTATTAACTTGAGTGTGGTTTGTGACACCCAACCCATAGGTCCCTCTTCTTTCTCTCTTGACCCTCATAAACATCTTTTCATTGATGCCCAGTCATTCGTAGCCTTTCAAACTTGATCCCAGCTAAGCCAAACCTTTTTTTACATGAGTAATCCATCTTCTAAGTCTTATCATCTTAGGAAAATAGTGACACACTTGGACTATAGCATAGGTATCACTCCTATTCACTTTTGATGCTCTTGTCCAAGTGCATTTTTTGGCCTTAACAATCAGTTTCTTCTAGTTCCCCATCCTTCTCCTTATTGACCTAATGTGATTACATTCAACCCATGACCATTAGATCCCTATAAAATCCCATTCAAATATCATTTGAAAAGGGTTGGCAAATATCACTAAGCAAGCGAGAATACAAGTAAGAATACTCAAGTAATCTTCCCTATTCTCTGCATACAACCAACCAATATACTTACAAGTTTATTCAAATCCTTACACCAATCCCTAACCACCTCAAGTACATCCAATTTAGCATTTTTCATATTCATACACTCAATTGCATAAAGAACATCAAGTGGGAGAACTACATATGACTTGATCCCCCTTGGAATATTTGTATGTAGGTAATTTGTCCACACAAGGAGTGTGGATACACATTTAATGAATCTTACACACACTAACCCCCCCTCTCTCTCAAAATTGGTTAAATCAAAATGGAGTATCAATTTTAAAGAGAATATCTACTCTAAAATTAGCTCTAGAGACTTTTATCTATTCAAACTTCATGGACAGGGTCACACAGACCTAGCAAAAAAACCCAAAAAGCTCAGATCTTTAGGATAATAGCAGTAGAGGTGGATTAAAGTGTCGATGCCACTCATATCCACTTTTATTGCTCTTATCTAATCATAAAATTATTTTCAGATCTCATTTTATGACAGTTTCTTAGTCTTGCACAATGAATATTAGACCCCATCTTAGTTGTGTCAGTCAGTTTTTAACTAAGTCTTTTTTTCCATATCTTATTATTATTTTAGAAAAGTCAAAATTACAATCTATTTTACATAAATTAGTATCTTAATTATTACATATTTATTTACTAATTTTACTACTTAAACCCTTTAATTAAATTAATAAGAATACACCAATATTCCCAAAATATGTTTAATCACCCAACAAGAGGACACAGTGACAAAATGTTAATTGTGTTGGTACAAGGTGATGCTATGAGAGTGATACCTAGAATGGATGTGATGATGCCCACCATGAGGTGGCCAAATTACTCTATCATACAATCTGGGATCCCTGGGTGGAGAAGATGGAATCTGAGCCATAACACAAGGAACATATCCCTAGTGTGAGAGGAGATCTTGAAGTTGCCCAAGCTCCATAGCCACTTTATTGGCTTGGACTTGAATTTACAAAATAACATTAGAGATGATAGAATATTTTTGAAAATTAGATACACTAAAATCAGCATAATAATTATTAAACAAATAATTATTCTTTCTTTCCAATTCTAGAAGATAATCTCCACTCTAAAAGTATGCCAGACTTACATATACTTTAAGCGCATCCCAGGTTTGTCTCCAAGGAGGATATATTACCAAAGGAAGAATTTAGGCTGGAAAGGCCTGAAAAGATCATGGATCTAAGAGCATACCCTTTGAGATTTAGAATAGAACTAAAAGAGATGAGGAAGCATCTCAAGGTGGCCACAGAAGGGGCAAGTAGATAGGTGGACTCCAAGTTGGACAAGTCTTCTGCCAATAAACAAGCCTTGGTATAGTATACACCAAGTAAAATAATCAAGATCAGGCTCCATGTAAGCCCCCCAAATGGTGTTGAAGATAAATCTCCATGCTTTAATAGACAATTTTAGCCCCCAACAAGCATTAAGCTTGTTATCCATGGGAAAATAAGGGGTGAGCCATGCATATCGAAGTCGATGGGTGTAATTACGAAAATGGGTCTCGACATACCATTTCCAATCCTTCCACCATGGCCAAGTAGAATGGACCAATTTTTAATGGAACATGGAAGTTAGGACAACATCAAGGATCTCTTGATAGGACTCCTAGTCCATATTGGCTAGCCAAAATTTAGTTTTCACTTCCTCCCAAGATAACCAAGAGTGAGAGTGCCTATAGAAAATATCTTGGATGATATGAATTCCTCTATGGTAGAGATTGATATCATTGACCCAAGGGAACTCTACCAGGGGTGTCTCATTGAAAGAGAAAATGGATGACTATCAAAGAGAAAGGGAGTTGGCAAAGAGGCCAGTTCAGAAATTGGAGCCATTCCAGAGTAGCCATGGTTTAATCTTTTCCCAGACCTTTCATATGTTTTTGGCCTCAAAGGACCCTATGATTTGGATAGGACAATGAATGAAGATTAAATTGGGTAATTCGAGCCATTTCTAAGCCTTTTTGCCCTTATACAAGCCTAAGGATATACAGTGTCTGAACAACACCTTCCAAGCTTCTTAGCCCTCAATGGCCCACACAATCCATTTGGCACATAAGAAAGTTCCTTATCGAGCTGTCAATGAGCCCCATCCCTCCAACATCATGCGTGAGACAATAATATTCCTAGGCCACCTTGTGAAATCCTTTACCCTATGGGGAATTGGTCTAAAGGAAATCTCTGAGTAACTTCTCTAGTTTTTGGTAACATTTTTTAGATGGCACCTAGCATGACGAGTAATACATATGGGTGGATGCAAGAATTTTTAAGTAGATTTGAAATTTTCCTACTAATGAAATAAAATTGGTCACCTAGAATTTTAGCTTCTTAGCAACTCTATCAACAAAATATTTCCACAACAAAGGTGACAAGGCATCAAAAGCAAAGGGGATGCCAAGAAATTTAAATATTTCATCATGTTAGATCCACTTCCAACTAAATTTAGTAGCCCACACTAGCGGAGGGAGGTAGGATTGTATATAGTAATGAGTTTTCTACCATTGGATGTTGGAACCAGAGGCCAGGTAGAAGGTTTCAAGACACTACAAGGCATTGTCCACATTGGATTCATCCTCAATGAGATTAAGGAAGGAGTCATCCACAAAGTGGCCATTGAGCAGTTGCATATCTTCATGTGGCTTCACGACATCAAGAGGGAAATAAATTATCTTAACAAGGCCCATAGCTTGGGCATTGCTAAGAATATATCTAAAACCCTCAGTTGCAAGCACATACAAGGTGGGAGCCAAGGGGCACCCTTGATGAATAGAATAGAACAAGCCAAATTTCTTTGAGGTGACTCCATTAATGAAAAGAACAACCAAAGCATCTAAGAAAAGCATCTGAATGGTTTGGATGAATGTGGTCCTGAAGCCCAAGGTTTGAAGCATGGCTAGAATAAAAGGCGATTCAATGTGATCGTAGGCTTTTTCAAAATCAATTTTGATGAACATAGCTTATTGCTTAGACCATCTAGCCCAATCCATGCCTTTCTAGATGACAATGATGTTATCCATAATATAACAGCTTTTGATGAAACTAGTTTATTTTGGATGGATAATGACAAACAATATATTATACAACCAGATTGCCAAAGACTTAGAAATGATCTTATAGGAAACATTTAGGAGGGTGATGGGCTACCAGTTGCAGATCAACTTAGGATCTCCTTGTTTAGGTATGAATTTGATATTTCTTTTATTTATATTAGTACCTTGAGAATGATTGTGAAATGCTTCTTGATAAACCTTATACAAGTCACTACCCATAAGGTCCCAAAGCATTTTATAGAATTTGCAAGGGAAGCCATCAATTTCAAGGGCTTTGTCATTAGCCATGTGAGACACTGCTTCATACATGTCATCGATAGAGAGGGGCCTATCGCAAACCACCCACTATGAGGGAGTGAATTTACATGGCACCATTGAAAGGCATTGTTGAAGGGTGGATTCATTCTCAGTCAAGGATGCTTGAGCTTTGAAAACTTGTTGATAGTGGTAGACAAATGATTGTACTATTAGTGGAATATCTATGAGTCTATTACCAGTCTCAGAAATGACTTGTATCTATTGCTTTGAGTTTTTGGCTTGTAGCATTTGGAAGAACTTATTAGAAAATTTGTCCCCTATCTTAAGCCAATGAAGCCTAGATTTGATTTGGGATCCCCAAGCATTATAGTTGTCTGCAATCTGAATGTAGTGCCATAAGGAAGTAACTCTCACCCACAATATCTCATTAAATGGATCTTTTTTCAGGGCTAGAGTCACACAGATTATCTCAGAGGAAGTATCAGAGTAGGAGTGTCTTCAAATTTTGGCAACCTGGTGGCCATAGATCCACATAGAGTTAGAGGTTCTTCTGATGGCATCATCCCACCAAAGAATCCAACTAGATTCTTGGGAGGGGCATGGATATAAATTCTAAACTCTCATAATGTGTGCCATCATGTGATCTATAATATATAACAATCAAGTGTTGTCACAGCAGAAAACACACTTGAATAATGGATCAGAACCTTCAATTCATGTTTTAATAAAAATTGATATTTTAAATGATTATGAGATTTAATAATGGATTTTAAATATTGATAATATACTGAATTTAAATAGTGTAATAATAATACATGAGATAAATTGATAGAAATATTGAGATGATTTGATAACATAGTTTGGCACAATGGCCTACGTCTCTGGATCCACTCAAAGTGAGGATCACTCCATTAAATTGTCACAAAATAGCTTTACAATTTATTTAGAAGTCTCTCAAATCATCTTCACGGGCTTAACTCTATCGAAGAGATATTCTCAAACCAAAATTATATAGCTTGAGGCCTTTAAAAATATCTCTATGTCTCTCTAGCACCCTTTTAGCACTCAGTCTTCAAATACATTCAAAACATGATTTCAAAATGAACCCCTCACCCCTTTATATAGGTTCACAGGGCCACAAAAGGTGGGATTGGATGATTATCCTTTCTAATTTCAAATAATATTCAGAATTATCCCAAGACCATTATTTATGGGATTTAACATTATCCCCTTTTTTAATAATATTTATCTCCACCCTTTTTTTATGAGATTTATATTATCCCATTATAATTTTATATGGAATTTTGATAATATCCCACATATTTAATTTTTGGGCTACCACATAATTATAAAAATACTAATTAATTATAATATGTGAGGAAGGAGCAAATTAATAAGCTAGCATTTAATTAGTCTATGTTGCCACATCATCATTTGACGACAACTTTGACTGACAATAAATTTTGCATACAAACTCAGAATTGGTCTATTCAAAATGTGCCAAAAAGCCCTTGATGAGTTTTATGCTATGGTAATGGTCAATCTATAATTTGACACTTCATTTTTGGAGCGTATATGGATCCTCCTAGATCATCATGAGTCCATGCTTGAGCAAGGAGGTATTAAGGAAGAATTGCATTTTGTGGACTTTGGGTTTCATAAACTTCCATGTCACTTAGAATTGAATTAGGGAGTGATCAAAAATCCAAAAATTTGGAAACACCTACACTAGAGGAAAAAAACCATCATCAAAAGAGAAGTACAGTTGGGTGGACATCATTGCCATGTCTAGATGCTTCAGAATTTGAATAGGGCCTTCCTTAAAATTACTCTAGGTGTACCAAAATCCATCTATAGGTCGACAGGTTAAATTGGGATCATAAAGGCCCCATTTAGTGTATATGTAAAACCATACCTCCCTTTCACCAGTTACCCACCTCATAGGCAGGTGGCCTAACTTGTCCTCGAGAGATGCCACCATATTAAAGTCACCACATAATACCCAATGGGAATCAGGGAGATCATCCACTATCCATCACCATAAATGGGTATGCTTCAAAGCATAATTCAAGGCATAAATATTAATAAAGCTAAAATAATGGCTTTCAATGCTAAAAATATCCCATATTAATCAGTTTGTGGGGTCCACACTAGATTACACTAAATACAGATACCACCTTGGAGAAATGAAAGTGATCAACCCTCTACATCCTATGGCATGGTTTCTATGAAAAATGTTATTATCATGCCAGATGAAATTACAAACAGTCGTCAATAATAAATCCACTACCTTAACTTATTGCAAATAGAGAATGTCCATCTCGATAAACTTCCTTCTAGAATCACGCATAAAAAACTTGCATTTTGGATTTTTGAGACACCAAAAATTCCATGAAAACCAATTCATAAATGACAAGTGTCAAGGGACATGTCCTCTAAGTCTATCCCCACTAGGGCATCATACTAGTTCTACAAAAAGTGCCCACTGTTGGCACTCAAGAAGTCATCAAATTGCTTCCTCACAATAGGTTCAACTTGATACTCTCTTTCCTTTACCTCATCACTCCTCTGAGGAGGGTTGCGAGAGCATTTGGGTATTTCCCATTGAGCAAAATTGGAAGAGTGGTTGGATGTGAGTCTAAAAATCTGGATCAACTGGGAACATAGACCTCAAAACCTTGGGACAATACATTAGTAGTTAGAGGGGTGTTGAACACCCTAGGTTTTTTTACTAATTTCAGGGCTTCAGTCAGAGAGGGCTCTTTCACAACAGGTCCCTACACTTGTAGGCCATTTCTCGAAGATGACTTGCCTCCTTTGGGAGTATCAGCTATGGTTGTAACTTTGGGGTGAGTATTCTTTTTCCCTACCATAGTCCATCCATCTTCATCTTTATTCCTGCTAGCTTCAGGAGAGGGCTTGGGGGAGAGGATGAGTTGTTGGATGCATTATTGTGATCCAATTGAAGGGGACAATCCCATATCTTATGGATTTTGGCTTGGCAATGAAAGCAAGTGTTAGACAAATTGATATATAGGATTTTTTGAGAGTGCCTCACATCTTCGACTTGGATCTCCAAAAACTCCTTGAGGTCCTAGGAGAGGTCAACTTATACACAGACCCTTTTTTGTGGTTTCATGGAGTAGAACCAATTTTATTCATGACAAACCACCTAGACTATGGAGGACGTTATCTGGTGAATAAAGTGTCAGCAAGGGAGTGAGAGACCTAGAAATTCAACCCAGACTGAGACTTTAAGAGCGGTTTGCTTTGAGACCATAAAATCTCATGTCCAGGGGGAGAGAACCATAAGTGAGTTCCTAATGTACCAAGTGGCAAACCTATGGAGGATTCCTCTTGCATGGGAAGGGTTGGAGAAGCAAAAAAAAAACTCTTAGTCATATTCTAGATGCTCTTGAGCTTAATGCTATGAGATACCTGATGAGTTTGAACCCAAGACCAAAGCATACCTTCAGAGGGGATTCTCCCTACAAAATAGCATACTAAATAGAATTTCTCTAACCATTGACATGTAAAGTTAAATTTGAGAATAGGTAATATAACATCAGATTTCAAAGCATTACCTCATTATATACCTTCAAGATAAACTTCATTGGGTGTTTACAGGGGGTCATTACTCGATGCTCCACTATTCTTATCTATGGCTAAAATCATTGGGATAGAAGGAAAAGTCATTATAAACGTTGGTTTCTCTCGAAGGCAACAAACCCTAAAACAACAATAAATACAAATCCCATAGGTGACTAAGGCCACAATATGACACAACACTGGGAAGGCAGAAAAATAAAGGCCGACTCAATGGCAAGCATGGATGAAGTCCTAACAGAGTGAAATTACAACATCACAATTCTATTCTCAATAAATTTTTACTTGACTATTATTTAAACATGAAAATTGATTAATACCTAAAAAATATAAATTTTCATATTATAAACATTTGTCTTTTCATAAATTTAACACTTTTTATAATTTTATATATTTAAATGAATTAGGATTATATATATATATATATAAACTGATACTTTTTAACTATCTAACCATTTACAACCTGCTAAAATTCTAACCTGATATATACGATCTAAAACCAAAAAAAACTTGCTACAGCCTGTCAATTTCCAAGCAAGACATCACCTTCAAGTGGTTTTAAAAAGATGATATAACCTTCGATGTGACGTTATTGAGATGGATTAGTTGACCGTATTTCATTGAATTCGCTCTTGAACTCGGTTTGAAAGGCAAAACAAACATGGAAAATCTCAAATGTCCATAAGATTTAAAATCCATCCTAATGATGCGAATACAATTGATTTGACCAATAATATATTGAAAACAAAATAGCTCACAATCGCAATAATTTAAGCATATAACCAAGTGTCATGCAATATCTTTAATGTAAACTCCAATGCTTCAATGAATGATTGTTATTAGATAGAATTCTTGTATTTGCTCAGTGAATCCCTCTGAATAATGATTTTTTTTGTATTTATAGACAAATTAAATTCAAATTAGGACCTTATTGGCCCCCGAATCGGCCTCCAACTATCAAAAAGTGAAAAAGGTGAGATCAAAGGATGAAGGAACTAAAGTCAAAAGGGACCCCTCTAAATAGTGTTGGGAGCATACATATGCTATGAAAATACCTCAATAGCATACAAATGCTCTAGAGAAAGGCATTAAATTAGGAGGAAATGTCGAGAGGGAGGAAATAATGATTTAAATGAGCTTATAAAAAGATCAACAACCATCAAAAGTTGACTAAATATGCCAATCATGTCTAATTTGTACCAATAATCAACAAGTATATAACCATGATAAAATCATGGAATTTGACAACTAATAAATGCCTATGATTTATTTTCAAGTGTCTATATATCAAAGTAAAAGAAGATATGTAGATACAAAATTTTGTGTTTAGATTTCCATTACTAAATTTTGTATACTTAAGAACATGAAAAAAAAAATATTTTCTTACACATGGGTGAGTGCCAAATAATATTAATTTGATGGAATCTTAAAATTTGGGAGTGATATACTTGAATTAACTAGGAGGTGGATATAATAACCATGTGAATCCAAGTGCCTCTAAATATGTAAAAAATCTTAAACACAACTACAAGTTTTAATCTTAGTAAAAAATAAAGCTGAACCAAAATTCAAAGTAATATCTAAAATATTGTTAAATAATACCTAGAATATACCCTTTTGTGGGAATAGGTGGTGTGCCATGGGTACATCGCTTTATGAGAGTGAGTCCCCTGTGAATAATGATTTTTTTTGTATTTATAGACAAATTAAATTCAAATTAGGACCTTATTGGCCCCCGAATCGGCCTCCAACTATCAAAAAGTGAAAAAGGTGAGATCAAAGGATGAAGGAACTAAAGTCAAAAGGGACCCCTCTAAATAGTGTTGGGAGCATACAGATGCTCTGAAAATACCTCAATAGCATACAAATGCTCTAGAGAAAGGCATTAAATTAGGAGGAAATGTCGAGAGGGAGGAAATAATGATTTAAATGAGCTTATAAAAAGATCAACAACTATCAAAAGTTGACTGAATAGGTGGTGTGTCATGGGTACATCGCTTTATGAGAGTGAGTGAATTCAAAATGCATGTTTTTATAGAAGTGAATGTTGTTTGGAGTGTCTCTAGGAATAGTTTGAGTCCAGATAAATATAATGAGTGGAATATATGCCCCATTTTAAAGACTTGGATTGAACATGTAAAATGTATATCTCAAAAAGAAAGTAATTGCAGTATAAGAAATGTGGTTTTACATCAAAATTCATGATATTCACCTACACTACTTTTTAATTAGATTTAATCAAATTAACCAAATAAAATAATAAAATTACACCTTGTCAAGTATATAATAACAATTTAGAATAATTGAAATGTGTAAGGAGAGGGATCTAAAAAAATATTTGAATTGTCATAAATTTGGAGATAATCTAAAGAAATGAGCATCAAAATGAGTTGTAGTATAGGAAAAGTGGATTTACATCAAACTACACTATATTCACCTACACTACATTGTAATCAGATCTAATCAAATTAACTGAATAAAACAATAAAATTAGACCTAATTTCTTAGAATAACATTGTAGAATAATTAAAAAGTACAAGGAGAGGGTTCTAAAATATTATTTGAATCATCACAAATCTGGAGATAGTTAGAAGAAATGAGCATAAAAAATTAGGTCCAAATGACAAGATAAGAAAAACCCAAAAATTTTAGGATGAACAAATAAATTTCCTCAGATTACTAGAACTATTGAGATGATTTTGGGTCTACTATATTATCAGTGCATGGTTCTTGACCCCTGTACCTTTTTGAAAATTGATTGTATGATCTTGTTTTTTAATTTGGAAATCATAAAACCTCGCTCTTTTTTCTTGAATTTTGTATAGATCTATGGTAAAATTAACTGCTTCATAATCCTAATAAATCATAAAATACCAATAAAAAATAAGGTATTAAATGAGGGGTATGTGTTATCCCTCCATTATTATTAAGCCCCTATTCTTCAACATGGTTGGGAGATAACACTTAATTCACTTTAGCAACCACTTCATGGATGAAATCCATAATATTATATAATTTTTTGTGTTATCATAAACAAGTGGCACAATACAATAAAGAATTTAACTCTTGATTCAAACATTTATTTTTGATAAATGTTAGGCTCTGGTTTTCACAATTTAGTTATCATTAGTGACATTTGTATTCAATTTCATATATCATTTCCTATAAGCACTAATACACCTATGTATTTATAGGCTATTTAAATTCAAATTAGGATCAAATCAGTGTGTGAGCCAACACATAATAGGTAATAAATGCATCCAAATTGGGAGTACAAGGCATGGCTGATCCAAAACAAGGGTCACAAATGCTTTCAACATAAAACTATAGTGTGCAGTCCTAGTGACCTTGAACCATACAATGTATTGTTTTGGGCAACTATATGTGTATGTTCAAGTCATATAAAGTGAAGATAGGTAAAGATTAATATTTTCAAGTTTATAATACTATATTTTAGTTTCTACATCTAAATGATTATTTGTTTTGTAGTTTTGGGCAACAGACCCAAAACTACAAAACAAATAATCATTTAGATGTAGAAACTAAAATATAGTATTATAAACTTGAAAATATTAATCTTTACCTATCTTCACTTTATATGACTTGAACATACACATATAGCACTTGCACACCCTTCTCTTCTATCAACATGCTTTATATGGATATGCCCTTTTTGATTTGCTATCATTCACCTAAAATAATTTTCTAGTTTGTGTTTAACCTATTCATTATCATACTCAGACTATTTCTAAATTACTATATTAGTATTCTTTCCTTAAAAACTATTTCCTTAGATTTAGACACGTAAAAAATAATGGAAGTATCCAACCCTAATAGACATATATTATGCCAATCAATGATCATTATTCAAATTCAAATCATTCATATGGGTTGGCCCATATGCTTCACATGTCAATGTCATGATAAATTAACCAAAGAGTCCCATATAAATACACAATAAGTATAATACTATCAAATTATCTATCAGTCCTCAAAGATACATCTATACACTTCTGCAGATTCAAAGGGACTACCCTATACTTCTTGATTCCAAAATAAATCACAAGGAACAAACCTTATCCAAGTTTGTAATTTTATAAGTGTCAAAAGCTAGATTACATTTTGGATACATCCATTGCACACATACACTTAACAAGGAGAACACCGTATGGTTTGACTTCCCTCTTCAAAGTATTTGATATGTAGGTAATTCTCAACCATTAATTAGAGAGTGGTTAAGGTCATCTTAACCCACCTATTTTCCCAATTTTTATAGGTTAACCTAGTGTCAAAAGTGGAGTTAGGGTTTCTAATAAAAGGAGACAAGTTTATAAATGTGTACACACAAAAAGAACTTGATATGGCATATGAAGACATATTTCAAGAAAGTGCAACAATCTGTGCAATAATATTGAGGAAAATATTTATAATACAATTTAAAAACATTAGATGCCTATGCCAAATGATAATGTCCAGAGGCTAACAGATTCATCTAGGCAAATCTAGACCCGTAGTTATTTATCTGAGTGATTCATTGTCTACTTCTAGCCCTTCTCATAACTTGCATACTGTCTCAAACTTGCACAAAATAGAATTAAGGTAAGTATCTTAATCCATTTGGTCATTTCCATTATAGTTAATTTTAATTGGTAAATTATAATTAGCTTTAGAATTCATATCAGTGTCTTATTTTAATACATTAAACAATCTGAATAGTTCTAGAGTTTTATCTTGATTCAAAAAATAAATTAAAAACAAGGTAAAACATATTGGTGAATCTATTTATATATTGAGCATGCCAATGTCCTAAGTTTCCCATAGGGTTTCATACTTATTTCAATGGTTTTAGACTTATGTATATAAAATCTATTTTTTAAACTTGATTTCTGATTTTACTTATTCACAAGTCACTCATGGTTATAATGGATATACATAGTTTTTATTTTTTATATACATAGTTTTTAAACTCGATTTCTGATTTTACTTATTCACAAGTCACTCATGGTTATAATGGATATACATAGTTTTTATTTTTTAATTCAATTTATGATTGTAATAACTACACATTATTTTCCTGAAATATGTAATATTTTTAACCATAATATAATGAAATGTATCAAATTTAAATGTAATAATAAGGTTAAAATTAATTATACAAAATCTTTAACCTTCATTTATAATTCACATTGTTCAAATAATTGATTTGAGTTGCTATTGATTTTGTTCCTCCCCTTAGATCTTGACATAGAAATATCAATCATCCCACTCCCATTGTTCACCGTAAGCTTATATTGGATTATGTGATCCATGTCTTTACAAAAACTAACAAGTAACCTTCTAGTCCCCAGGCTTCATTTTCACATAGTTTTAAAAAGATGACATAAGGTTAGTTTAATTTCATTGAAGTTGAATTCCATCTAGGAAATAGTGCTCTTTTAAATTATTATTTTTTTAAAATTAAAGCTAACATGTTTCATCCATGTATCATCTTAATTTTTTAAGGACACATTTTCTTATGTTAAAAGTTAGGAAGGATTTGACATTATTTTGTAATGATGGCATTGTGATGCAAGAGCATTACCTAGGAGGTCATTTTTATGCTTAGTTGTTCAATTTTTGGATTGTTATTGTGCATTGTAACTCTTAGGAGGCTTAAGGTAGTTATTTAAATAATTTATAGGTATTAAATTAGTTTCAAATTTGAATTTGAGCTCTTTTGGCACTTTCTCGTTAGAACTGCCAATTCAAAAATTTGAATTTCTTTCATAGTTTCTATGGCCTAATTCATATTTTTTTTAGGTTCTAATGAGGTATTATCATATGTATAGCGTTATTTTATATATTATAATGTTATTTAAGGTTTGAAAATATTTATTTGTCATATTCTCCATATTCCACCTTGTATAATGCCTAAGAAGGCTAGTCTCTCAAAAATGGGCATAATCAAGATTTAGTTAGAGACATTCTAGAAGCTTAAATGCATGTTGTGAATCAATTATATTTTTATTACAATGTAGATAAAGGTGTATTAATTCAATAAAACCAAGAAGAAGATCAAAATTTGAAAAATAAAACTATCTGCCTGGAAATTTTGTATATGATTGTGTAAGTCTAAGGATATCAATGAATGGAGAATGCTTTTAGAGAGTATTGAAAATTCATCTAAGAATCTTGGTATGTCTGATCATTTATACATTTTTGATTTAATTTTTATATTCAAGTTATTTTTATTGATATGTAGGTGAAGGGTTTTAAACACAAGCTTTGGGAATTTTGTCTTTTGACACTTTCAAGAATAAAGAGGAGTAGAAGGTATCTTTAGTCCAATTCAAGTACTTGGAGATTGGAAATTATAGTGGGTAATTTATAATATGTGAAATAAACTTATTTTAATTCTCAATAACCCATTGAGAAGGTAATATCTCATTCAAACTTCAAACTTTATGCACACAATCCTGTACACTATCATTTTGTGCATAGTTAGGCAATTATTTTGTTTTTTTTAAGTCTATTTCTAGGATAGTTGTGTTTCATTTCAATGTGTAAAATTGATACATGTTTGAAAAAACCTTTTTATAGTGATTTTATTCCTTGAAACCCAATATTTAGTTTTAAAATATTGATTTATAGCCTTTGAGATTTGTGTAGAACCTTCTATAGGGTTTTTGGACAATTTATGGATATGCACCCTAGAAATTGTTTCAATGCTCCAAATTTCACCTAAATCTAGTATTTATTATTCTTAAATTGATTTAATAGGTTTATTTAAGACTTATAATGTGTGGAGTAATTTATATCCAAAACTTAGTTTGACTATCATAGAGACCTAATTGAGGCATAATTTTTAAAAGGTCTTTTTGAGTTAATGAAATTTCCTTTAGAGCTAGTTCATAAAACTTTATATGGAGTTGTAAGGGCTTAATAGACATCCAAAACTAGTCTTTCTTTGTTTTGAAACCCTATGTTTTGATTAATCCAACAAGATAAGTGCTTTGGAAGGGTTGCAAGGTAGAAGGCCTAATTGACTAAACTTGTACTAAAGTTGCAAACTCTATCTCTCTCTACATCATATTGGTATCACAACAAGTTGGATGACTGAAGGAGGCTTAAAGGAAGGTGATAATCTTTGAGAACAAGAGTGAATTGATTGTTTATTAGTCAGTTGAGTTTAGAACCTGGAATGCCACCTAGGAGGAACACAGAGGAGGTGGAAGAGAATGTATCTAGATGGGAGATGCAATCTTGGAAGAGTTAATAAAATTTAGAGTAAGTTTTGATGTAAGGAATAAAATAAGTAAAGGCCAATCATAGAATATGAGTTATAACAGGGGATATTAGTGATATGGAAGAAGAACCATAAACACTAGATAATGAATAAAAATAAGTAGAGCATGAGGAATAAGGAATTGATAGGCTACTAAAAGTAGTCATGGGATAGGGGTCTAAACCAAAGATATAACTTCCCACTTATGTAGGCAACCTAGATGGAGAGGAGCTCATTGATTGGATTACAGAGTTGGATAAATATTTTTTATTATGATAATTTACTAGATGAGGAACAAGGTAAATTTTTCTTGACCAAAAATAAAAGGACATGCAACACTTTGGTAGGATTATATACAAGATAAAAGGAGAAAGAAAGGCAAATCCAAGATCAAATCTTGGGACAAGATGGTAGCTAAATTGAAGGCAAAATTTACACTTGTGATTATCGTACTAACCTATTAAATAAATTATAAAATTTGAAGCAAAAAGAGATGGGTGTTAAGGAGTATACTAAGGAGTTCTACAAGTTAAAAATTAGATCAAAACACGTAGAAGAGGATCTGGAGAAGATTGTTAGATACCTTAATGGGTTAAGGTATAATATTCAAGATAAACTCAACCTAATAAGTCTAAAGACGCTTGAGGAGTGTTACCAATATGATTTGAAGGCATAAGACAAGATCAATAGAAGGTAAACTCAGTGAAACAGGGTAAAGGCATCAATTATAGAGGTATAGGTCAATAAAGAGGAAGAGAAACATCATAAAGAACAAATTCAGAACCAAGTACCTCTCAAGAACATGCATCTAATTCAAGAGGTGGATTCAGAGGAATGAGACCATACTTCAAAGGAGGATACACACAATAAGGAAGAGGACTAAGTCGATTCACTAGTAAGTGTTTCAAATTCAATAAATTTATTGGTCATAGGTTTTGGGAGTGTCTAGAGAATACTCAAGCTAGTTGTTTTAAAAATAAAATTAGAAACCAAATAGTCCAATCAAAATAAGAAAGTGTGGATTCTCCATCTAATGTTGAAGAACTAGAAATTGGTTAATAGTTGTTGATGAGGATATTATTTATAAACCCACCCAAGAATAAGGAACATACCTAAAGAAAGACACTATTTAGGACAACTTGCAAATGCCAAGGTAAGTGCTACAAATTATTGATTGATTCAGGCAGTACAGATAATCTAGTGGTAGTATAGATGGTATAAAAGCTTGGATTTAAGAGAATACCAAATCCAAATACCTATAAGGTCTCATGGCTTTAAAAGCAACATCAATTTATTGTGAATGAGAAATGTTGGGTAGATTTTCAAATTAGAGGATACAAGGATAAGGTTCTATGTGACATAATTCCAATGGATGTGTGCCATGTGATACTAGGGAGGCCTTGGTAATATGATATAAAGAATAATCATGCTATAAGCAACAATTTTTACACCTTGGAGAAGGATTGCATAATCCATACACTATTTCCTCTCAAAGAAGAAGACAATGGATAAAGAACCAATGCAAGTATTATGATGATGAGTGAGAAAGAGTTATTAAATGTTATGAAAGAGGAAGAGTTGGGTTTTGGAGTGCTGATTAGACCAATGAATATTATAATATCCACCAAGTTCAATAAGTTACCTTAAGAGTTGAAAAATATGTTGGAATAATATGCTAATGTTGTTGTGGATGAACTACCCAATGAGATTTCACCTATTACAAGCATTAGCCATCACATTGACTTTATACCAGGTGAAAGTTTGTCTAACAAAGCTACCTATAAGATGAGTCCACAAGAGAATTAAAAAATTAAGAAGTAAACATAAGAACTTTTGGATTAAAAAATGATCAAAGAAAGCTTTATCTCATGTGCAGTATGAGCTGTACTAGTGCCAAAGAAAGAAGGAGATTGGAGAATGTGCACATACTTCAAAGCAATCAACAAGATAAATATAAGGTATATATTTCCCCTTATAAGAATTGAAGATTTTATGGATTGTTTGATTGGATCTAACTATTTATTTAATATGGAGCTAAAGATTGGTAATCATCAAATAAGAATAAGAGGAGTTGAATGGAAGAATGCCTTTAAAAAAAATGAGGGGTTATATGAGTGGCTTGTCATGCCATTTGGTCTCACTAATGTTGTAAGAACATTCATGAAACTCAAAAATTAAGTCTTAAATCATTTCATTGGTAAGTTTGTTATCTTTTATCTATATGACATATTAATCTACAACCCTAACAAAGAGGAGTATACTCAGAATTTGAGAATGGTAATGCAAAGGTTGTAAGAGGAGAGGTTATTGATTAACCTTAAGAAATGTATGTTCACATAGAAAAATCTTGTATATATTGGTTTTTTGATCTTTCAAATGTGTTTTTAAGATGGATAAAGATAAGGTGAAATCCATCATTGATTGGCCAACTCCCAAGATAGCCTATGTATTAAGAAGCTTTTATGGATTAGCTAGCTTTTATAAGAAGTTTATCAGAAAATTTAGTGGGATTTTTGCACCCATTTTTGATACTATAAGAGGGGACAAAAATATATTTGTATGGAATGATATTGCTAAGATAAATTTTTAATTTTTGAAGAAGAAAATCACAGAACAACCTATGTTGGCACTTCCTGATTTCAACAAGGTTTTTCAAGTTGAGTGTGATGAAAGTAGGGTGGTCATTAGATCTATCCTAAGTCAAGAGGTCAAAACTATAACATAATTCAATGAGAAGTTAAATGAGGCCAAATCAAATTATTCAACTTATGATCTAGAGTTCTATGTTATGGTTTTAGCCATGAGAAAGTGGAGACACTATTTAATGCCAAAAGCATTTATTATCTTCATAGATAATCATGTACTTAAATTCTAAACTAGTCATACCAAGCTCAATCAAATCCATATGAAATGGGTGGAGTATTTACAAAACTTCACATTTGTCATCAAGCACAAGAAAATTCAAACAAGCAAGGTAACAGATTCTCTAAGTACAATAACTTTTCTCATAAGAGAAATTCAGCTTGAGAGTGGAGGAATAGAGGAACTTAAAGAGCTCTATGAAACTGATTTAGACTTAAAAGAAGCCTATGAGGTTTAAAATCAACCAACTACAATAAACAGAGAGCCTTATATGGAGTACATGATTCAGGATGGGTTTTTATTCAAGGGAGTTTAGCTTTGTGTGCCAAGGAGTTCTATAAGAGAGAATTTGATCAAGGAGAAGTGTTGAGGGAGTTTAAAATGTCACTTTGGTCTTGACAAGACCTTGGCTCAGCCTAGTAGTCATTATTATGGCCTAAAATGCAAATAGATGTAAGTAAGTTTGTAGAAGGATGTAAGGTATGTCAATTTGCAAAGGGAAAGAACACTAATGAAGGTCTATATCAGCCCTTACCAGTACCAAATAGACATTAGGTCTTCATTAGTATGGATTTTTTCATGGGGTTGCCAAGAAATAAAAGAGTGCATGATTCCATTTTTGTAGTTGTGAAAATATTTTCAAAAGATGGCTCACTTCATACCTTGCAAGACAACTAATGATGCTACTCATGTAGCTAACTTGTTTTTTAAGGTGGTTAGATTGTATGGAATTCCATTGATCATTATCTCAGACAAAGATACAAAATTTGTGGGGACATTTTATAGAACCTCATGGAATAAACTAGGAATAAATTTGAGATTTAGTTCAACTTCCACCCTCAAACAAATGGACAAATTGAGGTGGTGAATAGAAGTTTGGGTAATTTACGGAGGTATCTAACAAAAGACAATCCTAAAAAATCGGATGTAGTATTTCCATAAGTATAATATATTAACAAGTGGAAACATAATCTTGTAGAGGATTCCACTTATATTATTGAATCAAACATCATCAAGTTTGAAGGTACTCTTGAATACCTCATGAATAAGAGTTCAAGAGTCAATTTCTTGTTCATAGGGAGTATGATGCAGGTTCATCACCTAAGAGGTAATTTTATGCTTAGTTCAAATTTTGGCATGTTATTATGTCTTGTAAGTATTATGAGGTCTAATTTAGTGATTTACATAAGTTAGAGGTCTTATATTAGTTTTAAATTTGAATTTGAGCCCTTTTGGCACTTTCTCACCAAAACTATGAATTCAAAAATTTAAATTTCTTTCATAGTTTCTATGGCCTAATTCATGTTTTTATTAGGTTATAATGATGGATTTTGGTATGCCTCTAGGTATTTTATATATTATAATGGTATTTATGTTTTTACACTCTTTATTTGTCATATTATCCTTATTCCACCTTGTATAATGCCTAAGAAGGCTAGTCTCTTAAGAATGGGCATACGTTGAGCAATCAAGATTTAGTTAGAGACATTATAGGAGATTAAATGCATGGTTTGAATTGAATAGAGACTAATTAAAATTTATATTAAGGTGTATTACTTAAATAAAACCAAAGGTGTATGCCTGGAAATTTTGTTAATGACTGTGTAAGTCCAAGGATATCAATGAATGGAAAACGATTTTAGAGAGTATTGTGAATTCATATAATAATATTGGTATGTGTGATAATTTATAAATTTTTCATTTCCTTTTTATAGTATATTTATTATCATTGATATACAAGTGAAGGTTTTTAAACACAGGCTTTAGGAATTTTGTCTTTTGACACAATCAAGAACAAAGAGGAGTAGAAGGTCTCTTTAGTCCAATTCAAGTACTTTGTAGATTGTAAACTATAGAGGATAGTTTATATTAGGTGAAGGAAATTTGTTTTGATGCTCACGAACCCATTGATAATGCAATATCTCATTCAAACTTCAAATTTTATGCTCACAATATTGTACACTATCATTATGTGCACAGTCAAGCAAGTATTTTATTTTTTTGAGTCTATTTCTAGGATAGTTAGATGTTCTTTCAATGCATATAGTTTATCCATGTTTTAATAGACATTTTTATAGTTATTTTAGTCCTTAAAAACCAATATTGAGTTTGAAAAACTTGGTTTATAGCCTCATGGGTCTATGTAGAACCTTGTTTAAGGTTTTTGGACAATTTGTGGATATGCACCCTAGAAATTGTTTCAACACTCCAAATTTCCCCTGAAGCTATTATTTATTTTTCTTAAACTAATTAAATATTTTTATTGAATAATTGGTATGTTTGTATTATTTGACATCCAAAACTTAGTTTGACTAACATTCTAGAAGGTTTTGTTGAGTTAATGAACTTTCCTTGAGAGTTAGTCCATAAAACGTTGCAGGGAGTTGTAAGGGCTTAATGGGTATCTAAAAATTATTTGGGTTTTTTTTTAAACCCTATTTTTTTACTAATAAAATAAAATAATTTATTTGGAAGGGCTACAAGGTAGAATACCTATTCGAATAAACTTGTACTAAAGTTACAAACTCTATCTCTCTCGGCATCATAACATTGTCCCAAATATGGAAAATATGTCTTGAAATTTCTTTAGTTATTTTTTTAATTTTACATATATTAATTTTTATTATTTTTATTTTCAATAGTGGAGGTCCCATCTACAGGTTTTGTCAAGTAACAATATAGCACAATAATAAACTTTACAATATCTATCCATTTGTGCAAAAGAGAATGAGAACAAGAATGGAAATTATTTAACTGTGTCTATGTTAGATAAGGTTAATATTTTTTATTTTTTCATGTTATATTTAATACAATATATAACAATATTATATTAAATATAGGACACAAAAAATCTTTGGAGGTCATGCTCACATTCTTTGGTATTCTCACATTTGGAGGTCTATATGTAAACTTGAACTATTTTGATAGATTACATGGAATTAAACTTTATAAAATTGATGCCATCTTATGGGATTACAGTTACCACCTGATCATGAGCACCATATAATTTATGACATCACACAAGTGTTTGATTTTGTTATTTAAGCAATCTATGACAAGAGTGGATTCAACCTCTAGGCTCTAGTACGATTTCTCTACCCATATGATGTGGATTAAAGAGAAAATGTGGTAACTTGATGGAGCTCATCTTGAATTTATTAATAGGGGTTTCAATACACTCAGTTTTAATATATTTATACCATTTTCATATTTTTTTTACTTCATCCATTGTTAAAAGCATTGACTCCTTGAAGTTATTTCAAAAAGTATGGGTACTATTTGTCCATTATATAGACTTTTGAATATTATGTCAAGGGCAAGGAGAAGAGATAATATGCTTCAATGTTTTTTTATTTCAATGTTGTTTATGTAAGTATATGATCTTGAATGTGAAATTATATAATAATCAAAAACCATTTATGGTAACCCAAAATATGTTTGAACAATCTTTCCAGAGACTAAGCAGATGGATTAATTAACATTTGACCATATTTCATTGAATTTTCTACTCTTAAATTAGTTTAAAAGGCAAACAAACATGGAAAATATCTAATTTACATAAGATCTAAAATATAACCTGGTGATGTGTATACCATTGAGATGGATAATGATTTGACCAATAACCTAATATTTAGTTGAACATAACAACAATGGTGTTAGATGGGAAAGATTGGGGACATCTTTAATTTACCCCATAAATGATTACATTCACCCTACACCTATATGTTATATGAATAAATGGATTTCATTTAAATTCAAATAAAAATATTCATAAATGTTTACTTAAATTAAATAATATTCATAAAATAATAATTAATTTAATTAATTTTTAAATTCAATAAAGGAGGTGACATGTAAGGTTTATAGATGCATCTTGATTATCATAAGATTTAATAATAGTAATCAAGATTTGAAGTAGAAATATGCATTCAAATGTAAGATAGAATTGACCAAAATAATTTGCATTGAAAAAATAACCTTTTCTAAACATTAGTATACTCTCCAAATAATGTTTGTACCCCTTATGGACACTCTAAACAAAATTCCATACATGTAAAAGCTTTTTTGATGACTATGTTTGATGTAGGAGCATATGGGGCTTCATACAATATTGCGTCAACCAAAAATAGAATAGGTAAAAATAATTAGGGCCATATATATCTAATTTTATAAGGTTTGTGATATTTTAGAATCATATTGATAGGTCTGTGGTACATTGTGGTTCCTCAAACCATTGCTATAAGTTGTTTCACACTATTCCTCAATGGTGCAACACTTGAAAACATGAATTTCACCTATGAATTTGTTTGGAGGTTTCAGAACACTCTTCATTGCATGGTGTCATATTGTGGCATGCATATGACATCTAAATAATTTTAGGGAGTTACATAACCCCTAAAAACCTGATCTAGGGCCATAAATCTATACATAACCATAAATGAAGTTACAAAGCTTACAGTAACGTACAACTTTATAAGAAGCATGAAATAACCTAAGGAATATATCTATCAACTCAAATCTTACTGATTGATTATGGGTTTGTGTGAAAAATTAAAAAAAACTACATGCATTATGGTAACATGTGGTTTACAGGGAAATTATCATCATCATTCTAGCAATATTCTAAAATAGATCTCACTGCACTATCATGGTTTGTCTATAAAATGTAAAATATGTTATAGGCATCACAATAACTTAAGGCTATATTGGGATCATATTGACATATTTTTTAGCTCATTTTTCAAATTATTTTATGGCATAATGCTATGGTTTGTTTCCGCAAAGGCCTTTTTCTTAGAACCCACGTATGGCTAATTTACAACAAGGTGTGACATGTTCAATCAATTATAGAATTAATGATGAGTTTTTGTGACATATTATGGAACATTTGATGTGTTATAGACATTTGGAATGTAATTTTCATTTAATAATTGTGATTCATTGTGATGTATTACAATAATTTAGTGACTATGTCTCTTGGTCATGTGTTGTATACATTTAATGATTGTAGCATTAATAGGTAGTTGAGAGCATTAATGTAAGTAGGTGGATGTTGTATCTATATAAACACATCCATACACTTGTGAGATGAGTTTTTAGGATTTTTTTAGTATTTATTGGAAGTATATAAGAGAAAGAGAGAACCTAGATCAGTCCAAGTAGATTTGTGCAAGTCATAGATCTGATAGTATGAAAGGTTGTAACACATCTCATTTTGAAACTGTAGTATTTTTGAAAGTATGTGATTAGACTATACCGTGTATGAAAGTTATAATTACTCATTTAAAACATTATAATACATTTCTATTTTATTTACACATATTTTTTTATGTGCATATGACTGTGATTCAGTTCATTTATTGTGATTAAATCTATGAATTATGTAGTCTAATGTTGTCCTTTATTGGACCCCTTAACTAAAATTGCATAATTTGGTATCGTATCAAGATATGAATCCTTGTTACTAATTTTTTATTTCTTGATTTGTGAGTGAGGGAAAAAATTAACTATAGACATATGTAGAGGTGGTTCTTTGAATCGAGGAAAGAATTTCCTTACAAAGGAGGTTGAGATATTTTGAAAAGTTTATTTTCCACAAGAGAAAGTGTGGGTAGAAAAAAAAGTGAGAGGTTGACATTATGTAAAAAAATCTTATAACTCATAACATGGGTTGTGTAAAAGGTGTTAGTATATTGGAATGTCCTCCATAATAAACCAAATTGAGTAGAGGGTAGAGAGATATATTGTGACAATAGAGTTGCAAGATTGTGTGATTTTTTTTCCATCTTATATAGGTGGGTAAAGAACTAAAGATACATCTTCCACTGAATGAACAATGGGTATAGGGTTAATATAATTGTTCTCACTAAGGATCAGGTGGGTATAGGATAAAAAAGAATCAAGAACCTGAAGGTAGGATTTGTATAGGTTTTCAAGTGGTGCAACAATAGATCTAAATGTTTGAAAGTGGTGCTATCTATGTAGGTTTATAAATGGAATAATAGAATATATAGAGTGTTATTTTTTCCATATTATTGGGTGGGTAGAGAACTAATAATTCATAAATTTAGATAGTCAAAGTAGGATTGTAAGAGGACTGCAACAATGGGTTGATAGTGAATAAGCAAATATTGAAGTGAGAAGACACTTATGAAGTTGGAAGGAAAAAAACCAAGAGATGTTATGAGTGATAAATTGAGTGAATAAGGCTTTGAATAATCCTTTATAATAAAACAAGATAGCAAAGAGGAGATAAAAATAATAGGTTATCATGAGGAAAATTAATGGATTGAAGAACAAGCAACCCAAACATGTAAGGAAGATTAGTAACTCATGAGAAGATAGAGAGGAAGCTTAGATCAACAATACCCAAGTCAAATATAAATTTTTTTAAAAAGGATATGATAAGGGTTCAATCCATAATATACATCCTTGGGTAATAAACTATAGTAGTAATAATATCTAGAGAAGAATTCAAAGAATTTGAAGATGAGGATGAATCCCTCATAAGGTTGAATGTGATGAAGGGATAAATTATTGTTACCCATAAAGAAGGAGAAATCCTTGATGATCAACCTAGCATAGAATATTTTAAAATATAATTGTAAATGGAGATGAAGGAATCCTCTTGAGGGAGGATGGAGGAAGAAAAGAAGGAAATTACAATCATTCCTTGGAGGTTGCACAATGTGTTAAACATATGGAAGTAAATCACATTAGAGTGTGAGAAGAAATAACAACAAAAAAGTGTATTTTAGTAGACATGAAGATGAGTGGAAGAGAGGTACAATAATATATGCATAATGAATATATAAATATGATCGTGGTAGATCTATTTCCACAAAATAAAATGGAAGAAGAAAAAAATGAAGAATTGGTCCAAGAGGATCACATAGCTAAAGAGCAAGAAGAAATTTAAGATGCATTATTTACATATTTAGTATTTAAATATGGAGAATAATGCATCCTCTTTGAATAGGATGAATCTAAACAAAATGAAATTAGTAGTAGTGAAACAACAATATGTCTCCTTAAAGACAATAAGAAGAAGATGAAAGGAAAAGAGTCATATCATGAGTAACTAAAGCTTGAAGAGCATCAATCCAATGTGATATAAGGGAGAATATCTTCAATAAATGGTATAAAACTAAAGAATAAGATAATTATAGTAGAAAAAATATGTAATGATAATGCCTTTTGGAAAGGAAAATAAATATGAAGCAATAAGTTCAAGATTTTTCACTTAAAGAAGCTTGTAAATAAGAAGTAGAGAATCTAATTTCTGCATCAACTTACATGTATGAATAAGAGAACATAAAATGAGAAAATAAATTAAAGGAAGGTGAGAATGAGAAGGAGGAGCATGAAATTATAGTTTCACATGGGTTTTATGTTATAAGAGATGAACAAAAGGATTACCAATCAATGTAAGGTTGAAGAAAAGAAAAGAAGAGTGGATAAGCAGCAAACTTTTATACCAAAGAATGCATGTGAGAAAATGAATAAGGATGCAATAGAGGCATGATTGAAGGGATAAAGGAAGGGATGAACTTGGATAAAATTTAAAAAATGAAGAGGATGAGCTAGTTGAGCTCATTTGGAATGAATATATTGAGGAGATAGAAGAGTTATATGAATCTCTTATGAAGAGTGAAACTGATAATAGAGACCACCTGTCAATAGAGGTGGAGGAGTGATTTGAATCTACATTGCAGATAGATGAGGAGAAAGAGAGTGGAGTCATGAATCACTATTTTCATTTGGTCTTGCTAAATAAGGGAAAATAAATTCTAGTAGAAGAGGAGAAGGAATATGCATTTGTAAATCATGATGCATTTCAAATTGAATGTGATGAAGTTGATCCAAATGAAATTTAGATAAGTGAAAGTGATGAGTGTCACACATGTGACATAGAGGAAAATAATGAGATAAAGCAACTTGTGTTTTAATCACCCTAAGCATGTGTAAAAGAGAATGAGATTACAACAAAGGTCTCATTGGAGGAAGGACATCAAAAAATTGCAGTAGTTGATGAAAAAGGTAAATAATTGTTGGAAGGAGTAGCATTTGAAATAGAGGTGGATAAATTATTTTAAGACATCGTAAAGGCATATATAATGGATAAATATATTTTTTATTAAAAAATTATTAAAACTATTTGATACTACAAGGGTAGTGAAAAATGACATGAACACTATGCTAGAGATAAAAATGGAGGTTATGGGGAAACACATTGCATACCATGATATGAATATGGAAATATGAGCAAAATGGGAAGCTAATAATAATCATGAAGAGTTACAATAAAATAAATGTAATTATTTTGGGAGTACAACAACATATTGGAAAAATGAATAGCAAAACCATAGTGGATTTTGGTGGAGAAGGTTAGACTATAGTGGGCTTAAACTTAAAAAAGAGTGGAATAACAACACTAAGACAACTTGGTGGAGATGGAAAAATAGAGGTGGGTTAAATCCCAAAATAATATGGAAATGGAAATAAAAATCTGATTGGAGGAGATGGATATATTATACACAAGCAATGGGCAATAGAAGGAAAATTTTGATTAGAGGAGGATAGTCTATTGTTCAGTAATTGGCTAGAAAAGAAAACATGAATTGAGTAAAAATATTATGAGGTATGTCACACAGTGGAAGGGCACACTGTGGCTTTGTGCTTCAAGTATATAGGATAGTTCAACCATCTATCTAAGTTGTGAGCATTATGCTCACAAAATTTTTATCTTGATTGTATGATGCAGAAGCATATGAAACCACCTACAATGTTGCTTCAACCAAAAATATGAGTAGGATAGGTATAAATAATTAGTGTTATAAATATCTGATATTAGAAGTTTTTTGGTATCATGGATTCATTTTAATAGGTCTATGGTACACTTTGGTTCCTAAGACCATTGTCATAAGTTGTTGCACACTATTATTCAATGGCACAACACCTAAAAACATGAATTATAGTTATGAATTTTTTTAGAGTCTTAAGATCATGCTTCATTGCACTATGGAATATTATGACATTCATATAAGATATAAATAGTTTTAGAAAGTGACACTTTACCTTAAAACCTAATCTAGAGATGTAAATATACACATAACCATAAATGAATTTACAAAAATCTTGAAAATGACCTAAGAAACACATTTGTCAACTCAAATATTATGATGATATTATGGATTTGCGTGAAAATGGGAAAAAATTACAAGCCATGTTGTAACATGTGGTTTTATAGGAAATTATTATCATCATTCTAAAGTCATTTTCCAAACATATCTCACCACACTATCTAGTTTGTCCATAAAATGTAAAACACGCTACAAGTGTCACAGTAACTCATGGTTCTATAGGGGTCATATTAACATTTTTTCTAGCCCATTTTTTAAATTAGTTTATAGTGTGAGGCTATGGTTTGTTTCTACAAAGGCTCTTTTCTTTGAACCTATGTATGTCCTATTTCTAGTAGGTTGTGACCATTTCAATCAATTATAGAAATCATGATAAGCCTTGGTGATATATTATGGAACCTATGATGTGTTATGGACATTGGGAATCTATTGTGCATTTAATAATTTTGATGCATAGTGATGCATTACAATCATTTAATGATTCTGTCTCATTTTGATGTGTTACATATATTTAATGAGTGTGTCATTAGTGGTAATTTTAGAGAATTAATGTAAGTAGGTGGATCATATATATATATAAACACATCCATACACTTTTGAGAGTAGTTTTTAGGAGTTCCTTAGTAGTTCTTGGAAAATTTTAGAGAAAGAGAGAACCTAGATTGATTTAAGTAGAGATTTGAGCAAGTCATAGATTTAAGAGTGTGAGAGGTTTTAATGTATCTCATTTTGAGACTAAGATAATTATGAAAGCCTTAAATCATAATGTATCATTTATGCAAGTTATTATTCCTCATTTTAATCAATAAATAACATTATTATTTCAGTTATGCATAATTTTTCTCCATGAAGGACTACAAGTTAGTCCATTTATTATGATTAAATTTGTGGGTTATTGGTCTAAGGTTATCTTAATTGAACCTGTAAATATGACTACATCAATTTTTTGTTGGTTTTGGTCTTTAAAAATCTCTCTCATAACCTTGTCCCTTTGTTATGACCCCCTAGAAAATGTAAATTCTTCTTCTTGCCCTAATTGGGAAATAATACCTGAAAACCTTAGGGAAAAAAATGTGTTTTGGGGCTTGTGTTATACTATATAATATGTGAACTATAATGATAATTTCATGCCCATTAATGGTAAAAATATTGAAGACAATACACTTCAATAATTTCAATAATTCAAGTAACTAAATAAGTGTCATGCAATATCTTTAATGTAAAGTCCAATGCTTTAATGAATTATTGTTCTTTATAATGTTTGTATTTATTCAATAAATCCATGTGAATGATGAATTTATATGTATTTATAGATAAATTAAATTCAAATTAAGGCCTTATTGGTACCTGAATCGACCTCCAACTATAAAAAGGTGAAAAAAAGAAGGAACAATAGATGAAGGAACTTAAGACAAAAAGGAACCACTCCAAAGATTGTCAAAAACATATAGATGCTCCAAAAATACCTCAAGAGCATAAAAATACTCTAAAAAAAGTTATAAAATCAAGAGGGACTTTGGAGAGCGAGGGGATAATGTTGAATGGTCTTAGAGGAAGATCAATGACCATCAAAAGTTGACAAAATGTGCCAATAATGCCTAATTTGGACCCATAATCAACAAGTACACAAATGTGATAAAATAATGAAATTTAATGACTAATAAATACCTATGGTCATTTTTAGGTGTCTACAATTTACCCCATTGTGATCATTTATGTGCGTGCATAGATATCAAAGTAGAGGAAGATGTGGATATAAAATTGTGTCCATGGAGCTCCCTGACTAAAGTCTATATAGGGGTAATTTTAGTGGCCAATCTAAGCCATGTCAATTAAATTAGATTTTGGTCCTCTTGAAAATAACTAATTGTGTGAAAATATGCATTAATTGATTAGCCCAAATTTTATACAATTTATTATATTTGTGCTTATAATCACCTTATAAGATATATTTTAACCTATTTTTGGACATAATTTCACCATAATTACTACACATATGTGGGTCACATTCACCTTAAAATTATAGGAGACATGTATTATTTATTTTGAATTTCCACTTATAGTCATGCACATGCATGCACACGTGCACGTGTGCGTGCGTGCGTGCGTGTGCGTGTGTGTGTGTGTGTGTGTGTGTGTGTGTGTGTGTGTGTGTGTGTGTGTGTGTGTGTGTGTGTGTGTGTGTGTGTGTGTGTGTGTGTGTGTGTGTGTGTGTGTGTGTGTGTGTGTGTGTGTGTGTGTGACAAAACTTGAGTATAACCCTAATTTTCATGAAGGATGAAGTTTAAAATGAGTGGCTCATTATGGAATGGATAATTAATTTGAACAAAATATATTTTATTAAATATTACAATATCATTTATTGGTAAAGGAATTTGAAAGATCAAATAAGCATTGGAAAGAATGTTTGGGTACATGAATAATGGGAAATTTTTAAGCCACATTTTGATATTTGTTGATTTCATGTTTAGTGGCATGTTTCATTTCTATTCACTATTATCAACTATCACACCGATAGACATTCTACAATTGTTGTGATAGTGGATGGAGTTTAATCTAGTGAGTTATTCAAAATTATGTTCAACCTTGTTAATGTCCATTTGATCATCATAGGGTAATTTCAACCTTAAAATTGATGTCCATTTGACTGTTGATTTAAAAAAAATTAAGAAACCAATTGAAAATTGTAATATATTTTCCATATAATGAAGTTTTGAGCACATTTTTCTTTGGAAATGTTTTTTGAGCCAGAAATAATGGTGTAGCTGAATTGATGCCATTTGTCACTAGTCAATAAGAAGTTACTAGAGAAGGTAATTGAGTTATCAATCAATGTGGTATATGAAAAATCCAAGATAATAAACTTGATATTGATATCTCTTAGTGTATTCAAATATTTGTATTTAACATATATGTACTAGTAATTTTTTAATAAAAATTAACCTTTCAATTTTAACCTAAGTGAAGTTATTACTTATGGTCCCATAACTCATAGATTTGAACATTGTAACTGAGTAGGTGCTCAAGGAACTAAGCTAGACTATTTGTTAATTCATCCTTATCTGATAGGATTAATTATGGATGAGTTCACATGTTTTGATTCACATTGTGCAAAATGTATTAGTGTTTATGCATAGTGATGCGCTAAAAAGATTTGTGCAAGCATAGTTTAGTTAAATGAGAAAAACATTTATGGTCAGTTTTGGAGCAACATAGAAGAGTTATACAAAGACAACTAATAGGATGATATATCTAGATTGTCCTAATTCAACAAAATAATACATATAATCCAAAAACAACCCCCTAAGTGATCCCAAATATACCCTTTTATAGACCCCATATGACTACATTGTATCAATGTCCTTTAAAATGTGCTTATATTGATCTTAGATACCCTATAAATAGGCTCACATTCCCATGCACTAAATTTCCCAAAGTGGAAACTATTTATACTATGCACTTAAACCAATCTACATCCTATATGGCAATCCACATGAAAAGAGTGATGAAATTCAAATTTTGAAAAGTCCAACCAAACTAAAAAGTTAAAAATTCAGCAATTTTTTGTCAAAAAAATAGCTACAAGGAGTGTGAGGCATCATTTTTGTTATTAATATTCCAAACTAGAGGAAGATAGATATTCTAACATGTGCAAGGTCAACATTACATATCCTCTCATTTTGGTAAATTTTCCTAACCTTCAAATTTACATAGAAGACTTCTCACCAGCCAAGGCTATCTATTAAGCACATATACCATCCACAAAACCATTTCCAGATTGCCATAGCATATTTCATTCCAAGTAGCTACAAGGAGTGTGAGGCATCATTTTTGTTATTGATGTTCCAAACAAGAGGAAAATATATATTCTAACCTATGTAAGGTCACAATTACATATCCTCTCATTTTGGTAAATTTTCCTAACCTTCAAATCTACATAAACAACTTCTCACTAGTCAAGGTTGTCTATTAAGCGCATATACCATCCAAAAAACCATTTTTATATTGCCATAGCATATTTCATTCCAAGCAGCTACAAGGAGTGTGAGGCACCATTTTTGTTATTGATGTTCCAAACTGGAGGAAGATAGATATTATAACCTATGCAAGGTCAACATCACATATCCTCTCATTTTGGTAAATTTTCCTAACCTTCAAATCTACATAGAAGACTTCTCACCAGCCAAGGTTGTCTATTAAGCGCATATACCATCCACAAAAACATTTCTAGATTGCCATATCATATTTCATTCCAAGCAACTACAAGGAGTGTGAGGCATCATTTTTGTTATTAATGTTCCAAACTAGAGGAATATAGATATTATAACATGTGAAAGGTCAACATCACATATCCTCTCATTTTGGTAAATTTTCCTAACTTTCAAATCTACATAGAAGACTTCTCACCAACCAAGGCTATCTATTAAGTGCATACACCATCCACAAAACCATTTCTAGATTGCCATAACATATTTCATTCCAAGCTCCACATATGAGAGGTAAATCAATTAATGACTATTTTTTTTATTGTTGCTCATTTTTGGATTAATATTAATGGTGTCAAATTTTTGGTGATGCATAGTTTGTGAAATAAAGTAAGATGATTTATCTAGATGCATATATCTAATTTTTTGACAACATTGATCACCTCTTTTGACCTCCCGGATAACCATTTTTATGTTTATGTCAATAGGTGTTTATAGTGGAACAAATTTTGCTGAAAGTACAACATCAATGACTGATAATTATTTAAAGTGGTAGGAAGACTATGGAATAATTATTGATCTTTGATAGTGTAATGGCTATTGCAAAGCAGTAATGGAAATATACTAATAAAATAATTTATCTGGGATGATGATTTTATTCATTGTCACTACATAAATTTTTTGACATGTAACCACATTATGGTGCCAAAATGCCTACCAAATCACCACAAACCCTGAAAAGTATTAAAAAAACCCATCCATTCTTAGACACTTAGTGATAACATGTAGATAATTGACAAAAATCTCACAACCATTGGATGTGTGTTGAATAAATCCTATTTGTCATGCTTTACTCATAGGCATCAATTACCATGGCTTTCCTAATTATCTTTTATAAGTGTTTTAGGTTGATTGTAATTAGTTGTGTTACTATAGATCAAACTTGACCATTATTTTTCACTACAATGCCATGTTTATTATGCATTGTGGTGTTTATATATGGACATACCTTCATCCTTGTTCCCAATTAGAAGTACAATGATATTTCAAGTCTAGGTTTGTATCCTTTTATGCATTTTAGGGTTGTATTTAAAAGATTTGTCTTTACATTTAATTCTATTTGTAAATTGTTTTCTTCATTAAAAAAATTGGGTAAGAGAGTTTATTTCTCCCCTTTCTTTTATTTACATACATTTATATTTTTTTATTCGTAAACGAATATAAATTTACATTCTTATTACAAAGTAATCTTAATCTAAGTTATTAATGATGTACTAATCATAAATATGTTTTTGTTTTATGATGATAAACTTATTTTTTCATTTGCATCTATATAGCATGGGAAACACTCTATTATAATAGAAGCAAGGACTTCATTAATCTTTAATTTGTTTTTCAAAATCTAAATAAAGTAGAGAATGTTTTTAATAAAATATATTTTTTTGGTGACAAGAGCTTTGATTTCATAATGTATATTGTTGTGATTTTGATGCCATAAATTGTGCAGCATCTACATATAAATGGCCTCTAACAATAACAAGTATCTTATAATATACACTATTAGGTATCTTAAAACTTTAAAATCTTTTTTTTTATTAAGAATAAAAACATGTATGATAAAAATAATATTTAAAATTTCAATCAGGTGGGAGAAAGGATTGCCCAAATAAATCTCGATTTTCTCTCCATCCAACTCTTTCTTCATGCATTTTGAGATAAAATTAATAAAACACCCATTTTATCTACTCTATAATCATGTTTCCTATTATTTGATCTGAAAATTTATGATTATTAAATGTGTCCTTGTTTAATGATTATGGGTATTTATTTATACAATTCTTTAACCCGTCATGAAAATTTTGGTGCATAAATTGGATTTCATGATATCCATTGATTGAAAAAGTGATTAAGACCATGAGGCATTATAATGGCACATTAATAGGATATTTGGGTGTGCACTTTTTTAGTGTAGATATTGGTTTTCATCCATTGAATGTGACACCCATTTGCCTAAAATAAGAGATCTAGGATTCTTGGTGCATTAGGATTCTCGGTGCATTAAACAATGCGAGTGATTTTTGGGTTTGTGGATAGGTTTTTAGTTTTTAGTGTGACTTAATTTTTAATTTTATAGACTTTGAATAAATTTTTTATTGCATTAAATAATAATTCAACTAAAAAAATGTAAAATGTATTATGTTTATTTTTACAAAAATTGATAAACATTTTATAAATAAAGTATCAACGTATCATTTCTAAGAGCGATGATATTTATATGAAACTTTTCTTTAAAAAAATTTTAACCACTTTTTGTTTCCTTTCAATTTATTTTAAGAACCTTATTTCTTATGTCTTATAATTCTATTTCTAAAACTTTAATCTAGTTCACAATCTTATATTTATTTGTGTAATAGTGAGCAACTTTATTGATATTTGGTGATCAGCTTCAAAGTGGTGGTTTTGAAATGGTTGTTTATGAGCAAGATCCAAAAGGCACAGTTCTTTATTATAATCTCATCCCTTGTGTGCAAGGAAAGGTTGGATATATTTTTATTTTCTTAGCTTTGGTTTAAGGTAAATTGATTATAACTATGTTTATAATGGTTATATTAGAAAACTTAAGCTTAGGTTTAAAATGATGTGTTTAAGATTTATCCTGTTCATTATGTTTTTTAGATAATAGTGAAATATTTTATAGATTTAAGTATTTCAATTTTAATGTTTATTTGATTTTCATCATTATTAGAGGAAAAATGAACTCTTATATGAATGTAGAGCAACAAGAGAATCAACTTACAAAAATAGAAGAAAAAAATGTTTAGCTTAAGCAATAATTATTAGAAATTTCATGGAAATGTATTTAAATAAAATAATATAAAGCTTCTCAGAGTTTTAATTTTAATATTTGATAGCAGTAAGACCTTAGTGACACCCCTTTACCTAAAATAAAATATTCAGGAATATCGATAAATTTGGGCATGGTGTTTGAATTTTTTTTGTTTTTGGACAGGTTTTTAGGTTTTAATGTAAACTAATTTTTAATTTTGATTGTCATGAGGAAAAATTATATTTCTCTAAAATGTATTTCAATAGAGAAATACAATATGTGCTACATTTATCTTTACGAAAATTGATAAATATTTTTGCAAACAAGGTATCGATTTGCTAACAAGAGGGAAGAGAAATAATACAAATCATACTACTCCTACGAGTGATGATATTATGTGAAGCTTCTCCTAAATGTTATTTTACTCTCCTTTTTATGTTTCCTTTCAATTTGTTGTAAAAAACTTATTTTTTTGTCTTGGAATTTGGTTTTTAAAACCCTAATCTTAAATTTATTGTGATTCACAAACTGATATTTGTTTGTTTAATATTAAGTAAATTTATCAATTTTTGGTGAGGAAAACCAATATCAACTTCATTGTGGTGGTTATAAAATAGTGGATTATGAGAAGGTTATATACATGGGAAGGTTAGTTATATTTTTATGTCTATAAAAAGATGGTTTGGTTTAAGCTAAATAATAATTGATTATAATAATAATTATAATATATCATTTAGGTTTAGGTTTTTAATAATTATGTTTAAGGTTTATCTTTTTCATAATGTTTTTGGGCACTAGTAAAAGATTTTATAGAGACTTTAAGAGTTTTGGGTTTGATGTTTGTCTAATTTTTACCATTATTGGAGGAAAAATAAACTCTAATATGACAATAGAGTAGTCATGAAATTAAATTACAAAATAAAAGACAAAAAAGTCTAGTTTAAGTAACAATTATTAGATATTGCATCGAAATGTATTTAAATAAATCAACGTAGTTCCTCACTAGTCAGAGTTTTATTTGTAATATCTAATAGTAGTAAGAATTTAGTAGCCTTGAAAACCTGATATTTTTTGGTATCAATAATTGTGTGTTTAGATCATGAAATGTTCCTAACTAGGTAATCCAATTATTTCATTTCATTTGCATGTTGATATATATGATTTAAGAATTGAGTGACTAATAACTTTTGAATCAAGTTGTTTTAATCCTATAGATATACTACCCATAAATAGGTGTTTTTTCCATGATCTAGTATATCAATCTCTTTTTAGCTATAACAACTATTGTATTAATATCATTTATTGAGGTATTCCACACCTATAATTATGTTTGGTATATTATTTAATGAGCATGTATTTTGGGGAAATGAACATGAAATTCTATTTTGAAAATACAATATGGTATACCATTTAATTTCATTATAATCGACACAACAAATTTTAGTAATGGTTTGTATATCTCTATGTATTAACATGTTGGATTATCACTTCTTAGTGTTTGGGGCAATAGAGGGTGGAAGGAGTAGGTGATATTATTGTATCCATCATTTTTTGAAGAAGTCCTCTAAAATCCTTTCCCATGTTTTGAAGAATGTCTTTAAAAAATGTAATTCTCATATTGTGTATTTGAGAGTAATGCTTTCATAATCTAGTTGTTGATTTCAATTATGGTATAACAACTATAGGATTATTAATTGTAAGAGGCCCCTCTTCCTTGTCATTATAACTATGTGCTAACAAGGTGTATTCATAGCAGAGTTAGCTACATCTTTAGGTGTGTTTCTTGGTTGACATTAAGTGTTGACCACTGAAGGAATATATCCATGGGAGTATTTCTATCCACACAAGATAATATTATACTTATCATTGCATTACCTCAATTGATTTATTAAGGGTGTATTGCATGTGAATTTCATGTTAATCTAATGAAAGACTTATCATATTAATTATGATAATGGATATAACTAAATTGTAGAAAGATATATCGATGATGAGTAGGCTCCTGACAATTTTTTTCCAAAATTTTATTTCACAGATTCAACTAAAATGGTTGAGAAGTGCATGCTTGCATATAACCATATGCTTCAATAAAAAAAGAATCTAAGAATTCCCAACACACATCTTCACACCCTAGAATGTGAATTATGTAGCCATATTTTTTCCCAATAGTTAAAATAATAAACATCTACACCCATAAAATTCATCAAGTACATAATAGTTCTAATATAACTCTGACACCATACACATAATCTCTTAAGTTAATTTTGATATCACAATAAATTATATTTTTTTATAAAAATAAATTTTATTAATAAAAAATGGAAAAAATCACAAATACAAACCATCAAAAATCAAATATTTTTAAATATGATCACATATAATGTAAGCACAACTATTAAACCAAAAAAACAAAATAACAAAAACATAATATTTTGGCCTTGAAATTTATGTGAATTCCAAATTTAATTTGATATTCTCTTGCTCTTCCTTACTGCCATAATCATAATTTTAGAGCTGTTCTCTACACCTCTTACTATTGCATTGCCCCACCTCCATCACTCTCATTCATTTCACCACATTATTTATTGAGAAGAGAGGGAATGTTGTTTAAAGCTTATCTTTCATGAAGTGCCTGACATAAGTTCGAGTTCATAGCCAGCCTAATATTGTTTATGCTCCTACTTGGAGGCATTCTCATGATATTTTTGAGCATTTTTCTCCCTCTAGTTTACTCCAACTTCCTCCTCCTTAGGAAGAATTTTAACACTCCTCACATTCGTGCTCTCTACATATGATGAATTTGAGATATCGATCATCTAAATATTCTTAACCCATATCAATGCGAGGGATATGAAATATACTAAAAATAGTTTGACATAATAAAATTAGAATTTCTATGGCCCAAAAAACACCTTGAAAATGTACAAAAACCTCCCCACCCACACGTTGAAGCACACCATAAAATCCTAATTCAGGGAGAAATGATAACATGGACCATAAGAAAAAAATGACTTGAATGCGATAGCATAGGGAAACATAGACATAACACAAAAATGAGGTTGCCTTATTAAAAAAATTAAGGGAACTTAAAAACACATAGGTCATTTCTGAAAAAATCTCATCAATACTAGGAGGTGATAAAAGGAAACTAGAGCTCCAAATTTAAGAGCATTAAATCACACACTTAATCACCACAAGTGTAAATATTAAAATGGAAGATGTCAGTTCTTACTTTCAAGTTATATAAAATACAATTTATATATACACTAATTTTATACAATATTATGGTCTAATTTTATTTGTTGTTGATGAGAGAGAATTTGAAACTTAGTTAAAGGGATCTTTAAGCAACATAGTATCATATTATTCATGTATTCAAGTATTTGAAATCAATTTTTGTGGAAGCACAAAAAATAATTTAAATAATGAAAAAGTATTGGTGTCAATTGATATTTTGGATCAATCCATATATTATACTAATCTCTTCATGAATACCTATATTTAATTTTTATTTAATGAGATTATAAGCATTAATAGAAACCTTGAGATGACAAGGGATGGAATCATTTTACATCACTATCCAAAATTTGGAGGAGAGCCATAACTTTAACATACCAATAAGACTTACATCCTTTTTTGACAATTTTCATAGAAGATTGAAATATCAAATATGTATACTTATTTTAACTAGAATTAGACTCTACCATGCATTGGATCTAATACAACATAGTATAATTTCAAAACCTAATGATGTAAATAATAATTTAAATCTCAATTTTATGCTCAAATGTTCTTTTGATAAATGGAGATGAAATCTCTTTACATGCATTTAAAATTATTTTTTATCAAGTGTGGGCCCAAAATTTCACATCTATAAAATATTCTAAGAACAACTAATATAGGTAAAAGTATAATTTTTTGTTACATATCTTGAAATTTGAGTTATTTTCTTTCCAAATATATTAATTTAACTTAAATTATTCTTTGAAACACCAAATAAGCATCTAGTCTTCAAATATTTCAAAGTGAAGGATTGTAATGTTTAATCTTGAACTCACCTTTTAAGGGGGAAGTATTGAAGAAAGATAGATTACACCAAAAAAATGTGAAAATGAAAAGAATCATGGGGTGACTGAAGGGAATCCCAAGATTATGGGTATTTGTTGTATATTTCAAGGTGAATGCAGGGCCTTTTTTTATGATGTATTGTCTTTCTTTCAGAGGGAACACATAATGATGGAAACATTTGGGTATTTGGACATCACGCTTATTTGATGGTGTGTTAGCTTCGTACATTTGAGGAGTTAGGACATACATATCTATCAAGGTCATCATAAACACAACCAATGGAAAATACTTCTTCAATGATTTTTTTTCATATTCAAAACTCTAATTATTATAGGACATTAGAAAAAGTGAATTAATTAGGTTGAATACATATTTTTTATAAATTTCATATATTATTATATTAACTTATTAGATAAATTAAAAAATTGATCAATTGATTTATTATTAAAAAATTATATCTTACTTCAAATATTACATTTAATTTATTCGATAATTATAATCTTTTTTGAAAGAACCATTAAAATAACCAATCCCTTTGCACATACATGATCATTTAACCAAATATTAGTCGATGGAATCTCGTATGTTTTCCATTCTAAAAATTATCCCTAAATTCCAAGTACCTGAGAATATGTGCCTTCTCTGACTATTTTGTTATCTTATAACTCTTAATTCAATGGGGAAAATAATGCCAACATAAATCCTATAGTTCTTGACCATCACAATCTTTGATATTTACTTTTGTAAATGTAAAATAATCATTGGAAAATCAAATGTGAAGAATTTTTTATTGTTTACGTTATTAGTCCCGAAGGGAAAACTAATGGATTCAATTCACTTTAATTCTAGATTAAATTTTACCTTTTACACTAATAAAAATTTATTATTTTTTATACATTCAAATATTTATAGTTCTCCATTAGTAAACTTGTGCATTTATTAACTGAAAATATGAAAAAATATATTTATTTGTGTTGTGATTGGTTAAAATTATTAACATGTTATTAAAACAAAAACTATTGACGTCATGTGCAGTTGGCAATAAATAGTTGGAAATGGAAACAAATCTGAGCTATCACTTTCCCTGGTTAATAAAATCCTTTTATAAGTTGACATCAAATTTATTTCTTTTAAAAAACTTTCCATGTATTGTTACAAATTTAGGGATGTCACTATTGGAATTTAGGAAACAACAACATGATCGGGAAGTGCCATAATTTATCATAATTATTTAGGAAATAACACAACAAATAGTGCAATGAATTTAAGAAACAACATCTTCTATAAGGTCACACTCAACATCTTCATCCTCATCTTCTAAATCAGGCTCTTCTTCATCTATTTCAAGATCTAGGTCCAAGTCAAGGTCAAGGTATTTGTCCTTAGATTCTGGCTTTGACAGGTCTTGGGGTTGAAACCCTCCAAGGAAAATAAGGTAAACACACTTTAAGCTTAGGGTACTATATCCTTCTATTTCATAGAATTTCTGTTTCACTTGGATGCTTCAATGCATTTTGAATAGTAAGATTGGTTTCCTTTCCTCCTTATGTGTTTACTCATTAATCCTATGTCATTTTGTCTTGAAGATCACCACAAAGTGCCTGAGCTATTCCTTCCCAATGCCTTGGCACCACTTTTTGTCCTAGATCTTCCTCAACACACTTAAATGCTACGCAGACCCTGCAAACACCTCCAAACCACCTCATGACTTTACCATACTAGTCATGGTTTTCTCATACCATCCACCCCATTTTGTTATAGTTTTAGGTTTTAATTTTTTTGGCATCTATGTTGTCATTCATTGTATTTTCATAGCTTAAATAAATCCTTATATGTAGTGGGAAGAAGAAGAAAAATCATTTTTATTTTCTTTAACTCTAACTGACATCCTAAACAAATACATGTAGTGCCAATTCCTCAAGAAAATATAATGATATTTTAATCTCCGTTGACATGGTGCTTCATGGATTTCCTTTAGCTGACCCAAAATAAAAACTTTACCTTATTAAAATTTCACTATTTTATTTAATTATATATGTGTTGAAGGTTACAGAGTTCTTCAAGATGAATCCTTCCAATATAATTTTCACGTAACGTAAAATTTATTTGAAGATGGTGTATGCACACACATATTCCTCACTTTTTTTTGTGCTCCTTATGGTATGTAATTTTATCCTAACCAACTTGTGTATGTCTATTTTCTTATATTATTATCCATTTGGCCTATCTATTTGTTTGTCATGTTTAACTGAAACTAATTAACCTTTTGGTATCTAGGTTCATAAGTTTTCAAGACTTGTACCGAGATTTTAGCCATGAAAACATAGATGGTTTATTTAATGTTGGTGGTTTTTTCCAAATCACATGATTTATAGCTTTAAAACCTAGCTGTAAATCCTTATATGATTTATTTATTTGACATGTGCATTTAGTATTTCTTTATAAAATGGGTATGTTGAAGAGATATTGATGATAGAGGAGAGTAAAAATTTATAACTTGTTGCTCATGTGTTCCTCTTTTTGGTCCCTTGCTCATCATTAGTGACTATTTTTACTAGATTTGTCACCTTAGGGGTTCGATCTTGCGACCTATGAGCTTTACAGGTTTAATTTAACCCTAACATAATTTCTTCCTTAACTTTATTTTTTGGGCCAAATTTATAGAAACATAAGATTATTTTCAAGTTCTAAAATTATGTTTATAAATATTATTATTCTTAGAAGTTGTGAAGGCTTTTGGAAATTTACATAGATCTTTCATCTTGTGAGTTAATTGATGAGATTAACTAGCATGCACTAAATCCCAATGCATTTTGGTCTTCACCGATCATTAGAGGCAAGTCATTGTCCTCTGACTTACTGATGGATGTAATTGATCAAACAACATGGTTACCATACCTCCACAGTTAAACTTACCTCTATGGTCATGGTTACCCATAGTTAAGCACATTACCCACAGTTAAGAACATTACCCACAGTTAAGAATGTTACCCATGGTTAATCTTGGGTGAGAAAAAAAGGGTGGGGACTTCAAATTAGCCCCAAATATGACCTTTTCCCCCATTTCCTCTACGAGATGGTGATAGTGCATGTTGGTGATCTAAGAGAACTAGGTTCGAGCTTCATTAGATGGTTCGTGATTGGCTGGTTGGAAGGGCTCCCATTTTAAATGTTTTGAGAAATTAAGTATAAGCTATCAAATATAACATATTTAATTATAATTTTTAAAATCAACTTTATCAAATAATGAATCAGTTTGGATATGAATGTGTAATCTATCATATCCAACAGAGAAGGCCTATAGATTAGATAATTTCTTGAAATAAAGAAATTTGATTTAGTAATATAATATATTTTAAGTAATATCTTATCTCTATTATCATAATCTTCCAAATGAATTCAAAATAATAAACCATAAATATAAAGTAAAACAAAATTGAGATAAATCAAGATATCATATTTTCAATCAAGTAAACGATCAAATGAAACTTAACATAATAAGATACCACAAATAGCAACCAACAAACAAAGGAAACAAACATAAAAGAGAAATACAACTAACTACCAAATAAATAAGGAAAACAACTAAGAAAACAAAACAAAAGTAAAACTTAAAACTAATCTAAAACTAAATCTAGTAAACTATCTAATATAAAATCTAACTAAATCTAATAAGTAATTCAAACTTAAGACTAAACTTAAAAATAATTAATATGAAATCTAATAAAGTCTAACATATTAACTAAAATTGAATATAAACTCTAAGAAAGAACTAATCAAAGAAAACAATCTAACTTAATAAAGTAACTTAAAGAAAACATGAATAAACAAAGAGAATAATCTAAGAAGGAAAATTTAAAGAAATAAAAATAAAACTAAATAAATTAAAAGAAAAATTAAGAAACAGAAAATAAAATTAGATTGATTGAAGATTAATCTAAAATAGATTATAATATATTAAAATTAGAGTCAATATAAAATACAATATAGAAAAATGCGAGTCTCAAAAGATAGAGTCATCTTAGCAAAATAGATAGATTTTAATTGAGAAACCATCTTTCTTATAAAAATCATGAGAGACAACTTTTACAATCAAAATAGATCAATAAAACATCTCAAACATTAAAGTTTTCAGCATTATTTGAATTGAATACTTGGATTTTGCATATAAGATTGCAAATAACAATCATCAAAAGATGTTAAACTTGATAAACTTAAAATAATCTATTATAAATAATAATAATAACTGAATATACCTACGTTTCCTAAGCAATTACTCAACCGTCATAGAAAGTACCATTGAGTCTATTTACAAAAGTCATGCTATCTTAGAGAAGTTGCATAGAAGATAGAGATAAATTATTAAGTTAACAAATATACAAGTCTTCAATACCTGTGTTGTTCCTCTCTTCAAATGAATCTTTGATCTCTTTTTATGCTTCAAATTTAATTGAAGAATTTATAACTAACCTTAGTTAGTTATTAGTTTAATTTAATTAATTGACTTTGTAAAAATCAATTAATATAAATAGTTATTAGTTAAGATTTAATTAAGACTTAAAAATCTTAATGGATCAAGTTTTTTTAATATAGACCAGGTACTATCCAACGAGTGGGGACCCTATCAATTAATAATACAATAGAATAACATATATCAATAAATAAATAGAAAAATCAAAGTATAATAGAATTCCTATTTATATCAAAACCATAATGCATATTCCAAAATCAACTTAAGCATATATATAATATAATATATATATTTTAAAAAACGAAAAGTCCACTATACTTTCCAGAATATTATCACCAAAAATACTAAAACCTGAAAGTTAAAGTATCAAAACTAAAAGTATAACATTTTTCCATCTAAAAGTTTAATTGAAAATAAAAGTTCATCCTACTGACATTCAATAATCATTAGAATCAGAAAGAACTTCAATCACTGGCTTCCCTTGCTCATTGACACATTCATTATACTTCATCTCAACTGTTGGAAGGTGAACCAAATTTGTTCCTGAATTAGTTGAGGGATCATTTATCTTCAACTTAATCTGTTTGATAACTCTGACCTCAACTAAAGAATTTATGTCATTTTGATTGTTTGACTGCTTATCTAAAGTGATTGGATGGTTTTCAATCACACATTTCCTACTACTTTTAGGTTGCCCCTTTAGACTTAAATTATTGCATCCTAAGATAGGATACCTTTGAGAAGAGAAGGCTCATTAGAAATAGAAGGCAGGGAAGGTTAACATAATTTTTCCTCATGGGCTAATTCAACATCGAACTGAGTGGCTTCATTAGCAGGGTGAGGCTCACTAATAGGCTGAACTCTTTTCAGAGTAAGTGACTATATTGAAAAAAGATGCTGATTATTTTATAAATAGTGAGAGGAACTATTGTGAGAAAGAGTTCTAGCACAAAATCTATGGCCATAAAAACCTTGACTACCACTATGATTGGTTGGATTGAAATGTATATTATTTAAAACATTCTAAAACTCAAAATCATTAGCATCAAAGTGGATAGACATCTTAGCACCTCTATTAAATCTAGGACCAAATCTCCTAACCTGAAAGCCACCCCTTGAAAATTTTCTATTTGGGTGTTGTTGATTTACATTAACAAAATTCTAACCCCAACGTTTATTATTATTACTTCTACTTGATCTGGGTTGATCCCATCTAGATATTTTAAATATATTCTAAGATATAACATACACATATTCAAAATGAAACCAAACTTTATTTCTAAATCAACAAAATAATCTTTGTATTGTAAAATGATTGAAACAAACTAAACAATTTCTACTACAATTATTGGATTTCACTAGAATATCTCTTAAAAATAACTGAGAACTCAAAATAATATCATAATTTTATTTTTAGAATATTCTAACATAACTCCCTAATTTCTTATTCTCACTGTATGAAAACCATCTAAAAATAAACTGAGCCAACTCAAAATTAAAAGCGGGATTTCATAAACTTTATTCATGAAAAATATCTTCTTAGAAACCTTAAGTATCTTCTCAGAAACCAAATATATTTTCCACATGTCATATTTCAAACTAAAAACTAGTTTTTTGAACCTTTGAAATATATCATATTGTCTACAATCTTAAAAATGAAATCCAAATAATATTTAACAATATATTCTGGTACATTCTCTTATCATGATTTCATTTTTTAACCATTATCTTATACATATATATTATGTATAATTTTTACAAGAACCTTTCAATAAAGAGAGTTTTGACACAAAAAAATTCTTTCACCTATTACAAATTTTTAAAGTATCATTATTTTGATATCTAACTTCAAAACAAACCCAAGAACTTCAAGACTAATGTGTAAATCCAAAAATAACTTCATTATTTTTGGAATATAACCTTCTATATTTTCATATACTGATTTATGTCAAATAAGATTTAAAGCTAAAACTGGTATATGAAAAATATAGCTTCAATATACCAAAATATAGTCACATTTATATGCTCAAACTACTACAAACCACTTCTCTACTTCTCTATATCATGATCGACCAATAACCATTCAAACATTTTAAAAGTTCATAAAACAAACAAGTAGATTTTGTTTTATAGAAAGCTCTAAGTGCATGAACTTCAACACCCAAGACTTCATAATAACCAGAATCTTTCAAAACCCAAAACCCTTTGAACATATTAGATTCTCCAATATTTTATACTTTACCAAATATTAACATGTACAAATTTATGATTTCAAAAGACTGAAACAAAAAAAAATTTAACATGACAACCCATCAAAACCCATAATTGAAATATAAATCCTGAGAAAACCTTCATTATATTCAAATTTCAACATGCCATACTTCCTCAACATACATGCATAATTTTATTTGAACTAAAACTGATATACATGAACATAAACTTTCAAAAATTCTTGAAACAGGCATACATTATTTATTTTATACAACCCAAAATCCCAACAAAGCCTTTCAACTATAAAAATCCAATGAAATCCCTGAAACTAAAAATGACATGCTAAAAGCACCATATCCATTTATATAACTCACAGATAATCAAAACTGATTAAATACTTACAACAAAACCTCATAAATCTCATGCTCAAAGTGGTAAAGCCATTTATTCTCATCCCATTCTGAGAATATACCAAAAACTATATATATTCACTTTAAAATTTCATGCAAGAAGTGAGATATTCAACCATCAATTGATCATTCGACTTCATGCATAAACAATTTAATCACATGCAGACTAGAATCTATCATTTTCCATGCAACCATAAAATTGTTTGAAACAACAAGGAAAACCATTCCTCAAACTTATTTATTTTACTTAAGACATACCTAGATGTGCTTTATGTAAGCTTCCTATTTGTAAATACGTCTGCAACTCCCAAAAACCAAACTGACATAATATCTCTTCCATAAAAAGCTTAAAAAAGAATGATTAGAATAATGAAAGAGAGTTATTTGTAATACAAGTCTCTTGACGTAACTACCTTAGTTATGTGTCTACCACTCATTAGTTCATCAAAATTGATGTTACTATTTAGTAATTCCACCAACCATGTTAGTAAACGATCAAACTTAGTGAATACTAAAACCATTGTTAAACATTTTACCAACATCCATCATTCAAGGCATGTACACCCTCATTGAATTCTCAAAATACCAAAGATCTTAGCATGATCTTGAAACATCCTCAAATATGATTTATAATAAATTACCTTGCCAACCTATAAGCCACAAATGATCAAATAGACTACCAACTCACCATTTGTGAGTCTCAAAACATAGACCACATTGCCTTTAAAATCACTAACCTATGCCCTTCAAAACTATATACCTTGACATATATTTAGGTTAATATAATTAACCTTTCAAACAAAACTTTATGCCCTCGAATTCCCATTCCTTGAGACATAGACTTAAGTTTAACACATTCTAAATGACCATGGCCCGATAAACTCATTAGTATCTTTTCAAAACTTTAGGATAAATGACCTTAGTTAGGATCTTATAATATCAACACCTTAGGAAAGTTTCAAAATAAATCACTTGGATTAAATCTTGAGTACCTGTGATGTCCCTTGCTAATAGGGAATATCAAAAGACACAAAACTCTGATACCAAAGACCAAAGCTCTGATACCACTGTGATGTCCCTTACTTAGGGGCTCTCTTATCTGCACAATAAGCTCTGATACCACTGTGATATCCCCTTCTAAACAGGAAATATAGCAACACAAAAAATCTGAACCAAGATATAATCGCTGTTGAATAAATTCAGAAAGATCACAATAATATAGTCTTTTAATAACAAATTACAGATTGTATCACTTGTCCTTGTAAATTATTACAATTGCAGTCCTCTAATATGCATATAAATATGAAATACAGTCTTGAAAACCCTGGCTTTGAAAATCTGGTAGTGCAAATTGAGTTCTGGAAAGTCTCGGCCCTTCTGTGTCGACACACAGTCGCCGTCGTCGGTCGATATATCGCCGACGTTGGTCTCTGCCGGTCGGATTTCTGCCGACGTCGGTCTTCAGTCGACCGATGTCGGTCACTGAAACCCTCTGTCTGCCGATGTCGGTTCCTGCACTGATCTGTACGAACCCGTACGGATTCTGTACGGCCGCAAATTAAGCACCACTTCCCTGTCTTCAACCCCTGATCCGAAATATATATGTCTCTAGCACAGTAGATCTCTAGCTGTATAATTTATTGAATCAAAACATAAAGCAATAAATACCTGGAATATCTGTGATAACTTCTGTGTGAAGTTATCTCTCAAACCTGAAATTCTGTGATAACTTCTGGATGAAGCTATCTCTCACTTTGGCAATAGATCAGCTGATATTCCACAGCCTCTTAATTGCACACACTGAAGAGGGAACGTTCTCCAATGCAAATGGAATCCTTGAACCCTAGGCTCAGTCTTCACAGAAGAAATTCTTCAATTTTCAATAATCAATAATCAATAGCATAATCCAATAATGGCCTCCATGTGAAACCCTTATACCCTCAAAAGATATGTTTGCCCTAATTAGGGTTTTCTTAAATTAGCATTAGGGTTTCTAATTTAAAATTAGAGTAAATAATTAATAATTAATAATTAATTATTAATGAGACCAAATAATTAATATTTGATTAAATCAATCAAATATTAATATCTCCCTCAATATACGTCGGATCCTCAAACCGATCGAAGCAGGTGAATCAGGGAGTGATTCCGCATATGACCATACCAAAATAAAGGTGCTCCACTGCATATCAAATATCCCTAAAAAGTAGGAGCTCATGCCCAATGCATCTGAAAGAGCCCAAATGAAAACCAACTGTAGAAAATCCTGTGAATCAAAGTTAAGCCAAGCTCCATTATGACCCCCTATCCATCCTATTAGCCTACGAAGGTCGTATAATAGGCTAATCATCAAGACTGTCAATGTCCCTGAAAAAGGGGACATTACAATCCGCCCCTCCAGAAATTGCTTGTCCCCAAGCAATCTCGGAACAATGAACTACTCGATCCACCTGGATCCCAAGGAAACAATTGTGTAACATTCATCATGTCACCAATCAACCTATGTGAATAAATCATCAACAGCAATAGCATCAACAGTATCAAAATCAGCGACTGATAAACTGCACTTGACACCCAAACAACTATCTGAAGACCAACTGTAGATGCCGGTAGAAGAAACCACACTGTGGAACTCAAGCCAACTAAAACATCCACTCTGTCAAAATTCAAGTCCCTGTCTAACTGATACCCACACCCAACTGGACCGTGGATATGACAATCATGGGTCCCTGAGTCATTGACACCAAAACTAATCTCTAAATGCAAAGAAAAATAAGGAGCATACCTCACCGTATGATGCTGGTAAGAACCCCCAAACTCTGCTACTAGCACACTATTGCCAAACTGGGACTCAATGGATGGCTCCAATCTCGGCTCAACAAACAATACCTCAACATCCCTGTAAGGTAACATAGTAGAAAGGGTTCGTAAAATCCCCTCACCCAATCTGCTAATAGCACTAGAACCTCGGATCAGAACACCTTCTGTCATCTTATGTGAGTCCAGACGAACACCTGCACTGTCCAATAAATACTCCATGAATGGTTCAGTGCAGTAGAAATTATATGTGGAAGCATCAACATACTCCCCCACACACCCCAACTGATCTCTCTGTAAAGGTGGCACAACCAACTGTACCACACTGTCATATGTATGAGAATAATCAATATGGAGATTCAACTCCACTGGTATCCCAAACTCCTCAGAATCAGGTACTCCCAAGTCCTGAATATGTGTGTGAGCCTCAACCACATGGTCCTCATCAGCAGCTACAAAAACATACTCATCAGCAATACTCAATGTACTAACCTCTGAGTATACCTCCACACTCTGAATGCAAGCATCAGGTTCATCCTCACTGTCTAACACCTGTGCTGAACTCACCTGAAGACAAAGCTCATCCACAACATCCTCAACTACTACCTGTGAAGATACTGCAGATAAATCATTACCTGAAGATGTGTTAATATCTCCCTGTACTGGATCAGCATGACTGTCAAACTCATCATGCAAGTGGCTGCATGTCATAGGAAAAGCACTACGATCCTGGGGCCTATTAATTAAACTCTTTAACCATATACAAGCTCTAGGTGAGACATTTCTCCCTTTTGTCCAGACATACCATAAATCTTCTGCCAAGAGTTTGGAAATTTTATCCTCCTCCTCAAACAAGATTGTGAACATAATAGAGTGCATTGATGCCAATATATTGCTAGAATGAAACTCATCTAAAATATTCCAAAATATTTTAAACATCATGCGAATTTCACCAATACAACCTACTAACATCATAATGTTTTCAAATCCATACCTTGCAAATGTTTCAAGTAATCTTGCCCTCCTTGAAAAATGAGGGTCTCTAATGTTATCCAACTTTTCGAAGCTTTTTACCATGGCATAAAGTACCTCTCTCATAATCTGATCATCATGAAAATCAAAGCCAGCTATGATCCTCATCATTTCACTAATGCAAGAGAGAGCTGCAAGTCTTACCACCTCATCATGATGTCTCAACAATCGGGGCTTCACCAACGAATCAAACGCTGGAAACAACGCTGTTTTCATCTCATAAGTATTTGAATGCTCAACCTTGCCTAAATACGTGTCCAACTCCTCCAAAATTTTTAGAGTGTCATCTGCTTGCTGAAATGGATGATCTAATTTCTTCTTTGCATTGTGCATGCTTTCTTCCAAATCTTTGACCCCTCTTAGAGCCATACTGATAATCGAATTGAACCTGGAACTACCCAACAGGATGGCAAGACATTAGTTCTGATGTGCCCAACAGGATGGCAGGAATTTAGCTCTGATGTGCCCAACAGGATGGCAGGAATAAAGCTCTGATACCACTGTGATGTCCCTTGCTAATAGGGAATATCGAAAGACACAAAACTCTGATACCAAAGACCAAAGCTCTGATACCACTGTGATGTCCCTTACTTAGGGGCTCTCTTATCTGCACAATAAGCTCTGATACCACTGTGATATCCCCTTCTAAACAGGAAATATAGCAACACAAAAAATCTGAACCAAGATATAATCGCTGTTGAATAAATTCAGAAAGATCACAATAATATAGTCTTTTAATAACAAATTACAGATTGTATCACTTGTCCTTGTAAATTATTACAATTGTAGTCCTCTAATATGCATATAAATATGAAATACAGTCTTGAAAACCCTGGCTTTGAAAATCTGGTAGTGCAAATTGAGTTCTGGAAAGTCTCAGCCCTTCTGTGTCGACACACAGTCGCCGTCGTCGGTCGATATATCGCCGACGTCGGTCTCTGCCAGTCGGATTTCTGCCAACGTCGGTCTTCAGTCGACCGATGTCGGTCACTGAAACCCTCTGTCTGCCGATGTCGGTTCCTGCACTGATCTGTACGAACCCGTACGGATTCTGTACGGCCGCAAATTAAGCACCACTTCCCTGTCTTCAACCCCTGATCCGAAATATATATGTCTCTAGCACAGTAGATCTCTAGCTGTATAATTTATTGAATCAAAACATAAAGCAATAAATACCTGGAATATCTGTGATAACTTCTGTGTGAAGTTATCTCTCAAACCTAAAATTCTGTGATAACTTCTGGATGAAGCTATCTCTCACTTTGGCAATAGATCAGCTGATATTCCACAGCCTCTTAATTGCACACACTGAAGAGGGAACGTTCTCCAATGCAAATGGAATCCTTGAACCCTAGGCTCAGTCTTCACAGAAGAAATTCTTCAATTTTCAATAATCAATAATCAATAGCATAATCCAATAATGGCCTCCATGTGAAACCCTTATACCCTCAAAAGATATGTTTGCCCTAATTAGGGTTTTCTTAAATTAGCATTAGGGTTTCTAATTTAAAATTAGAGCAAATAATTAATAATTAATAATTAATTATTAATGAGACCAAATAATTAATATTTGATTAAATCAATCAAATATTAATATCTCCCTCAATATACGTCGGATCCTCAAACCGATCGAAGCAGGTGAATCAGGGAGTGATTCCGCATATGACCATACCAAAATAAAGGTGCTCCACTGCATATCAAATATCCCTAAAAAGTAGGAGCTCATGCCCAATGCATCTGAAAGAGCCCAAATGAAAACCAACTGTAGAAAATCCTGTGAATCAAAGTCAAGCCAAGCTCCATTATGACCCCCTATCCATCCTATTAGCCTACGAAGGTCGTATAATAGGCTAATCATCAAGACTGTCAATGTCCCTAAAAAAGGGGACATTACAGTACCATAAACTTAATTCATAAGATTTTGGCTTGAATAAGCTCTCCCATTAATCATATTATGTTTAGACCTCATGGTTCAAATATATACAAACTTAAAATCATAAAAGTATAAATGCCAACTTTGTTTTTAATTGAATTTTGTATGATTTTGATCCATTAATATAACAAATAAATTCATATAAGGTTCAACTTTCAATAATGAAGTTCATGATAAATCAAATGATATATTTGATTTAATAAACCATAAGATGCATTGCACTGCATTCCTCAAACTATAACAGTTATGATTGATCTATTTGTATACTAAAAATGAACTGAGAATGAAATCATATAACCAATTCATATATCATTCTAATATGGGTCAGACTAATTTACCCATTTTCAATGAAAATGAGGATATAAAATCAGTCACCACAAACTGCTTACACTATCAAATGAAAACTTTTCTAAAATTTAGAACACACTCAATTAAAAATTGATGTATAACTAAATGATCAAAACAATCATATAATGCTTTCATGATCAAAAGTGTCTCTATTTCAAACTAAAAATACTGAATTATAATATGAGCATGAACCAACTAAAAAGCAAAATGACTAATCACAAACATTCTCAATGATAAATATATATGCACATTTTATTCATTTATCCATTATGCTTTTTGAAACCACCTAAAATATAAACATGAATTCATAAACTAATTGTCATCTATTTATAAATGAAAATATGTATCCAAATATATTACTAATTCACTAAGTCCCCGACACATTTTTAAATTTTATGACATGGGATTCTTATCAATTTAACTTTTTTTTACCCTATGCTGATTATATGGGCTTCATAGCAAATTTGTTATTTTTAAAACCTTATCTTCATTTTATGGGCTTCCTAGCAATTTCTCTTTTATTTAACCCTTTCCTGAAGCTATAGGCTTCATGTCAAAATCACATTTTTGTGCCTTACCCACATGCATGTAGTTAGTGCGTACCACTTAAGATCGTTTATAAACACAACTACCTCATGCATGCATTATTTTGTCCATTTCTACATTTTGGTGCATTTATTTTGATATGTTTTATAAAGGGTTTTATATTTATTTCAATGAGGTTTTCTACATTCTTATAACCATTTTGTTCATATTTTCTATCATATTTTTCTTAAGTGGTTTGAATTCTCATATTTTGATTTCTATGTGTAGTTCATGGCTTTTATTTGTGGTATGTTTGACCAGCATGTGCATTTATTGGTTATGTCTGAGTGGAAAGTAAGACATTTATATCAAAATCATGTTATTTTCTCCTCAAAATGAAATCATAAAATAATATGCCACTTTTCTATTTGATGAAGTGTCTTTACATCATGCCTCTTACTTTGCTTTAACAAACGAGCTAGGATTATGTTTGTATTTGCATGATAAAATAGGTGTGTGCGTGGACATCGATTTCAAAGATGTTTATCATGAAATTATAAAGGATAAGGATGTGCCTCAAGGTCTGATCACTGAGCTACATGACAACATGACTTTCAAGTATGGGTTATTTATAGATATTCACATTTGTTGTACAAATGAACATCTTCAACAAGCATCATCAAGGCAAAAGCAAAATGAAATGTGACAAATCACTATGGATACATTTACAATGCCTGATTTAGAATACATTCCCATAGATGATTTTTTTGATACTTTGACCGATTTTCCATTAGTCTATATAATTTTCTATGGTGACATGAATCGATTCTCATTTACTCGTTATGTAATGTTCGCTTTTGTATTTGTCCTAATATTCTCCATCCTTTTCCCCTACTTGATGTAATGTTTAAAGGAAGTCATGAAAAAGTATTTTTTTATATCTGTTACACTTATCTAGATAATTTAAACATATATTTATACAATATTTATTTTGACTCTTTGTATGGTGTCATGAATTTCCTAATGTTTTTACATATGACACACTCTAAAATAGATTTATATCTTGAACAACCCAATATGGGTTAAATGTAATAGTGCATGCAAAACAACATATTTAAATGAAAGGTACAAAAATGTATCCAAAAAGGGCATTCTCTTCTTTGTTGATGCACACGAGTTTGATTGCCCATTTTGATGGCATGTACATGTTTTAATTTTGTTTACACCAAATTGTGCTTATATTATATGCATTATTCAATCGTTGTCTTTTGTACGTTAATTATATGACAAACAAAATTCAATTGAAGGAAAATAATTCCACTACAATACATGGAAACTTATGTTCAATCAATACCAAAAGTCCATTTCTAATTCATTCAATGAAATGTTCTCCTTGTAGGTTGCAATAGATGGAAAAAAGGTGGGAAGAAATAATGCACCTTGAACTACAGAAGCCAGGTGAGGGGCCATTTGATTGTAGTTATATCAAGTGGGCAAATTTTCTTGACATCAATGAGGAAGACTTGTGGGTTTCTTGGGTTGAGCAGGATAGGATTGATGACTTCATCAAAGGAGAATCAAGAAGGGCATTGTTCCCTACAAATTTTCATGTTTCACATTGCAAGAAAAATTTAGATTTTACTAGAAAGGATTCCAGGATCACCGTCACCTCTGAATATGTCATGTAAGTCACCTCACACTATAGATTTCAAGCTGGTGTCTATTCAAATGCTATTATGTTCTATTCATGTACATTTTTTTAATTTTTCATGATTGTTTATTTGTTCAACACAATCATCCAACTATTGGTGTTCATATGGCCCAGATGACTTTCAATAAATTGATGCCATGCCAAAAGATAAGTCTTTACTACCCAAATCTAAAAAGGGTAGCTAACTAGGTTGAAGGCATAAAGGTGTGGTTGTGGTTTTCATTATCATTTCAACACATGACATATGGTTTATAGACCTGATTGTGTGCTACTCATATACAATCAAGTAAAACACACAAACAATGAACACAACTATTACCACGACCAACAATATGAATAGTTCAAGGGCAAGAAATGTTTTTTTGCTCCTCACATCAGTCCCCATATTAATGAATGGGTTTATAGGCTAATATTTTTGGGAATGTCTATTGATTTTATCCACTTTAAACACAAGGAGATGGTGCATGGAAAACTTGTATTATTTAATAGTGAAATAGATCAGGATGATTTATTGAGCAAGGATGACATTTACAACAGAGAGAAACTAATCAAGGAGGTAAAATACATGTACAATGCTGACAATGCAACAAGTGTTCAGGAGTAGGTGTTATCAAATCCTGCCAAGTGGTTTTTATATCAGGGATACAATGGTGGAGAGCTTAATGGGGATGGGTAAATCCATTTCATCTTGGGCATCCAACTCCCACAATAGCTAAAATGGTTGTTGAGATTTAGGAAGCATAATTTATTAGCAATGGATGCAATGTTTGGGATGAATATAATGAAGGTATTGTGCCAATGTTTTTAATAATAGTTGATATTATTAGTTGTTTTGATGTTTGTAATAATAGTAGTTATTCCAATGTTTTTATTTTTTCTTGTACAATTCTAATTATACACACTATTGGTGTTTGAATCCAAACACAAAGGTGTGCCTGTTGCATGGGTAGTTATGTATTGGTCATGTACAATCGCATAAGACAATAGATGTAAATTATTTTTTAAATATTGCATCTAAAAGACATTGAATGGACAATCAGTGCCTTCATGGTTGATGATGTCAATGTGGAGATAAAAGCTATTAGGTGTGTTATCATTATTCCTACATGCATCATGGAATTCATATTTATATGTTCATAGACACCATCTCCACCTTATTCCATTATCTGATGCAAAACTATTGTTTTATACATGAATACATTCGATTGTGAGGTCTACTTATGCATTTGGCATGTTTGTTACTCATGGTTGAAGAATTTGATAGCAAAGGTGAAAGATGATGATGTAAGACATGCAATGTTTGAGGACTTGGGGTTTATAATGCATAGTTGTGCTCATGAGGACATGGATACAATGGAGGCTAGATTTTGCATTCTTGAGCCACTTTTGAGGAATTGAACACTCATATCCATTCATGATATTACTCTTGGTATAACATATATCCAAAATTACTCGGCATCACAATAGGCTTTGTATTGGTTCACATACCTGGTGAGGTGTATTTGTTCCTTTTTCTTCCTCTCTCTTTTACCCAGATTTATACGTTCTTATTTTATATATAGTTTATATGGTAAGAACTGATCTAATCTTTATTTTCTATTACAGATTTGTACTTCACAACATTCTCTCTCTATGCACACCCAACATCACACAGCTTCATGAGCTTCACCCTTACAGGTAAGTTCAGATGCTCTTTCTATTTTTCCTTTATCTTATTATTTTGCTTTTCTACATCAATAGAATAAATGGGGAAAATGTAGTCATATAAAATGCAAAAATTAGTAACTTGAGTGTGGTTTGTGACACCCAACCCATAGGTCCCTCTTCTTTCTCTCTTGACCCTCATAAACATCTTTTCATTGATGCCCAGTCATTCGTAGCCTTTCAAACTTGATCCCAGCTAAGCCAAACCTTTTTTTACATGAGTAATCAATCTTCTAAGTCTTATCATCTTAGGAAAATAGTGACACACTTGGACTATAGCACAGGTATCACTCCTATTCACTTTTGATGCTCTTGTCCAAGTGCATTTTTTGGCCTTAACAATCAGTTTCTTCTAGTTCCCCATCCTTCTCCTTGTTGACCTAATGTGATTACATTCAACCCATGACCATTAGATCCCTATAAAATCCCATTCAAATATCATTTGAAAAGGGTTGGCAAATATCACTAAGCAAGCGAGAATACAAGTAAGAATACTCAAGTAATCTTCCCTATTCTCTGCATACAACCAACCAATATACTTACAAGTTTATTCAAATCCTTACACCAATCCCTAACCACCTCAAGTACATCCAATTTAGCATTTTTCATATTCATACACTCAATTGCATAAATAACATCAAGTGGGAGAACTACATATGACTTGATCCCCCTTGGAATATTTGTATGTAGGTAATTTGCCCACACAAGGAGTGTGGATACACATTTAATGAATCTTACACACACTAACCCCCCCTCTCTCTCAAAATTGGTTAAATCACAATGGAGTATCAATTTTAAAGAGAATATCTACTCTAAAATGAGCTCTAGAGACTTTTATCTATTCAAACTTCATGGACATGGTCACACAGACCTAGCAAAAAAACCCAAAAAACTCAGATCTTTAGGATAATAGCAGTAGAGGTGGATTACAGTGTCGATGCCACTCCTATCCACTTTTAGTGCTCTTATCCAATCATAAAATTATTTTTAGATCTCATTTTATGATAGTTTCTTAGTCTTGCACAATGAATATTAGACCCCATCTTAGTTGTGTCAGTCAGTTTTTAACTAAGTCTTTTTTTCCATATATTATTATTATTTTAGAAAAGTCAAAATTACAATCTATTTTACATAAATTAGTATCTTAATTATTAAATATTTATTTACTAATTTTACTACTCAAACCCTTTAATTAAATTAATAAGAATACACCAATATTCCCAAAATATGTTTAATCACCCAATAGGAGGACACAGTGACAAAATGTTAATTGTGTTGGTACGAGGTGATGCTATGAGAGTGATACCTAGAATGGATGTGATGATTCCCACCATGAGGTGGCCAAAGTAATCTATCATACAATTTGGGATCCCTGGGTGGAGAAGATGGAATCTGAGCCATAACACAAGGAACATATCCCTAGTGTGAGAGGAGATCTTGAAGTTGCCCAAGCTCCATAGCCACGTTATTGGCTTGGACTTGAATTTACAAAATAACATTAGAGATGATAGAAGATTTTTGAATATTAGATACACTAAAATCATCATAATAATTATTAAATAAATAATTATTTCTTTCTTTCCAATTCTAGAAGATAATCTCCACTCTAAAAGTATGCCAGACTTACATATACTTTAAGCGCATCCCAGGTTTGTCTCCAAGGAGGATATATTACCAAAGGAAGAATTTAGGCTAGAAAGGCCTGAAAAGATCATGGATCTAAGAGCATACCCTTTGAGATTTAGAATAGAACTAAAAGAGATGAGGAAGCATCTCAAGGTGGCCACAGAATGGGCAAGTAGATAGGTGCACTCCAAGTTGGACAAGTCTTCTGCCAATAAGCAAGCCTTGGTATAGTATACACCAAGTAAAATAAGCAAGATCGGGCTCCATGTAAGCCCCCCAAATGGTGTTGAAGATAAATCTCCATGCTTTAATAGACAATTTTAGCCCCCAACAAGCATTAAGCTTGTTATCCATGGGAAAATAAGGGGTGAGCCATGCATATTGAAGTCGATGGGTGTAATTACGAAAATGGGTCTCGACATACCATTTCCAATCCTTCCACCATGGCTGAGTAGAATGGACCAATTTTTAATGGAGCATGGAAGTTAGGACAACATCAAGGATCTCTTGATAGGACTCCTAGTCCATATTGGCTAGCCAAAATTTAGTTTTCACTTCCTCCCAAGATAACCAAGAGTGAGAGTGCCTAAAGAAAATATCTTGGATGATATGAATTCCTCTATGGTAGAGATTGATATCATTGACCCAAGGGAACTCTACCAGGGGCATCTCATTGAAAGAGAAAATGGATGACTATCAAAGAGAAAGGGAGTTGGCAAAGAGGCTAGTTCATAAATTGGAGCCATTCCAGAGTAGCCATGGTTTAATCTTTTCCCAGACCTTTCATATGTTTTTGGCCTCAAAGGACCCTATGATTTGGATAGGACAATGAATGAAGATTAAATTGGGTAATTCGAGCCATTTCTAAGCCTTTTTGCCCTTATACAAGCCTGAGGATATACAGTGTCTGAACAACACCTTCCAAGCTTCTTAGCCCTCAATGGCCCACAAAATCCATTTGGCACATAAGAAAGTTCCTTATCGAGCTGTCAATGAGCCCCATCCCTCCAACATCATGCGTGAGACAATAATATTCCTAGGCCACCTTGTGAAATCCTTTACCCTATGGGGAATTGGTCTAAAGGAAATCTCTGAGTAACTTCTCTAGTTTTTGGTAACATTTTTTAGAAGGCACCTAGCATGACGAGTAATACATATGGGTGGATGCAAGAATTTTTAAGTAGATTTGAAATTTTCCTACTAATGAAAGAAAATTGGTCACCTAGAATTTTAGCTTCTTAGCAACTCTATCAACAAAATATTTCCACAACAAAGGTGACAAGGCATCAAAAGCAAAGGGGATGCCAAGAAATTTAAAGATTTCATCATGTTAGATCCACTTCCAACTAAATTTAGTAGCCCACACTAGCGGAGGGAGGTAGGATTGTCTATAGTAATGAGTTTTCTACCATTGGATGTTGGAACCAGAGGCCAGGTAGAAGGTTTCAAGACACTACAAGGCATTGTCCACATTGGTTTCATCCTCAATGAGATTAAGGAAGGAGTCATCCACAAAGTGGCCATTGAGCAGTTGCATATCTTCATGTGGCTTCACGACATCAAGAGGGAAATAAATTATCTTAACAAGGCCCATAGCTTGGGCATTGCTAAGAATATATCTAAAACCCTCAGTTGCAGCACATACAAGGTGGGAGCCAAGGGGCACCCTTGATGAATAGAATAGAACAAGCCAAATTTCTTTGAGGTGACTCCATTAATGAAAAGAACAACCAAAGCATCTAAGAAAAGCATCTGAATGGTTTAGATAAATATGGTCCTGAAGCCCAAGGTTTGAAGCATGGCTAGAATAAAAGGCAATTCAATGTGATCGTAGGCTTTTTCAAAATCAATTTTGATGAACATAGCTTATTGCTTAGACCATCTAGCCCAATCCATGCCTTTCTAGATGACAATGATGTTATCCATAATATAACAGCTTTTGATGAAACTAGTTTATTTTGGATGGATAATGACAAACAATATATTATACAACCAGATTGCCAAAGACTTAGAAATGATCTTATAGGAAACATTTAGGAGGGTGATGGGCTACCAGTTGCAGATCAACTTAGGATCTCCTTGTTTAGGTATGAATTTGATATTTCTTTTATTTATATTAGTACCTTGAGAATGATTGTGAAATGCTTCTTGATAAACCTTATACAAGTCACTACCCATAAGGTCCCAAAGCATTTTATAGAATTTGCAAGGGAAGCCATCAATTTCAAGGGCTTTGTCATTAGCCATGTGATACATTGCTTCATACATGTCATCGATAGAGAGGGGCCTATCGCAAACCACCCACTATGAGGGAGTGAATTTACATGGCACCATTGAAAGGCATTGTTGAAGGGTGGATTCATGCTCAGTCAAGGATGCTTGAGCTTTGAAAACTTGTTGATAGTGGTAGACAAATGATTGTACTATTAGTGGAATATCTATGAGTCTATTACCAGTCTCAGAAATGACTTGTATCTATTGCTTTGAGTTTTTGGCTTGTAGCATTTGGAAGAACTTATTAGAAAATTTGTCCCCTATCTTAAGCCAATGAAGCCTATATTTGATTTGGGATCCCCAAGCATTATAATTGTCTGCAATCTGAATGTAGTGCCATAAGGAAGTAACTCTCACCCACAATATCTCATTAAATGGATCTTTTTTCAGGGCTAGAGTCACACAGATTATCTCAGAGGAAGTATCAGAGTAGGAATGTCTTCAAATTTTGGCAACCTGGTTGCCATAGATCCACATAGAGTTAGAGGTTCTTCTGATGGCATCATCCCACCAAAGAATCCAACTAGATTCTTGGGAGGGGCATGGATATAAATTCTAAACTCTCATAATGTGTGCCATCATGTGATCTATAATATATAACAATCAAGTGTTGTCACAGCAGAAAACACACTTGAATAATGGATCAGAACCTTAAATTCATGTTTTAATAAAAATTGATATTTTAAATGATTATGAGATTTAATAATGGATTTTAAATATTGATAATATACTAAATTTAAATAGTGTAATAATAATACATGAGATAAATTGATAGAAATACTGAGATGATTTGATAACATAGTTTGGCACAATGGCCTACGTCTCTGGATCCACTCAAAGTGAGGATCGCTCCATTCAATTGTCACAAAATAGCTTTACAATTTATTTAGAAGTCTCTCAAATCATCTTCACGGGCTTAACTCTATCGAAGAGATATTCTCAAACCAAAATTATATAGCTTGAGGCCTTTAAAAATATCTCTATGTCTCTCTAGCACCCTTTTAGCACTCAGTCTTCAAATACATTCAAAACATGATTTCAAAATGAACCCCTCACCCCTTTATATAGGTTCACAGGGCCACAAAAGGTGGGATTGGATGATTATCCTTTCTAATTTCAAATAATATTTAGAATTATCAAAATTATCCCAAGACCATTATTTATGGGATTTAACATTATCCCCTTCTTTAATAATATTTATCTCCACCCTTTTTTTATGAGATTTATATTATCCCATTATAATTTTATATGGAATTTTGATAATATCCCACATATTTAATTTTTGGGCTTCCACATAATTATAAAAATACCAATTAATTATAATATGTGAGGAAGGAGCAAATTAATAAGCTAGCATTTAATTAGTCTATGTTGCCACATCATCATTTGACGACAACTTTGACTGACAATAAATTTTGCATACAAACTCAGAATTGGTCTATTCAAAATGTGCCAAAAAGCCCTTGATGAGTTCTATGCTATGGTAATGGTCAATCTATAATTTGACACTTCATTTTTGGAGGGTATATGGATCCTCTTAGATCATCATGAGTCCATGCTTGAACAAGGAGGTATTAAGGAAGAATTGCATTTTGTGGACTTTGGGTTTCATAAACTTCCATGTCACTTAGAATTGAATTAGGGAGTGATCAAAAATCCAAAAATTTGGAAACACCTACACTAGAGGAAAAAAACCATCATCAAAAGAGAAGTACGGTTGGGTGGACATCATTGCCATGTCTAGATGCTTCAGAATTTGAATTGGGCCTTCCTTAAAATTACTCTAGGTGTACCAAAATCCATCTATAGGTCGATAGGTTAAATTGGGATCATAAAGGCCCCATTTAGTGTATATGTAAAACCATACCTCCCTTTCACCAGTTACCCACCTCATAGGCAGGTGGCCCAACTTGTCCTCGAGAGATGCCACCATATTAAAGTCACCACATAATACCCAATGGGAATCAGGGAGATCATCCACTATCCATCACCATAAATGGGTATGCTTCAAAGCATAATTCAAGGCATAAATATTAATAAAGCTAAAATAATGGCTTTCAATGCTAAAAATATCCCATATTAATCAGTTTGTGGGGTCCACACTAGATTACACTAAATACAAATACCACCTTGGAGAAATGAAAGTGATCACCCCTCTACGTCCTATGGCATGGTTTCTATGAAAAATGTTATTATCATGCCAGATGAAATTACAAACAGTCGTCAATAATAAATCCACTACCTTAACTTATTGCAAATAGAGAATGTCCATCTCGATAAACTTCCTTCTAGAATCACGCATAAAAAACTTGCATTTTGGGTTTGTGAGACACCAAAAATTCCATGAAAACCAATTCATAGATGACAAGTGTCAAGGGACATGTCCTCTAAGTCTATCCCCACTAGGGCATCATACGAGTTCTACAAAAAGTGCCCACTGTTGGCACTCAAGAAGTCATCAAATTGCTTCCTCACAATAGGTTCAACTTGATACTCTCTTTCCTTTACCTCATCACTCCTCTGAGGAGGGTTGCAAGAGAATTTGGGTATTTCCCATTGAGCAAAAGTGGAAGAGTGGTTGGATGTGAGTCTAAAAATCTGGATCAACTGGGCACATAGACCTCAAAACCTTGGGACAATACATTAGTAGTTAGAGGGGTGTTGAACACCCTAGGTTTTTTTACTAATTTTAGGGCTTCAGTCAGAGAGGGCTCTTTCACAACAGGTCCCTGCACTTGTAGGCCATTTCTTGAAGATGACTTGCCTCCTTTGGGAGTATCAACTATGGTTGTAGCTTTGGGGTGAGTATTCTTTTTCCCTACCATAGTCCATCCATCTTCATCTTTTTTCCTGCTAGCTTCAGGAGAGGGCTTGGGGGAGAGGATGAGTTGTTGGATGCATTATTGTGATCCAATTGAAGGGGACAATCCCATATCTTATGGATTTTGGCTTGGCAATGAAAGCAAGTGTTAGACAAATTGATATATAGGATTTTTTGAGAGTGCCTCACATCTTCGACTTGGATCTCCAAAAACTCCTTGAGGTCCTAGGAGAGGTCAACTTATACACAGACCCTTTTTTGTGGTTTCACGGAGTAGAACCAATTTTATTCATGACAAACCACCTAGACTATGGAGGACGTTATCTGGTGAATAAAGTGTCAGCACGGGAGTGAGAGACCTAGAAATTCAACCCAGACTGAGACTTTAAGAGCGATTTGCTTTGAGACCATAAAATCTCATGTCCAGGGGGAGAGAACCATAAGTGAGTTCCTAATGTACCAAGTGGCAAACCTATGGAAGATTCCTCTTGCATGGGAAGGGTTGGAGAAGCAAAAAAAAAAACCTTAGTCATATTCTAGATGCTCTTGAGCTTAATGCTATGAGATACCTGATGAGTTTGAACCCAAGACCAAAGCATACCTTCAGAGGGGATTCTCCCTACAAAATAGCATACTAAATAGAATTTCTCTAACCATTGACATGTAAAGTTAAATTTGAGAATAGGTAATATAACATCAGATTTCAAAGCATTACCTCATTATATACCTTCAAGATAAACTTCATTGGGTGTTTACAGGGGGTCATTACTCAATGCTCCACTATTCTTCTCTATGGCTAAAATCACTGGGATAGAAGGAAAAGTCATTATAAACGTTGGTTTCTCTCGAAGGCAACAAACCCTAAAACAACAATAAATACAAATCCCATAGGTGACTAAGGCCACAATATGACACAACACTGGGAAGGCAGAAAAATAAAGGCTGACTCAATGGCAAGCATGGATGAAGTCCTAACAGAGTGAAATTACAACATCACAATTCTATTCTCAATAAATTTTTACTTGACTATTATTTAAACATGAAAATTGATTAATACCTAAAAAATATAAATTTTCATATTATAAACATTTGTCTTTTCATAAATTTAACACTTTTTATAATTTTATATATTTAAATGAATTAGGATTTTATATATATATATATATATATATATATATATATATATAAAACATAAACTGATACTTTTTAACTATCTAACCATTTACAACCTGCTAAAATTCTAACCTGATATATACGATCTAAAACCAAAAAAAACTTGCTACAACCTGTCAATTTCCAAGCAAGACATCACCTTCAAGTAGTTTTAAAAAGATGATATAACCTTTGATGTGACGTTATTGAGATGGATTAGTTGACCGTATTTCATTGAATTCGCTCTTGAACTCGGTTTGAAAGGCAAAAAAAACATGGAAAATCTCAAATGTCCATAAGATTTAAAATCCATCCTAATGATGCGAATACAATTGATTTGACCAATAATATATTGAAAACAAAATAGCTCACAATCGCAATAATTTAAGCATATAACCAAGTGTCATGCAATATCTTTAATGTAAACTCCAATGCTTCAATGAATGATTGTTATTAGATAGAATTCTTGTATTTGCTCAGTGAATCCCTCTGAATAATTATTTTTTTTGTATTTATAGACAAATTAAATTCAAATTAGGACCTTATTGGCCCCCGAATCGGCCTCCAACTATCAAAAAGTGAAAAAGGTGAGATCAAAGGATGAAGGAACTAAAGTCAAAAGGGACCCCTCTAAATAGTGTTGGGAGCATATAGATGCTATGAAAATACCTCAATAGCATACAAATGCTCTAGAGAAAGGCATTAAATTAGGAGGAAATGTCGAGAGGGAGGAAATAATGATTTAAATGAGCTTATAAAAAGATCAACAACCATCAAAAGTTGACTAAATATGCCAATCATGTCTAATTTGTACCAATAATCAACAAGTATATAACCATGATAAAATCATGGAATTTGACAACTAATAAATGCCTATGATTTATTTTCAAGTGTCTATATATCAAAGTAAAATAAGATATGTAGATACAAAATTTTGTGTTTAGATTTCCATTACTAAATTTTGTATACTTAAGAACATGAAAAAAAAAATTATTTTCTTACACATGGGTGAGTGCCAAATAATATTAATTTGATGGAATCTTAAAATTTGGGAGTGATATACTTGAATTAACTAGGAGGTGGATATAATAACCATGTGAATCCAAGTGCCTCTAAATATGTATAAATCTTAAACACAACTACAAGTTTTAATCTTAGTAAAAAATAAAGCTGAACCAAAATTCAAAGTAATATCTAAAATATTGTTAAATAATACCTAGAATATACCCTTTTGTGGGAATAGGTGGTGTGTCATGGGTACATCGCTTTATGAGAGTGAGTCCCCTATGAATAATGATTTTTTTTTGTATTTATAGACAAATTAAATTCAAATTAGGACCTTATTGGCCCCCGAATCGGCCTCCAACTATCAAAAAGTGAAAAAGGTGAGATCAAAGGATGAAGGAACTAAAGTCAAAAGGGACCCCTCTAAATAGTGTTGGGAGCATACAGATGCTATGAAAATACCTCAATAGCATACAAATGCTCTAGATAAAGGCATTAAATTAGGAGGAAATGTCGAGAGGGAGGAAATAATGATTTAAATGAGCTTATAAAAAGATCAACAACCATCAAAAGTTGACTAAATATGCCAATCATGTCTAATTTGTACCAATAATCAACAAGTATATAACCATAATAAAATCATGGAATTTGACAACTAATAAATGCCTATGATTTATTTTCAAGTGTCTATATATCAAAGTAAAGGAAGATATGTAGATACAAAATTTTGTGTTTAGATTTCCATTACTAAATTTTGTATACTTAAGAACATGAAAAAATATTTTTTATTTTCTTACACATGGGTGAGTGCCAAATAATATTAATTTGATGGAATCTTAAAATTTGGGAGTGATATACTTGAATTAACTAGGAGGTGGATATAATAACCATGTGAATCCAAGTGCCTCTAAATATGTATAAATCTTAAACACAACTACAAGTTTTAATATTAGTAAAAAATAAAGCTAAACCAAAATTCAAAGTAATATCTAAAATATTGTTAAATAATACCTAGAATATACCCTTTTGTGGGAATAGGTGGTGTGTCATGGGTACATCGCTTTATGAGAGTGAGTGAATTCAAAATGCATGTTTTTATAGAAGTGAATGTTGTTTGGAGTGTCTCTAGGAATAGTTTGAGTACGGATAAATATAATGAGGGGAATATATGCCCCATTTTAAAGACTTGGGTTGAACATGTAAAATGTATATCTCAAAAAGAAAGTAATTGCAGTATAGGAAATGTGGTTTTACATCAAAATTCATGATATTCACCTACACTACTTTTTAATTAGATTTAATCAAATTAACCAAATAAAATAATAAAATTACACCTTGTCAAGTATATAATAACAATTTAGAATAATTGAAATGTGTAAGGAGAGGGATCTAAAAGAATATTTGAATTGTCATAAATTTGGAGACAATCTAAAGAAATGAGCATCAAAATGAGTTGTAGTATAGGAAAAGTGGATTTACATCAAACTACACTATATTCACCTACACTACATTGTAATCAGATCTAATCAAATTAACTGAATAAAACAATAAAATTAGACCTAATTTCTTAGAATAACATTGTAGAATAATTAAAAATTACAAGGAGAGGGTTCTAAAATATTATTTGAATCATCACAAATCTAGAGATAGTTAAAAGAAATGAGCATAAAAGATTAGGTCCAAATGAAAAGATAAGAAAAACCCAAAAATCTTAGGTTAAACAAATAAATTTTCTCAGATTACTAGAACTATTGAGATGATTTTGGGTCTACTATATTACCAGTGCATGGTTTTTGACCCCTGTACCTTTTTGAAAATTGATTGTATGATCTTGTTTTTTAATTTGGGAATCATAAAACCTCGCTCTTTTTTCTTGAATTTTGTATAGATCTATGGTAAAATTAATTGCTTCATAATCCTAATAAATCATAAAAGACCAATAAAAAATAAGGTATTAAATGAGGGGTATGTGTTATCCCTCCATTATTATTAGGCCCCTATTCTTGAACATTGTTGGGAGATAACACTTAATGCACTTTAGCAACCACTTCATGGATGAAATCCATAATCTTATATAATTTTTTGTGTTAGCATAAACAAGTGGCACAATACAATAAAGAATTTAACTCTTGATTCAAACATTTATTTTTGATAAATGCTAGGCTCTAGTTTTTATAATTTAGTTATCACTAGTGACATTTGTTTTCAATTTCATCTATCATGTCCTATGAGCACTAATACACCTATGTATTTATAGGCTACTTAAATTCAAATTAGGATCAAATCAGTGTGTGAGCCAACATATAATAGGTAATAAATGCATCCAAATTGGGAGTACAAGGCATGGGCGATCCAAAACAAGGGTCACAAACACTTTCAACATAAAAATATAGTGTGTAGTCCTAGTGACCTTGAACCATACAATGTATTGTTTTGGGCAATAGACCCAAAACTACAAAACAAATAATCATGTAGATGTAGACACTAAAATATATTATTATAAACTTGAAAATATTAATATTTACCTATTTTCACTTTACATGACTTGAACATACACATATATCACTTGCACACCCTTCTCTTCTATCAACATGCTTTCTATGGATATGCCCTTCCTAATTTGCTATCATTCACCTAAAATAATTTTCTTGTTTGTGTTTAACCTATTCATTATCATACTCAGACTATCTCTAAATTATTATATTAGTATTCTTTCCTTACAAACTATTTCATTAGATTTAGACACCTACAAAATTATGGAAGTATCCAACCCTAATAGACATATCTTATTCCAATCAATGCTCATTATTCAAATTCAAATCATTCATATGGGTTGGCCCATATGCTTCACATGTCAATGTCATGATAAATTACCCAAAGAGTCCCATATAACTACACAATAGGTATAATACTATCAAATCATATATCAATCCTCAAAGATACATCTATACACTTCTGCACATTCAAAGGGACTACCTTATACATCTATTGTAATTTTATAAGTGTCAAAAGTTAGATTACATTTTGGATGCATCCATTGCACACATACACTTAACAAGGAGAACACTGTACAGTTTGACTTCCCTCTGCAAAGTATTTGATATGTAGGTAATTATCAACCATTCATTAGAGAGTGGTTAAGGTCAACTTAACCCACCTATTTCCCCAATTTTTACAGGTTAACCTAGTGTCAAAACTGGAGTTAGGGTTTCTAATAAAAGGAGACAAGTTTATAAATTTGTACACACAAAAATCACTTGATATCACACATGAAGACATATTTCAAGAAGGTGCAGTAGTCTATGCAATAATATTGAGGATAATATTTATAAGACAATTTAAAAACATTAGATGCCTATGACAAATGATAATGTCCAAAGGCTAACATATTCATCTAGGCAAATCTAGACTCATAGTTATTTATTTGAGTGATTCATTGTCTACTTCTAGCCCTTCTCAAAACTTGCATACTATCTCAAACTTGCATAAAATAGAATTAAGGTAAGTATCTTATTCCATTTGGTCATTTTCATTATAGTTAATTTTAATTGGTAAATCATATTTATCTTTAGCATTCATATCAGTGTCTTATTTTAATACATTAAATAATCTGAATAGTTCTAGAGTTTTATCTTGATTCAAAAAATAAATTAAAAACAAGGTAAAACATATTGGTGAATCTATTTATATACTGAGCATGTCAATGTCCTAAGTTTCCCACGGTGTTTCATACTTATTTAAATGGTTTTAGACTTATGTATATAAAATCTATTTTTTAAACTTGATTTCTGATTTTGCTTATTCACAAGTCACTCATGGTTATAATGGATATACATAGATTTTATTTTTTAATTCAATTTATGATTGTAATAACTACACATTATTTTCCTGAAATATGTAATATTTTTAACCATACTATAATGAAATGTATCAAATTTACATGTAAAAATAAGGTTAAAATTAATTATAAAAAATCTTTAACCTTCATTTATAATTCACATTGTTCAAATATTTGATTTGAGTTGCTATTGATTTTGTTCCTCCCCTTAGATCTTGACATAGAAATATCAATCATCCCACTCCCATTTTTCACCCTAAGCTTATATTGGATTATGTGGTCCATGTCTTTACAAAAACTAACAAGTAACCTTCTAGTCCCCAGGCTTCATTTTCACATAGTTTTAAAAAGATGACATAAGGTTAGTTTAATTTCAGTGAAGTTGAATTCCATCTAGGGTATAGTGTTCTGTTAAATTATAATTTTTTTAAAATTAAATATAACATGTTTCATCCATGTATCATCTTAAATTTTTAAGGACACATTTTATTATGTTAAAAGTCAGGAAGGATTTGACATTATTTTGTAATGATGGCATTGTGATGCAAGAGCATTACCTACGAGGTCATTTTTATGCTTAGTTTTTCAAATTTTAGATTGTTATTGTGCCTTGTAAGTCTTAGGAGGACTAAGGTAGTTATTTAAATAATTTATAGGTATTAAATTAGTTTTAAATTTGAATTTGAGCTCTTTTAGCACTTTCTCGCTAGAACTGCCAATTCAAAAATTTGAATTTCTGTCATAGTTTCTATGGCCTAATTCATGTTTTTGTTATGTTATAATGAGGGATTATCATATTTATAGGGTTATTTTATATATTATAATGTTATTTAATGTTTTAAAATATTTATTTTTCATATTATCCATATTCCACCTTGTATAACGCCTAAGAAGGCTAGTCTCTCAAGAATGGGCATAATCAAGATTTAGTTAGAGACATTCTAGGAGCTTAAATTCATGTTGTGAATCAATTAGATTTTGATTCCAAGTAGATAAATGTGGATTAATTCAATAAAACCAAGAATAAGATCAAAATTTGAAAAGGAAAACTATCTACCTGGAAATTTTGTATATGACTGTGTAAGTCTAAGGATATCAATGAATGGAGAATGCTTTTAGAGAGTATTGCAAATTCATCTAAGAATCTTGGTATGTGTGATCATTTATACATTTTTTATCTAATTTTTATAGTCAAGTTATTGTTATTGATATGCAAGTGAAGGGTTTTAAACACAAGCTTTGGGAATTTTGTCTTTTGACACTTTCAAGAATAAAGAGGAGTAGAAGGTCTCATTAGTCCAATTCAGGTACTTTGGAGATTGGAAATTATAGTGGGTAATTTATAATAGGTGAAAGAAACTTATTTTAATGCTTGATAACCCCTTGAGAAGGTAATATCTCATTCAAACTTCAAACTTTATGCACACAATCTTGTACACTATTATTTTGTGCATAGTTAGGCAATTATTTTATTTTTTTGAGTCTATTTCTACGATAGTTGTGTGTCATTTCAATGTGTACAATTGATCCATGTTTGAACAAAAAAAATTATAGTGATTTTATTCCTTGAAACCCAATATTTAGTTTTAAAAGATTGATTTATAGCCTTTGAGATCTGTGTAGAACCTTCTCTAGGGTTTTTGGACAATTTATGGATATGCACCCTAGAAACTGTTTCAATGCTCCAAATTTCATCTAAATCTAGTATTTATTATTCTTAAATTGATTTAACAGTTTTATTTAAGACTTGGAATGTGTGTATTAATTTATATCCAAAACTTAGTTTGACTATCATAGATACTTAATTGAGGCATAAATTCTAAAAGGTCTTTTTGAGTTAATGAAATTTCCTTTAGAGTTAGTTCCTAAAACTTTGTTTGGAGTTGTAAGGGATTAATGGATATCTGAAACTAGTCTTGATTTGTTTTGAAACCCTATGTTTTGATTAATCCAATAAGATAAGTTCTTTGTAAGGGTTACAAGGTAGAAGGCCTAATTGAATAAACTTGTACTAAATTTACAAAATCTATCTCTCTCTACATCATATTGGTATCACAACAAGTTAGATACTTGAAGGAGACTTAAAGGAAGGTGATACTCTTTGATAATAAGAGTGAATTGATTGTTTATTGGTCAGTTGAGTTTAGATGCTAGAATGCCACCTAAAAGGAACCCAAGAGGAGGTGGAAGAGCGTGTATCTAGATGAGAGATGCAATCTTGGAGGAGTTAATAAAATTAAGCGTAAGTTTTGATGCAAGGATTAAAGAAGTAAAGTCCAATCATAGAATATGAGTTGTAATAGGGGATATTAGCGATATGGAAGAAGAATCATAAACACCAGATAATGTATAAAAATAAGTAGAGCATGAGGAATAAGGAATTGATAGGCTACTAAAAGTAGTCATGGGATAGGGGTCTAAACCAAAGATAGAACTTCCCACTTATGTAGGCAACCTAGATGGAGAGGAGTTCATTGATTGGATTACAGAGTTGGATAGATATTTTTGATTATGATAATTTACCAGATGAGGAACAAGGTAAATTTTTCTTGACCAAAAATAAAAGGACATGCAACACTTTGGTAGGATTAGATACAGGATGAAAGGAGAAAGAAAGGCAAAGCCAAGATCAAATCTTGGGACAAGATGGTAGCTAAATTGAAGGCCAAATTTATACCTATGACTATCATACTAACCTATTAAATAAATTATATAATTTGAAGTAAAAGGAGATGGGTGTTAAGGAGTATACTAAGGAGTTCTACAAGTTAAAACTTAGATCAAGACATGTAGAAGAGGATCTGGAGAAGATTTTTAGATACCTTAATGGGTTAAGGTATAATATTCAAGATAAACTCAACCTAATAAGTCTAAATACACTTGAGGAGTGTTACCAATATGCTTTGAAGGCATAAAAAAAGATCAATAGAATGAAAACTTAGTTAAATAGGGTAAAGGCATCAATTATAAAGGTATAGGTCAATAAAGAGGAAGAGACACATCAAAAAGAACAAATTTAGAACCAAGTACCTCTCAAGAACATGCATCTAATTCAAGAGGTGGATTCAGAGGAATGAGACCATACTTCAGAGGAGGATACACACAAAAAGGAAGAAGATTAAGTGGATTCACTGGTAAGTATTTCAAATTCAATAAATTTATTGGTCATAGGTTTTGGGAGTGTCTAGAGAATGCTCAAGCTAGTGGTTTTAGAAATAAAATTAGAAACCAAATAATCCAATCAAAATAAAAAAGTGTGGATTCTCCATCTCATGTTGAAGAACTAGAATTTGGTTAATATTTTTTTATGAGGATATTATTCATAAACCCACCCAAGGATAAGGAACATGCCCAAAGAAAGACACTATTCAGGACAACTTGCACATGCCAAGGTAAGTGCTACAAATTATTGATTGATTCAGGTAGTACAAATAATTTAGTGGTAGTAGAGATGGCATAAAAGCTTGGATTGAAGATAATACCACATCCAAATCCATATAAGGTCTCATGGATTTAAAAGAAGCATCAATTTATTTTGAAAGATAAATATTGGGTAGATTTTCAAATTAGAAGATATATGGATAAGGTTATATGTGACATAATGCAAATGGATGTGTGCCATGTGATACTAGGGAGGCCTTGGTAATATGATATAAAGAATACTCATGCTATAAGGAATAATTTTTACACCTTGGAGAAGGATGGCATAATCCATACACTATTTCCTCTCAAAGAAGAAGACAATGGATAAAGAACCAATGCAAGTATTATGATGGTGAGTGAGAAAGAGTTATTAAATATTATGAAAGAGGAAGAGTTGGGTTTTGGAGTGCTGATTAGACCAATGACTATTATAATATCCACCAAGTTCAATGAGTTACCTCAAGATTTGAAAAATATGCTAATGTTGTTGTGGATGAAATACCCAATGAGATTCCACCTATTCAAAAGCATTAGCCATCACATTGACTTTATACCAGGTGCAAGTTTGTCTAATAAAGCTGCCTACAAGATGAGTCCACAAGAGAATGCAAAAATTAAGAAGCAAACATAAGACCTTTTGGATAAAAAATTTATCAAAGAAAGCTTTATCTCATGTGCAGTATGAGCTGTACTAGTCCCAAAGAAAGAAGGGGATTGGAGAATGTGCATAGACTCCAAAGCAATCAACAAGATAACTATACGGTACATATTTCCCTTCTAAGAATTAAAGATTTTATGGATTTTTTGATTAGATCTAACTATTTCTATAATATGGACCTAAATATTGGTAATCATCAAATAAGAATAAGAGGAGTTGAATGGAAGAATGTCTTTTACAAAAATGAGGGGTTTTATGAGTGGATTTCCATGCCATTTGGTCTCACTAATGTCGTAAGCACATTCATAAAACTCATAAATGAAGTCTTAAATCCTTTCATTGGTAAGTTTGTTATTTTTTATCTATATGGCATATTAATCTACAACCCTAACAAAGAGGAGTATACTCAGAATTTAAGAATGTTAATGCAAAGGTTGTAAGAGGAGAGGTTATCGATTAACCTTAAGAAATGTATGTTCACATAGAAAAATCTTGTATATCTTGGTTTTGTGATCTTTAAAATGTGTTTTTGAGATGGATAAAGATAAGGTGAAATCCATCATTGATTGGCCAACTCCTAAGATAGCCTATGAAGTAAGAAGCTTCCATAGATTAGCTAGCTTTTATCAGAAGTTTATCAAAACATTTAGTGGGTTTTTTGCACCCATTGTTGATATTATAAGAGGGGATAAAAAGAGATTTGTATGGAATGATATAGCTAAGATAAATTTTTAATTTTTTAATAAGAAAATCATAGAACAACCTATGTTGGCACTTCCTGATTTCAACAAGGTTTTTCAAGTTGAGTGTGATGAAAGTGGGGTGGCCATTAGATTTGTCCTAATTCAAGAGGTCAAAACTATAACATAATTCAATGAGAAATTAAATGAGGCCAATACAAATTATTCAACTTATGATCTAGAGTTCTATGTTATGGTTCAAGCCTTGAGGAAGTGGAGACACTATTTAATGCCAAAAGAGTTTGTTATCTTAATAGATAATCATGCACTTCAATTCATAACTAGTCATCCCAAGCTCAGTCAAAGGCATATGAAATGGGTGGAGTATTTACAAAACTTCACATTTGTCATCAAGCACAAGAAAATTCAAACAAGCAAGGTAACAGATTCTCTAAGTACAATAACTTTTCTCATAAGAGAAATTGAGCTTGAGAGTGGAAGAATAGAGGCACTTAAGGAGCTCTATGAAACTGATTTAGACTTAAAAGAAGCTTATGAGGCTCACAAGTAACCAAATACAATAAACAAATATCCTTAGATGGAGTACATGATTCAAGATGAGTTTTTATTCAAGGGAGTTCAGTTTTGTGTGCCAAGGAGTTCTATAAGAGAGAATTTAATTAAGGAGAAGTGTTGAGGGAGTTTAACAAGTCACTTTGGTCTTGAAAAGACATTGGCTTAGCCTATTAGTCATTAGTATGGCCTAAAATGCAAATATATGTAAGTATGTAGAAGGATGTAAAGTATGTCAATTTTCAAAGGGAAAGAACACTAATGAAGGTCTATATGAACCCTTATCAATACCAAATAGACATTGGGTCTCCATTAGTATGGATTTTGTCATGGGGTTGCCAAGAAATCAAAGAGTGCATGATTACATTTTTGTAGTTGTGGATATATTTCAAAGATGGCTCACTTCATACCTTGCAAGACAACTAATGATGCTACTCATGTAGCTAACTTGCTTTTTAAGGAGGTGGTTAGATTGTATGGAATTCCATTGATCATTGTCTCAGACAAAGACACCAAATTTGTGGGGACCTTTTATATAACCCCGTGGAATAAACTAGGAATAAATTTGAGATTTATTTCAAATTCCACCCTCAAACAGATGGACAAACTAAGGTGGTGAATAGAAGTTTGGGTAATTTACTGAGGTGTCTAACAAAGGATAATCCTAAAAATGGGACTTAGTATTTCCATAAGTATAATATATTAACAAGTGGAAAAATAATATTGTAGAGGATTCCACTTGGATGATTGAATCAAACATCATCAAGTGTGAAGGTACTCTTGAATACCTCATGAATAGGATTTCAAGAGTCAATTTCTTATTCATAGCGAGTATGATGCAGGATCATCACCTAGAGGTATTTTATGCTTAGTTGAAATTTTGGCATGTTATTATGTCTTGTAAGTATTATGAGGTCTAATTTAGTGATTTACGTAAGTTAGAGGTCTTATATTAGTTTTAAATTTGAATTTGAGCACTTTTGGCACTTTCTCACCAAAACTATGAATTCAAAAATTTAAATTTCTTTCATAGTTTCTATGGCCTAATTCATGTTTTTATTAGGTTATAATGATGAATTTTGGTATGCATCTAGGTATTTTATATATCATAATGTTATTTATGTTTTTACACTCTTTATTCGTAATATTATCCTTATTCCACCTTGTATAATGCCTAAGAAGGCTAGTCTCTTAAGAATGGGCATACGTTGAGCAATCAATATTTAGTTAGAGACATTGTATGAGATTAAATGCATGTTTTGAATTGAATAGAAAATAATTAAAATGTATATTAAGGTGTATTACTTCAATAAAACCAAAAATAAGATCAAAATTTGAAAAGAAATATAGTCTGCCTGGAAATTTTGTTAATGACTGTGTAAGTCCAAGGATATCAATGAATGGAGAACGATTTTAGAGAGTATTGTGAATTCATATAATAATACTTATATGTGTGATAATTTATACATTTTTCATTTCCTTTTTATATTATATTTATTATCATTGATATACAAGTGAAGGTTTTTAAACACAGGCTTTAGGAATTTTGTCTTTTGACACAATCAAGAACAAAGAGGAGTAGAAGGTCTCTTTAGTCCAATTAAAGTACTTTGTAGATTGTAAACTATAATGGATAGTTTATATTAGGTTTTTTAATTTAAATGTTGTTTATGTTGTTTATGTAAGTATATGATCTTGAATGTGACATTATATAATAATCAAAAACCATTTATGGTAACCCAAAATATGTTTGAACAATCTTTCCAAAGTCTATGCAAATGGATTAATTAACATTTGACCATATTTCATTGAATTTTCTACTCTTAAATTAGTTTAAAAGGCAAAAAAACATGGAAAATATCTAATTTACATAAGATATAAAATATACCCTGGTGATGTGTATACCATTGAGATGGATAATGATTTGACCAATAATCTAATATTTAGCTGAACATAACAACAATGATGTTAAATGGGAAAGATTGGGGCCATATTTAATTTACCCCATAAATGATTACATTCACCCTACACCTATATGTTATATGAATAAATGGATTTCAATTAAATTCAAATAAAAATATTCATAAATGTTTACTTAAATTAAATAATATTCATAAATTAATAATTAATTTTTAAATCCAATAAAGGAGGTGACATGTAAGGTTTATAGATGCATCTTGATTATCATGACATTTAATAATAGTAATCAAGATTTGAAGTAGAAATATGCATTCAAATGTAAGATAGAATTGACCAAAATAATTTACATTGAAAAAAGAACCTTTTCTAAACATTAGTATACTCTCCAAATAATGTTTGTACCCCTTATGGACACTCTAAACAAAATTCCATACATGTAAAAGCATTTTTTATGAGTATGTTTGATGTAAGAGCATATGGGGCTTCATACAATCTTGCGTCAACCAAAAATAGAACAGGAAAAAATAATTAGGGATATATATATCTAATTTTATAAGTTTTGTGATATTTTATAATCATATCAGTAGGTTTGTGGTACATTGTGGTTCCTCAAACCATTGTTATAATTTGTTTCACACTATTCTTCAATGGTGTAACACTTGAAAACATGAATTTCACCTATGAATTTGTTTGGAGGTTTCAGAGCACTCTTCATTGTATGGTGGTATATTGTGGCATGCATATGACATCTAAATAATTTTAGGGAGTGACACAACCCCTAAAAACCTGATCCAGGGCCATAAATCTATACATAACCATAAATGAAGTTACAAAGCTTACAGTAACGTATAACTTTATAAGAAGCATGAAATGACCTAAGGAATATATATATCAACTCAAATCTTACTAAATGATTATGGGTTTGTGTGAAAAATTAAAAAAAACTACATGCATGTGGTAACATGTGGTTTACAGGGAAATTATCATCATCGTTCTAAAGCAATATACTAAAATAGATCTCATTGCAATATCATGGTTTATCTATAAAATGTAAAATATGTTGATGGCATCACAGTAACTTAAGGTTATATTGGGAGCATATTGACATCTTTTTTAGCTCATTTTTCAAATTTTTTTATGGCATAATGCTATGGTTTATTTCCGCAAAGGACTTTTTCTTAGAACCCACGTATGGCTAATTTACAATAAGGTGTGACATGTTCAATCAATTATAGAATTCATGATGAGTGTTGGTGACATATTATGGAACATTTTATGTGTTATAGACATTTAGAATGTAATTTTATTTTAATAATTGTGACTCATAGTGATGTATTACAATCATTTAGTGACTATGTCTCTTGGTGATGTGTTGTATACATTTAATGATTGTGGCATTAGTAGGTAGTTGAGATCATTAATGTAAATAGGTATCGTATCAAGATATGAATCCTTGTTACTAATTTTTTATTTCTTGATTTGTGAGTGAGGGAAAAAATTAACTATAGATATATGTAGAAGTGGTTCTTTGATTCGAGGAAAGAATTTCCATACAAAGTAGGTTGAGATATTTTGAAAAGTTTATTTTCCACAAGAGAAAGTGTGGGTAGAAAAAAACGTGAGAGGTCGACATTGTGTAAAAACATCTTATAACTCATAACATGGGTTGTGTAAAAGGTGTTAGTATATTGGAATGTCCTCCACAATAAACCAAATTGAGTAGAGGGTAGAGAGATATATTATGACAATAGAGTTCCAAGAGTGTATGATTTGTTTTTGATCTTCTATAGGTGGTTAAAGAACTAAATATACATCTTGCACTGAATGAAAAATGGGTATAGGGTTAATATAAGTAATCTCACTAAGGATCAGGTGGGTATAGGATAAAAAAGAAGCAAGAATCTGAAGGCAGGATTTGTGTAGGTTTTCAAGTGGTGCAACAATAGATCTAAAGGTGTGAAAGTGGTGCTATCTATGTAGGTTTATAAGTGGAATAATAGAATATATAGAGTTTTATTTTTTCCATATTATTGGGTGGGTAGAGAACTAATAATTCAAAAAATTAGATAGCCAAAGAAGGATTGTAAGAGGACTGCAACAATGGGTTGATAGTGAATAAGCAAATATTGAAGTGAGAAGACACTTATGAAGTTGGAAGGAAAAAAACCAAGAGATGTTATGAGTGATAAATTAAGTGAATAAGGCTTTGAATAATCCTTTATAATAAAATAAGATAGCAAAGAGGAGATAAAAATAATAGGTTATCATGAGGAAAATTAATGGATTGAAGAACAAGCAACCCAAACATGTAAGGAAGAATAGTAACTCATGAGAAGATAGAGAGGAAGATTAGATCAACAGTACCCAAGTCAAATATTAATTTTTTTTAAAAGGATATGATAAGCGTGCAATCCATAATATACATCCTTAGGTAATAAACTATAGTAGTAATAATATCTAGAGAAGAATTCAAAGAATTTGAAGATGAGGATGAATCCCTCATAAGGTTGAATATGATGAATGTGATGAAGGGATAAATTATTGTTACCCATAAAGAAGGAGAAATCATTGATGATTAACCTAGCATAGAATATTTCTAAAATATAATTGTAAATGGAGATGAAGGAATCCTCTTGAGGGAGGATGGAGGAATAAAAGAAGGAAATTACAATCATTCCTTGGAGGTTGCACAATGTGTTAAACATATGGAAGTAAATCACATTAGAGTGTGAGAAGAAATAACAGCAAAAATGTGTATTTTAGTAGACATGAAGATGAGTGGAAGAGAGGTGCAATAATATACGCATAATGAATATATAAATATGATCGTGGTAGATATATTTCCACAAAATAAAATTGAAGAAGAAAAAAAAGAAGAATTGGTCCAAGAGGATCACATAGCTAAAGATCAAGAAGAAATTGAAGATGCATTATTTTCATCTTTAGTATTTAAATATGGATAAGAATACATCCTCTTTGAATAGGATGAATCTAAACAAAATGAAAGTAGTAGCGGTGAAACAACAATATGTCTCCTTAAAGACATAGAGAAGAAGATGAAAGGAAAAGAGTCATATCATGAGTAACTAAAGCTTGAAGAGCATCAATCCAATGTTAAATAAGGGAGAATATCTTCACTAAATGGTATAAAACTAAATAAGAAGATAATTATAGTATAAAAAATATGTAATAATAATGCCTTTTCGAAAGGAAAATAAATATGAAGCAATAAGTTCAAGATTTTTCACTTAAAGAAGCTTGTAAATAAGAAGTAGAGAATCTAATTTCTACATCAGCTTACATGTATGAGTAAGAGAAGATAAAATGAGAAAATAAATTAAAGGAAGGTGAGAATGAGAAGGAGGAGCATGAAGTTATAGTTTCACATGGGTTTTATGTTATAAGAGATGAACAAAAGGATTACCAATCAATGTAGGGTTGAAGAAAAGAAAAGAAGAGTGGATAAGCAACAAACTTTTATACCAAAGAATGCATGTGAGAAAATGAATAAAGATGAAATAGAGGCACGATTGGAGGGAGGAAGGAAGGGATGCACTTGGATAAACTTCAAAAAATGAAGAAGATGAGCTATTTGAGCTCATATGGAATGAATATATTGAGGAGATAAAAGAGTTATATGAATCTCTTATGAAGAGTGAAACTGATAATAGAGACCACCTGTCAATAGAGGTGGAGGAGTGATTTAAATATACATTGCAGATAGATGAGGAGGAAGAGAGTCGAGTCATGAAGCACTATTTTCATTTGGTCTTGCTAAATAAGGGAAAATAAATTCTAGTAGAAGAGGAGAAGGATTATGCATTTGTAAATCATGATGCATTTCAAATTGAATGTGATGAAGTTGATCCAAATGAAATTTAGATAAGTGAAAGTGATGAGTGTCACACATGTGACATAGAGGAAAATAATGAGATAAAGCATCTTGTGTTTTTATCACCCTAAGCATGTGTAAATGAGAATGAGATTAAAACGAAGGTCTCATTGGAGGAAGGACATCAAAAAATTGCAGTAGTTGATGAAAAAGGTAAATAATTGTTGGAAGGAGTAGCATTTGAAATAGAGGTGGATAAATTATTTTAAGACATCATAAAGGCACATATAATGGATAAATATATTTTCTATT